>CAMAPF010000058.1:900000-2100000 GCA_945859915.1 Cuscuta epithymum | reverse complement strand
CAATGTCAAGGAGACTGTCTAAATGTTGACATTGTTGTTGACATTGCAGAGAAAAACTTACCAAAATTGTATAAAATCATTCAAATAAGGAGAGAAATAATTTATTTGTGAATATTTATGTGTCTATCATTAGACATGTGCACATGTCCAATTCCACCCGCTGCCTGAATTAGATCTTACTTAATTTCATTCAAGAGAGCTTTCCATCTTCCCTCCCAAGTCATAACTGCAGTCGCTCAAGAGCTTCACCAAGGACGAACAGTCCAGTCCGTCTCTACCTCAAATCCGGTACAGCTCTTCTCCATTACCCAATTGAGAGCCACCTGGGACGCCTCAATCTCTGCTTCTAGCGTCGACGTAGCTTGAAGAGCAAAACTAATACCAAATACCAGCTTTCCCTCTTTGTCACGCATCATAACTCCATCAGTCGAAGTATGTGGTCTGAAGGAAGCATTGATATTGAGTTTAAGTAAGTCTTTTGGTCTTTCCCACTTTATCATTCTCACTCTAGTTGTAGAATTCTAAAAAGAGTTCAAAATAAGATTATCTTGCATTGGATGAACACAACAAGTATTACCCTTTCGAATCTTCAAAGTTTTGGACCAATCTTAAGTGAACAATTTAATTTGGAAAATGATGGATTCAGATGTGGGATAAGAACCCAATGAACCCCAAATCAATTTAGCATAACTTTACCATATGTGCCATAAAATTATTCCTGGCATATTTGACTGAAAAGTGCCTCTCTAGGAGTGATTATCCGATCTTTCTTGATCCACCAACACAAAAGCATTTGTCTTAGGGAGCTACGATCTCTTCTATATGATATTTCGGGAATACCCATAAAATAATGTCATACCTCCTTTGTTATATGACAAAAGTAAAAGATATGATCAATTGACTCTGAGCGTTTCCTACAGAAGGGGCACATTGAGGGGTAAATGATAGTGTTAAACCTGATAAGGTTCTCTGCATCTAGAATCATATTGTTGATTAACTTCCATTGAAAATTAAATTTTGATTGGTAAAGTATGACATTTGTTCCATATGCAACGTGAAGATAAAGTACCATACTTCCGCCATCTAATTTCATGGTAGGAAGAAGATAAGGAGAGATGTCCATCTTTCTGTGGAAGCCAATTGAGATTACCACTATCATCCAATTCAGATAAGTTTTCACCCCTGTTGTTAATGTGACATATTCTTCTCCAAATGCACTGTGATTTTAGGATTCATGTTGCCATTCCTTGGGTATCTAGCATTGTGAAACTTAGCCCAAAGTGTAGAGTTTTGTTTCCATTTCCACCATAACTTAAGTGAAAAGGCTTTCTCAATATCTGATAACAATCTAATATATACAGTGGTAATGTTAAAATATTACCACTGTGAGGGTTCATGCACAGGAAGGCATATATCTTTCCAGGGTTCATCCAGTGGTAATGTTGTTTAGTGGAACCTGATCCCCAAAAGAAAAGAGCCATGAAATGATCATTAAAGCCAAACCTCTCTAGAACTACTTCAAGAAATGCCCAAGAGACCTTATCAAATGCTTTAGTCATATTTAATTTGATCACAACATTAGCTCCTCTAACTTTTTTCTCAATAGAATGAATCATGTCTTGAGCTATAAGGATATGTTCTGAAATCTCCATGTTCTTCATTAATCCTGTGTCACGCCCCGGACCTACCGGACACGTCAACAACCCGCCGTACAGTACGAATAGTCAACCGCAGTCCAACTCATCCATACTATACTAGGCGTCTTGGATACCATTCACACATAGTACATCCATAAACAACCATAACGTAAAATATTTAGTTAAGCAGCGGAAACATAATTACAAATATTCAACCCACACGTGGCAACCACTGGCATACAAGCCCCCAAATAAATATTCGAAATAATATCCATGAGCATTATTTAAATTGTTTTCAAAACGAAAACAGAAGAAGCACGAACCACGCCTTCCTCCTTGAATTCCCCGAAGCAACGAGCGGTAGTAGCAAGCTCTACTCCCTACCTGAAACTGTGAGGTGGCCTCCCCCGTGAAGGGGAGGTCAGTACTTGGAAGCATTTGACAAGTACAATGACAACTATACTAAGTATAATCAAAGTTTCAATTTCCAAGACCCTCAACCCAAGATGTTACTCATTTATAATTAACTCATGTTCTCCATGCTAGAGCTCGGCTCGTAGTCATATCAATTTGTGCTAGAGCTCGGCTCATAGTCACCCTACTTTTGCTAGAGCTCGGCTCATAGTCATACTAATTTGTGCTAGAGCTCGGCTCATAGTCACCCCACGTTTGCTAGAGCTCGGCTCATAGTCATACTAATTTGTGCTAGAGCTCGGCTCATAGTCACCCTACGTTTGTTAGAGCTCGGCTCATAGTCATACTACCACGTGCTAGAGCTCGGCTCATAGTCACGTCACTAATCCCTAAACCACTTCTTAGTCTAGGTTCCATCCATTTCGAGTAACCCTTAAGGCTTACTCCAAAAGTAACTTGAGTTCACAAAGTCCACCTTAAACATATCTTTTAAGGTTACTCAACTCCAAAGTCTTGGGATTGGCTCCCAAAAACTATTGAACTAACATTCCCGACTAGTATCCTATACTAGTCATTTAATCTTAATGACCCAAATGCATATTCATAATAATTTGAATATTTCAATTTAATTCCACATTCAAGTATAACTTGGCTTTAATATCAAAATATCACTTTTATCCTTCCATGGCTTCCTTACATGAGGTAAAAGTATATTTATCACAATTAAATTTATAGTTTACACAACTACTATACCATTGTATTCATAACACATAATCATACACAATTTATTCATAAATTTGTATATCATGCATTTTATTTGCTTATAAACAATAATAATCTCATTTAGGCATTTTTTATTAAAAATAAATCATGCCAAACACATATAATTCATTTAGGTAATCTTATGAAATTAACCCAATAATTATAAGCAATATAGTCGGTCATCCTCACCTTAAGTGAGCTTAAGCGTGTTCTACGCTCCGCGGTTGAACTTTGACTAATTCCGGTGAACTTTGACCAACTCCGGTCAACTTTGACCAACTCCGGCGAAACTCCGGCGAAGCTCAAAGATACTTTATATCAAGTTCCTAACAAGGTTTTAACATCATAAAACCTTAATCAATACCCATAACCCTTAAAAGGTCATTTTCCGGGGAACTTGTCGGTTTGGCTTCTAAATCCGTTCTTGGACTTAGAACCACTCTCCCACCCATTATTCTACACTTAAATCATGTAGAACAACTCTCAAGGTTCTTCATATGATATATATCTCATATGATAGAAGAAAAATAAAGGAAAGTTTTGATAAGGTTATTACCTTAATCCTTTCACACTTTTAGCACTTTAGCTCCTTTTCTTGGTATTCTTTCTTGTAAAGCTCTCTTCAACAATGGAGGAGAATGATGGAGGATTCTTTGCTCTTGCTTGGAGGGTGCTGGCCGCAGGAAGTGAGGGAGAGAGTGGGTGAGGGTTGGTTTTTGTCTCTTTGATCCAATGAGTAAGGATGGGGGCCATCTAATGTACCTTTGATGCCCATCTATTCAACCCCAACACCTCCCACCTCCTCCTTTCCAATCCAGCCGCCCACCACTTGGTTTTGTATGGCCAAATTCGTGGGTTGGCCCCCACTCATGTGGGAGGTCAACCCTTTTTGTCCAGAAGTGTACAATTGGCCCCGAAAGTTGTATTTTTCGGACTGTTTTAAATATATTTTATTTTATCGGGTCAAATAAAATATATTATGTTTTCTTAATCATTATAACCTTTATAATGAATATACATTCTCAAACTTTAATTTATAAGTCCCCGAAATTCAATTTCGGGCTTTTATCGGTTAAATTGTCAATACCGATATTTGGGCTTCTTTTGACCGATCGGTCAACTCTGGACCTTTCCATGGTCCGAATGAAATAGCCACCACTATATAAATATTATCTTGACCAAGATAAATAAAATATATGGTTTCGGGGATTTCGGGCGGCCCCGCTCCCGGTGTGGGTCCCACGTGCGAATTTATTATTCACGCAAAAGAAGTATTAAAAATTCACCACTTCGTATTTTCATTAACCATTCCATGAGGTTCAATACATTATACTCTTAAAAGTAAATACATTTGGGGACGGTGTTACATCCTGCTTGCTCCATAGATATCTAATGTTATTCAATTGTGTATGCTTTATGAATATATTTCTAGTTTTTTATTCAAAATTTATCATTCTTGTGATTTGTAATTACTATTCATATTTTATTTATGAACTTAAAGAATTATTAGTTTCAATGTTTATTGAAAATTAACTTGTATATTTTTATTGTTTGCAAATATATTTTTGGGCTCATATTTTTCACCTCACATGATATATATTTGTGTATCATCATATCTGCGTATTTCTATTCATGTAACATAGATTTTAGTTACTCTAACTACGCATTTTACCATTTTTACTTACAATTTAAAAAATATATAATTTCAAATAGGCTTCTGTATATCTTTTTAGTTTCAAAATATCTAAATTGGTGATTTTTTCAAAAGTATTCCTGAAATCAAACTTATTTATAAATTATAACAACATGACTCAAGTTATTATGAGTTTATTAGTAATATGATTATTTAAGTTTAAGAACTGAATATAAATTATTATTATTGAAGTTACTATTATTATATTGTCACTATACTTAAAACGCTACATTTGATAAACACCTTTTATTTTAATAACGTATAAAATTATCTCTATAAATTAAAAAGATGCACACCTACTTGTAGTTTTTTAGAACAATGTAAAACAAAAACAAATTCGTATCAAATTATTGAATTGACTTTTCATAATAAAGGGTGCTTAAGTTAAGGAAAATGAAAGTTTACACGTTTTTTGTACATGTCATGTAAATTTATCGGTATCACAATGTAGACACACATTGCTTGAGTTGTGTGTCTACATTAAATGTATCAATCATTTAAAAAATGATTGATCACATATAATTCATTTGTATCACAACTAGTTCAATTCGTCTAAAAAATTAGAAGTTATCGGAATTTTTTTACTACTTATATGTGATATAAATTTACGGAGCGTGTGCAAAAAATAAATACACTTAAACATTTCTGTTAAATTAAAGGAGTTTTTATTTATATAGGAGTTTAGTCGTTAAGGTAATAGGATTTGGAATTTTATTAGAAGTTTTTTTAAAAAACATGCATTAGTATTTAAAATTTAAATATGTAATGAATAACAAATTTAAAAATTACAGTTAAAGGTTAATGTTTTATTATATCAAAAATCAAAATGATTGAAAATAAATTATTACAAAAAAAATCATCATCAAAGTTAAAGAATAGTAACAAATGCATTAAAGATATATTTAATTGGATTGAAATAATTTTTTTTACAAAAATATAACTCCATAAATGTAGCAATTATATTAGTAATTTTAATCAAATAACTTATGTTTAATTTTTACACTTAAATGACTAAAACAAGTATATTGTAGTAAAATTGAATCATATTTTTGTAAATAAATTATATTTGAATAATGTATTTTTTTAAACTCTATATTTAGAAAATTTTTAAATGTCAAAACATTGATTTTTCCGCCAGTTTTTATTTATCTATTTAACCTATTTGGGAGATGCGCAATAATTTGAACATTAAAAGAGCACCCATACATGACTTCACCTAAATATGGAACGTTTATGATGAACGTCATTACTGTCGTATCTTAATCGTAAATTTTTAACTATGTTCGGATCCGTAATATTAAATTGCACCATTAAGCAACATATAAGAAATTTATTGTTTCAAATAATAAATTGCACCATTAAGCACCATATCAGAAATTTATTAGGATTATTAGCTTATTTTATCCCAAACTATCATCAAATCCACAAATCATCCTATTCTTTCACTTTTATTAAAAAAGACTCAAACTTCATCTTTTTCAACAATTGTGATTTTCTTCTTTGTGTTTTTCAAAATTACAAATTTTTAGCAATGCCAATAAGATATAAGTAATACAAGTATATGGATTATTAGCTAAATATATCCTCAACTATCATCAAATTCACAAATCTATCTCATACTTTTACTTTTATTTAAAAAAGACTCAAACTTCAATTTTTCTCACAATTGAAGTTTCAGCAGATGAATTAGAAAAACTCAAGAGCAAATCATATTTATATTTCATATTTTTCACTTCTTTCTAGTTTTAAGATTAAAAACTTGTATTATGTATATCTTATTGACATTGCTAAAATTTGTAATTTTGAAAAAAACAAAGAAGAAAACCATAATTGTTAAACAAGATGAAGTTTGAGTCTTGTATATATATATATATATATATATATATATATATATATATATATAAAAGTTAAAGAATATGATAGATTTGTGGATTTGATGATAGGTTGAGATAAAATAAGCTAATAATCCTAATAAATTTCTGATATAATGCTTAATGGTGCAATTTATGTGAAGCAATAAATGTCTTATATGTTGCTTAATGGTGCAATATAACATTACATTTCCTATTATAGTTAAAAAATTTCGATTAAGATACGACAGTAACGACATTCATCATGAACGTTCTATATTTAGGCGAGGTCGTGTATGGATGCTCTTTTAATGTTCAAATTACTACACATCTCCCAAATAGGTTAAATAGATAAATAAAATCTTGCAAGAAAATCAATGTATTGAGATTTAAAAAAATTCTAAATAAAGAGTTTTAAAAAAAAAATTGTTCAAATATAATTTAATTACAAAAATATGATTCAATTTTACTACAGTATAGTTGTTGTAGTCATTTAAGTGTAAGAATTAAACATAAGTTGTTTGATTAAAATTACTAATATAATCAATACATTTATGGAGTTATATTTTTGTAAATATCTTTTATTTTAATTGCACCATTAAGCAACATACAAGAAAATTTCAGTCCAATTAAATACATCGATCTTTAATGCATTTTTTTTAAATATTCTCTAACTTTGATGATGATTTTTTGTAATATTTTATTTTCAATCATTTTGATTTCTGATATAATAAAACATTTTATTTTCAATCATTTTATTTTAAATTTGTTATTCATTACATATTTAAATTTTAAATACTAATGCATGTTGTAAAAAACAAAATAAAACATTCTAATAAAATTCCAAATCCTATTACCTTAACAACTAAACTCCTATTTAAATAAAAACTCATTTAATTTAACAGAAATGTTAAGTGTATTCATTTTTTGCACATGCTTCGTAAATTTTGTCTATATCACATATAAGTAGTACAAAATTTCCGATAACTTCTACATGTTTTAAACGAATTGAATTAGCTGTGATACGGACAGGGGCGGACCCAGGAAATCCATGTTGGGGGTTCAAAATATTATTTGAGGGCGAAAATTATTTTTTGAAGGGGCGAAAATTATTTTTCTTATATATACACACTAAAACTAAATTTTGTTGGAGGGGCGGTAACCCCCTGGGTCTGTACTATGGTCCGCCCCTGGATACGGATGAATTATCTATGATCAATCATTTTTAAAATGGTTGATACATTTAATGTAGACACACAACTCAAGCAATGTGTGTCTACATTGTGATACCGATAAATTTACATGACATGTAAAAAAACATGTAAACTCTCATTTTCCTTAACTTAAGCACCCTTTATTATGAAAAGTCAATTCAATAATTTGATACGAATTTGTTTACATTTTACATACCAATATATACATACAAACACATGCGCGCGCACATATGCACCAAAATATCACAAGAATGGATATGCACATACTTTTTGTGAACTTCTGAATGAACTTGTTAGCAGAATTAGTTGTCCTTGTAATACGAATTGAAGAACACCGAATTATACTGAACCATCTATCTATCTACCAGGACCAATTTATATGTATGTAGATGAGCTATATATATATACCCTACAGCCAGGCCCGGTGTTAAGCTAAACCTAATTATATACTCATATTCATATCATATATATGACACGAATGATTTTATAAAAGTAACATGTATGTAAAATCTAGTAACTTTGTTGAGTTTGTAAGTTGTACAATGTAGCAAGCATTAAAATGCATTAATAAAAAAATTTGAATTTAGACACATGCCCTTCGTATACCATTTTAAGATAGGATCTTCTACATTTAAAATAGTAACACCTGGCCTGTGTCTAAAAAAATGAATTTAGACACATGTCCTTCGTATACTATTTTAAGATACGAACTTCTACATGGTCAAAATAGTATATGAAGGGCATGTGTCTAAATTCATTTTTTATTAATGCATTTTAATGCTTGCTACATTGTACAACTTACATTGTACAACTTACTAGATTTTACGTACATGTTACTTTTATAAAATCCTTCGTGTCATATATATATATATATATATATATATATGATATGAATATATAATTAGGTTTAGCTTAACACCTGGCTACAGGGTATATATAGATCATCTACATACATATAAATTGACCCTGGTAGATAGATAGATGGTTCAATATAATTCGGTGTTCTTTAATTCGTATTATGAGGATAACTAATTCTGCAAGCAAGTCCATTCGCAAGTTCACAAAAAGTATGTGCCTATCCATTCTTGTGATATTTTGGTGCATATGTGTGTGCACATGTGTTTGTATGTATATATCGGTATGTAATACGGAGTAATTATTTTATTTATGCTTTTAAAAGAGATTTATATTTTGGTACTCCAAAAATATGATGGATTTCCCGTCAGTTGTCATGTGGTTGTGATAGTGTTGAAAGCGACGAGTGAAATTGGCGGAGCGCGTTGCTTAGATGCGGATCACAAGGATCCGAAAAAGAATTGTAGGATACATTATGAGCGGTATTTTCCGCCATATATAAATAATTAAATACACAAAAGGACTTCCATCAAAATCAATTGTACAACCTAAACCCCCTTTCCATAGACATTATATTTCGATCTCTCAAACAAAACCAAAATCCTACAATCCAGCCCCTTAAGGATCCCAAACCACAATTACAGTTCATGAAACTCAATATTTCAAGAGTAAACTTCGAAATATACCACAATGATTTAAAAAATAAAAATAAAAGTTAACAACAAACACAAAACACATAATAGGGGTGACATTCAACAATACTACTTACAGATGTGTTCAATATTACCTTTTCTTTGAAGCCTCAACCAAAGATGACACTGCCGTATTGGTTCTTGGGAAGAGGGTCGCACGTGGTTGAGAGGGGGGGGGGGGGAGAGGAGTAAAAATCTATTTTATTTTTTTTTTCGAAAAAATATTGCCCAAAATGCATTTCCATAAGGGCTCCTCGCTCATTTTCACAATCTGAATAAATGGCCACTTCTTTCTTACACTCGCCGGCGCGCTTGATCATCCTCCATGGAAGCTCCCATCAATCCAAATTACCATCTTCCAAAACGAGCTTTTATTTGGTCAACGAAGGACCCTTACAACTGAAGTCCAAATGTTTCACTAAACTTCTGGAATCTGCTTCTCTAGGTCATTCCAAGAACTCAGAGTTCCCAAGATTTTCGATTCCGAGAACCTCTACGGACGATGTTCTTCAAACAATTGAAAACGAGGGGTTCTCAGTGAATGTGGAGAAACCGGCGAAGTTCCTATTCTGGGTGCTCTTCTGGGCTTCTGTCTCCGTTGCGCTCTTTGCTGTTTCTAAGGATGCTAAGGCGGCGGCGGATTCTATCAGAACGTCCGGTATTGGTTTGAAGGTGGCTACTGCTTTGAGACGGCTGGGCTGGGCGGACGAGGCTGTGGTGTTTGCCTTGGCTACGTTGCCTGTCCTTGAGCTTCGTGGGGCTATTCCTGTGGGTTACTGGTTGCAGTTGAAGCCCTTTTCCCTTACTGTGTTGTCTGTTTTAGGGTAAGTGACCCACACTCTGATCCTACATCCACTGATTTTGTTATCTGACTGTTGCCCATATGAGTTTAGGGCTCACCTAGCTAGCAAATATATGCAGGGAGCTAAAAATACTTGTAGTGTATGCCAATTGCCAACCCCACATTTTGAGACACGCCATTGTATATCACCAACATGGATAAAACTAGGGATGGTGTATCAAAAGCATGGCTCCATTACCTTTTGGAATAATGCCAGTCACATATGGAATCAGACCAGAACATTAATACATTAAATACCAAAATACCACCCAAGTTTCAATCCAGTGAACATGCCCTTAGTAAGTATTATGCACAATACTATAGGGGCTTAGAAACAGCACTTTTAAGAATTAAGACTAACATTGAAAATGTCTGGGTTGGTGTCAGATATGGACACTTCAAACAGGGGCAGAACAAAAAAGGAGGCGATTTAAACCCTAACAATTAGCTAACCGAAACTGAACCAACTAAAACCGTCAAAACCGACCAAACCCTAGGCAGTTCTTTAGGTTATGGATTATTCTTTAAAACTGACCAAACTGACCCTAATATGCCAAAAGAGGCCGAAATAAACCAATTTTTTTTTACTAAACCGAAGTCACGAATGCCCTTAGTTGAAAGTGTGAAACCACTACTCTCTAAAAATATAAGAATTTTTACTTGTGAATTTCATGCACGGTTTTGATTTTTTCCCCTTCGCATTGTTACACTTATGCATGTCAAAGTAGCAGGATTATTGATCATTATTCGTTTTTTATTATGGGTCATCTGGAAACAGTCTCTATGTGCTTTAAGTACAGGGGTAAGGCTGCTTACATTCGACCCACCCTTAACCCACCATAAATGGGAGCCTTTGCAACAATAGGGTAATGTTGTTGTTATTGTTGTTTTGTATTGGTTCTTGAGCAACACTATCTAGTATTGTCTAGATTAGAAATCCACCGTGCATATGATTTCAGCTTGACACATGTTAAGTTAATTTATTGTTTTTTGTGATTGTAGGAACATGGTTCCAGTGCCCTTCATTGTGCTTTACTTGAAGAGGTTGGCAACCTTCCTGGCAGGGAAGAATGAGTCAGCAACCCAGTTTCTGGAGATGTTCTTTGATTGGGCGAAGAAGAAGGCTGGTCCTGTAGTAGAATTTCAATGGCTCGGGTTAATGCTCTTTGTGGCTGTACCATTCCCAGGAACTGGAGCTTGGACCGGAGCGATTATTGCATCAGTCCTGGAAATGCCATTCTGGTCTGCTGTTTCAGCAAACTTTGTTGGTGTAGTGCTGGCTGGCCTCTTGGTAAACTTGCTGGTGAACGTCGGGCTCAAGTATGCCATTGTGACTGGAGTAATTCTATTCATCATTTCAACTTCCATGTGGGGTGTCCTTCGCAGTATAAAAAGATCTCTTAACTCATCAACATGAAGTTCTACAACAACAACATCCCAGCCTTGATCCCAAAAGATTTTGGGGTTGGCGTCAACATGAAGTCCTATTATGTAAAAAATGTGGACTGTAACTTTTCATTACATTTCAGGCAGCTTCAGGACATTAAATTCATTTGTTGTGACCAGGGTGCGCCCTAAATATTGCATGTATCTGATGGGTTGACTCAATTAGTTTCAAGTCACTTGAGTGGTATCTTAACTGGGTATAACATGCTGGCTTCGGTCTAGTCTCTTAGCCCATTTTTTCAAAAGCGAAAAGAGAGAATTTGGTTTTGCACAACATTTCAGTATAAAAGCATTTGACTTTGCATCTCATTCCTTTCCAAATTTTGGAGTAATGATGCAAACATTAATGATTTTGAAAATGAGGTGCAGAGTCCAATATTGCTCAAAACATAAAGTGCAAAGTCAAATTCCACCACCACCATCATCATTACCCAGTGTCGCAATGGTTTCCACCTACGGTGAGCAAGGTCAAATTCCACCAAACAAAAAAAATATCCACAACTGATTTTGACAAGTTTCCAATACCTGTTCCGGTGCAAAATTGGAAAACCAATCTGGTTTCCTGTAAAAAATGGACAACTCAAGAACCTGGGCTGGGTCTGCCCCATTGGACTTAAAGGCAGAATGCATTTTTGTAAAATAATTGACGAACACCACATAATACTAAATTTACAGATATTGTATACACCAATATGAAGTACTGAATTAGACATCCATACATCACAAAACACTGACAAATATAAGAGATGAATAGATTTGGTGAAACAGTAAGGTTGACTAGAGCATCTATCACAGTTTGATAAAGAGCTTTTATTAGAAGACAAAGATTTGCAAATTGACAACATCTAACCAAAATTCCCAGCTTAGAGCCATTGTAACTGCAATTCAACCTTTTCAAGTCATTGAATTCAACTTCACATACCTAATAGAAAGAAATTGTCCCTAACATCTGTACTGAATAGACAAAGAGAAACAGAAGATGATACGGAAAGAGGTGTCAACCAAAACTCAAACAAAATGCAGATAGCATGTGAAGGCTTTATATCATATATCAAGTTTCATTTTTTAATAACACATACGGTGTGGACAAGAAACATAAACCAATCAAGAATAGTTCCCTGTCTATTCATCTAAAAATATATTGTTAGCTAGCTTAAATAAGAATTTACTTTCTCTTTTTAGACTTTGTATAAGGCTTCTCAGTGGAATCATTTTCTTCATCTTCAGAAGAATTTTCTTCTGGTTCATCGGGGACATCATTTGGAACATTATGCTTTGTGATATAGTCCTTTAAGATTCTCATGCTCTTTTCTTTCATTGAGACCAGTTGCTCAGATACAATTCCCTTGTTCACCTCAACAGAATATGTTTCTGATCCAAGATGTAGGGTTGCTTTTACTTGTGGACTGATAACGTCTTGCATTTGAGCATCCATGTGGGACTGAATATACCTGAATCATGCAAGTTGTTAGCCTACAAATGCTGTAACGCCTTTTTTCCATCCTATAATGTTATGACATGGACTTAACATTATACTCTTATGGGCATATTGAACAATGTCTTGATGAATGTTAATACAATAAGTCTACATGGTTTAGAACCAAAGAAAATGATTCAACATAATTTGGACTCAATCTCTAATTGTCAAAGCTACACTAATAGTTTCACATCTATAACTTACAAGTAGAAATATTTAAAAAATATTGACTTAAATTTGACTTATCCCCAATGTAAATCCAGTGTCAGCCATGAACATATCCCTCAGCTGCATAGGGCCACCAAGGTTTAATATAAACAAATCAGGCCACATTTTCCAATGTCATCCTCTAAGCCACAAAGTAAAGGTATGCATTTTTCTTCTAATATACGTAGTATTTGGTTTCAACTCTTGGCAACACTTTTTTCTCCTATCATTTTTGTTTCGTTTATGCTTTTTCCACCCAGACTTTAGTTCAATGCATTATAATAGACCACATAATTTTTCTCGAGTGCCTCCAAATTCTTAGCATGCTTAAATCAAAAGGGCTGATTGGGTTAGTTCAGTCGCTATATAAGACAAATATAATTAAAGCACGCATAATCTTTTTCAAATTTGAAACATGGGGAAACATCGAGTACAACAATTTTTTGAATTAATAAATGCATTGGCCTAATACAAATTTTTTCTGCTTTTGCAAAATCAATAAGTAATATTAAAAGAGTATATCAAGATAGTTTTGATGAAAAAAAATTAATATGTAAAAAGAATGAAATTTTAAAGAGAAAAACGTACAGATCTACCGGTTAGTTTAATTAATTCAATAAAAGTAACTCCAGTAACTCCAGATTGATAAATCTTGGACTAAGAATAAATGTAAAAGCTAAAAAGTAGAAGCACTCGAAGTTAGACGAGGGAAGAGCCCTAAAACAATCACGAAGAGGATGTTTGAGACTCACTTCAGGCTGTAAACAGTAGCTCCAAGTAATCACAAATCACATTTGTAATTCCTAATTTTCGATTTCACATTTCAAATCACACAAACGCATTAAATGACACACTAAAACAAATTAAAATAAAAATTATTACGTAAATCAAAATAAGAAATGTAACAATTAAAAACAGAAAAACTTACCTGAGAGTCGCGAGAAGCAGAGCTGCAGAAAGGGCCAAAGGGCAGATTATGAGATTGCCAACAAGTGGCCGTACAGACTCCGGCGATGCGAGCGGCGGAGCGATCAGCCGTCCCTGCGGCGCCCGGCGATGCGAGCGGTGTGGGGCTGTGGCGTTCTTCGATGAGTTGCCTACTTGCGGCAAGCATGAAATTGGGCAATGGAAAATGGACCGAATGCCTGCACTGGGCCAGACATTGTTTATACACTCGTTTTAAACAAAAAAAAGATGCCCTGGGCAAGGGTCCTTTTTGAGTTACAAATTTAAAATCGCCCTAAATTGATTTGATTTTTTAAGAACCTGATTAGTAGGAGGTTGGAGTTCGATCGTCTCTCGCTTCTCTCTAGGGTTACGGTCGCTTGGAGTTTTTTTCCGTCTTCAATTTTAATCGAAGGACGACCGCTTTTTCCATCTTCGATTTTAATCGAAGGACGACCGCTATTTCCGTCTTCGATTTTAATCGAAGGACGACTGCTGTTGTTTGTGCTTCATACTCGAAGGGCGAATTTGCTGTCATGGCTCAAGGAGATCGGCGTTGTGGTCAAGGTTCGAGGATGATGTATTGTTGTCGTCGTTGGAGAAGATCGGCGTCGCCTATCCGTTTACTCTGGTTGCATGAAGCAGGGATGAGTTTGGTTATGCAGGGACAGAGGATTGATGCATGGCCTTTGGCAGACAAAGGTCACGGAGTATCAATTAGCATGGTACCGGTGGTAAGACCTCCTCCTGAACCACCACCATGAGATGTACGAGGTGCTAGAGTTCGTGAACGCTTTTCTTGTAGTTTTTATCTGTTTGTTATTTGTTTTCTTGTGTCCACTTTTGTTGTTGGTTTTGACAGTTTGTTTGAGTTTTTTGCCTCTCTTTATGTCATTGGGTTTGGTTGGATCTATGGGAATAGGTTTGGCTGTGTCAAGCCCACTACATGGTTAGCGATTCGTGTTGCTCTTTCAGGGGTGACCGTCTCAAAGTCTCACCATAGGGTTACATTCGTAGTTGTTGAAGTTTCAGTTGGTGTCAGTTTTATTTTCCTTTTGCTTGATGTAATGATCCTGAATCTTTTAATATGAATAGAGGCCCGTTTGACGATAAAAAAAAGAACCTGATTAGTAGTTTGAACGTTAAACCTTTCAACACATAATGATTACTTGCAAAGTTTGTTAAGAATATAGTAATAAATTTGCATGTACGGAGTATGTCTTAAATTAAATTAGTTTTATTTTATGCTATCTAATATTTAGTGTGATGGAAGAGTAACACATTATATATATATATATATAGAGAATCCTTTTCTTGTCCGGCCAGGCCGGACAGGAGGCTCATCCGGCCACCTCAATTTGAGGTGGTTCCCGGTGGTATTTTTTGTCCAAATGTTTTGTGTATGTTCCTCATCAAGTCTAGTTCATCCATACCAAATTTGAGCAAACAATTCAATCGGGAAGGTCGTCAAATGATTTTTGCAAGTTAACTGGTCCGGAATATACATATAAAACGCAGTGAACTTGCAAAAATCATTTTGCAACCTTCCCGATTGAGTTTTTTGCTCACATTTGGTATGGATGAACTAGACTTGATGAGGAACATACACACAAAATTTGGGAAAAAAATACCACCGAGAACCACCTCAAATTGAGGTGGCCGGACAGGGGAGTGGTACCTGAATAATTCTCTCTCACTCTCTCTCTCTCTCTCTCTCTCTATATATATATATATATATACACACACACACACACACACACACACAAATTTTCATGACCGGAATTCCGGACAGGAACCGCCGTCCGGACGGCAGCGTTTGGCCGCCTTCCCGGTGGCATTTTTTGATGAAATTTTTATGACATGTTCTCCATCAAGTCTAGTTTATCCACAAAACACTTCAGCCAAAAACTCAATCGGGAAGGTCGTCAAAAGATTTTTGCAAGTTAACTGGTCCGGAATATGAATTTTCCGGACCAGTTAACTTTTAAAAATCATTTGACGACCTTCCCGAATGAGTTTTTGGCTGAAATTTTTTGTGGATAAACTAGACTTGATGGAGAACATGTCATAAAAATTTCAACGAAAAATTCCACTCGGAAGGTGGCCAAACGCCGCCGTCCGGACGGCGGTTCCGGTCAGGAATTCCTGACCGGAAGAGTATTCTCTCTCTCTCTCTCTCTCTCTCTCTCTCTATATATATATATATATATATATATATATATATATATATATATATATATATATATAGGGAACTCTTCCGGTAAGGTACACCTTACCGGAGCTGCCGTGCGGCCTCCACGTTTTGAGGGCCTTCCCGGTGGAATTTTTCGATGAAATTTTTTGAACATGTGTTTCATCAATTCTAGTACATCCATACCAAATTTCAGCAAAAAATTCAATCGAGAAGGCAATCAAATGATTTTTGGAAGATAACTGCACCCTTTATATACATATAAAACACAGTTATCTTCCAAAAATCGTTTGACTGCCTTCCCGATTGAATGTTTTGTTGAAATTTGGTATGGATGTACTAGACTTGATAAAGAACATGCTAAAAAAAATTCATCGAAAAATTCTATCGGAGAGACCCTCAAAACGTGGAGGCCGCACGGCGGCTCCGGTAAGGTATACCTTACCGGAAGTTTTTCCTATACACACACACACATACACAAATATTCCGGAAAATGTATTTTCCTGACCAGTTAACTTGTAAAAATCATTTGATGACCTTTCCGGTTGAATATTTTTCTCAACTTTGGTATGTATGAACTAGACTTGATGAGGAACATACACAAAAAATTGGAGCAAAAAATACCATCGGGAAGGCCCCTATATGGAGGAGGCCGGACGGGGATCCTGTCCGGAAATTCCGAACAGGAGTAGCTCTCTCTCTCTCTCTCTCTATATATATATATATATATATATATATATATATAGAGGGAAGCATTTTAGTGAGAACCCCTCTTAAAATGAGAACACGTGAGAACCGGTGGTATTTATGACCGACCATAAACTTATACAGGGTATCAATTTATATAGAGGATATTGTTAAATGTTCCACACCGGAAAATTTTGGATGAACAAAATACTATATTAACACATAGGCTACTCCTCCTATCAGGTTGACCTTTTAGGATGGAAACCCAGATCTTAACATGGTATCAGAGCCAAATCGATCCATGGTGCGACACCGTTCCAAAATGTAATTTACTTTTAAGTAAATAATGTAATGAACCTTATTGGAAGGGAAAGTTCCCAAAATAGGACTAAAAAGTTTGAAAATTCCAAAATAGGACTATCATGTTTTTATCCCCAAAATAGGAGTAATTACTGCCAAGTTTGGAAAATACTGTCAATTTAAGGTCTGATACTGCCAAACCATGGCAGTAATTAGTCCTATTTTGGGAAAAAAACATGGCGGTCCTAATTTGGAATTTTCAAACTCTTTTAGTCCTATTTCGGGTAACATCTCTTATTGGAATGGTTAATGAATTTACGAAGTTGTAAATTTTTATTCTTTCGCGTGAATAGTAAATTTCACGTGGGGCCCATACCGAGAGCGGGGACCGCCCGATATTCCCGAGATAATATTTATATAGTGGTGGATACTTTATTTGGGCCAAGGAAAAGGCATAGTGTTGACTGATTGGTCAAATGGGCCCAATTACCGGTATTTGTAATTTACTAGTTATCAGTTCGAATTGTATTTCGGAGACTTATAAATTAAAGTTGGTGAATGTATATTCATTCTACATGTTATAATGATTTAAAACACATAATATATTTTATTTGACCCGATAAAATAAAATATATTTAAAACAGTCTAAAAATACAACTTTCGGGACCGATTGTACACTTCTAGATAAAAAGGGGTGACCGATTGTAATTTACTAGGTGAATTAGTCGGCCGCCTATGGTGCCTAGTTGTCCGTCTAGAGCGCCTAATCGGCCGCCTAGGCCGTCTAGATTCGCCAAACATAAGTTTTTAAGATATGAAGTTGTAAATTAAGATAAAACTACATATGTGTTTATATATACCTAAATTTCATCATTATTTATATTTATAACATAATGAAGTTAAATGATTAGTTATCATATACTAGGTATGATTAAATGCGATAATTCTATCATTCATGTATGTTAATGTATATATGTATTCTATACACAAAAAACTACAATATTACTTATCATATTTATGCAAAGGTATAGATAAAAATGCAATTTCTTTGTCTCCGACAAGTCCCCGACTAGGCGCCCGCCTAGCCGCCTAGGCGCTAGGCGTTGGGCTGGCGCCCAACTAGCGCCTAACGCCTTTTAGAACATTGAGTTTGCCTATAACAAAAGTTGTCAGGCAAACATTGGCATGCCTCCATACGAGGCATTGTATGGGAGGAAATGCAGGACACCGTTGTGTTGGGACGAGGTTGGCGAGCCCAAGCTCGAAGGGATTTAACTTGTCAAGATCACCAAGGCTAAGGTAGGCATGGACCCGGGCCGGGTCGGGCCCGGGCCGGGTCAAGGCCCGGTCGGGCCTCGGGTCCTATAAGGGTAGGCCCGGGACCGGCCCGGTCAATGACCGGTTCCGGTTCGGGCCGGGTCACCCGCCCGGGTCACGGGTCGGGCCACCCGCCGGGCTGGGCCGGGTCAATACAATTTTTTTTTTATTACTTATATATATAAAAATTGCTATTAAAAACAAAGTTCAAGTGCATTTATTTGAAATAAGAACTACATTTGAGAATTGAGAAAAAAATAACAATACGAAATACATTTTGTAAATTGTAATGAATATCAATTGGGATTTCCGCCACCGTTGGTTGTTGTTTTCCCTTTGTCACAGGACTTCATATGTTTTATTGGCATCCCGTATCCGTATGAACGCCCCAAGCAACAGTCTTTCTTGCACCACCTGCAAGTTGCCCACCACAGTCCGGTCTTCGGGTCCTTCCACTTGTCAAAATTGTTTTGCATAAGGGAAGATGTACTTTCCATATTTAAAATGGTATATGTATAACAGTATAAGTAATTAAGTAGGAATGTAGGATAATAAGAGAAGATGAAGATGGAGAAGAGTTTGAGAAGAATTGGAGAAAAGGTGTAGAAAAATGTTAGAAAATAGATGTATTTATAGGTGTTTTTGAACCCCACTCCCCACACCACCACCCCCGGGACCCCCCTGCCCCCCACCCATAGCCCCAACGGCTATATAGCCGTTTGGGAGCTTTGAATTTTTTTTTTTTAAAGTTATACACATATTGTAAAATAAATTAATTAATTTAATGAATTAAGTAAAACTAAAACAAATGTTACAAAATAGGTGTATAAGTATTTAAACAAATTACATATTCTAAATGTATTTTTAATTTAAAAACCGGCTTTATATTTTAGAAAAATAATTTTAAGTCGTTAGATTGTAACCAATTAATTAATTTGAGAAGTGCTACATATGAAAAAGTGAACACATATTTATTTGAAATATGAAGTACAAGTTTACAAATTAATTTGAACTACAACTACAAATTTACAATTTTGAAATATGAAGTACAAGTTTACAATTTTGAAATATGAAGTACAAGTATAAATAAATTTGACAAGTGCTATAAAATACATTTTGTACTAAATTCTAAAATACTAATCAATCGGAATCTCCGGCATAGGTAGAGCCACCATCGGTTGTTGAGTCATCCATAAAATCTTGGGAGGGGGTGATGCTCAATTCTTGAGTTCTACGTGCGGCCTTCAACCAATCGTGGTAGCATATAAGCGTCTCAAGAGACTCCGCGCTCAATCTCGATCTAGATGCCGTTAGGACGTTGCCGGCCGAACTAAATTCTTGTTCCACCGCAACTGTTGAAACCGGCATTGATAGTACTTGCTTAGCCATCCGTGCTAAAATCGGGAACGTTCTTTCTTTTGACTTCCACCAGTCTAGAACGTCAAAGTCATCATTTTCTTCAAAATCAACTTCATGTGTTAAATACAAAGTAATCTCATTCAATGCGCTTTGTTCAGTGACGTGAGTTGTTTTAGTTTTTTTCATAAGATTGCCAAATGCAGATTTAAAAATCGATTTTCCTTTAGATGAAGATGTTCGTGACGGGGGAGGGGGAGCGTTGCTATATTGTGCGCGAAACTCATTAAATAAGGCATAAAATAAAGTACTAACCTCGTTGTATTCCGTTTTCGGATCTATGGGGTTATCCTCATACATTGGAAATTCACCGAAAAACGCAAGATAATAGAAGTTGAAACAATCTTCCAAATTAGCAAGTCTATAACGAGGATCGAGAATAAATGCAATACCATAAATATGGGGAATCTGCGCATAATATTTTAAAAACTTTTCCTTCATATAATCACAAAAATAATGAACGAAAACGGCATTTTGAAATTCTTTAAAAGCATCGGCGAGATTAACAGCTTGTGGAATAAATTGGTTTGCGGTAGGTTTATAAACATGACTAAAAGTTTCAGTAGCATTAAAAAAATATATCAAAACATTACAAATTTTTTCGCAAGTGTCGATCTCAGCCGCGTTTATAATATAGTTATCATGTTCTTTTAAAAAAGCAGGAAAATGTTCTTTATATCTAAGAACAACTTTAAGTAATTTATAAGTACTATTCCAACGAATACTCAAATCTTTAGGAAAAGCAACATATCTCACACCTCTTTCAGTCAAATAACTTTGCCATTTTAATCTAAGTTGACCATTACCCCAAATACGTCTAACCCCCCCCTTTATTACCTCCATGGAATCTCCTAACGCTTTTAAACCGTCTTGCACACATAAATTTATAACATGACATGCACACCGTTGATGAAAAAATCTACCCATCAAAGAATTGGCACCACACAACTCACGCAATCTAGGTATAGCAGCAGTATTATTAGTAGCATTATCGAAACCAATAGCAAACACCTTATCAATCAAATTATACTCAATTAAAATACGCTCAATCAAAATATAAATATGTTCAGCGGTGTGACGATCATTAAATTCACGAAAAGCAAGAACACGTTTATGCATATTCCAATCCTCATCAATATAATGTGCAGTCAGACCCAAATAATATAAATGATGAAAATCATCCTCCCATATGTCAGAACAAATAGTAACACGCCCATCAAAGTTTGCAAAAAAATTTTGTAACCTTTCCTTTTCCGCATTATAAAGCCTTATTATTTCTTTCTTAACAGTTTTGCGACTATAATTTCTAAATTGAGGATTTAAACTACCTTGTGCATAATCTCTTAAAGCAAGACTTTCAGAAAACAAATAAGGCAAATTTTCTTCACAAATTAAGTTAGCCATACCAGTCAAATTTTGTGCATCATTGTAGGAGAAATTACCAAAAGGTTGAGAATTCGCAAACCTCGATATTTGAGTTTGCTTCCCCGTTCCGCCGCCTAATTTTGCATACTCCACGGGGTGCTTTGCCTTAAGATGCTTTGCGGCGGATCCGTATCCGCCGGAGGTTCCCAAACTATAATTGTTGTTGCACCACTTGCAAGTTGCGTGCCAATAGCCGGTTTGTGGGTCCTTCCATTTATCAAAATTATTTTTCATTAGTTCAGACTTACTTTATTTATTACCGGTGGCGGTTTGGGATGAGGCAGGCGCGTCGGCGTCGTGGCTGCCGGCACCCTCCTCCTCGGCCGTCTCCGGTTCCAATTCCTCCACATCTTCATCCTCAAGCTCCTCTTCGTCAATGGTCGTCGGCATTTGTTGTTGTTGTAGAAAGCGGTTATTATGTCGGGCCAATTCTTGTTGGAGTTGTTCTTCGGACATCGCATCTCCATCTCGCCTTTGGTAACCCGTTTCAAAATCATCTCGACTTTGAGATGAAGACCCGGCAAGTTCTTTACCTTTGCGGGATTTCTTCCTCCCAATCTCGTTTCTTCGATTGCGTTGGAGGTTACCCAAATCAACCGAATATCTACCACCTTCCATCTAAAAAATGTAACAAATATTAATTCACAACAAATATAATAATGGATACAAAACTAATGCAACTAATTAAAACTATTTTAATTAATACTTCAAACTAATTTTTTGCAAAGTAGAATTAATGTGTGTCTCTACAATTAAAATTATAGCAACTTTTGAAGTAAATAACTAGTACAAGTAAAAATGTAACAACAATGCTAATTAAGTAGTTAACTACTATAGTGACAAATGTAACAAACTAACAACTAGTTAAATAAAATGTGAAGTATTTTAATTAGTATAATGAAAAATGTAACAAGAATGGTATTGAACTAATTAACTAGTATAATGAAAAATGTAACAAGAATGGTATTGAACTAATTAACTAGTATAATGAAAAATGTAACAAGAATGCTAATTAAGTAATTAACTAGTATAATGAAAAATGTTACAATAATGGTAATGAACTAATTAACTAGTATAATGAAAAATGTAACAAGAATGCTAATTAACTAATTAACTAGTATAATACTAGTTATAGTAAGTAATATATAATATAATGTTTATATTATATAATATATAAGTATACTATACTATACGATGAGTAATACACTTATATTTTATACTTTAATATATAAAATATATATTAAGTAGATGTAGAATGTATGTATTAAGTGGATATAATAATTGTATAAGAATTAAATATTAGAGTATAATGGAGAATTGGAGATTGGAAAATAAGTATATATAAAATATAAGTAGAGAAGTAGATATTATTATGTATTAAGTATATAGTAATAGTTTATAAAGTATATTTAATACTTTATTATATAAAGTATATATTAAGTAGATATAGTATGTATGTATGGAGAAATCATCTCATCAGGCCGGCCTGACGGGCTGCCCCGTCCGGCCGAGCCTGTTTGGGCACCTTCCCGGTGGAATTTTTTGATGAAATTTTTTGAGCATGTTCCTCATCAAGTCTAGTTTGTCCATACCAAATTTCAGCTCAAAATTCGATCGGGAAGGTCGTCAAATGATTTTTGCAAGTTAACTGGTCCGGAAAATACATATTCCGGACCAGTTAACTTGCAAAAATCATTTGAGGACCTTCCCGATCGAATTTTGAGCTGAAATTTGGTATGGACAAACTAGACTTGATGAGGAACATGCTCAAAAAATTTCATCAAAAAATTCCACCGGGAAGATGCCCAAACGGGCTCGGCCGGACGGGGCAGCCCGTCAGGCCGGCCTGATGAGAAGAGTACTCTGTATGTATGTATTAAGAGATATAAGTAGAAATTAAGTAGATAAGAAATATAAGCAATATAGTATATGTAGATAATAATATATATAAGTAGATAATTAATATATAAGTAGATATAATAATCGTATAAGTATTAAATAGTAAAATAAAATATAAAGGAGAATAAGAGAATTAGAGAAGAAGAATATGGAGAATTGGAGAATGGAGATGAGTAGAGAGTAGGATTTAGAAGAGTTGGAGAAGAGGTGTGAAAAAATGTTTAAAATTAGGAGTATTTATAGGTTTTTTTTAACCCCCACCCCCCACCCCCACCCCCCACCCCACCCCCCAACCAAACCCCCCTGACCCCCCCCCTGGTACCACCCAACGGCTATATAGCCGTTTGGGGTGGCCGTTGAGCCAAAAGAATCCAAAAAAAAAAAAAATTTTTTTTAAATATTGGACCGTTAGGCCCGGGCCCGGGCCCGACCCGGCCGGGCCGGGCCTCCAAAACCAGGACCCGAGCCCGGTCCCGCTAACCCGACCGGGTCTCTGCCCGAACCGGACCCGGACCCGAGAACCGGGCCGGTTCCGGGCCCGCACAGTGACGGGCCGGGCCGGGCGGCCCGAACCGGGTCCACGCCTAGGCTAAGGTGAAAATCATTCAGGATAGACTCAAGACTGCCCAAGACCGGCAGAGGAGCTATGCCGACAAACGGTGAAGGCCGTTGTAGTTTGAGGTCGGTGATGAGGTTTTTCTAAGGATTTGTCCTTGGAAGGGCATCATTCGATTTGTATAGAGGGGAAAGCTTAACCCCCGATACATTGGTCCATTTGAGATCCTTGAAAGGATTGGGGCTTTGGCTTATCGTCTGAAGTTAACACCAGAACTTGAGAAGATACACGACGTGTTTCATGTATCAATGCTCAAGAAGTACATACGAGACCCATCTCATATTCTTGAGAAACCACCGGTAGAGATCCGTGAGGACTTGCAATATGCGGTTGAACTGGTGAAGATTGTTGGTCAACAAGTAAACCAATTGACGAGTAAGGAGATTCCTATGGTAAAGGTTCTTTGTAGGAGTGATCGAGTCGAAGAAGAAACATGGGAGACCGAGGTCTCAATGAGGGAGCAGTACCCGGTTCTTTTCGATTAGACATGTGGATTTCGGGGACGAAATCCCAAATAAGGCAAGTAAACTTGTGACACCGTTCCCAAATGTAATGAACCTTATTGGAATGGTTAATGAATTTACGAAGTTGTAAATTTTTATTTTTTTCGCGTGAATAGTAAATTTCACGTGGGGCCCATACCGAGAGCGGGGACCGCCCGATATTCCTGAGATAATATTTATATAGTGGTGGATACTTTATTTGGGCCAGGGAAAAGGCATAGTGTTGACTGATTGGTCAAACGGGCCCAATTACCGGTATTTGTAATTTAGTAGTTATCAGTTCGAATTGTATTTCGGAGACTTATAAATTAAAGTTGGGGAATGTATATTCATTCTACATGCCATAATGATTTAAAACACATAATATATTTTATTTGATCCGATAAAATAAAATATATTTAAAACAGTACGAAAAATACAACTTTCGGGACCGATTGTACACTTCTGGACAAAAAGGGGTGACCTCCCACATGGATGGGGGCCAACCCACGAAATTAGCAACTAATAAGGACTCATTGGCTTCAAAAGTTGGCTGAAAGCCTTTGAAGTGATGGGGGGAACATCTATGACACTCAAAGGGGCCCTCTCACCCATAATGGTCAAATTAAAGGAAACAAAAAGGGAAGTACATCCCCTCTTTCCTCACCCAATATTTCGGCCAGCACCAAGAAAAAGGAGAGAGGAAGCTCTGCAACTCCATACTCCATAACAAGGACAAGCTCAAACTCAAGAAGGTTCAAGGAGGAAATTTAAAGAAGGAAAAAGAAGGAAAAGTGAGGTGTATTAAGGTAATGACCTCATAATGATTTTTCCTTCATTTATTAATCACCATATGACTTGTATAGCATATATGAGGAGCCCTTGCTATGGTTCTACATATTTAAATATGTAGAAAGATGGGTTGGAAGGTGATTCAAAGTCCAAGAACGGGCTTATAGTCAAAATTACCATTTCGCCGGAAAATAACCTTTTAGAGGTTATTTGTATTAATTTGGGTTTTACGATTATAAAACCTTGTTAGGAACTTGTATAAGGTATTTCAAGGGCTTTCACGAAGTTGAAAGAGTCGCCAGAGTTGTCGCCGGAGTTCGTCAAAAGTCGCCGGAGTTTCGCCGGAGGTCAACCAAGAGGGGTAGAACTTCATAGCGCGAATTCGAGATGAGGATGACTGACTATATTGCTTATAATTAGTGAGTTAATTTCATGATATTACCTAAGGTAATCAAATATGTTTTTATGTATAATTAATGATTAATAATGCCTAAAAATGAGAAGACTATTGTCTACAAAGAAAAAGAGCATAATATACAAATTTAAGAATAAATGGTGTATGATTATGTGTTATGAATATGTTGACTTGAGAATGGAATTAACTATGAACTTTATGTTGAAATATACTTTTTACCTCGTATAAGAATATATGAGTGATTAAAAGTTATATTTTGTATATTGATATGAACTATATTTTCAATGAGAAATTAGTTTGGAAATTGTCTATATGACTATGAATTGAGAATTCGGTTGATAGAATTTATCCGACTAGTATTAAAATACTAGTCAGGGTATTGGAAGGAGATTATGCTAAAATTGATCCTAAGGTTGGATTGTGAAATAGTGAACCTTAAGTAGTCTTGAGCGATGCTAAGGTAGACATGTATGAACTTTAAGTTATACTAAGGGTAGACCTTAAGGGATGCCCAAGATAAAGTGAATAATAAATTGATCCTAGATATAGGGTTGGCCTACGGGTGTAGTCGGTAATCCTTGAGGATAGCCGGTTGAATTATAATAAATTGATCCTAGATTTAGGATTGGGCCTACGGGTGTATTCGGTAGTTCTTGAGGATAGCCGGTAGAATATTGGTAAATAGTAAGGACCATGGCCCTTCCCGACTCTAGAGAGCGGGGTTGGATAGCATAGACTTACATCGTGATCACGGGTTAGGGTGGAATACGAACCGGAGACCTTACGATGCTCCCGACAGCGGTAACACTTGAGATAAGACCCCGAATGGATCTTACCTATCTACGGGATGATGAGTATGAGTCCAGGGGCGGGATGTTGGACTCCGGCCCGAGAGCCCGATGAGGCCTCGGATGGCGGTGACAAGTCTCGTAAGGATGATAAGACCTACGGGCGGTGTCATGTTAACGACGATTGTTATAGAACATAAAAAGGGGCCCGAGTGCCCACAAATTAATTAATTAACTTATTATGAGGATAATAAGGGTTAAAGAAGAACTATCATTAGATTATGATATCACTCTATTTGAGGGTCTTAGAAATTGAAACATTGATTATACTTAGTATAGTTGTCATTGTACTTTTCAAATGCTTCAAAGTACTGACCTCCCCTTCACGGGGGGGGGGGGGGGGGGGGGGGGGCATCTCACAGTTTCAGGCAGAACTTGAAGTTGCTACCATCACATGTTGCTTCGAGAAATCAAGGAGAGAAGACGTGGTTCGTGCTTCCTCCATTTCTGTTTTAAAAACAACTGTATTAATGCTCATGGATATTTTACTTATTAGAAACTGCTTTTGGGCTTGCATGCCCATGTTGTTGGCCGTATGTGGCTTATGACTTACCGTTGAATATTTCCGCAATTCATTGGTTTTAATGTGATGTTGTTATGTATGTTTAATATTGAGTATGGATGAATTATTTCCTCGAACGCCTTGTATGATTAAGTGAGGTTGACTCGTGGGTGACGTCACTTAATTATACGGTGGTTGTATACGCGCTTGGATTGCGGTCTGGGGCGTGACACATGGTGTGGTCGTGTGGGGCCCCTTATGAATCGTGATGACACGGTTATAACAAAATTTGACAATTACGGCTGGATGATAACAAACGGACCGATGAAAAAAATGAATGATGGCACGATCTAGATGAAGTTTCTGGTCGTGAGGAGGGGTGTTAAATGTCCCACATTGGAAAACTTTGGATGAACAAAATATATTAACACATGGGCTACTCCTTCTGGGGTGTTAAATGTCTCATACCGGAAAAAATTGGATGAACAAAATACTATATTTACACATGAACTACTCCTCCTATCAGGTTTCCTTTTAGGAGGGAACTCCAGGTCTTAATAGATATACGGAGTATAAGATAGTGAACAAATACAAAATATATTGATGAGATAGAGAATCTCTAAATCTTTAATCTCTAATCTCTAAAATATTACAAGCATGAATAGAGGTAAGGTTATTTTGGGTATAAAAAATGTGTTGGTGGTCATCCTATGTTTTAAGGGGTTGAACATTAAGCTCTTCCCATTGTATATGCTCCTATTAGCCGTCTATCTCCGTCTTCTAACGTATTGTAAGGTTAACGACGACATCCGCTACAGCAGTTACTCGCCACGCTACACAACTGTTACTCGCCATACGACAGATCTGCTTCTTCGTACCCTGCCAATCCAAAATCAGATCAAGAGCTAGAGCAGGAAACAGTGGGATCAAGTTTCAGTGCAATAAGTAGAAAATCAGAAGATGCGGATCTTGAAGAAGAGAATGATGAAGAGGGCGAAGAAGAAGAAAATCAGGAAGATACTAAAGTGGAACCGATGAAAACAGATGCAAAGCTAATTCTGAAACAACACTTGGGACATACAAAGGCTCTCCCAATCATAACGAGGCAACTTCAAACAGCCTTCACGGGAAGGACTACAAGTACTAAATCATGGTATTTTGTGTTTGTTATGAGGAACTTCATTTTGCGCTTTGCCCACTGAGTGGTGGTGTATTACTCAAGCAAGCTATTTAGGTTTTCTTATCTATCTGCCAAAGCATCCTTCATTTTGTCTAATAATAATAATTGCTTCGTCCTTCAAAAATGACATTATGTGGTTTGAATTTGTCCATGTTTATAAGAGTAATAATTTTTTGGCCAAAGGGGTATGTTTGTACAGCTGCATTATATTGTGATGCTTTAAGGATGTGGTTCGGTTGGAACTCTGAGCATTCTTCTTACTTGTCTTATAAAGATTGTCATCAGTGCTTTATGATAACTATGGTATAACATCACTGGTTCGTTAAGCGCCATGAATGGAGGCTGGAGAGGGTTCACCCTTCTGCTGCCCCCAATCTTCTGCCTTCAATGCAAGTCTTGATATCAATTCCAAGCAAATTTCCTTTACATTTCAACTCAAATAGCTATTTTTCTATCTAACTCGAATGGGTTGGCATTGGACGTGATTGTATGACCACTAAGGGCTATTATATCTCCATTTGTGTAGATGTTAGCTATGTCATTGGCATTGGACCTGCTCACACGTGTGCTCATATTTTTCAAAAAGGATTTTGCATGTCTGCCTCTCCTTGAAGTCGTAGGATTGCATTATTTTACTCCGAAAAAAAAAACTCATGCGGGCATGTTTAAGTTTGAAAAAAAACTATATTCAGGGTATCAAACGTTCACATGCTTACTTTACATTTAGCATTATTCTTGTGACATCCTATTACACCATCCACCTGCATTTTTGTGAAAAAACATGCCTACACCCAAGTACATGTAGTGTTCCAAGTAATTATAAGCGACATCATTAAAGTGGCTCACAATATGGAGTTAGAAACAGACTAGGTTCTGCTGGGCGCCGGGTATTCAGAGTTTCAGAACTAAAAATCCAGGTTGAATTAGGATCACAACAGCTCACAAGAATGGGCCAAAACACAGGCACCAAAGGTAAGCGTAAGAGGGAAGAAGTTGTTAAAGAGGAGGAAAAAGAAGAAGTTCAAGAGGAGTAGGATGTCTTGTCCGTCCATTGCCCTTACAAATCTCAACCTTCATCTCTCTCCAAGGAGCAGCTGGAAGTGGAAGTGGAGCTGAGGGTGTTAGAAGCTCTTGAAATTTATCATCCTGCAAAATTTCAAGGAATCCATCATCACTTTGTCCTTTATGGTTTAACAGAATATCTGAGGAGAAGTTTTAATAAGCACTTCAGTGCTGATGAAGTTCTGAAGCTGTTGGATCGCTTTTACAACTTGGAAATGCTGGAGGCAGATGATGATGTAGAAATTTTGAATCAGGAGGAAGATTTTTGTCTACCACCAAGTTTTTTCTCTAAGGAAGAATCTTAACTGACCAAAAGCGAAGAACTGAATAATGGTAGGGCTGAAGTCCAAGTGAATAGTAGCAGGATGAAGTTTTTATCTTTTGTTCTCCAGCAAGGTTATCAACATATCATACTTTGTAGATAAGTTGAAGTATGGATTTGCAGAGATCCTGCCGGTGTTAATTTTTGCTATAGTTCTTATTAATCTGGCCGCTTTGTTTTGAAGCCATGCTCGGTCTAAAAAAAGAGCAGAATTAAGTTACCTTTAGATTCCTCTGATTTGTTCTCTTTGTTTTCTCTAATATCGCCTAATGGATTGTTTTCTCTAATATAATCTATCCTATAGATACTTTATTGATTATGATTCCTTATCAATAATTAACAAACTATGTATTCAAATATTATATTCATATTACTCATATATTGACTCAACCTAAATCGATGAATTAATATCCCTGCAATGGCCTTGGGCATTACCACGAACGCGCAACGCGCGTTAAATAACTAGTATCATTCTAAGAGAAAATTTTGAATCGTTAACCACTGTTGAATCTCCTTCTTATACCATCAAGACCGATTTTTAGACTTCTAGCTTAGAGTCAAATGAAATCAACAAAGGATATCAATTAAATAAACGAAAAAAAAGCTCTATATACTTTTAAATTGGCCAAGAAAAATTAACACAAGAGTGAATTACTAAGATAAAGAGCTCGTTTGGTAACACTGAAATTGATTGAATCGGCTGGTTCTACTAAAATTTATGAAAATCTGGCTGAAATGGTTTGATTAATTGATTTTTCTGAATTATGAATAAATTATATTTAAAATAATTTATAATAATAAAATAAAGAAAAAACTATAAGAAAAAAAATGTTAAATGATAATCTACAGTAACTTTAGCCAATACAGCCAGAAAAGTAATTTCAATCTTACTTTTTCTTATTATTATACAATTCAACGGGCGAATCAAAAGGTACGTGTTTAGTGAAAAGTTGGGTGATAAGTCAAGCCTAAAAATAGTGTTACGAAACACGCTCAAAATGTTGAATGCTAGTAATTTTCACGTAGGTCATTCATGACATTGTTTTCTTATTTGATGTGTAAGTCAAAATTGACAAAAAAAATTAGAGAAAGGGGAAAAGCTATTTGCTGGTTCAAAGAACAAAGATACAATTAGGTGGACACGTTTTTCTAAAATTCATTGAAAACTCGTGCCACCTCTTCTTGACTTATATTATGAGATAATGTTAAAAAACTTCTTACTAGGGCTGAGCACGGATCTGGGAATTCCCGTTCCGAACCGAAGAACCGTCCCAAACCGTTCCAGAACCGATAGAACCGGAAAAATGTAAAACCGTACCGTACCGTACCGGGCTTTTTTTAATAATATGGTACGGTACCAGTTCTTAGTGAGAACCGTTCCGGAACCGTCCCGGAACCGTATTGTCCCGAACCGTCCCGTACCGTCCCGAATTGTCCCGAAAACTAGTGTTAGATTATAATAACATATTATACATAATATATTAACGAGTATAAATGTTAGTGACCATATGTCCCGAAAATGTTAGTAGAAGACCAGTGAATGGTGGGATTATTCTTGTCAATTTTTCCTATTATATATAAATATTACCAAGTATAAGTGTGAGGAATCTTGTGTTCATGTATTACAAATATGCAATCTTGCATATTCTTTGGGCGTAATCCAATTATTAAGACTTGACAGCACTAAAAGTTAGCTTTAAAACAAAAACAATACTAAATGATATAAACAATGCTATGTAAATAGGGTTAATTGTATTTCATGGGGGTTAATTATTTACGAACCAAATAACACCGAAGAACCGTACCGGACCGTACCGAACCGTGCTCAAAATTGGTACGGAACGGGACAGGTTCCATATATGTGCGGGACGGTACCGGTTCTTGATTTTTAAAAGAACCGTACTTTGGGACGGGACAGGTTTTTTGAAATAACCGTCCCGTACCGTTCCATGCTCACCCCTACTTCTTACTACCTCTATTCGGTACCAATTTGATGTTCTCAGTTTCTATTCACTTATTCTATACAAATCACTCTTAATTTCTTACTTTTTATATCAAATTTGATTCAGGTTTTTGCTACATTGTAAAGATTTTGATGTAATTTCTGAATATATAATTTTTTTTTCTCAAAAATATATGAGTGCGAACAAGGATCTGTTTGCTTTATCGTCGGTCAAACATCGTAAAACGCAACAAGAACATCAAATTGGGAGGGAGGGAGTACTTTTTGTAGAGTTCAATATGATGTTCTGTGTTAATATCCACACGGTGTATTTTGAAATGGTAGCTCCCAAGTATGGATACTGGATACATATTATAAATGTTTGATTCCAATTCATTTTGAAATAGAAGGTACCTTTATTTAAGAGTTTTTGTTACTTCTATTTTAGAAAAGGTGAAACCGCGAATCGAATTGCATAACTTGAGTTGATTTGGATTGAGTTTGATTCAATTAATTTCACTCAGTTGATATCAATATCGGTTCGGTCGGTTTTAGCACTGTCGGTCCATTTTGGTTCAGTCAGTTTTTAACTTAATCATAAACTGTAAATCGAATTACTGATGGGTTTGTCAGTTTTCTGTCGGTTTTTGGTTTATTTAGTTGGATTTTGATCAATTGGTTTCAGTCGGTCTCATTTTCTCGTTTTTTTGCTCACCACCAGTCCTTATCATACCTATTGAACCATTCTACAAAATACAAACATCTAAAAACATTTCAAATATGATTTTTTTTACTAAATACTAACATATCATAATGAAAACAAAAATGCACAAAATATAATGAAAAGTAACAAAGTTTTATAAGAGACATTGTTAAAACCACAAATAAATTAAATTAAATTATAAAGTTAGTATGTTAAGACTCTGTTTGGTAACACTGAAATCGATCGAATCGGTTGATTTGGTTGAAAATTATGAAATTTTGATGTAAAAGGCTGATTCTGCTGATTTATGAAGAAAAAAATTTAAATATATTTTATTAATACAATGAAAAAAATATAAAAATAGTGAAATTGGTTATCTACAGCAGCTTCAATTAATGCAGCCAAAGAAGTAATTTTAACTTTATTTATTTTGACTATTATACAATTAAGCGTACAAAATCATAATTTACGTATTTGGTTAAAATGTTGACTAATAAGGCATATAAGTCAAAAAATTGGGCCACCGAACAGGCTCTACATGTATACAAAGTTTGCTTATTTTTGTATGTTAGTAGCGAGTTTTTTTCTGAATTAATGTTAAATAAAATTTGTTTTACAAAATTAGTGTCGGGTTAAAAGTATTTACCAATATACTGCCGGATCTAACCATGGTAGGACAAAGTCGCCAAACCGTTTGGCGACGTTGAAGTCGCCAAATGATTTGTCGACTCTTGCATCGAATTACAAATACGGAGGATGAAGCTTAGCTGCTTAAGCAAGGAAATCATACGTAGCCTAAATAAGTGTGGCCCCATTAGATATAAAAACCACTTTTTTCTTTAATAGTCCATAAGTTTTTAGTTTTTGCTCCACTTTTTGTAAAAAATATACCAAATTTCATGATTTTTTATTGTCTTTCATTTGACACTAATATTGGAAATATAAACTTTTAAAAAAATTGAAGTCTTATTGAACAATATTCTCATTTTCCAATCTCTGTACGGATGATTTCAAAAAAATATTACACATATATGACTAAAATAAAGATTGTTTAAAAAATTGTGACTAGGATAGTAATGAATTTATAGCAATCTATGTTCTATTTTAAAATTTAAGTTAGCATGACACTAAATTGTAGTAACTATTAGTCATATTTGTGTAAATAAACTTTATTTTATTAATATTTTTGAAAAACAACTCTTATTTAATATTATATAAACAATTAATTCCTATTATATGACGAAAGTAAATATAGGGAATGAAGACGGGACTTGGTAATTTTTAGAGGCTATAATTATGCTTGAATTATAAGTAGTATATTAGCGTGGCCGTGAAAGTATATTCATAACTAAAACCAAGCATTCCAGATCAGCTGGTTGTGAAGTTACCGTGCCGTCCGTGCCCAGTGGAAGGTCTCGAGTTCGAAACCCTAATTACTCCAGGCTCCCCCCAGCCCCCTCCCCAGACTCCTCTTATATATATCAGGCTTAGATCATGTCTTTCGACTTATCATGCTTATAAGAAAACTTCTGTCTAAAATGACATTGTCTATAAGAGTTTTCTATCTAAAAAGACATTGTCTTTTTAGGAATTATTTGTTTATAGAATATTAAATAAGAGTTTTATTTTGCTAAAATTAAATTAAATAAAGTTTATTTACACAAATATGACTAATAGTTACTACAATTCCGTGTCATGCTAACTTAAATTTTAAAATAGAACATAGATTGCTATAATTTCATTATTATCTTAGTCACAATTTTTTAAACAATCTTTACTTTAGTCATATATGTGTAATATTTTTTTTTAAATCATCCGTACGGAGATGGGAAAATATGAATATTGTTTAATAAGCCTTCAATTTTTTAAAAAGTTTATATATCTAATATTAGTGTTAAATGAAAGATAATAAACATGAATTTTGGTATATTTTTTATAAAAAGTGGAACAAAAACGAAAAAGTTATGGGCTGTTAAAGAAAAAAGTGGTTTTTATATCTAATGCGGCCCACACTTATTTATACTACGTACGTATGAATTCCTATTTTCCTTGCCTAAGCAGCAGCTAAGCTTCTGCCTCCCTACGTACGTATGATTTCCTATTTTTTTTTCTGCCTCCCTATTCGGTAATTGGATGCAAGAGTCGCCAAACCATTTGGCGACTTTGAAGTCGCCAAACGGTTTGGCGACTTTATTCTACCATGACAGCAGTATATTGGTAAATACTTTTAATCTAACTTTAATTTCGTAAATAATTTTTTATTTAACATTAATTCGGAAAAAAACTCGTTAGTAGCTAGTTTAATGAGACTAGCAATAAATAAAAAGTGATAATATTTTAGTAGATAAAATTAGAATTGAGGGCGGTTCGACACAGAAAAAGAAAGTTTTTTCCATGAATATTACTACGTATTAAATTAAATTCAAAAGACAAAAACATGACTTGTTTTGAATTTTTCCAAAAAAATGATAAATTTGGTAACTAGTTTCTAGTGACTCATCATTTACTAGTAACTTGTCACTTTGAAATACATTATAATGACATTTGTATAATATTTCGTGCACAATGACTAGTCATATTTTTGTTTAAAACATAACTAATCATATTTTTATTCGGTAAAACTTTGTTAGTGATGTGCATGTCATTTTTTAGAAAAATAATATCCTATGTTAGAACTTAGAACATGATAATCATTTTCAGACACGCTTTTTGATATTTTTATCCAACACTACTTTTTTCTCTCGTATTAATTAATTTTAGCCATGTTCAGTCATTGGCAAATCACAGAACCCATATTTCAATTGAGCCCATGCCACCGTTTCTTTGTAAGATTGTAATTTTGGCGGGTGTTTCTGCTAACTTTTTAGTAAAGAGTCTTCGCTTTCAATTACGATAGTATTATTATAAAGGCAAAGGGCACATAAACCCTCGAACTAACAAAAAAAGTGCAAATAACTCCTTATGTAGTAGGTTTTGTCTGACTGTCGTCATTTGGGGCGGTTCTCGGTAGAATTTTTTGATGAATTTTTTTGAGCATCTTTTTCAGTAAGTCTAGTTTATCCATACCAAATTTCAGCTAAAAATTCAACCAGGAAGACAGTCAAATGATTTTCTGAGATATATTGCGCTGTTTAAATGCGCAGTTATCTTCAAAAATTCATTTGACTGCCTTTCTGATTGAATTTTTAGCTGAAATTTGGTAAGAGTAAACTAGACTTAATGAATAAGATGCTCAAAAATTTTAATCAAAAAATTCCACAGGGAACCTCCCCAAATGGCGACGTCCGGATAGAGCTTCCTATATAAGGGGTGATTTGCACTTTTTTTTGTTAGTTCGATAGCTTATTTGCCCCTTTTCCCTATTATAAATGTTTATTGTTTGTAAAAAAACTCACATCTCATGAATATTTATTCATATTATGTACTTCAAAATGAAAAATAATACAACATATAATAAAAAGAGGTATTTTTTTAAAGCTCCAGGTTGAAGCTTCCTTAGGTTCCTTTAAACCTCTTTTTCAGTTATGCCATACAGAAACGTAGTAGGATTTGAAGTAGGAGTTGTAAAATGATGACTACATATGCTATGCCTTATGACTTGAAAGGTGTAGTCAGTACTCAGTTAGGCCAACACTCCACCATGAAGAGGCTGTCTGGTCCTCAATGGAAAACCCCAAATTGCACAAACTTGCTATACTTTGGTGTCCATGATCTTCTTCAAGTCTTGGGAGCAGGCAAGATGGCTGGAAAATGCTGATCAGGCTTTCACCTTCATCCTGAGAGAAATCAGACTCCAATATGTGTGATGAAGAGTAGTTCCCATCAGTGCAATGTGGACTTTCTGAATCAAGAATATCACTTTTAACCCAGCTTGCATTTTCATCCTTGCACACCACTGGAGATCTCTCTCCCTTTGGGGAGATCAAACTAGCACAATGCTCTATGTGAGGTTCATTGTCATCATTATATGTGCTGGTTTTATGGGTCGGTTCGAATTTTGCGCTGCACTGTTGTTCCTGAATGAGCAATTTATCTCTCAGCAGCTGAACCTATAAAACATGAAAAAGAGTGTCAAGAACATGTTAAGCTTTTGAGTTTAACTAGAATGCTGCATCCCAAACACATCCTTACCCTCCTTTAGACACAACCAACAATTTGTAGGTAAATCATGAAAGAGCAAAGGTCGACGGGATGATCTTACCAATATAATTTGAGACATGTAACACATTTGTATAATAGATCTTAGAAACTAACGCGCAATTGTGGTCACCGCCAAACGCAATACTGACATGTAACACATTTGTATAATAGATTCTGTGAGTATTTCTTTCGTCACATGTAATACATTTGTATAATAGATCTTAGAAACTAACAATAGTAGTATAAGATATTGTGCTACACCCTAAGTAGGTTATTCCTTCTATCATCTTTTAGGATGAACTCAAATGTCAATCTAATCTGTAGCCACTTTGTTGGCCTCATACAAAAAAGTGCATGTTTCAGATATAAGGGTGTTGAGACATATTCCCTTATGAGATAAAATTTTGTACTACTCCTATCATATTGACTTTTGAACTCGGTGTATCTGATGATTAAGTGTGGGATGGAAGACAGGATGATCCTCAACTAATGTGAGGTCAAAGTGAGGGGATTAAGAATCTTTTGGTTGTCAGATCTTAAATCAGGACGGGTGTCCAACAAGCAGAGGATGGTAATGGTTTTACCTCATTCTTTAGATTTTTGTTCTCCTCGGAGAGGAAATCATAATCAGCTTTCAGTTTATCAAAGTTAGCTTTCAGGGAATCATAGTCCTTCTCAATCAGTTTGACCTTCGAACGGGCTCTCCGGTTCTGGAACCAAATTGCAACTTGTCTAGGCTGCAGGCCGAGTTCTTTTGCTAACTGCAGCTTTTTCTCAGGCTCAAGCTTGCTTTCTACCTCAAATATCCTCTCCAGAAACCGGACCTGATCTCCTGCAAGTCTCCGTTTCTTCTCGGGCCGATGAAAGCAACCTTCATACTCCTCAATGCCATTATCTTCTTTGTCCATTGGTGTTAACAGTGGCTGCTCTTTCACTATTTCTTGTTCTGATTCTTCAAAGTCCACTGGTGATGCACAGCCTAAAACACAGAATTATCAAACAGATAAGTCACCCCCTTAGAGCAACTCATATAGTACAAAAATACAAACTCACATATATGACAGCAGAATCCTTCCATGACCAAAAAAAGAGCATACAAATGTCTCCTTTAAGAAATGTTTGGGAATCTCTAAAAGAAATATTAGCATTAAAAAGTGTGGTTTCCCTTTTCTTGCTAATAGGAATAGAACATTATTGTTCTCATTAATCTAGTCTCTTTACTCCCGCCACTTCAGCACAGAAAGTGAAACTTCAACCATTAACTTGGAATCTAAGCATAAACCCAATTCTGAATAAAACTAACAATACCCCAAACATCTCTACCCACACTGCAAATATAGAAAACCCCTAAAGTGAGAAGAATATCCTAGGAAAGGACTTGAAACTTGAAGAGTGAAAACCACCCATATAAGGAATGCAAACAAATGATTACAAAAGGTCAAAACTTTGGCATTTTGGGTGTGTGTAAGATTAAAATTACCATTGAGAGAAGGGTGGTGTTGAGGGTTTGAAATCCAAACAGCTTCTATAACACCAGTAGTATCAAATGCATTGATGCTCCCACTATCCATATCTTGAGTTCTTTGTTGACTATTTAGTCTTCTCCTTGCAGAAGAGAGCAGAGGCTTAGAGAGAGAGAGAGAGGAAATGAAGTTAAATCAGTATGGGTGGGTGTACTGTACTGCTAGAAACTATACAGTATAGACATGAAGAATGCAGGAAGAGATTGTTCTGTGAAAAGGAAGAAGGCGATGGGGATTAATGATTAAAGAAAGCAGCAATGCCTCGAATTCTGTGATTTATACTTTTAAGAGGATGTAGATTGAAGCTACTAGAGTGGTTGTGGTGATTGAAAATTGCACGGCTGTTAGCATTTCTCTTATCCCTGACTTTTATAGTTGAAAAATCATTCACATGTTCATCCTAAACAAAGCAACATACATACTTTCCTGGAGATCCACACTGTTAAAGGGCTTTTTTGGGTAAAAAATTTACAAAAGCTAAGACCAGATTGTAATTAAACCCGATCGATTAATATATCATGCTCGTTTGTATCTTTGATTTTGTCTACTTTTCCTTTTTAAATTATTCCATTAATTTAGTCACTTTCTCTGTGATTCATATTGGAGTATGATTTTCTCTACTTTGTACAATCATCATTCATACAACTTATTTTATTATTACTTCTTCCATCTCACTAAGATTATCTTCATCTTTATTTTTGGTCCGTTTCTTTAAGATTAACTCATACAAAATTTTATAAAATTTGTGTCATTCTAAATCACTTTTATTTTATTATTACTTTATAAAACACACCTTTCTTAATAACTGTGTCACCCTCTCTTGTCTCAATGTTAGTCGGACGGAGGTAATATTTTTTATGACGGTAAAAAATACGTAGTAGTACACTTTGTTACTCTTCTAATATATCTATTTAATTTTTCTTTACAACTTTAATTTCTATTTATTATGAGTCTAGTCTAATTAGTTTTCACATATATAAAACTAACTAGACTTTATCGACGTATTTTAACTACTAAAAGAGCATCTCATATACTAGTATATGCTACAACGTGCATGGTGCACATGTGACATGAGAAAGATAGACACAAAAGATTAAATTATGATATTTATCTCTCCTTTCCACGGTCTTATGTGTTTTCGGTAAGTTTTTATGTCAATCACAAAGTCTACATCTAGACATTGTGCTTGACATTGTGAAAAAACTTATCAAAAACATATAAGACCGCTCAAAAAAGGAGAGAAATATTATATTTAGGGAAAGTTCCCGAAATGGGACTTAAAAAGTTTGGAAATTCCAAAATAGGACTGTCATGTTTTTATTCCCAAAATAGGACTAATTACTGCCAAATTTGGAAAATATTGTCATGTTTGAAGTCTGTTACTGCCAAAACATGACAGTAATTAGTCCTATTTTGGGAATAAAAACATGGAAGTCCTATTTTGGAATATCCAAACATTTTTAGTCCCATTTTGAGTGATATCTCTTATATTTATTGTTTTTTAATTGGCTATCTCTCGTGTCGCGTATGCACTGTTCACGTTTTTGTATTGGAGATGCTCTAAGAAGATGCATACCTTATAATTTAGTTAAGGTTGTAAGAATTCATCTATTTTGCATTTTAAGGTTTTGTTTGAACGTTAGACTTGAAATATTTATTTTCTTATATTTTGATTTTCATTTTAATCTATTGGAAATAACTTTTCATTTTGAAAGGGATTTTTTACAAAAACAAAACTTATTTACACAAATATGACTAAGATTTACTATAATGTCGTGTTATGATAACTTAAATTTAAAAATTGAACATAAGTTACTGTGATTTCATTACTACTCTAATCATTAGTCACATTTTCGTCAACGATCTTTATTTCAATCATGTTTGTGTAATTATTTCTAATTAAAAATAGGTTTGTAGAAGTACATAGATGTTTGAAATTTTTGTAGCAATTTCAGCATAGCATAGTATGATATCATCCTTTGATTCTCTTAAAATAGGCACCAAGACAATATCAAAAGATTCTTGGATGCATCTCATACACAATCCATGGTAAGTTCCGATAGTTACACAGGTCGTGCACATTCCTACTTTTTTATACGAAGTATTATCTAGAAACGAGATTTGACAAGTTCTACAATATTGCTCTTTAGAATTAAATGTCTCCAATTAAATCGCGAGATTGCATATTAAGTTACGGACTTGACAACAGTTTCACGAGATGGTAAGTCATGGTGATTCAGGAGATGTCTCTTGTGTCCGTGCGCATCAGAAGTACAGTCCAACATGCAGGAGATCTACGCGAAGGCTACAAATTTTGATCCTTGGTCAATTTTCAATTTAACAAGGAGTCACTCCAAAGGGCTCGCACGTTATTGAGCCTCGTTCTCGTTGGGATCAACCTCCCACGCTGCTACCTACGTATAGCCTTGGCATTAATTATTCCACCATAGATCTCTCGGGGGACTTGAACATTTAACCTTCGAGTCGCAAGGTTGGTTCCTAATACTTGTATATCTCTCACCCAATCACGTGTATTGGAGTCAAGAACTCAATAATTTATATATAAAAAGTTCCGCCAAAAATATATATAAACGTACTATTCTCATTAATTTATTTAAGTGTCTTTTCAATATGAATATTTAGTTAAAAATTTTCAGACACAATCTAAAATTCATGAAGAATATGCTCACAAAATTCCATCGAAAATTCCATGCGAAAGAACCTCAAATTGAAGTGGCAATACGACATTGTGGCCGGGAAACTCATAATCGGGCTTATAGGCCTCAACGTACATACACCCTAACCCATGATCGCCCATATGCAATTGTTGGATGGCCCGACCTGACATGGTGAATAAATTTATATGTCCAATGATGTTTTTTACTTGAATTGAATTTGTTGGTTTCTTTTGTTCTGTTTAATTCTGATCTGATCTGAATTGATCTATTTGATCTGATAAACGTTTTATCTCTGTGTATTTTATAAAACCTAATTTGAATTTGATTTCATCTTTAAGTGTAATCTGATTAAACAAAAAACACAAGCCAACTAAAAATGAAAGGCCGGGAGGCTACTTTGTTTTAGGGAGGCTACCTTTTTTGTGAATACTAGTGTACTATAGCACTATGCAATATTTTCCTTTTGAAAGTATCTTCAGAATTCAGCTGATTAGTACCACTGGCCCTTACCAAAGGAAAGGACGCCTGTCAAACTGTCAAATCGTGAGGAAATTTTTGCACTGAACAGCGCACGGAGGCACAGTACAATTTTTATTCATCTAAAAAAGTGGTTCGGCATAAATTCTAGAGTAATTTATCTTGTTAACTGCTTACAAATAAATAAATTAAAACCTATGATGGTTCGGAATAAATTCTAGAGTAATTTATCTTGTTAACTGCTTACGATGAAATAAATCAATACATTTTATTTTTCGGGTCTTGAATTGATAATTAATCTATTTTTAAGATCCTTAATTGATAAAAATCCATATACAAGCCCTAAATCAATAATTAAATCAACGTGTTAGGAAACATAATCTTGTTGGGGTGAATATAAGAAACTTCAAGACCTCAGTCTTAGAGCCTTGAATGACTATATTAGTTTTAATTATACACATCATCATTCACATTAAGATTTGTATGTACGCTATTTAATGTCAAACGAAAAATAGGGTGATAATGAGATGTGGAAACAGAAGAACGGTAAGATAGAGAGGTGAAAAAGATGGTAGAAGAAGACAAAAGAGCAAGTCCCATCTCCTGTCTCTTTCGATGAGGAGGCTCTGCAATTTCAAAGTTTAGTACACTAATTCGTGTGCTCCTCGGAGCCTTAGGCCCTACCCTTCTGGCTTTCACACTTTCACAGTTTACTCCACTTCGCTACTGAGATAGTGTTTGATTTATTTATTTATGTAGTTCAAATGATAGTGAAGGAGTGCCACAAAGGTTAGCTCAAATGTGATACGAGGTTATTATACTAAAAATGCATATGACATTTGCAAGTATCGGGGACGGAGCCTCACTTTCTATCTGTCAGATTGTAATTATAGTCCAATTTACATCCTCATCGTGTCGTTCGGTCGGTGTTGAGGAGATCTCAGGGATGTGGTGTCATCTTTTGTTTTTATTTACTCATATGTTCTCATTTACACTATAAGATAAACTTTCTTCTTTCTGTTACCCAAAAATATGAACATAAGAGCTCGTTTGGTTAAATCTATATCGGTTGCATTGGTGGATTCTGATGAAATTTATAAAATTCAGTGAAGTGGCTGAATTAGTTCATTATACTGATTTATGAAAAAAATAATATATATTTTATTAATCAAGTTAAGAAAAAATTATATAAGAAATAACTAAAATGATTCTCTATTGTAACTTCAGCCAAAAGTAACTTCAACCTTACATTTTATTATTATTATTACATAATTCAGTGCACAAAATTAAAAGTTACATGTTTGATAAAAATTTGATTAGTATTCCTGGTAAACCGAAAAACATGGTCACCAAAAAAGCTCTGGTTATGCAACAAAATTTAAGATCGATACAAAAGCATTTAAAAGAGGTTTATATTAAAATTTTAATTTCTACACGACTTCTAAAAATAAAAATATAAGTAGTGCTAGGTAGAACTTTAAAAAAAGTACCATAACTACCCGCAAAAAAGTAACATAATTTACAAGAATTAAAAACAATTTTTTGTAGAAAATGAGAAAAAATATGTTGTACCTAAACCAATTGAAAATATATTTAATGCTTACAAGAATGAGATTTAAGTTTGGTTTAGAAGCACCTATAGGGTCATAAATCATATGAAACGGTTGACACCTACTATACATTTCGAAGCACACTTTTCAGCAACTCTTAACATGAACACCACATGACACCTTAATTTTTTTATGAAAAATAATATATACATAACTGCAAAATATATACAACATTCAAAGGGCATTCCCTCCTAACCTAAGCATTACAAAGATACAAATTGCTTAAGCATCATATTTAAGACTTTACACCCTTTACTCATTAATCTGTCACTACCTCGACCAATTTTTATACTCCCACGCCAAGACTCTGATAATTAGCTACACCCTTTACTCATTAATCTCATATCCATCTCAACCACTTAAATATTCAATACTTTTCTATACCGGGTATACAAAACTTAATAAAGCCGAATGAATACTCTTACTTGAAAATTAATTTGTGTATATGCTCAATTAAATTTGGGTATTTATTTTTTAAATAAAGCCAAATCATCTTTGCTACGTACATTTAATATGGTGATAAAATTAAATAGAAAATAACATAATAGATACTTAGATACCTTAAAAGTTCACCAGGTAATGGACTTTTTATCCTTCTCAATAATCTTTTCATCTTCAAGCTTATACTGACTCTGATTGGGGATCTTGCATTGATACTAGGAAAAATATTTCTGATTATTGCTTTTATCTTGGAGAATCTTTAATTTCTTGGAAATCCAAGAAACAATTTGTAATCACTAGGTCTTCATTGATGTCGAGTATAGAGCAGCTGCAAATGCAGTCTTCGAAGCACAATGGCTTGTTTAATTATATTCTTAATGATTTACACTTTCAAATTTCTTTACCTATTACCCTGGCTTATATACTGATAACAAGTCCGCATATCATCTTGTGTATAATCCAATACATCATCAAAGAATCAAGGGAAAAGGAGCAAATAAGCCATCGAACTAACCAAAAAAGTGCAAATCACCCCTTATATAGGAGTCTCTGTCCAGCCGTCGTCATTTGGGGAGGTTCACAATGGATTTTTTTGATGAAATTTTTTTAGTATCTTCTTCATTAAGTCTAGTTTATCCATACTAATTTTCAGCTAAAAATTCAATCGGGAAGGCACTTAAATAAATTTTTGAAGATAACTGCGCAATTAAACAGCGCAGTAAATTTCAGAAAATCATTTGACTTCCTTCCCAGTTGAATTTTTAGCTGGAATTTGGTATGGGTAAACTAGACTTAATGAAGAAGATGCCAAAAAAATTCATAAAAAAATTCCACCGGAAACCGCCTCAAATGGTGACGGCCGGACATAACCTCTTATATAAGGGGTGATTTGCACTTTTTTGGTTTGGTTCGAGGGATTATTTGCTACTTTTCCCAAGAATCAAGCATATCGAGTTTGGCTATCATTTAAAACGGGAAAAGATTAATTCTGATTCATATCTCTTACTCATATTCCTTATACCTTGCAAATAGCAGATATATACACAAAATCTCTTGGAAGCCTTCTATTCAAGGCAAGATGAACATGTTGAACATTCATGCTCATTTTGAGGGGCGTCTCAAGAATAAAGATCTGGACCTGATGCTACTCATCTCATTTTGAGCGTATTATTATTGGACCCCTTTACATTAAAATATTATAATAGTGACAAGTTCGTATTTCAACACACATTTGATGCGTGTTATGATTGATTTTTGGCACCTTCCATAATCTAAATAAGTCACAAAACCTTATATAAGCTCATGTCACGGTTTATTTAATTATCTTTATTTAATTTGTGTTTGAATAATTTAAATGATATCTTTTGTAACCTAGAACTTCAGCTAGGGTTATAATTGCACCTATAATAAATTAAGAGAGATCTAATTTATTCTAGGACACTTTCACACACACTTAATCATTCACTAAGAGTTTAGTAACGGTTAGAGAGTCGTATGCTCACTCGCTTTGGTAATAATTTAGGAACTTGTCGCATGAAAGATCAGTATGGTTCCCTAAATTATTGCACTCTACTCCGCGAGAGCGGTAAGAACTCAGTACTAATTAGTGTTGCTCAATTGAATAATTTTTATGCAATCAAGCCTGATCAGTCCCGAAATCTGATTATCCTGGAATCAATCTCTGTTCTCTATCGCCATTAATTAAAAGGAACCCATTATTTTTAGATGCTTTATTGCAGTAGTTAATTTTCCAAAAATCTAAATCTCACACAATTTCATTTACTTTGTTTAGTTAATCGCTGAATTTGTTTAATACTCAATTCCGCTTTCCATCCCTGTGGAGACGATACCCGTACTAAATCCCTATATGACTACATTATTTTATTAGTGCGAGAAAACTCACATTAGTTTTTGGCGTCGTTGCCATGGACGATATCGGTTTTAAGGGTTAACTAATAATATTTCACTCCGTGTGTTGCACGGAATGTAATCTTTAAATTTTATGTTACTATGTCAATCTACCATTGAATCAAATCAGATTTGGACTCTAACCCTGGATCACTTTTTAATGGGTAGGAATCTACATGTAATTTTAATAACACAAATTCAATATAAATTTCAAACACATTATATATTTCGATCAATAATTCTTGTATGATACATATTGCTTCAACCCGTTATTTTCAAAGTTTCAAATTAATTAGAAAAATATGTATTGATATTCGAATTTTTACATGTATTTCATTGTTTTCATATTTAGATCCTGTTAACCTATTTCGGAAATAATTTTTAATATATGACTAAAATCAATTGGGAGACGAAGTATTTTTATGTAGTGATTATCTTTTAATAGAACTTGTAAGTTATACTCTGACACCTATATAGTTATGATTCCTAATCAATTTGAAGTGTGAATACTGTTTGGATTATCCCAAACGTGAGAAAGGTGCACCTAGAAACTTGGTTGTATGCATGCATGCATAAATAGGAACAGAACAATCCACTATAGCTGACTTCCTTGGAAACATTTGTGCTATAACATTACGATAACCTTAATTAGCAAACAACCCAATACATGTAACTGTCACAATATACATATAAGAACTAGAATTCTTATTTCACACTGATGGAGTATATGGCCCAGGAACCCCCGGCCCATAGACTCCTACTTCTCCTACACAAGTCCATTGAGCCCAGAGAACAACTCAGGCCCAAATGCAACGGCCCGAGTCTCAAAGTAGCCCAGAATACACACTGAGGTGCCTTCGGCCTCCTTGGCCGAAGGCTCCAGAACTCACAGGATAGCCTCTTTGGCATAAGAAGCTGCTGGGAGAAAACGGGCGAAAACATAAGCCCTCGGCATTTTCATGCCCTCGGCATCAGGAAAGCCCTCAGCTACACAAGGGGCCCTCGGCTACACAAGGAGCCCTCGGCTACACAAGGAGCCTTCGGCTGAACTAGCTCAATCATCAAAGATTCCTTTTGGAGACAGCCAACCACCGCATTTAATACCACGTCACATCCGCCAACCGCATTCAATGCGGTTGACGTACCGCTGCCGGTGCCACCGGGCTGATGTGACCCTTCGGCCGTTGGATCACTGACACGTGTACTCTCATCGCATTTATTGCTGCTATAAATAGCAGCCCATTTCTCCTTGTAAAACATCATCTACACACAACCCCATATCTCGAGTTCATTTAATAAATCGACTCTCTCTCCTCCTATTTGCTCTGACTTCTCTCTAAGTTATTCCCGCGATAACCCCTCGGATAAGATACCCCCCGGGTAGACTATCCATCATTTGGTGCTCTCGTTGAGAGGGTCTGAACTATCAAGTAAGAAACCCTCCCCCTCTACCAAATACAAAACACTTACCAAAAAATGGGAAGAACCACTCGTGCCCAATCCAAAACTCTGGAGGAGAACCACGTCGCCCCCGGCGAAACCAATGGGGCTGAGGCCTCCAACAGGCTCTTGGTACCCGAGGGTGGTATCATCCTCGAATTGGAGCAGGCTACTGCTGACCTCCGGCAGCAGCTACAGAAGAACGCCCCTGATGCCCGCATTGGCCTTGATAATCGAAGGAGGGATCGGAGTGAGAACCAAGTTCCCCCTCCGGCCCCGGCCATCGATCTTCAGGCTGCCTTTGCGGCCTTTGTTCAAAACATGGCTCTCAACTCAGGAGCCCTCGCCTCCCAGGCGCCCCTTCAGCCCCACGCTGGAGGGAATGTTATCCAACTGCCACCACTCCCTCCTTTGTTCAACAGTCCTCCCCCGGGGATTGGCAATGCCGAGGGGGTCATAGCGCAGGATACCGCCTCCCAAGAGGCCCAATCCAGGGACAAGCGCCCCATGATGAAAGAGAAACCCCGAACCTCTGTACTTGAGAGGCTTGGGGGAGCTCACAACTTGTCGTTAAAAGTATCTTTTAACAACAATTAATGATTTCATCGTTATTAAATTTAACATTAACAACTACTCCCTCCGTCCCAATATAAAAGGCACACTTTCCTTTTCGGTCCGTCCCAATATAAAAGGCACATTTCCCTTTTTGGCAAACAAAACAGTGCAAAACAGTGCCAAACAGTGTCAAACAGTGCCAAACAGTGTCTAAACAGTGTCAAACAGTGTTCAAACAGTGTTCACACTTAAAAACTCCCCAAACGCAAATTTGCCTTTTATATTGGGACGGAAGGAGTATTTAAAAAAGTCATCGTTATTAGTCGTCCCCGTAAGTAGTCATGTTTTATATTTATTATTAAAAAAATTGAAAACAAACAATCAATTGTAATCAAATTGTTATCCTAAATACTTTCGTACTCCGTATTAAGTATGGCGCCCAATCGTTCAAAAAAAAGTATGGCGCACAAATTTCCCAATTCCAATTACTCGGGTACAAAGAAAATATGGCGCCCAAATTTTCCAATTCCAATTACTGGAATCCTGTATAATTCTACCTAGTTGATTAGGCAAAAATAGATATTATATGCCCTAATCTCCATCGCGTCGCTATTTGCCCTAATCTCCGTGGCCGCATGCGTACGCCTATTTGCCCTGAGGATCTGCAGAAATAAAGCCGCCACTTAAGGGATTCTCAGTGAATCGCCTCGCTCTATCACTCGCATCACTCGATCTCCCTAGCCAAGAAAGTAGTTGTTAATCTCCGTCTCCGCGCGCGCTTATGTTTCCCAATCTCGTTCATCTCCGTTTGATTGGTAATTAAACCTTCTTGCTCTAGGTAAGTTTAATCGTCAATATTTGTTCTTCTAATCCTCTTGTGTATGAATCAATCAAACAAAAATGTAATTTTTGGAACCTGAGTCTATATGTTACTCGTGAGTGGCCAAGCACCAGTCTCGCTGGGAAAGACCACTATACACTATATTTTCTGGGGTCAGCGTACTGTTGCTCAAACCATTCAGGTTTGGAAACAAAAGGGTGCTAACCAATTATTGAATAAAAAGGATGATTATCACAGTTTTGAGCAAACTATATGGCTGGTTTGCTTGGTGCGTTGATTTGTTTGGCTGATTTAGTTAGGTCATATGATTAATTTATTTACTTGGATTATATGCTTCGTTCATTTGCTTGCGCTGATTGCCACATCTATTTGCTTGGATGAATCACTAATAATTTTATGCTTTATGTATTCTGGTTTTTGAAATTGTCGAATTGCTAAACCTGCACCAAGTAATATAAAGTATTATAGGTATATATTACAACATATTTGAAATGATAAAAAGAGTAAGCTGATTAATACACTTAAATAGATATATGTGATGCTATGATGAATTTTACCGTTGCAATATAATCAGTTAAAGTATACATACGATTAAAAAAGCTCAAATCTAAAGGTTAATTTGAAAATTTTTGAACTTGGAAGTTCTTGAATGGGGATTATTGGAGAAACTACTGGCAAAGAAAAGAATCACATCAAAGATAGTCGTATACCTACAGAAGGGGATTTATTTCTAGAATTATCAGTCCCTATCAAATCACATAGGCGACACAGAAACATGTATGCCCATTTTTCTATTGTTTGTATGCTTGTTTCTTAAATAAAACTTTTTTCCCTACAAAAATAGCTTGTTTTTCATCTACCTAAAGATATTGATGATAGCATTATAGCTATGTTTGGTGATACAGTATTAAAAAATAAAAATGAGGCAGATTATAGTGTTTATGATAGTACTATAGCCACGTCTGGTGATAGATAGATATCACACGCACACAAACAAAATGATGGGAGTCATAGTGTTGTTGCTGGCAGTAAACTGAGTTTCAGTTTGCGTTAGAACGGAGTCCATGAAAACAAGTATTGAATGAAATGTGAGGTTGTGGTGTTGCTTGCTGAACTCTCTGGGCGCATTTTCAATATACATGAAAACGTTCCCAGCTCTATGATCTCCAAAGATGTGGAGGCGGCTTGCTGAACTCTCTGGGCGCTTTTCTACAACATTTAAACCTTCTCATCTCCAGGTTTTTACAATTCAATATCCGGAATCTCAATTCCCATATAATGTTTTGACTTTTTTTTCCAGTCAAAGATGATTGATTTCTTGTGAATAGATAATAGATCCGACTAGCTAATGAGATAACTAATTTATATAATTGGCAGGAGTTTTGCTCAGATGCCCCCAAATAGGTAACTCCTCCACAAGTATATGTCATTAGTATAAAAGAGCACACTTTATTCAAAACCTAAACTCTTTGTTTGATGTTGTATAGGCAGTAGGTGAATCCTTTACTCGAAAAACAATCCCATTCATAGCTTTTATACTAGGTAATTTACAGTTTAAACTTATGGTTTTGGTTGTTAGTTACGTTAACAAATAAGTGTAAAGTACTGTATTTCTTTACTTTGGGCTAACGATTTAGTCATTCTGATTGCTCTTGTATTTGATTTAGTTATGATGGTTTAATACGCATCTGAGTTCTGAAAACTTATCTGCTTTTAAATCATTAAATCTATCCTGAACTCCAGCCAACTCCTTATTTGTGTTGCATCCTTTCTATCCCAATATTCCCTTAAGGTTATTTCTTTAGATTCCTAGCAAATGTCAAGCTTTATTATCTTCTTTAGCCTTTTAGCTTTGTTTCGTGTTCATCACCTTTGGTAATTTCTCTATTATTTCCATTAGGGTGTGACAGTATGCACCACTCTTTGGTGATGTCTAGGGGCTGAACCCATTTTATTTATGAAATCCCTAGGCGTTGGCCTGGCCTATTTCTACTCCTATTCATGTTAAGTAGATTTTTTCTTTCCTTCCACAGTATCTACCAAGGTCCTTGTACTGCGTGTCATTTTTGTCTTCTTTTTTAGGTATAAAAATAAATGTTGTGAAAACTTCTGTTGCATGTAGAATTATTGAGATCTTCTAGGTGTGATGTTGATATTTTTTTCTTTCAGGAGGACTCGGTAGTGAAACAGGCACTCAATGTATGAAAATTGTTGACACCTATGGGTTCACACACTTAAGTGCTGGGGAACTTTTGAGGAAGAAATGGATTCCAATAATGAATGTAGGTGCAAGGTATGCAACAATAAGACATGAATATTATTAGTACCATGTCATGTTTATCCTGTTACAATACAAATGACTCTCTTTTTTTTATTCAATATTATATAGTGCTAAGATTCGAAAGATTATGAATGAAGGAAGAATTGCTCCATCAGTTGTGACTCAAGGTACTTAAAAAGGCTACCGAATCAGGTAAAAGTGATCGGTTTCTCTTAGATGATTTTCCCAGAAGCGAAGATAACCGCATAGCATACGAACAAAGTGTTAGTTCCTTTTTTCCTAATGAGATTCATTTTGGCATCAATTTCTTTACTCTTTTATTCCTTTTGTAAATAGATTACTAGTAGTATGGAGTATTTCATAACATGGATACTAATGTCCTTGTTAACTTCAGGGATCTTTCTTCCATCTTGTCAGTTCTGCTAAATTGAAATGAAAATAACACCCTTCCAATTTTTGCAGATTGTTCGTGAACCAAACTTTGTGCTTTTCTTCGACTGCCATGAAGAAGTGATGATCAAACGAGTACTGAACCGTAACGAGGTGTACTCTCTATCTGTGTGGGCGAGTATTATTTCTTTCGTACCATCCTTGTATTAAAAAAAGAAATACTCTGTACTACAAATAAACTAAGGAATCATTTTTTCAGGGACGACTCGACGATAATGAAGATACCACAAGGGCACGTCTCAAGACATTCAGAGCTGTTACTTTTCATGTAATTGAGTACTATGCCAAAAAGGGAAAGCTTTACAAGGTAGTGAGTTGGAGGATAATGTATGCTTGCATGAGTTCACATGTAGTGCATGTCCTGTTTTTAAGTTCCTCACTTCAAAGACATACGTCTGTGGATTGAGTTTTTATAATTTCACTGGTAACTGTTTCATCCAGGTTGATGGTACCAGAGCAGAAGATGAGATATTTGAACGAGTCTGTCCCATTTTTTTCAGCATTTAGGTAAATAAAACCCCATTTAAGGATAAGCAACTTCATTTTTTAGCCCTTTTGTCTCACAAATAGTCGTCCCATTTATTCAGCATTTAGGTAAATAAAACTCCATCCATCATTGAATAGGATCCTTTTAATTGAACATTTTAATAATCTACATAAAGTTTTTTCATCCTTTGTCATTAACACAATTGTAAAATTCGTACAAACTATTATGGAGATTAATATCAAACGAAATTTATTTCTCTAAAATTGTGTCTAAGAAGCATATTAACTACGGAATATTTCTCTTAGTATTTACTCCATATATGTTATTTTGTTATAAAATCTGAATTCTATGCTCATTTTTTGTAGGTATTAAAGATGGCAATTGAAGTTTGCACCACAACAATGCCATCAAGCTACTACTTAAATTTTTATTCGGATATTTATTTATTTATGCGGATGATTATTATATTGTATCAACTTAATTACAATAGTTGTTACATTTGTGAAATATTTTTTCATTAAATTTATTGGAAGATTAGAAGTTTGGTACGAATATGGGTTGTTGATTGCATTCCGTATAGTACAATTACTTTATTTCATGTAGTTCTCAACAACAAAGTATTTTAATAATAATATATGATTGATTAATGATATTACCAAAATGTATAAAAACAATGACAGATAAATATATTGTCATTTTTTTTATACCAATGAAGAATTATATTGTCGTTATTAAAATAACGACGAGTGAGTTTCTTGTCGTTAATATGCAACGACCATATCTAGTGCCGTTGTTAATTCTTAACGACGAACTTCGTCGTTAAAACCAATAACGATGAACTTTGTCGTTAAAATCAATAACGATGAACATCGTCGTTAAAACCAATAACGATGAACTTTGTCGTTAAAACCAATAACGACGGAGCCTATAACAACCACTTGACGACCAAAAAAAAGTGGTCGTTAAATGCTTTAACGACAAACTTTTGAGCCTATAATGACGAAAATTTTCATTGCTAAAAGTTCTTTTTCTAGTAGTGTGCCACCACTCCCTCCTTTGTTCAACAGTCCTCCCCCGGGGATTGGCAATGCCGAGGGGGTCATAGCGCAGGATACCGCCTCCCAAGAGGCCCAATCCAGGGACAAGCGCCCCATGATGAAAGAGAAACCCCGAACCTCTGTACTTGAGAGGCTTGGGGGAGCTCCCGGGCACCGAGGGGTCCAAGACCGCCTCGGGAAACAAGCATTCAGCAGGCCCCAGGAGAGTGGAGCCTCTGCTTCGGGCGCCGAGGGCGTGCCTCCCCCCCGAAGCAAAGGCAAAGCCCTCCTCCATACCGATGACGCCAGGCACCAGATCAATCAGGCGCAATCCTTCCGGGCCAACTCCCAAGGGGTTGCCCCGAAGGATCCCAAGGACGAAATCATTGAAGCCCTCCTTCGTCAACTCGAGGAGAATCGTCAGGCGCCCCCGACGGCTTCCACGGCGAGGCCAGATCCAGAGTACGCCGACCTCCGGGCGCAAGTGGAGGAAATGAAGCGTAAGCTTGCCGAAGGCTCAGGCGAGCCCCTCATCCAACTCCGCACTAGGACGCCTTTCACCCCAAGGGTGCTGGCGGCCAAAATCCCCCATAAATATCGGGGGCAGCCCATCAAACCATACGAGGGGAAAACAGATCCCCAAGAACACTACAGCAGGTATCAGAACAGTATGATGATGATGGGGGCCTCGGATGAGTACTTATGCCGCTGGTTCCTTTCCACCTTGGAGGGGCCCGCGTATGAGTGGTTCAACCGATTGCCCGAAGGGAGCATTGATTCTTGGCAAGAACTTGCCCACCGCTTCCTTACGCAATTTGCTGGGAGGCATCGCTCAAAGAAGCACTTCTCCCACCTCCTGAACGTGAGACAACAGAAGGAGGAAACCCTTCGGAGTTTCCTGGAACGCTGGAGGCAGGCCTCCCTCGAGGTCGAAGGCGCTGATGACAGGACACTAATGGCCCTCTTCCACACCGTCCTCCGCAACGGTAACTTCTCCCGGAGCCTCATTACTGATCCCCCCCGCGATTATACAAAGGCCCTTCAGCGGGGGGACCGATATGCTGAAGCGGAGGAAATCGAGAAGGACCGCCGCAACACGGACCCCTCTCAGAAGAATGAAGGCAGGAATCGGCCCGGAGGGCCTCCCCCTCCGGCCAACCGCGAGGCCCAATACAACGATCGCTCCCGAGGTGGCCAAGCCAGACCCGGGGGCGGTTACAAGAACAATCCGAAGGCATGGGCGCAACCCGTCCTCCTTGAGCACCCACGCACTCCCTTGACGCATCCCGTCAGCGTCATTCTTGATCATGCGGAAGAGCGGGGGCTCGTAGAGCGAGACTCCCGCACACCCCTCGAGATTTATGCCATCGGTCCTGATGAGCCCTACTGCCGCTTCCACCGCCACCATGGACACAAAACCGACGACTGCCATCAGCTGAAGAACGCCATCGAGAGGCTGATACAGGCGGGCCACTTGTCCCAATTTATCAGGGGCCCTCCGCCCCAGGGTCCCCCTCATCATCAAGGCCCTCCGCCGAAGGCAAACAAGTGGGTGAACCCCAACACCATTCCCTTGGGAAACCCGCATGGGAAGAAGCGTGAAATTGGCGGCCTCGAAGACGAGGGGGAGGGCTCCCATCAACAATACAAGCGCCATATTCACATGATTAACGGCGGCAACACTGGTGGAGACTCCACCAGCCAACGGAAGAAGTGGGCACAGTCCCTTTACATTGGGGAAGTCAATCACATGAAGTCAATCACATGCCCCCAACTAAACGGCCGAGGGCGGATCCAATTTTCTTCACAGATGCGGACCTCCCCTCGGGTTCTCTGCCGCATAGGGATGCCCTCGTCATCCGCACTGAGATCAACGACGCCATCATCCACCGGACTTATGTCGACACGGGGAGTTCTGTCAACGTCATGTATCTCAGCACTTTTCAAGAGTTGGGACTCGACAGGGGGTCCCTTCGGCACATCAACACCCCCCTCTCCGGATTCACGGGGGACAGCATCGACGCCGAGGGCGTCATCACACTCATGGTCGAATTCGGCGACGGATCCCATAGAGCCAAGCTCGAAGTGGAGTTCGTCGTCGTCAACCTCGACTGCGCACATAACATCATCCTCGGCCGGCCTGCCCTCGAAGATTTGGAGGCTGTCATCTCCATGAGGCACCTCTGCCTCAAGTTCCCCACACCTACCGGCATCGGTTACTCGAGAGGAAATCAGAAGCTCTCCAGGGCCTGCTACCTTCAACTTACCAAGAAGGTTAGTAAAACCGAATTTCGGATTGACACCATCACCGCCAAGGCCCTGGAGGAAGAAGAAGGTAGGCCGAGGGCTGAGCCTGCCGAGGAGACCGAAGACTTCTTACTCGATCCGGCCAAGCCGGAGAGAGTCCTGAAGATTGGAGCCAAGCTCCCCGAAGACTTGAAGGCTGGCATCACCAAAGCCCTCCACGCCTACTCCATTGTTTTTGCATGGGGGCCGGAGGATATGCCGGGAATTGACCGAAGGGTTATCACCCACCGCCTGGCGGTAGACCCTTCGGCCAAACCAGTGCAACAGCGGAGAAGACCCCTCTCGACCGAGAGAAGGGAGTTCGTAAAGAAGGAGGTATCTATGCTCCTCTCCATCAAGCACATCAAGGAGGTGAAATACCCTTCTTGGCTGGCAAACGTAGTCCTCGCACAGAAGCCTCCTACCTTCCGCATGTGCGTGGACTACACGGATCTGAATAAGGCGTGCCCCATGGACCCCTTCCCACTGCCGAACATTGATCAGCTGGTTGATGAGACCGCGGGATGCGAAATCATGTCCTTCCTCGACGCATTCCGCGGGTATCATCAAATCTATATGCATGAAGAAGACGCTGAAAAAACTGCCTTCATGACACCCGAAGGCATCTTCTGCTACCTTGTGATGGCCTTCGGCCTCAAGAATTCGGGCGCCACCTACACCCGAATGGTGGCCAAGGTCTTTCAAGCTGTCCTAGGACGCACCATGGAGGCTTACGTTGACGACATGATCGTCAAAGCAAGAAGGCCGGCACCCACGCCGACGACCTCCGGGAGATTTTTGCCATCATGCAGAAATTCAACCTCCGGCTGAATCCGAAGAAGTGCACCTTCGGCGTACAAGGAGGGAAGTTCTTGGGCTACATGGTCAGCCGAAGGGGTATTGAGGCCAACCCCGAGAAAATTCAATCCATCATCAACATGGAGCCCCCGCGCAACGTCAAAGAAGTTCAACGGTTGACGGGTCGCCTGGCGGCCCTCAACCGATTCCTCTCTAAGTCAGCCGAGAGGGCCCTCCCCTTCTTCCAAATCATGAGGAAGACGGCGGGTTTTCAATGGACATCTGAATGTCAAGAGGCCTTCGACGAACTCAAGAGGTACCTCTCCTCTCCCCCAGTGCTCTCCAAACCAAAGGTGGGGGAGACTCTATACTTATATCTCGGTGTTAGCCCTGCGGCTATCAGCTCAGTACTGATCCGAGAGGAAGACGGCATCCAACATGCCATCTTCTACGTCAGCAAAACCCTCCGGGAGGCCGAACTCAGGTATTCTCCCGTCGAGAAGACGGTGTTAGCCATCGTTTGGACCGTCAAGAAGCTTGGCCACTACTTTCAAGCTCATCCGGTCCAAGTGCTCACTCATCAACCCCTCGGCGCCCTCATGAGGAGCCCCACAAGTTCCTCCCGAATGGTGAAATGGGCCATCTTCCTCAGTCAATACAACATAGATATCCGTCCGAGGCCTGCCATTAAGGGCCAAGCCCTGGCAGACTTCGTAACGGAGTGCACCGCAAGATCAGCAACAGACGGGGAGCCTTCGGCACCCCTCGATGAGTGGTGGACACTCTATACCGATGGCTCCTCAGCCACCAAAGCATGCGGAGGAGTAGTAGTTCTGATCACACCCGAAGGCTTCCGCGCCTATTATGCCATCCGCTTCTCCTTCAAAGTATCAAACAATGAAGCCGAATACGAAGCCCTCCTTTGCGGCCTTCGGCTGGCAGCGAATCTGAAGGCTAAGATGATCCACGTCAAGTGTGACTCCAAACTCGTCGTGGGTCAAATTTCCGGGGAGTACGAAGCCAAAGAAGGGAGGATGAAACAATACAAAGAAGCGGCTAAGGAGTTGCTCAAGGTGTTTGAGGCACATTCTCTTACCCAAATACCGAGGGCTCAAAACTCCGAGGCCGACATTCTATCCAAGCTTTCGGATGAATCCCCAGAGCACCTCTCCAAAATTGCAAGAATTGAGGAACTCAGCCTCTCAAGCATCCACGCGAGCCCCGTCATGAACATTAACCTGAGGCCGGAGGATTGGATCTCCGACATCATCGCCTTCATTACCGCAGGGCAACTGCCCCAGGACGAAGCCCGCGCCAAGTTAGCAAAGCTGAGGGCTCCCAGCTACACCCTCGAGAATGGGAGGCTTTACAAAAGATCTTACAACGGCACCCTCCTTCGGTGCCTTCATCAAGATGAAGCCGAAGTCGCTATGGAGGAAGTGCACAGTGGCACTTGCTCGGCCCACCAGGGACCCTTCTCCATGTCCCGAAGGCTCATAGTTCAAGGCTACTTCTGGCCCACGATGGCTAGAGATTGTGCTGATCTAGCCCGAAGGTGCACCGCTTGCCAACACTTTCAGAAGGCCCCCGGCAGGCCCGCGGTCAACTACGCCCCCATCAGCACCGCCATACCCTTCTCCCGATGGGGTATCGACCTGGTGGGCCCTCTGCCGAGGGGTACCTCCAACAACAGGTACATCATCGTGGCCATTGACTACTTCACCAAATGGGTAGAAGCCGAGCCCCTCGCCAGCATTACTGAAGCCCGGTGCCGCCACTTTGTTCTCAAAAATATCCTCACAAGGTTTGGCGTCCCCCAACAAATCATCTCCGACAACGGAACTCAGTTCGAGGCGGCCCCCTTCTGTGCCCTTCTTGAAGCTTGGGGCATCAAGCACACATTCTCTTCCGTTGCCTACCCTCAGGGCAACGGGCAAGTAGAGAACGCCAACCGCACCCTCCTCGAGGGGTTGAAGAAGAAGCTGGAAGCCGAAGGGGGAGGCTGGGTAGAAGAACTTCATAACATCCTATGGGCCTACCGCACCACCCATCGGCGTGCAACAGGTGAGACACCCTTCTCCCTATGCTATGGCTTTGAGGCTAAGGCTCCAACAGAAGTAACTCTGCCCACCCGAAGGGTTGAGCAATATGAGCCCGAGGTCAACGACGCCAACATGGCCCTCGACCTTCATCTCATCTCAGAACGCCGAGAGCAAGCTTTCCTCAGGGCCGAAAACTATAGGAGACAAGTCAAAGGCTACATCGACGCCAAGGTCCGCTCCCGGGAATTTCAGGTGGGTGACTACGTCCTCCGACGAAGGGAGGTCAGTCTACCCACCGAAGGAGGAAAGATGGCGCCCAAGTTTGAAGGCCCCTACATCATCTCAGCCATCATCAAACCAGGGACATACAAGCTTAAACGCCCCAATGGGACGGAGGTCCCTAGACATTGGAATGTGCACCACCTTGTCAAATTCTATCAATAAGGCATGAGCGGCCAAGCCCTCATCCTCAGCAAGTGTAAATATCAATGGCCCAAGGCCCCATCTGTTTTTGAAGAATAATCAAAAGGCCAAGCCTTCATCACCTACATATTGTACAAGCGGCCCAAGGCCCCCCCTTCTCTCCTACAAATGAGTGGCCAAGCCCTCATCGCCTCACCAAAATAGGCCCAAGGCCTATCCCTCTCATGAGGGGGAACAACAATTTAGGTACCAAGTACCAAGTGTATGGGTCACCCCCATCACTCTTTGAAGACACCAAGTGTTTTCTCAAACTTTTACATACTCTCCTAAAAAAAAAAAAAGAAAAAAGAAAAAAAAGAAAAAAAAAAAACCGGGGGTTGCAATACCCCTCGGCTCCGGCTGGTGCCAAGTACCCCCGGCTATTTGTGTCCCACACACGAATAAAACCCTTCCCAGGAACGCTTTCCGCGCCATCCCCTAAGGGGAGGCAGGCAACGGACCATGTCCCGGGCCCAGGATTCGACTTCCACAAACGAAACGCTCCCCGCGCTATCCCCCAAGGGGAAGCAGGCAACAGACCATGTCTCGGGCTGAGGGGACGACTTTCAAAACCGAGGCGCTTTCCGCGCTATCTCCCAAGGGGAAGCAGGCAACAGACGATGTCTCGGGCCGAGGAAACGACCCTCAAACCCTTCGGGATATCGGAAGGTCATTCCTGAAGGGGGAGTCAACGGTTTGTTCCTTTGCCTCCCATATAGGCCAAGCCTTTCCTAGACACCAAGTTTCTAGATGCCTCTCCTACACCATCTAAAAAAAAAAAAAAAGATGTGTAGGGGGGAAGGAAACTCCCCGGATACTATTCTCCCCGGAGGCTCAACACTTCGGATATATATTCCCGAAGGCTCCTACAAAGGCACAAGAAAATCATTCGGCAACAAGTCGTCTGGCTACATAGCCGAAGGCTTGGAGTACAAACAGTTCCCCCGGAAGCCCACGAAGAGGCCTTACCAACAGAACTTCACCAAAAACTTGGCTAAGTCCAAATTTTCAATGAGACTAAGCGGCAAATGATATGCCGAAGGCTCCCCCTTTTCAAAAGCTTACTACACGATGAAGCTAGTCTATCTCACATTCGAAGGCAAGCCCTCGGATCGGTGGAACAAGTTCATAAGACCTACAACGGCAGGAGATTCATCAAACTCCTTCATCTGAGGGCTCACTACAATGCCTATTGAAAATCTGGGGGAGATTTGACTAAGTCTAAAAAACAACAACGACCCCCCGGTGATCCCACATTGCACCCGACGGCCATGCACATCTCACGCTCGAAGGTTCCCTACAGCATCTATTGAAACTTCGTGAAAAAATGACTAAGTCCACAAATGTGGACCCTTCGGGGGGGCAATTCTTCAACAACACACTCATTGCCGATGGCCCCTAAACTACTTGGCGATGACCTAAAGCTACACTACTGACGAAGGCTCAGCATTTCCGAGGACATAAGATACAATTTCATTTCTGAAGTTCAGCACCTCATCCGAAGGGTGTTGACAAAAGTTGTACTTAGAAAATTTTCTAAGTTCACAACGAGCCCCCGGCAACCCCAATATACAACTGACGGCTCATGATGGGATTTACAATTAGAGAATTTTCTAAGCCCACAACTACAAGCCCCGGCGAACCAGTACTACAACCGAAGGCTTGCTGTCAAGTCACTACTTAGAAAATTTTCTAAGTCCACCAATCCCTGGCCCTCGAACAGGCAGACAGAAAGAAAGAAAGAAACATACATTCATGCACAAACATAAAGGAGACGAAGGCATTCATTCATACAGAAAGCCCGGAGGCACATCAGTCATTCAAAAGGAAAATGATAAAAGTACGGAGAGTGTTTGTTTACAAAACATGGCCGAAGCCGAAGCCTACTATGGCAAATGTTTACACATAAAATGATTCTAAGTCTCTGCCTCTCTGGCGACGTCTTCCTTCAGCTTCGAGACCGCGTCATCCCCGGCCTCTTCTTCATCAGAACCGCATCTCGCCAGCTCCGAGTCCTCGAGCAGTTGTCTCTCTTCACCCTCGGGGAGGGGGACCCTCACGTCCGGCAGAAGGGGGGGAAGGCCATAGGCTTCAGGCTGAAACTCCTTCGGATCTACGCCGTGGTGCCGGGCCAGCCTCCGGTACAGCATAGCCTGAGTAAAGTATTGGGCGCCCTCGTAAAAACTTTTCCCCTTCAGGGCAAGCCACATTGCCCCGGGGCCTTTCACCCAGGCATCCGCTTTGGCCTCAACAACCGAGGCCACCCACTGCTGGTACTCTTCGGCCTTCCAGCCATCGGCAACGAAAGAAGCAACGGCATCCTCGGCGGCTTTAGCAACGGCTTCGGCTTTGGCCTTATCAGCTTCCTCGGCGGGTGCTTTGGCGGCTTCGGCGGCAGCTTTCTCTGCCTCAGCCTTCCCATTAGCGATGCCCTCGGCCCTGGCCTCATTTTTGGCAGCCTCTAGCCTCTGATCAGATTGCCGAAGGGCCTCCTCCAAACCGGCCAGTTGCCTGATGGCCTCGGTGTTATTAGCAATCAGCTTCCGCATGGCCTCATCAGACTTCGCCCTTTCAACACGGCGCTGTTCCGCCCTCCTGACTAGCTCCCCGAGGGCAATGCTCGACTGCAAACAGATAAATTAGCACTCGGGATCAAATTATGCAAAGATAGGGAACCCCGGGACAAAAGTTAAGAAGGGGAAAAGCACTTACCGTGACCGAGGCTTGAAGGGCCTTAAGCTCGAGAGACTCGTCCTCGAACTTGCCAAGGGTTGATCGATCCAGCGAGGGAGTGGAGCCCCTCAGGAACTCCCTCGGATCAAGGGTGCCATGCATAATAGCTGTCCCCTTCTTGATGGGGAACTGCACCTTTTCCAGGGGCCAAGCCCCCTCATCAAGATCCACTTGGGGGAGGGAATCCGAGGGCTTGCCCGAAGGGAGTTCATCAATAATCACTAAGGGGGCATCCTTGCCCCCCTCACCCCTCTTCTTCTTCTTCTTCTTCTTCTTCTTCTTCTTCTTCTTCTTCTTCTTCTTCTTCTTCTTCTTCTTCTTCTTCTTCTTCTTCTTCTTCTTCTTCTTCTTCTTCTTCTTCTTCTTCTTCTTCTTCTCCGGGGGCATGACGCCCTTCCCGGCATTTTTTCTCTTTAGCTCCCCGTCTTGGGAGCCTCCGGCACCAGCACCGGAATCAACAACGGGTTTTTGGGGGGGGGTCCCCACCCTCCGGGACCTTGGGAGCCCCTGCTTTTTTCAACGCCTCATCGACGAGGGGCTGGTTCGAGGACCCCTCGTCTTTCTTCTTCTTCGGCACCTTGGCCAGCTTCTTTGACAATCGGGCGAAGGCTTGAACGTCCATTATGTCACCTGCAAAAAATAAAGGAAGGATTAGGATCAAAAGAAGACAAGGAAAATTTTTCTAAGTAACACAACAAGAGCCCTCGGTGAACAACCTCCGGCATTCAGATACCCGCGATCAATTACAGGGTATTTTTCGTCCTTTTCCCCCGGAAGACGGTATCTTCGGAATCCTAACAGATGGAGCTCCTCGGGTAGCGTCGCTTCCTTAATAGCAATTACTTTCTCAGAACCCGCGGGCTTCTCAATCAGTTTCCTTCCTGCCTTATCGAGGGCCGCATTGCCTACCTTCGGGTGCCTTTTGAAATGATTATTCAAAGCCCTCGGGAATGGGTTTTCAGCCAGCCTGATGTAGCAAAACTTCTCCTTCCATTCCTTATGGGAGGAGGGGGTCTCGGAGAACAATTTCCAAGTCGGGACCTGTTGCAAGTTGGCATATCCCCCGGCGTGTGAATGACCTCCCCGGCACAGGTTAAAGGATAAGAAGAACTGGTCCAGTGTTGCTTCCACCTTCCGGCTACGACAGAGGGCCAGGAAGCCTGCCAGGTAATAGTGGCTGTTCGGCGTGAGCTGGCATGGGGCTAACTTCACAAATTTCAAATACTGCAGGACGAAGGGGTGTAGGGGGAACCTAAGCCCTAGCTCCACGGACAAAATGTGCACCGAGAAACACCCCTCCGGAGGGTTAGACAGCAAATCTTCCGGACCCGGCTCCACAACCTGCGCCGACGGTCCCACAAGGACCTGCAGGGCATAACACTCGGCACTCGAGGCCGTGGTCTTCACCTCGAGGGCAGTGGTGTCCAGATAGGAGTGGCCCTCGGGAATCCCAACTGGTCGTCCCGCGTCGACGGCTGCCTGCTTCTTCTTTGGGGCAGCCCTCGCCTTTTTCTTCTTCCTGCCCTCGGCTACCCGGAGGGGTTGAACATCTAACGGCCGAGAGGTGCTCGCCCCACCAGCTCCCCGTGAGGGCATGACGGCAACCGTTACCCGACGGCGCTCCTTCTCCTCCTCCTCTTCAGCCACTTGGAGGGCGATGGCCATCTCTTCATCCTCCGCCACTTGTTCAAATTCCTCTGCCTCCATTTCTACCCGAAGGTTGCTCTGCACCTCCTCGGCTATGGCGAGGTCATTGTTCGTCGAGGGCTGGTCGCTCGATGACTCCACCTCAGAGTGGCTTTCGGTCCCTACCGACGGCTCCCTCGAAATGTCTTGCGAATCGCTTTGAGAAGACATCTTACCCAAAGAAGGCGTTGGAGGGTTTGAGGAGAAGACACTAATCAAGGATTCTAGCCGAAGGCTATTACAGGCCCTAACAGTAGATCTAAGGCTACGAAGCAAAACTTACTAAATAGGCGAAGAACAGAAGAAGAACTGACCTTAGAAATGGGGTTTGATCGAAGCAAAGACTTTCTCTCTCTAGAAATTTTGGCAGAGCTTCGCTATCGCATAAAATCGCACAAGGGATATGAATTCGGACTTGGGGTATTTATAGGCTCCCAGCCTCGAAATCTGGGCCTCGATTTAAAAAGGCCATCATTACGGGCCGCCGGCTCAGCCAATGAGTGGCACCCGCCCACCTTCGACCAACGAGGACACGCCACGTCAACCCCTCTTCCAACGGCTATATTACAACGACTATATTTCGGCAAAACTGGGGGTGCCTTCGAATGGTAGCCTCCGGCTATCACTCACCACACCTTTCTGCCAGCAAATTTCATCAAACGCCTTCGAGCTTGCGGCAGCGTAAGCCCCCGACTTGTCAGTATTATCACCCCTCGGGTTCGCATCAACACATCATAACTCCTTCAGCCCGAACATGCCTTCGGCCTAAAGGAGTGGGGGACTGGGATACACCCCTCGGGAATCATGCAGGACAAAAATTCCTCATGCAAAGATTTACAATTGACGCATGTAGCATCCGGGTGAACATCAAAGCAGAAACTTTCGGGTACATACTTCAACACACCCTTCGGCAGAGGTAGAGTATCAAAATTTTTTCCCCGAGTCACTTTGCGGAAATGAAGCAACCCTCATCACAACACACGCAGGCAATACATCCATGCTTTCCTCAGAAAACCCTCAACATGTGAGGGACTGAGGGAAGCCTTCGGCAATCAGCAGAAGGCAAGTTCTCAAGCAAGGGCGCCCAACCAAACGATGAAGCCTCCAGAAGAATCAACACAACTACTCCTTTTCCCTCAAGTACCTTTCGGCAAAAGGAGTGAGGGACTCCTGATGGAGTATATGGCCCAGGAACCCCCGGCCCATAGACTCCTACTTCTCCTACACAAGTCCATTGAGCCCAGAGAACAACTCAGGCCCAAATGCAACGGCCCGAGCCTCAAAGTAGCCCAGAATACACACTGAGGTGCCTTCGGCCTCCTTGGCTGAAGGCTCCAGAACTCACAGGATAGCCTCTTTGGCATAAGAAGCTGCTGGGAGAAAACGGGCGAAAACATAAGCCCTCGGCATTTTCATGCCCTCGGCATCAGGAAAGCCCTCGGCTACACAAGGGGCCCTCGGCTACACAAGGAGCCCTCGGCTACACAAGGAGCCTTCGGCTGAACTAGCTCAATCATCAAAGATTCCTTTTGGAGACAGCCAACCACCGCATTTAATACCACGTCACATCCGCCAACCGCATTCAATGCGGTTGACGTACCGCTGCCGGTGCCACCGGGCTGATGTGACCCTTCGGCCGTTGGATCACTGACACGTGTACTCTCATCGCATTTATTGCTGCTATAAATAGCAGCCCATTTCTCCTTGTAAAACATCATCTACACACAACCCCATATCTCGAGTTCATTTAATAAATCGACTCTCTCTCCTCCTATTTGCTCTGACTTCTCTCTAAGTTATTCCCGCGATAACCCCTCGGATAAGATACCCCGGGTAGACTATCCATCACACACCAATGTAAATAATACGCAACCTTCTCTCATCAAGACATCGCCAAGCCATTATACTCGTGAAATCAAATACACTACTATCCAACTCAAAGTTGATGATGTTTGCAGCGGAAACGCATTCGAGAAAACGCAATGGATATTTTCTCAAGCAGGGAAATATTGAAGAATGGAATGTCGATAATGAAATACCATACCTGAAAGAATGGAGATTTGGCAATCTGCAAACCCCTACTTGTGCTAACAATTAAAGTTCTCAATATAAATCATGTGATGAATTTTAATTTGATGATGATTACACTGAGGCAAAATGAGAAATCTGAAACTAAGGTGACCAATTCTATTCAATGTTTGAAAGGACGTTTTAAGACTCGATGCATCTTCATTTTGTGATGTCAAGCCTAAATTTAAAGGTACTTTAATCTGTGACCCTGAAACTTTATGTATATTTCCTTTACCATTCAAAACTCGTCAATCTAAAACATATCATCTCATATAAATAAGAATGATTCCTAAATAAGTTGCACAAACTAAATCTTTATTCTTAGCTTCTCTTTTACCAAATAATAAAACCAGGAAAAATGCTAAAATGAGAAAAGAAATGCAACACTTGGAGCCTGAATGTCTTTTAATTCAAAAGCAATTTGAAATAAAAGAAAATTTTAAGAAGATTTATTACTTTTGCTTTTATTGTTAAATGAAAAAAAATAGCCATATATGTTTGAGCTATTTGTATATTGCTGGAAAGAATAGATAAGAATGACTGTAATAGCTTATTCTTTCTTCTTTCACTTGGAAAATAAATAAAGAATCATATTATATTGAAGAGATTAAAGAGAAATAAATGGCAAACTCAGCATGCCAAAATCTGGAAGGTAATGGATTATTGACAGAATCTATTTATCAAGAACCATTGGCTAGGGATAAAAGTAACGACATGGCAAGTACTATGGGGAATTTGAAAACGGTGTTGAAGAGTGATCAAGATTATGTTGAAACCCTTTTAAACTTGATGAAGACTATATCAAGAGCCCGTTTGGTAGCACGAAAATCGCCTGATTTGGCTGATTCTGCTGAAATTTATGAACTTTTGGCTGAAGTGGCTCCATTGGCTGATTCTGTTGATTTAAGAAAAAAATATTTTTAAAATATATTTTATTATTAAAATAAAGAAAAAATAGTTAAAATGGTCATCTACAACAACTTCAGCCAATACAGCCAGAAAAGTAACTTTAACCTTACTTTTTCTGCTTATTACACAATTCAGCGTGCGAAAGCAAAAGTTACGTGTTTGGTGAAAAAGTTAGCTGATAAGCCTGATAAGCTGAAAAACAACATTACCAAACGGCCTCCAAGTCTTAAAGGAGAGCCATAACCCAAGCTTAAGAGTGTAAAATAAGAAAACCTTTTAAGCTTAGAGAAGACTATGCATGTCAAGCTTAAAAGAAGAGAGTGATATCCCAATCTTAGAAACTTAAATTAAGAAAACCTTTTTACATGTTGGACTAAAAATTAATGGAATTTTATCGGTCCAAGACCTAGAAGATGAGTTAACTATCAATTCTGGAATAATTATATCAATAAGGGACTTATAAAATTACTTTCTATCGATGCAAGCCTTAAAAATTAACGCTGTTAAACTTTAATCTAACAGAAATTTGAGTCGTCCACACCTCCATTAAAAATTGCCACATGTGTGTCGCGTATACCATACAGCCGGCTGTACGGCTGGCACCGTACAACCGGTGGCAGTTTTGTAATTTCGATGAAGTTCTTCGGTTCTATTAAATGAGCATTGATGTAATTTGGATGAGCATTGAGTCTGGTTTTCTGAGTATTAGGAGCCTAACAATGAGCACCAGTAATATCTGCTTCATATCTTCTAATTCAGTTTCTTTTTATTATATTTCGTTAATAAAAAATTCTTAAATTATGTTTATAATCAATTTCAATTAATTTCAATATTTGAATCTAATATAGTATTTTTATGTTTGAAATGTGAAACATTTTAAAATGAGCATAAAGTAGTACCTAGTGAGCATATATAACTTACAAAATGAGTATTAAAAAATTCAAAAGTTCATATGTGTATGCTCATTCATTTTGGGCGTTACATTCATTTGATTTTAACATAAAAACTCATTTTCAATGTGTTCAATATTAATTTGTGTGAGTTCATTTCTTTTAGGCGTATACTCATTTGAGTTTAATATAAAACTCATTTGAGATTGAATGAGCATACATAACCCACAAAATGAGTATAAAAAATTCAAAAGTTTATTTATGTGTGCTCATTGATTTTAAGCTTTATACTCATTTGTGTGTGCTCATTGATTTTAAGCCTTATACTCATTTGAGTTTAACATAAAACTCAGTTGTAATGTGTTTGACCCTTTTTCATTGAAAATCAGTATTACACACATAGGTTAATTTCCCACTTCAGCAACACTGTCTTCTTACAACACCTGAGTCAACACCCCCAATTACTCAATTCGCAGATGCTTCATACCAGGCACAACCCAATATAAAGTCGTTGTTCACAACTCCAAGCACTACAGATCGAAATTCAAACAAACTGAAATTAAGAAAAGGTTTTTGGGCAGGGCTTTGCTATCTGGATCGAACGATGAAGCGGAGCCGGATCTTCTTCTTCTGGTGCGAGGCTTCAGGTGTGAAACCGGATCTTCTTCTGGTGCGAGGCGAAGAAGCGTAAAAGCCAAAAAAAGGGCCGGCTGTACCGTGCGCACGGTACAACCGGCTGTACCATGTATTTTACCCCCAATCACTATTAAAAATTGCCACGTATTCTATTCAAATTAAACTCCTCATCTTCCATTTCCTTTTCACTCTCAACCACAAACTCCGTATGATCGTATACATTTTTCTCCTGTCTTACCTCACCCACAAACTCCTTCATCTTGCTAACACTCCAACCCGTTAAGACATTACTTCAATCCTCTTGAATCAGCTCTCTTAGCTCGAGTTGACTCTTCTTCCTCCAGCCTTAAGCTCTGCATCAGGTCTCCCTTTAATGAATAATCGAATCTCACAAGGACGAAATCTCGTCAAAGCTTCGTCTGCCAGTAAGTATGGAAAAAATAGACGATACATTCACTACTAGAAAAAGAGCTATTTGATGCGGTTATTTTTAGCTATTGCTGTGGTTATGAACCGCAACAATTGGCAGGGCAGCAAATAGTAGGAAAACGTATTTGCCGCGGTTCCGAACCGCAGCAAATAGCTATCATAAAAAAAATTGAATTTTGACATATTGCTACGGTTATCTGAACCGCAGCAAACACTTGATAAAACATTTGACATAAGCCAGCTTTTAGACCAAAATATATAGACTTCTAAAATTAAGAAAAATCATTTCTACCATCTGAGTACCTTATATACACAAACCAGAATCACAAATCACGATACCAAAAATAATTGAGGTATACATCACCAAATTCCAAACTAGTACCATACAAATTACCCTCTCTTTCGGTGTTTATTGTCACTAGAAGTATAGAAAAAATATTAAAAAAAAATTATCACACATATGGTGAGTTCGTCGCAAACTTTAGATACTCCATCACCCCGACAAAGGCTCTTTTGGCGCTTTGATAACCCTGAAATATAAAACATTTATAATTATAATTTGAAAACAAATGATAACAAGTTAATGGGTGCAATGATGAAGAAACATAAAAATGCATTATATTGCACTTCATGTCATTGAAGAACAAAACCTCAACCTCAACAAGAAATAAGATTATACTGGATTCAGTTTTTGCTCTTAATAAAAAATCAAATTCCAACTTTGTTATTGTTATAAAATGCAATTACAATCTTAATGCTCACACTTTATTAAAGCTAAAAACTTATGTAGTACTTACAATATCATGATGGCAACCTTCAGAGTCTTTGATATGCCTTTAGCTTCTGGCACCGTCTACATTTGCTAGAAACCTAGAACTAAAAATATAGAGAGAGAAGAAGTTATTCAAATGGGCATTCTATATATTATTTCTCATTGATACAAGGAGAAGGCACATGCATATAAATGGACCACAACAAAGCTACATAGCATACTAACACCCCATGTAGCCATAAAATATTTAAACTAATAATAATACACTCAACAACGGCTTGTTGGGAACACTACAAGTGGCGGAAAAACACCAGCATGGCGGCAGTCTTCGGAGACGGTGTTGGCAATTCTAATCGGCAGCTGCTGTAACGGCTGGAAGGGAGGCAAGGTGTGTGTGGGTGGAGATGAGGATCACAAAATTGGGGAAATAGGAGTAAAGTGTAGATAAATACGGAGTAGGAGTTATTGATGCGGTTCTCCAATAAATGTAGCATACATGGTTATTTGATGTGGTTCCCCCCTGAATGCAGCAAATGGGAGCAAAGAATTCCGCCATATGAGGCGGTTGATATATGACCACGGCAAATAATTAAAATAATCAGCAACTCCAATTAATGCATGCTTACATTTCAAGATATGCGTGACAAAATAAAGGATTACAGTAAGCAAAGTGAACATCAAGGGTAAAAAATAACACCTTTAACATTGCATTGAAGTTTGTGTGTGTAATGCTTTAAATTATAAGCACCTCATCATCTGCCAAAAACAAAAAACAAAATATGGCTCAGATTTCCAATATCTTTCACTTAAGCATGTATTCTTACCAAGCATGTCTAAAAATATAAGAATCATTAGAATAGTATGTAATAATTCTAGCAACCAAAGCATGCTGTTAATATCCGGCCGTCGCCCTTTCTGATTCTGAATTCAACGAGGTTTTGGCCCTCACGGGTCCTTGTGTCGTTTGTTCCCACCTCGTTCCTGGTCTGAACATAGTAGAACCCCGCACCCCTCTTCATTTTGGGGTTCACTTGGCTAACCTTTAAGTTGGGCTTAGGTTTCCGCTCCATAACGCCGTTTTGGCCATTATGCGCCATTACGGCGTAATCCAGGGTCAGCTCACCTCCACTACCCACATGTTCACCACCGAGTAGGGCTGAGCAAGAACCGACCCGACCCGACAAAACCGAATTTTTTTCGGATATTATCCGATTGGGTACGGATATCCGACCCGCCCAACCAAATCCGAAAATTGGGCCAGCTTTGGGCGGTTAACGGGTTGCGGGTAGGGTTTATAAAACCCAGACCCGATCCGCCCGAAAACCCGATTCCCCAAAACGACGTCGTTTTTTATTATATATATATACACACACTTATACCTTCTGACTCCGGCCAAACCCTATCCGCCTCTTTCTTCGATCTGTCTTCTACTCTTCGCTCTATCCTCTCTCTTCTCATCCTCTGTGGCTCTGTGAGTTCTGCCTTCAGTTCTCCAGACCTTACTCAGTTACTCTCCTTTGTCCTCTCTCAGCCTCTCGTACTTTGATTTACTTTGGTATTTTGGTGGAAGCTCTGAGTGTGTCCCGTGTCCGCACACAGAAAGACTGAAACCCTAATCACCTAATCGGTGCAAATCGTTCTTCGCTCGTTCGAAACCTATTTGGTGGAAGTTCTTAACCTAAGTCCCTAAATCCTACTTCTAGTCTCTGAGGTATTTATATCTACGGTTTAGTTGTGAATTTGTCATGTATTTATGTGTTGATAAATTGATAGTATGAATGTATGATGATGCTGATAATGTAATTCATGCTTAATACCCTTATTCATTTGACGAGTGATAATGAATCTATGATGATGTTGATGTGTTAATGCTGAATAATATATGAATGTATGCTCAGTTGCTCCTCACTGACTAAGTGTTAAGAAAATGATTTCTGAGTACTAAACTGTGCATATTTGAAATGTGATCTTTGACTCTGTGAGAGTCTGAGTATTGAGAATTCTTAAACATGTATGCCTAATCTTTGAATGATGATGGAGCCTAAGTTTTCATCTGAATTCTTAAAGTTGTATAATCGTATGCCAATATCATTGATGATGGATTGAGGGTTGTCCTAAATTCTGAAACCTGTATGCCTAATGTTTGATTATGCATATCACTATATCAACATATGTGATAATGTGAATGATGATGTACTGAGGCTTGTTCTTAATTCTTAAAACTGTTTGCCTAAGGTATGAGTATGCATATGTGAATGATGATGAATGATGGAGCCTGAAAAGATGTTCTGAATTCTATAAGTTGTATGCCTAATGTTTGATTGTGCATATCAGCATAAGTGAATGATGATGAACTGAGGTTTGTTCTGAATTCTTAAAACTGTTTGCCTAATGTATGATTAATTCATTATGCATATGTGAATGATGATGAATGATGGAGCCTGAGGGTTGTTCTGAATTCTCAAGGTTGTATGCCTAATGTATGATTAGGCATATGAGCATGTGTGAATGATGATGAACTGGGGCTTGTTCTGAATTTGTAAAATTGTTTGCCTAATGTATGATTAATTCATTATGCATATGTGAATGATGATGAATGATGGAGCCTAAGGGTTGTTCTGAATTCTTAAAGTTGTATGCCTAATGTCTGATTAGGCATATTTGAATGATGATGGACTGGGGGTTATTCTGAATTCTTAAAGCTGTATGCCTAATCTTTGATTATGCATATGTGAATGATGATGAATGATGGCTTGTTCTGAATTCTTAAAGTTGTATACTTGTATGCCTAATATTTGATTATGCATATGTCAATGCTGATGGAGCCTCAATGCCTTATGTTGCAATATGCATATGAGAAAGGTATTATGAGCTATGTTTATATGTGCATACATGAATGATGATGGAGGCATGGAGCTTCAGGCTTAGCCCTGTTGTGTATTCTGAAAGGTAAAGTGTGGAAGGTAAACAGTTGAAGCCTCTACTATTTCTTGCATATGAAAGAAGCTACCTTTGTGACTCTAACACTCAAAGGAGTAGTAAGAGTCTATTGGTTCTTCTAAGTCTGTAGAGAAGAATTAAGCCTAGTGCTTAACTTCTTCTGTAAATCAGCAAGCTGATTGTTCCAGACTGTATGTTTATGAACTTATAGAATAAAATTTGACTCTCATCCTTCTGTGTTGAAAAATATGTGAAAGCTTAAGGGGTGGAAGCCTAATCTACCTGACTACCTATGTGTGTGCTTAATTACTTATTTACTTATATAGATGGATGGTCAAGATTGTGTTTCCATGCATGTATCTGGTGAACCTCCTCTAAGCCAAGAACCTGCAGTGGAAGCTCCCATTGTACAGAATGCTGATACTACTCAACAGACTGATATACCTGTTGGTTCTGGCCAAAAGAGGAAACAGGTTGAATCCAGGTCCAAGATATGGGAACACTTTGTAAAGATTTTTGATGAAAAGGGAGTTCTTATTAAAGGGAAGTGCATATATTGTGCAAGAGTATATTGTTGTCATTCAAAAAAACATGGCACCTCATCTATAAGAAACCACATGCTTAGTTGTCTGCAGAACACTCATTCTAAGGACACTAGGCAAGCCCTTTTAACCTACCAACCAATCACTGCTGCTATTCCTACTGAAGAACCTACTGGGGTTTTAGGAACCTGGGTGTTTGACCAAACTGCAATTAGAAGAGCTCTGGCAGAAATGCATATAATTGATGAGCTTCCTTTTAGGTTTGTTGACAGGCAGGGTTTTAGAAAGTTTATGTCCATAGCTTGCCCTAGATTTAAAATCCCTTCTAGGTGGACCATTGCAAGGGATATTTACCAAATCTACTTAGATGAGAAGCTTAATTTGAAAAGGCTGTTCAGGGAGACAACACAAAGGGTAAGTATTACTACTGACACATGGACCTCTGTACAGAGGATCAACTACATGTGTATTACTGCTCATTACATAGACCATCAATGGAAGTTTCAAAAAAAGATCATTTCCTTTGTCCAAGTTACTTCTCACAAAGGGGAGTACATTGCTAAGGCTCTTGAAAAGGCTGTTTAGGGAGACAACACAAAGGGTAAGTATTACTACTGACACATGGACCTCTGTACAGAGGATCAACTACATGTGTATTACTGCTCATTACATAGACCATCAGTGGAAGCTTAAAAAAAGATCATTTCCTTTGTCCAAGTTACTTCTCACAAAGGGGAGTACATTGCTAAGGCTCTTGAGAACTGCCTTTTAGAGTGGGGGCTGAAAAATATATTTACAGTTATTGTGGATAATGCAAGCAGTAATGATACAGCTGTAGGCTTCTTCAAGAAAAAACTATTATCTTGGGGTGCCTCTTCTGTTAAGGTTCAATATCTTCACATGAGATGTATTGCCCACATTCTAAACTTGGCAGTTCAAGATGGTTTAAAGCAAGATGACACTTCTCTATCTAGGGTTAGGGAAGCAGTTAAGTATGTTAGGAATTCTCCTGCTCGGCTTCAAAAGTTTAAGGACATATCTGACTTAATTGGGGTGGAAGCTAAATGTGGACTACACCTTGATGTTCCAACTAGGTGGAATTCCACATACCTAATGCTAAAGTCAGCTTTATGTAATGAAAAAGTTTTTGAAGCCTATGAGGAGAATGTAAGCAGTTATTCAGTTGATTTGGGTCTTGATACTCCAGATACTATGGATTGGATTTCTTGTGAGTCTATGGTCACAGTTCTTCAAAATTTCTATGAGATGACACTCAGGATTTCAGGCTCTCTCTATGTTACATGTAATACTTTCTTCTCAGAAGTGTCTGATCTGTTTCTGATCCTTCAGGACTTGATGAAGTCAGATAGACCTTCTACAAGTAGTATGGGAAGTACTATGAAATCCAAACTAGATAAGTATTGGGGAGATCCTGAAAAGATGAACTTTCTGATATTCTTTGCAAATGTTCTAGACCCTAGGGACAAGTTTGAATACCTGCCCTTTCAGTTGAATGCTCTGTATACTGAAAAAAAAAGGGTGAGAAGTTTTTTGAAAGTATTAAAGTAGCTCTGACTGGGTTATTTTCAGATTATGTGAGTAATTACACAGATTGTGTTGGTGAAAGCTCTGAATCAAGCTCAACTCCTGCTGGTTTAGTGATATGTGAGGAAGAGTCTGCAAGACCAGTCTCTAAATTCAAAGCACAACTTAAAAAACAGAAACTGGAGAGTGGGCAGTTGGGCTTGAAAAAAACTGAGTTGGAACTTTATTTGAGTGAGGCTATTCTTGAGGAAGATAAAGACTTTGATATATTAAGATGGTGGAAATTAAATAGTCAAAGATTCCCTATACTCTCAAGAATGGCTAGAGATATTCTAGCTGTTCCCATCTCCACAGTTGCTTCTGAATCCACTTTCAGTACTAGTGGCCGAGTTTTAGATTGCTTTAGAAGTTCATTGACTCCTAAAATAGTGGAAGCTTTGATTTGTTGTCAAGATTGGTTGAGAAAGCAAAACCAACCTCTGTCAATTGAAGAAAATATTGATGAACTTGAGAGGCTGGAAACAGGTTATTTTATTTTTATATGTGCTTAATGTTTATATATTTTTAGGATGCCTTAACAAATTTGTTTGTTTTTTTTTGCAGATTTAATAAATGGGACATGTGCTGCTTCTGAAAATGCCTCTGGATCTTCTGTGGATCCTTCACAAGTCAATTTAATGGTTTACTTAATTATTATAAGTTTATAAGATTATGCAGTCTGATGTTATTCAGTTTCTGAAAATTTTGGTTATGATGAAAGCTTCCACCATATACTGAAATAAGATTGGGTTGGTATTAGATGTAGTGGTGGTAATTTGGATTTGGCCTCCATTGTATCTTTACATAATGAGAATATGAGATGGCTTGAAACCTACCACTATCTACTTTGGATGCCCTCAATCTGGTTTGAATGGACAAGAAGCAATCTGAACCTATGTTTAATAACTTTGTGAACTGTAATTATGATCTTATGGATGTGTAAGTGTTGGATGTCTTGTATTCCAGTTCCCAGGTTGCCCACAACCCCTATTCACTTTCTGCTGCTATTCAGTTTCAGACCCTTTATCTTCTAGTACAACTGAACAAGTGCTTCTTCATTTAAATTTGTCTTTGTGATATAATTATTTTCCATTATAAGTGGTTCTTCCCATTTTGGTTATGATGAAAGCTTCCACCATATACTGAAATAAGATAGGGTTGGTATTAGATGTAGTAGTGGTAATTTGGATTTGGCCTCATTTATATCTTAGATAATGAGAATATGAGATGGCTTGAAACTCATCACTATCTACTTTGGATGCCCCCAATCTGGTTTGAATAGACAAGAGGCAATCTGAACCTATATTTAATAACTTTATGGATTGTGATTATGGAAGTCTTGGTGTTGGACTGTTGGATGTATTGTATTCCAGATTTCCAGTACCCACAAGGCCATAATCCATATTCAGTATCTGACTTGACTGACTATGTGCCTATGTGGTGCTATTCAGTTTCTGACTCTTTGTTTATATGTGCGGGATGATTATTGAGGACTTAGGACTGAGGAAGTGAGGAGAATTGGAAAGTCGAATGTGGTCATACTTTATAGTTTTTGCTTTGTAAACACTTATGCAGCTTTATGCTATGGTTTGTAAACTTTGGTGTCCTCCTTGTAGTTTTTGCTAAGTACTCTATTAACTTTTTCTGGACTTGGTTTGTAATTTAAGTATCAAGTATGTAAGCATGTAGCCAATAGGCAGTAGACAATTAGATATGTAGTTTGTAATGGTGCATTTGTAGCTTTGTGCAACTCAATCGGTTGGGTTCTTGATCAGTAAGATCACTACCAACTTTTTTTGTAAAAGAAAAATTGTAATTCTGTACTTGACAGTTTGTAAATTTGCAAAGTTTTTGCGTTTTAAATATAACCGAAGTAACCGATATCCGATCCGATATCCGGAAAAACCCGAAATAGTAATATCCGAAAAACCCGAAACCGAAACTCACCGGGTTGGGTTCAAAATATACATCATAAAACCCGAACGGGTTTGGGGTCCGCACACCCGACCTGCCCGAACCCGACCCGTGCTCTCCCCTACCACCGAGTTTATTGCCCGACGTATCCATGTGAAGATTATTTGTTATATTAATTGACATCTTCCTTAATTTCTTTCATTCTGTAAAACCTGGCTCCTCCGATTCCCTGGGTTATTTCTCAATCTCCCAACGGGCTGGTCATCGCTTAATTGACGCCAAGGCCTATCCTGACTCCTTCAAGGGCTGTAGACATAAGTGGGTTTGGGTTACCCCAACGGATGGTAGGCTTCCATTCGAGAACAAGTGGGAGGAGCTGATTCGGAGATGGGTGATGCCTATCCTGCCATAAGGGAATGACAAGGTCACCAAATTGATCGTAGAGGGCTCACCCTTCTTGATGGGGCACTACGTGGGTGAGGACGAGGTGGTTGTTCTTGAATTTAGATCAGGTCAGCAATGACCAATCGTATATTTGCTTCATTTTTCTTTTTCTGTTTACCTTTTCTGACAAGGTTCTTGTTTTGATTCAGCGGGCGATTCAGATGGCATCCCGACTGAAGCGCCTTGTTGCGAAGACTGGAGCCACCCCCAGTCCCCTGGCCCCATTTAGGAAAATCCAGACCCAGGGAGCACTTGGGGCCGCTATGGAGAATCCAGGGGGATCCACCCTCGGAGACGTTGCTGTGACTCTTACTACGCCGGTTGCCGACCTCTAGCCCCCCACTGTTAAGGGGGCTGGGAAGAGGCTAGAAATCCAGGCCATTTCTGGGCCTAAGAAGAAGAACAAAGTTGCCATGAAGCCTACTGAGGATGTTGTTGATGTAGATTCTGATTCGGATGCAGAGTCTCAAGGAGGTGGCAATCAGGGGAAAACCTCGATACCTATTCATACCGTCAGGCTCTCCATGAAGTTAGGCTCAGCCTCCATATTCCGCCGCACCGTGAACCCGGTAGCTTTGGGTTTGGCAGTCACACCTCCTGTTGATGCTGAGGAAATCAAGGACCTATCCCTTCGGGCAGCTATCCGGCACGCCATTCATGCCATGTCTGAGGTAGGTTTTGACATTCCCACCCTGTAACACCCCAACCCCGCAGGATCTGAGGTAGTTACTCCACACACTCTCTGGACCTCTAATACTGTCCCCGCAAACCACCACGAGCCTTTACCGCGCACTTTGTCCTCACTCATGCGTGCCCTGAGAAACTTGTCAGGGGGTCATCCATCCCAAGACTACTCCCATGCAAGCATGCTTAACCTTGGAGTTCTTGGGTGATGAGCTCCCTTAAAAGGAGATGCACCTCTATTGTTATGAGTAGTACTATTAATTCGTTTATATTAATCTCAAGTGTTACAATCACCCCCACTTAGGAGCACAACATCCTTGTTGCGCCCATTAACCAATGTCAATCAAATCCCAGAATCTTTCCCCTACTAAGTGCCTGCCCGATATCCAACGGATCAACACACTGTGGCAGGGTTGCTCTGATACCACCTATAACACCCCGACCCTGCAGGACCAGAGCTAGTTATTCCACATACTCTATGGACCTCTAATACTGTCCCCACAAATCACCATGAGCCTTTACCGCGCACTTTGTCCTCACTCATGTGCGCCCTGAGAAACTTGTCAGGGGGCCACCCATCCCAAGACTACTCCCGTGCAAGCACGCTTAACCTTGGAGTTCTTGGGTGATGAGCTCCCTTAAAAGGAGATGCACCTCTGTTGCTATGAGTAGTACTATTAATCCGTTTATATTAATCTCAAGTGTTACAATTTTCCTGTTTTCAGGCCTTCATACTCGCTTCCTCAGGTTCTCGTCATTTAGAAGAGGGGCATGATGATGCATGGGACCTGCTGGCGGACCTCAAGAAGAAAATGGCGGACCTGGAGCAGAGGCTGGAAGTGGCAGTGAAGGAGGCTGGCACGCTGCAGAAGAGTCTTGACAATCTTGAGGTTGCTCATCGGATCATGGAGGGAAAGCTGAGGAGGAAAGCCGAGGAGGCCGGTCCTGCTTCTGTCCAGGCCTTTCGGGGAAGTGAGGGTTTCCAGGCTGAGGTAGATCAGATCATCCTTGGCCGCATGCCTCAAATCGCCCAAGACTAGCTCGTATCTCCTGAGGGGGAGGCTAGGCCGGATGAGGAGTGAACCCTGTGCTTCAAGCTAGGCCAATAAGGGATGCAAAAGTCCTTGTACGAACTCCTCCAGAAGAGGGACCCTACTTTCTCTGCTCAGGCTTGGGGGCTGCCAATCCTAATGGAGAACCCAGAAGCCCCCAGGGGAGCCGAAAGGCCACAGAAGAGAGCCCAACCTTGGTTGACTCTGCCTCAGAAATTCCTCCCTCCTTATCTGGTAATTGATTGATCTTAAACACTTAACAAACACTCTTTCTGGGCCTGCATGTTCGTGGCTGTTTCCACCCTCGTGGTGGTGTGTAACTCAAAACATCTTTGCATTCCTTTTTCCTTTTGCACATATGTTTTATAACTGCTTTCTACCTGTTTTCTGAGGCTCTCCAGCCTTATTTGGGCTGATCTGCTTTCTTTGGACTCTTCCAGTCTTTTGGGTAGTTTGCCTCTGGCTCCAACTTCTTATAAGACCTGAATTCTGCGAGTTCTGGGATGCCTTACAGGCCTCACAGACTGCTCTAGGCTTTTTATTTTGTTTAGTCACAATGTCTTTACTTGCTATTTGCCTTGAATTTCTGATCAGGGTCATCTTTCCTGTTTTTAAAGAAGACTTTACCAAATTTTAACCCTTAGGCTCTTAGTACTTGAGCCAGATTGGGTGGGCTTTTCATTCAGGTTATTTTGACCTTTTGATGAGCCTCTTAATTGGCGAAGCTTGTGAGCCTCTCGGTGCAAAGTTAATGCCTTAGTTCATCTTTAGCCTTGTAAAATCAACCCTAACCTTGAGAAAGGTTGTTTTTTCCTATTTGAAGGAAATCTAATTTTGTTCATAAGGCTTTTTAACCTTGAAAAAGGTTGTTTTATTCTCGCTCTCGCCTTTTGGTAAGACTAAGTTGAGCTTCTAGAATTTAGATGAGTCTGGAATTTGTACTTTATCTTGTTGCGAGTACCAGTATGGCATGACCTTTGATCTTCTTCTTTTTTTGTCTTTCTTTTTACTGGTCTGTTAAGAAATCTTTGCAAGTGTATTCAACTGTATAGGACATTGGTGAACTAAAACGGAACTTTTATTTAAAACTTTTGCCAAAAAAGAACTACAAACTTACCGGTAGAATTTCAACAAATGCTCAGAATTCCACACCTTGTCTACCATTTTTCCTTTAGGAGTACATAATATGTAGGTCCCGGGCCCAACAATCCCCTTGATTTTGTAAGACCCTTCCCAAGTTTTAGCAAACTTTCCGCCCTCTAGCAGAGCTCCTCCTTAGGACTAGGTCTCGAATGTCGAACAGTCTCGGTCTGACCTTGGCATCATGATATTCTTTCACTTATCGCTTATAATTTTCAGCCCTGATGAAAGCTTTATCCCTCCTTTCTTCGATTAGGTAGAGCTCGATCCTTAGCATCTCCTCATTATCCTTAGGATCATAATCTTCCACACTTTTGCTCGGGACTAATGCCTCTAACGGCGCTCGAGCTTCAAAGCCATAAGTTAAAGCAAACGGGGTTGCACCGGTAGCTTTCCTTGGAGTCGTTCGGTAAGCCCAAAGTATGTTGTTGAGTTCGTTCACCAAGGTCGTTCCCATGGATGATTGTTCTATTTGCATTTTCCACCTACCCATTACATTGAGGATAACCAACAGACGCTCTGCTGGTCATGACTCCCCATTGCCCACAAAAGTCTTTAAAGGGATTAGAGTCAAACTATTTTCCATTATCAGTGATAATTTGCATGGGAACTCCAAACCGGCAAAATATATTTCTCCAAACAAACCTCTTGCATTGCTCAGCAGTGATAGTGGCCAGTGGTTCGACCTCAATCTACTTAGTGAAATAATCAATAGTGACTATGACAATCTTCCGACCTCCTAAGCCATGCAGAAGGGGACCCACGAGATCGATTCCCCACCTTGAGAAAGGGATTGCCGTGCTGATAGGGGTATATAGAGTAGCAGGCCTTCCTGGGTTCGTTTGGATATTTTGGCAGACCTCACACTTTCGTGCGAAGTCGACACAGTCTTTCACCATAGTTGGCCAAAAATACCCTTGCAAAATGGCTTTCCTACTTAAAGTAAACGCACCTTGGTGTGATGAGCAGATCCCTGCATGTAATTCTTTCACCACTTGCAGAGCCTGTTTCGGCCTTAGGCACTTTAAAAGGACACCATTATAACTTCTTTTGTAGAGCTTGCCATCTTGGATGACATAGTTTGGAGCCCGTCTCCTTAATACCCTTGCTTTTTCTTCGTCTGTGGGAAACATTCCTTCTTCTTTGTATTTTATGAGATCATCAATCCAACATTTAGGTGCATGAATGATATGCAAGACCTTATGATCCTTGGTAACTTTGGCTTGCTTAACTTGTAACACCCCCAAATTTCCCACCCAAAAATAATTCTTTATTCAAAAGAATTATCTACTTTATTTGAAAACATCAGAGTTATGCAGCGGAAAACCAAAAGGGAAATAGGGGCGTTACCGCCACACTCGGCTTTAACCTAACCGAGTGCACAGGCTAATCACCACAGAAATAATTAAACTCAATAAGTGCCTTGAAAATTAAATTAAACTACAATGTTATCTACTAATTACATTTTCTCTAACGGAAGCTCTCTCGAAATCAACATCACCAGCAAAGCCTTACCTGTACAAAATCAAGTACAGAAAGAAAAGTAAAAGAAAACAAAAATTAGCAACAATGCTAAGTAAGTTCCACTTAACCCCATAAAATAATATAATTTAATATTTTTGAAAAAAAACATTTAGGATGAAAAATATTTTTTTTAAAACAATTTATAAAATCTTCTCACAACATAATTCACTAGTAAAATAATAGTACTTCAAATATAAGTAAATATTCCAAACCACAATAATTACAAAATACCAAATATACATAAAGTACCAAAAATTATTCTCAAAATACTTCCAAATACTCATAATCAATTTTAGCATAATCAAACCGAATTAAATCCAAAAGTATTTGTACTTTGAAATTCCACAAATATTTTGATAATTAAATCCAACTCAAATTCAATCAAATAATCCAACAACTCAAATCCAATCAAATCAATATAGTTCTCCTCAAAACCTCAAAACATCAATCCAAATATAATTTGTACTCCTAATACATTTGAAGGGCGGTCTCAACATTTTATTGAGCCCGATGGTCCGTTGTTATGTATGGCTACCCCGGGACTTTTGCCGGTACCACTTCTAACCTGAGGAAACTGAACATCTACCTTAAGTGTGCACACCCCCTGAAAGGGATTCCAAGCCCTACGGGTAGTAAGAAGCCCAAGTAGTTCGGACGTCAACGTCCCTCTACCCACCAAAAAGGGATTACCCTATAGAAGTGAATAGGTTACTGCTACTACTGCCAAATTCCACCAAATATCTATCGTTCGGGATTTTTCTACCGAACGCACCAAACTCATTTATTGAAATTGTTCGGATTGGTTACCGAACCCACCAAGCAAATAGTAGCATCCCTTATCACTCTCCACAAGCAAGGTCGTGGAGAACACCGACACCGCGGATTTCTCCCGCGATGCCCTTACATTGAAAGGTTCTTTTTATCTTGATTACTTTTCAAAAATTCTATATCTATTATTCATAGATATAGTTTTAGAATAAGGATTATTATCCTTGGATTTCAAAACACAATTTCACCATGTAGTTCAAAATATCTCGATCTCTAATAGCTTTCAAAATCTCATAGACATAAATTTCCAAAATAAGAGTTAATTGATCATTTAAACTTTAAACTCGAAATTTCCAAACATGATCAAAGATGTAGAATACTTCATAAATAGCTCAAATCTCAATCCCAATAATGATTCATACATAACTTCAAATACTCAAAAATATCACCCAATATTCAATACTCAAATCTTAAATATAATCCTCAATAACAATCCATAAATAATTCTAAATACTCAAATACAAAGTATAAATGTAAATGCTAGAATCTCACAAAGTACTCAACTAATTTCAAATAAATAATCATATATAGATTTACGAGGAAAAGGTAATATAGGTTGATGTAGAACTTACCTCAACTCCAAGTACTCTAGTGAAATCTTCTGCTTTGCTCGTCACCCATCTACCTTCTAAGAATATCGGAATTGTATAGGAAATTTGGAAAAAGAAGAGTTGAGAGAGTGTCTCTCCTGGGTACATTCGCGACCCAGTTCTCTTCGTCCGTACAACCTATGGCTTCGCTAATCTTGGTCTGATAGTGTTAAAGACTAATTCCCAGGTGTTCCTTGGTCGATTCTTAGCTCTAAGTCCATTTCCGAGTCCGGAATTGCAATTAGAATGATGAATTACGGCCAAATAATGTGAACTGATTGTGTTGTGTACTGTTCATCTGCGAATCGTTTTTGTGTAAACAGAATTAAGGCGTGAGTTGTGTTTCGTCAAGCTTAGGATCTGGTTTGTGAGCAGAGAAAGCTTGTGTACTGTAACCTAAGTCGCGATTCATCGTCCTTGTGTCCTGCTATGGCGTTAACCAACCGTAACACACGCTCTTCATCCAGATTTTCTGTACTGGCAGGGTCGGATAAAGAGTTCCCGACGCTGAGTGATGGGAATTTGATGAAACGGTCAGAGAGGGTTCTGATTGATGCTGCTACGAGAGTGAATTCCTCTGAGAATGCTGCTTTGAAACAGGGGACTGGTACTACACTCAAGCCTTCTGTGAAACAGGGGACTGATGCAGTAGGTGTACCTGTGGAAGCAGCTGCTACTGCTGGGAAGACACCTGCGACTAAACCTGCCTCTTCTGAGGCTTCAGCTGCACCTGCGTTTAAAGCAAGTGATGCTACTTCTGAGACCTTACATGTTGTGACTCCTACTGCAACAAAGCCGCCTCATGCTGCGAAAGAAAAAAATGCTGCTAAGAAGCCAAATTTGGCAGTAACTGATAACGCACAGGTTATAAAGCCAACTTTGGCAGTAACCACTGATGCACAGGCAGCTCAGCCGAAATGGAATGCCTTTTTAAGGATAATCGTGATCCAAGACATGGCATCAAACTGAGATATGTCCCTCCTAAAGGGGAAACCTTGGACTTTGGAGATCGTGTATTACCTTCCATGGTCGAAATGTGGGGCTACTGCCTAGTTGGACACTTCACCGGAAAATTCCCCGGACTCAAAGCGGTTCATGATCTTAAAGCTACATGGGGTGTGAGATGTCTTGTCAGGTCCCATAACAAGGGATGGCTAATCTTTAAATTCACAAATGAGGAGGATAGATTGAAGGTACTACATGACGGTCCTTACAATGTTTTTGGGAAGCTCCTAATGCTCAAAGAACTCTCGGATGACTTCTCGTTTGAGAATGAGGAGTTTCTTAAAGTACCAATTTGGGTCAAGTTCCCTAAATTACCAATGAAGCTATGGAATGACGAAGCTATGAGTGAGGTAGCATCTATGATTGGGGTCCCAATAACCACGAACAAGATCACTCAAGAGAGGGCAAATAATGAATTTGCTAGAGTGCTTATCGAAGTGGATGTTTCAAAGCCACCGCCACTTTCTTTTCCTATACGACTACCTTCCACAAAGGTAATCAAACAAAGTGTGCTTTATGAAACTTTTCCTAACTATTGTTTTCATTGCAAAGAATTTGGGCACCACCCTTTTATTTGTAAAAAGCTTGCCAAAAGGATTGATGGGGAAAGTGAGAACAAAGAACCGAGTGTTGAAACAAATAAGGTTGTTGTTAGTGAGGCCACTCGGACAGAGGTTGCTTCCCAGGGATACCCGACCGGGGGTACATCTGGCCCGAGCGGGCCTCTTGCAAAAATTGCAGCAGTTGCTGACCCTGCTGCCTGCCCGACCAGGCATACCATCAACCCGACCGGGTCTACCGGGCAGTCTGCAAGAACTGCCACTTTGTCCGTGACTGTACCAGCTGCATAGGGACTTTCTTAGGTTGATAAAGCCTCCGAGGTTGGTTTGAAAGATGTCGAGAGGACTGTGATGGACCAAAGAGATGTGAAGCAGAACGATGTGGTTATCAAATGTGAGATAATAAACGGTAAGACACTTAAGTTAGTTGTCAAACCGTTTAGATTCGTACATGCTAGTGTGATTAGAGTGGATACCTCTCTGCGACTTACGGATGATTTGGATAGGAAGGGCCTTACATTTACCGCGAAATGTCTTGAAGGATTGCCGGGAGTTACAAAGAAGAAAGGGGAGGTTTGCTTTGATTCAAAGTTCACTACTCCTTTCCGATGTTTTCTTGGATGTTAAATTAGTACTACCTAATTGTGTTGATGGTTTTTCAGATTATTATTGCTCCTAATGTCTTTTAGGTTCAATATGGTTGACTTGTGAGGATGTTTAGTCTTGATATTGTGACATCCCATTTATTGGGATATGCACTTTGTTTGTAACATTAATTTGTGAGGTGGGGTCTGTCCCATTATCTTGATGCATTATATCTAGATTAGTTTATTCTAGCTTAGATAGTCATTTTGATTTGGATGTGATGCATTGTAAAATGATATTTTTTTGATTTCTAATATACTTACATGTTATCGAAAAAAAAAAGAATATCGGAATTGTATAATTAATAACTATTCCATTCCCTTAATAATTATTTCCCAATTACGATTTACTTTGCTCATTTATAATCATTAACCCAATCTAATTTAATTCGGTCCAGATTCCTATAATAAAGGATACGACTCATTTAAGTCAATTCCAGCCCATAATAATAAAACTGAAACCCAACTAATAGATTAACGAGTACGTACTTTCTTCTTCGCAGGTTGATGCCGGCCAACGACTTGGCGACGGATACGGTGAGGATTCTCCGGAGGTGGACTGACAGTGGCAGCTCTCCTTTCTGGTGGTGGTGGTTCGTCCAGTGACTTCTTCAGTTCGGCAGCAGAACTCCCGCGATGCTGCAGTCCCGGCGATGGGTGTTTTGTCGGCGAAGCTTAAACTTTGGCGACGCAGCAAGTTCGTTCGCTATCATGGTCGTTAGTTTCAGCAGTACTGGGGAAACACACTTTTCTATCTCAACTGCGCGGCGAAACAAAGAGCAGGTCATTCTTTGGTCCTGGCCTTCCCGATGTCAAAAGAAAGCAGTCTGGTGCGGTGGTCGGCTGGTGGCGATAATGAGATTGGCGCGACCCGTGCGGCGGTTCCTTCTATTCCCTTCTCTCTCGTTCTGGTTTTCTCCCTCAGCGAAGATATATAACAGAAGAAGACGGTTCATAATTCTTTCTGGTTTTCTTTTTCCTCGCAGGTTTTGGATGCGGTGACTCAGCCGATTGTAGACTAGTAGTATATATACATGCTCAAGAAGGTTCTAGGTCTAGGGTTTTAAGCCGTTTTCCTTTTTAAACTTGCGCATAATATACGATGTAGTAGCGGTCATACGTTGAATGTAGTACGCATATGTTTTCCTTTTGATGTATGGGCCTGGACTTGATCAATACGTAGTATTATTAGAATGATAAAGTCAACACTGTACTATTATTAGCTTTTACATTATGAAATCACCATTTGTAACATAAATGTCACATTTTTCATATGTTAAAATTTATCTGATTATTAGAAAATTTATCTACTTTATTTATTTATTTATTTTTTATTATTTTATTTGTACTTAAATTATTATCCGAGCTATGCGAGTGAGGTGCTCAGGTGCATCTGTTGTTAGTTTGAACAAGATATCTACCTCCCCGTTCTGGGCTCGTGGGACACATACTAGGCCGGACTCCTCAAAGTGTTTGATAAGCTCCAAGGCTGCATCCCTATACTTTTGCATTCGTGCTTCTTTGGCTTCATATTGCCCTCTAAGTTGTTTGATCACCAACTTCGAGTCACTTTTGACCCTTAACTTCTGAACTTTGAAGTAACTTGTGATCATGAGGCCGGAAAGTAAGGCTTCATATTCTGTTTCATTGTTCGATAGGGGGAATGAGTATCTGAGGGAATAATAAGTCTTGAAGCCTTCAGGGGGTGATGAGGACCACCCCTCCCCCGCAACCTTTGGATCCTGATGATGACCCATCAGTCATCAGGGTCCACCAATTTTCTTCATCTCGACGTCTCTCCTCGGCTACATCTCTGCATGCAGTGCATTCCACCACAAAATCTGCCAAAGCTTGGTCCTTTATTGATGTTCTAGGTTGGAAACTTACTTGATATTGACTGATCAATAAGGACCACTTTACCACTCATGCAGCCTTGGCCGTTCTGAATAGGGTACCCACCCCAGGTCGGACAAGAGGATAATGAAACTCCACAACTATCAAGTGTAGTTTTCGATCTGAGCGCTTCGGTCAAAGATGTATGATCCAATCATCCAATATCCACTCTAATTCTTTTATGTTCATGATGCTAAGCTTGATGATACTTTTTCTACTCCTTCTTGAACAAGCTTTGGGAATTGGGATCTTTGGAAGTTGAAGAAGTTGAGACCCTTAAGTCCTAATGGTTGATATAGGGATAACAAAGGTATTTGCTCTTCTGCCCCCCCCCCCCCTCTCTCTCTCTCTCTCTCTCCAATAGATTTTCTTCATTTTTCTCTCTAGAACTATCCACAACCTTCACCTCTCCTTTTACATCATTTGTAGTACCATCATGACCCTCGTTTCTGGGTCTGATGGTGAGCATGTGCAAAGACAGTTGTTTGAATTGTGCTCGAGAGAAGAATAAAAGGCGGATACACAACCTTTCAGAACTGCAATCTCGACCATGCACACCTGTTGGTAGTGGCCGGACTGCAAGTATCCACTACTTGAATTCTTATGGCTTCAAGAAACTCAAATTCGATAGCTAAGAATATCCTGAATTTGGTTTCTTTGGGAACTTCCTTGGCCGTAACATATTCTCTGTTATCTCCCACTAAAGCGTTAATCATATATTCAGTTTCCTTGCCTTTTAGAGTCACAAGAGACAAAACACACGAGGCTTGTTTTACCGTTTTATTAGCTCCATTTATAAAATAAAAATCAGAGAATTGATGTGAATTAAAAAAAAAATCCTTTTCAAGTTCAAGTATGTATTTGACTCCAATCAATGAATGAAATAATCATTCACGATATTTACAAATATAACAAGAATAATTAATATTATTCCCGAAAATTAATCAATAAAATGAGTAATCAATTGAACGAGTCGATAATGAAATTAATGTAAACGTGAGATAGGTTCAACCAATTCAAAAATGAAAATGAGAAAGGATTATATTTTTAATAATTAATCACCTCAAGGAGAGCTCTAAGAATCGCTTTGCTTATTCAGAATACAAGAACACTCAAGAGATTACGTGGTTAGGATGGATATGAGATAGAAAAAAGGGTGTTCACACTTATCGGAATTGAATTTTATTTGTAAAAAATATAGGATTTGGTCTCAATCGACAATAGCTCATGTTAATATGAGTAACCAAAAAGCTATATATGATAGTATCATAGTACTATCTTATATTTTATATCTAGAAGCTGTATAGAAATTAAAATTTTAATAAGGGACTCTTTTAAATGATATTGGACCAATCTCGAATTTTATTGGCCAACCGTTTTATGCAGTGAATTGAATTTATTAGTTCATCTAGTTTCAATAATTATTCCTAAATTACTTTGGATCAATTAATTTATAAGATCTCAATAATTTTGAAAATTATTTAAACAATAGCCCATGCATATTCATGAGGTAAAGAAATTTTACAAGTCACAGTTGTAGTGTTCTACCTAAAATTATTTGAGTGAACTCATTTTAAGAAAACTTGAAGATTCAAAGATTGGAGGTTTAAATATTCGAAGATCAAAGATTAGTATTTAAAGATTCTAAAATGCAAAAGTGATCAATGAAGATTCAAACATTGGAGCCTGCCGCTACTTGCCAAGCTCCTTTATTCTTGATCCCTTCTAAACAGGGTCTTCCACGAACATTCAAAACTAGAGATGGCATTTGTGACCGAACCGATGGATACCCGCACCGAATCGCCCCGGTCAAAACGGGGAAAACCGCTTTGACCGGGTAACGGGTACGGGGCGAGGAATACCCGTTTTGTTTTTACGGATAATGGGGCGATTACGGTTTTATACATGCCCACCCCATTACCCGCCCCGTACCTGCCCCATTTATTTTTAGTTATATTTTATTACATTTTTATCTATTGCGGAGTATTTGTCTCACAACTATTAAAATATGAGATTTTTCTCTTTCCACTATGTATATATAGATTATAGATCTACTAAATATATTGGAATGAAAGTTCTTAATAGATTTTAACAATATTGTTTGATTATTACCATATTTTTCGGGATTAATTATTTTTTAGATTAAATATTTTTAGGTTCAAATCAATTTAAGTTGTTTGCTTTCTCATCTTGTAGATATATGAATCTTTTAAGTGGCTCTGAAGTTTTAAGTCGTCTAGACAATGTCATTTTTCGCCTTTTAAAAAATAATTTTTATATCAAAAATTTAATAACTCATTTAATAAAGTGGTTACTCGCGGTTACCCGAAAATTTACCCGTTACCCGTTGGTGCGGTTATGGTTTGAGTAAAAATTACCCGTTGGGTAATGGGGCGGTTACGGGGCGGGAAATTATCTAACGGGGCGGGTACGGTTATATGTAAAACCGTCCCCGATCCGCCCCGTTGCCATCCCTATCCAAAACTCTGTTTCCTTCCTTCCGTGGCGGTGGTTCAGGAGGAGGCCGGGCCATCAAAATCGTTGTGCCTGCTACTTCATCACCGGCCAAACTCAGCGCTTTAACCGGTCTCCAAACGGACGCCATACTATTGCGAAAAGAATTGAATCAAACCATCTTCTCTGGTCCCAACGTGAGCAAGCCTTCCAGCCACCGCATCCGATGATGTGGCCTCCACCAAAATAGCCTCGTCTTCATCATCATCCCTTTCCATGTCGTCGTAAGCCTGGACTAATTGCTCCATCTCAGCCTGTTCCTGATTCGCATCCATCATCTGTTCATCACCGTGCTGTGCGAAGTCCCAAACCCCCTCTGCTGCCCAGCGCTTATGCTCCCTTAACTCAAATTCGTCTTGCCTATCCACCGAACTCGTAATAAATTCAATTAAAACATTCTATTACTTCTAATTTAATGTAAGTGCACGCATAATAAATTTAAGTATACGTATTATTGGTATTACTTTACTTCCGCATATATACAACATTTAAATATAAGTGAGAAAAACTATCACGTCACAATTATTTTATAGAGACATAAAATAAATATAAAATGACATTATTGATTCAAATATATAAGTGCATATATTTTAATATTAAACATAAAAAAGAAAATATTCATATTTAACATGTATAATGAAATTTAAAGATATACTTAAAGATTGAAAAAATATCATTGAATATATATAACAAAAATGACATACTAAGTATTGTAGTTGTTTGATTATAGTGAAGAACATTTGTGTTTACATTTAGGGTTTTTATATAATGACATTTTTAATATTTTAAAACTTATGAAGGTTGACCAGTTTTTTAGCATTGACCGGTTAACCCGCTGATTGTTTTTAATTTAAACTCAAGCGAGGCACATTTAAATAAAAAAGGCAGTCTTAGGCAACTAATTTTTAGCTAACCGTATGTTTACCTTATCATATAAACATGGAAGTCAGTCACTGCTCTTAGAAAGATATTAGATAACAATATCAAATAAATATAAATAACAAATAATTTATATATAATTACAATTTAGATAAAATAATTGTTTATAATTATTTTATAAACTTCAAATTTGAAAACGTACCCGATATTCTTGCCGAAATCTTTAAGATCAAGTTCAACCGTCTCATAGAAGAACTCAAAGATAGGAAACTATTCGGAGAACCTCAAGCACGTAAGTTCTCTCCAATGATGTCTTGGTTTTAAATAAACATAAATATAATTACGTACTAATTTATGCATTGATTATATATGCAGTAATTTACACTGTTGAATTTCAAAAGAGAGGCCCCACATTGTCTTTTTTCTGCGTTCTGAGAACGAGTTGAGAGGCATTGATATGGTAATATCAGCTGAACTCCATGATCAACTCCAAGATGCAGATTGTGTGTGTCTCATTATCTTGAGGAGGATCATCCAGAGTATATGGTTTGCACATATATTTATTATTACTAGCTTCGGCGCGCGCGTTGCGCGACGGTTGGGCCCAACATTCGGTAAAGCGAGAAAAATGTACTTTATTAAAAAAAGGATGCACAAATACATCACAAAGAATTAACTTATGGGAGGCCTCTAACATTTAAAACACCTAAATTTCCCAAACTTTTCCCCTTTTTAGCGATGTAATCCCGTGCCCATTGGAAAACAAAGGAAAAAGATGTGCAAAAACAATTAAACTCAAAACAAAAAAGAGTAGTTCAAATACGGAGCTTACCCAATGACAACTCTACCAGAGAGTCTTAAAGTTCAGCAAAAATGAAATGAAAATCGCTCCAACATTGAGGATTTTAGAAAATGAATGAACCCTAGGATGTTGTTCTCATTGGAGACAATTTATTGTGATTATTTTTATTCCAATAAATCTCTCTTATATATTTCAGAAATGCAAGGAAATCTTACCTATTGGAGTAGTGTTCCTAGGCTTGACCAACTACTGGGGTAATGCCCCTTAGGTTCAAGAGTAATAACACCTAAACCTACCATAAAAAAAGAAGAAAGGAAAAACGAGATGAGAGAGGAGGGTTGGGAATAAACAAGAAAGTGTTATCATTATAGTTTTGATTTTCTTTTGCTATGTTGAGGTTAGTATTACACCAATCACTTTTACTAAACCGAATATAAAAATATTTATTCATGTCCATATTTATGAATAAATAATAATTTTAGCAATAGTAGTTTTACTATTATTTCATTAATTGAAAATAAGAATCTGCATTAATTGAAATAAGAATGTTCAAAATTGAGGTCAAGCCTTTTACGAATAGTGAAAGTACACTCAGTCACCTTCCTTATTTTCATCCCAAACATAGACTACTACATAGCTATAAGCCAAAGTTTGAGTTGACCTAGATGTCATTTACTCTAGGTTGGATATGAGGGAAAATGAAAATTCTGCATTTTTCATCTATAGAATTATTTTAAAGCGTAAAACCTAAAAAAAAATAGTGGAAATTAAACAAATGAGATTAATCTAACTTGAAAATAAAAGACATCAGAGGAACTTATCAAACCATAATCAGAATAAAACTGGACATCACAAACATAGGAGAGAAGCATGACCATCAAATTGAAAAGACATAACCTAAAAGCTTTGAGAGAGATCTGTAATTTCACTCACATGAAACCAAACAGCCCAAAATGATACTTCTCTTTCGTTGTTACACTACAAAAGATTGGAGCTGTATCTTGGAATAATGTACCCTGTTAAATAATATATCAAAAGTAAACTATCAGACACATGAACGCTCACCTCATTTCCCGATTGAGACAAAAAAGGGCTGTTGAGGAATCCACGTAAGATCATGCATTATATGAAAATATACTTCATTTTTTTGCAAATCACATGTTTCCTTATTCAACCTGTCATATCAAAATGTGCTTTAAAATAGTATTCTTAATGTTTGAATATGCATATTTAACAATACATCAAAATATTTCAATTTGGTGATTCTAAAGGATGAACAATAACTTTCTGTATTAGATGTAAAATAACATAATGATTACACCACACCTATCAATGACGCAATAAACTATTAGATATATTACACCGGAAATCAATACAAATAACACTCTTTAGCATTCACAAATGACATGTTAATATGTTATCAATGAGCACACAACATATTCTCAAAACTTGAAGTATCACTTTATTGAAGAAACTGAAAAAACTCTTCAGCATACCTCAAATATGTTCTATTTAAGCTCAAATACTTCATGCCTAAGCATTACCCTCACCAGATCCTTTTCAAAGTGCAGACAATGGTGTGTGTATAATCATTCTCTACCAAAAAACTCTTCAGCATACTAAAAATGCAAAGCTCTCAATTGTTTGAGTAGAGTAACAACTTAGTCTAGTAGGATTAAATGAAACCGACCACAAAAGAATACAAGTCATGTACGAGTTTAAGGATTTGAAGTGATCTAGAACTTGTTTCATTCAAGTAAGTCTCTCCAATTTATCTTTGAGCTGTTAAAGATGACAAGAATACCTGAAATATGAATATGGAATTTCCAATGCTATATCACAAGACTGCAGAATGGTAAAATTGAAACATCCTGTGAACCTCCACATTTGGATAACAGTTCCTTGAGATGATCCCAACCCTCAGAGTTTCTTCAGTGAGTTTCTCAATTATAGTCGCTTTAGGAGTATTATACATGAGACTTATAAGGCTTATATCTTACTATAACTTGGGGCATATATATCTATACTTTTATTAATGCAGGACTGAGTAATCCCGAGTAATCACTGCGTAGAGATTTAACTACTTACAAGGACACTCCAAATTTTATATTTGTGTGCTCAAGGACCGAATCACAATATTAGGAGATAATACAAAAGTTAAGTGTAATCAAAGGGACCCAATTAAGCAAATTCTAAGAGTTGAGATTTACAAGATATTTGTCCTAGATAAGGATAATTACGTATATTAAAACTTTGTTTTGTGAATTAATAACCTCATGGTGTGTGCTTGCTCACATTTGGTTTATATGCACTCTCATTTATCTGGCACAATAAAATTAAGCTAAAGCAAAAAGTTATATATGTGCATACCATAATGCGGTGTCATTTCTGATCTCATATTTTGATTTAGTGCTTCCTTGAAAGAGTGGTCCCCTTCGGTTACTTGATAGTCTTGTTTCTGAGAGATATAAGATGAATAGTTCTTCTCTGGTAGATTTATCACAGGACGCTCTGGTGGATTTGTTGGACTTTCATTGTTAAGATAAGAAACCATGAGAGATGAGCCACCAGGAAAGCACAACATTCTGCGAATATTTGGCCTAATAGGAAGCCTTCGAGCTTTGCCTTTTGCATCTACCTGACCAATTACTATGAAGCCCTGCACAGTTTGGCAATATGTGTACAGTACTCTTGGAGCAAAATAATGCTAGGGAGTGAGACTAAGAAAGTAAGAAGTAAGAAAGAGAGCAAATCTGAAAGGAAAGAAAATCTGAGTGATGCAAGATATTTGACGCTCAATAAATGCATTTTAGATATATGGTTGAGCTTGTGTTTTTGTATATATTTCTATTATATAAAGACTAAAATCTAAATAAATAATCAGCATTTCTGTTCCTTCATATTTTCAAGGTAAAAGTGTAAAACCAGTTATTTAATAAGAAGACCTTTCATAGCATTTTTTTCATTTTCCTTTTTCCATGCAGCATCGAGACATGGTCATAATATCACAGAGAAAGAAAATCGATCAGAAATAGAACAAGAATACTATAGTTCTAACGAAAACAAAGCTTTTGGGTTGTGAGTTTATGACTGTTTTACTTTTACTTTTTGGATAAACGACACAATCAGTTGACGGAGCCGGAAATGTCAGATTAGGAAGGCCACGGCTTAAAGAATTTATATTGGGGACGCAAAGCTTAAGATTTCAGTGTGTTTTTTACTGCTTATAAATATCTACACATATGTATATACGTCACAAAATTTTTCTTGGGGGGCGAGGCTCCTTCCAGCCCCTCCCTGTCTCCACCACGGCACGCAACTGACACAAGCATACAAGGATAATAAACCACAAAAACATATGACTCTCATATGGTCACCAATTAGAACATTACCTGTTTAAGCCAGAATCCTTCAGACTCCTTGTCTCCCTCAACAAAAAACTGTCCTTATTCCTACATTCTGCAATCTCCTTCTCAGTTCCATGATAATAAGCGGCCTATCCCCTGCAAGTAACCCATGGTCTAGTCAACTATTGCCAGAAGCAAAAGATAAATCTATGGTGCTATTTCAAGCATATGAAATAAAGCAGTAATGTAGTTTATACTTCAATGGAGGAGACTGGAATGAAGACAAAAAAATCATTATGAATTTTAACTGACAAAATTAAACACGGGAAAAGAGATTATTCATAAAAAACTGAATTGGCATGAACAAAAATGAATCTTTTGTTGATATTGAGATCTAACAGCTGCCAAAGGAATCTCAGCATACAGGGTGTCAGCAGATATTATCTGGTACGTAGTTGCTGCAATAACCTGTCCAATAATGAAACCAAAGAGCACTCAATCCAAAAAATGATGCAAAAATACATCTACAACAGTACATTTAATGTTTTATTAGGTCAAATACTGAATATTCAAGTAGTTCGAAGAAAGAGTGTGGATGTTCAACAGCCAACATACACTTGACAAATCCTCCTTTCTAAAGCTTATTAGTAATCCTATATGCAGAAGATCCACTTGGACCTGTATTATTTAAAACAAAAATAAATTGGCAACAAAAAAAAGCATCTCAGTTATTAATCCATCAAAAGTATTCTAAAAAGGAAATTAAAAAGTTGCAACAGGAGCACTTAACTAAAACAAACATTAAACAGAATATGAAACCACAAAATGTGTCTTTCTTGGTAAACCAGAACTATTCAACACTTCAACTGTTAGGCATGAAGCAACTTTTAAAGAAGGAACTTCCTTGAGCTCAAAACTGAATCCTACGTACAACTCAATTCAAGCTTATCCAATTATAAGACCAATTTGACACTTTTCTGTATGTACAATCTTTCAAGCCACAATAAAGATGTTAAAGTCAATAGTAAATTGATTTACCTTCTCTAAAAAATCTGGTGTGGGTGTGCGCCTTCCATCATCATATCCATGAACATGTGCTCAATTGGTCGATCTTTTCTTCACACAAAACCTCCCAAATCAATTGAAGAACCGGATATGAAACCTAAACGCAATTAAACCAGGACAATACGCACCGCCAGTAAAAGATGAAACAAGAGAAAGAGGGGAAGCAAGAGAACGGTAAATGGAGAGAAGCACGAGCTTGGTACCTGCAAGGCGGTCGATCAAGTCTTTAGTAGTCGTTGTGCCGCTGGTCGCCGGAGAAGAGAGCCTTGTAGCTCTGTCTCGGAGTCCACCGTCGATTCCAGTCGCTTGATCTCCGGAGTTCTCGTTCAGTCGACTGCTTCTGCAAAAATCCCCACCAGCGACGCCTTCCAGGAGCCCTCCAAGACTCTTCAAAGTATCGGCCCTGAAGCACTGGTAACACATGGAACTTAACCCTCACAGTAACATAGCAGCAGCATCATAGGTTTGTGCGGTCCAGAGAGCAGAGGCGCCAGACGGATTTACCTCAAGCAAAACCAAGTGGGAGATATTTTCGATCAGCTGGTGAGCAGCAGCTAAGAGAAATAGACGGGCGTTAACTAAGGGAAACCAACGATTGAACTGTAGCAACGGAGTAAGCACGAAGAGTAACTCTCTTCCACGCTTTAGAAGAGTAGGGGATATTGTTAGTCATGTAATATTGTTTAGTAAACACATTATGAAGAATGGTAAGTAATGCGCCACAATCACAAAAACATAGGCTCGTAGGCCTAAAATAATTTATAAAAGTTCAAAATAGTCATGAGCAATGTTTGTAGTTTCAAAATAATAAGGAGGCACGAACCACGTCTTCCTTGATGATTACTTCACCTGATTCAAAGGAGCAGGTAGCAAGCTCTATCTTCAACCTGAAAATGGTAGGGTCCCCAAAGGGCCAGTACAACTTGTACTGGCGAGAAGTAGACTAAATGTAGGATAACTAATGTTCCAAATATAAGACCCAAACATATGGTGATACATATATTTGTATTCTCTCCCTAGTCTTGAAATACATATCAATATATATACTTGGAAAATACCTGGTCCATAGACCATTCTTTATCTGGGAATTAATAGTAATCAAGTCCTTGACTTAAGATCCACCCAAATACCTATGAGTGTATAGGACTCCTCGTGATCTAATCAAACATTTTAAGTACACCGACCGGTTGTGAATTAATAAATTGTAATCTATGAGTTTTGAGGACAGTCCATCCCTGAGTACTCTACCAAGTTTATACCAATTTTTGAGGACAATCCAGTCCCTAGGAACTCCACCAATTTATAAATCGAGTTTTGAGGACAATCCGGTCCCTGGATCATATCAATACAAATAACCTTAAAAGGTTATTTTTCGGTGAACCGTTCACTTTGGCTTCTCACTCCATTCTTGGACTTAGAACCACCTTCCAATCGCTCATTCTACACTTCTAAACATGTAGAACCATCCTATGGGTTCTTCATATGATATATAAGTCATATGATATGTAAAGAAAGGAGAAAAAGTTATGATGGGATCATTACCTTAATCCTTTAAGCTTTTTCACACTTTTTCCTTCTTAACACTCCTTTCTTGGACCCTCCTTACTTGAGCTCGAATTTGGGTATGGAAATGGTGAAATGCAGAACTTTATTTCCCTTTCTTTGTTGGCTTGGTCGAATGAATGAAGATGGGGAGGGTAGAGGGATGGCCTTTGTCTCATTTGGGCAAATGAGTGAGGTGGAGGTCCACCTTGTGTCTATTCTCACCCAATACATCACCCTCAACCTTTCTAACACCTCAACCCATCATCTCCAGCTTCCAATTCGTCCATATGGTGTATAATTTCATGGGGTGGCCCCCACCCATGTGGGAGGTCATCCCTTTAAGCCCCGAAGTGTACATTCAGTCTCGAAAGTTGTTTATCTCAGACTCTTTTAAATATATTTGATTTTATCGGGCCACTTAAAATATATATCATCCTCCCAATCACTATGGGCCTCTAGGATGAATATATATTCCCCAACTTTAATTTAGAAGTACTCGAAATTTATTATGGGATGTTATCTATCAAAATACCAATATTGCTATATGGGCCTCGTTTGACCAACCGGCCAACTATACATCGTTTCTATGGTCCAATCATAAATATACACCATCAAGTAAATATTATCTAGTCCAAGATGAATATTATATGTGGTCTCGGTATACCGGTGGTCCCCGCTCCCTGTGTGGGCCCCACATGCATTTTACTATTCGCGCAAAATTAATAACAAAAATTTAAAACCTCGTAAATTCATAAACCATTTCTCAAGGTTCAATGCTTGATTTGGTAAAAATTAAATACACTTGGGAACGGTGTTAGATATCATTAATGTTATTGATAATCAATCAAATGTGTAAACAAATACACTTGCCCTTGAATTTTCTCCAGCATCATACTCTGCCTCTACTGTTAAATTAAATTCCAAGATCGGCATCATATAATTATACATAATCATACACTGGTATAAACTAGGAATACCTGAATCCATGATAGATGAATAAACTGGAATAAATCTCCTATCACATCTGGCCTCTTTCCTTATCACATTCTTGACCGGTAAAGATTTTTCACTTATATTGTGTTGTAATAGTTTCGTTTCCAAAATTCAAACTGATTCATAACGATTAGACTTTTTTATCCACCTATTAAATCATCGGTAGTTCTAATGTATCCCTTATTTTCCTTTTCCACAAACTTATGTTTTGGTAAACATAAGACATACAATCAATGATACGAATGAAATATCCCTCTGGCATTAAAAGTGATAAAATAAAACTACACCCAAGGGACAAGCTTTTTATTTATACATTTTTACGTTACCTTGGATAAAAAATGGGTAGTCCTTATATTGGTAACGTGAAAATAGACTAGCAACTTTCAAATTAGGGTTCTGTATAAAAACTGGACAATCTCCAATATGAAATTTTGATAAAATCTAAATATCTAGTTGTGTAGAGAGTACAAGAGGGAATTGATAACAACACTATTTATAGAGATTTTAAGAATTGGATTCCAAAAAGAATTGAATTTCAAAAGTAATTCTCAAATGGGGACTACTACGTTAGTAGGAGTACAAGTTATTTGATTAGAAACATAGACTTTTCAACATTTTGTAAATCAAATCAAAATAATCAATTGTGAAAGTCAATCATGAAGCTAATGCATCAAATTAACCGCAAATATAGAAGCATTATACCTAGAGATCACTGTTTCTTTTCCTCTGTCTACTTGTTTTCCCTTCAATTCGCAACAGAGAGTGAATTATTAGGTGGGAACAATAGTGAATGAAAAACTAGTGGATATCAACAAATTAAACAAATTACGTGGAAGATTCGACTATGTAGTGTTAATGACTAGTTTGCACCGATGATGGTGATGCCAGTAACAATCGATCACTGAGGAATAGAGAAGCGATGGTTGAAATTTTGGTTTCTAACCACAGATTTCCGGTAAACCTAATTGACTCCAACAATAGATGAGAAGTGAAGCACTGATGCATGCCCTTTTTAACTTTAAAAATCTTGTGTCTTAGCTTATTTGTTTTGATATCCGCTGGAAAAAAAAGAAAATATAAGCGGGTCAATTTGAGCCGAAATGAAATGAGAACGGTTTTAATAGAGAGAACTTGCCGGATTATACGGCAACAATTTTTATGGGTGGGAGTGTGGGACAAACAATTAAAGATTCAAAAATGTTGCTTAATATACACAAAGAACGGTATTTTACTAATGTATTTAAGAATATAAAAATTATCTAACTTCAGAAACATTATCCAAAAACCGCAGTATGTAACAATAAAAAGTAGGAAAACTCTTGGGTGCATCGATGTTGTGAACTGTGAAGTGTTTTGGTGCATTCCACACTTGGTATCACCTTATTGGTAAGTTAGTCCAGCTCATCCTTTTATTTAAAAAATTGTTTTATTGCACAGTGAACCCTTTATTACGTACATTGCAACATACGCTCTTTTCCCGTTTAGATTTTAGAACTTCGATCTCGATTAAGTTCTCGTACCAGAGTTTTGAGGAGAATGGTTTTGAGACGTGCGATACAACACTTGGCTTCCCTATCGGCGTAGATCTTCGTTAGGGTCAGCGAAATCAGAGTCTGCTTGGTCAAGTCCAGTTGATGCCGTCGTCTCTCCGTTGCAAATCTGAAGTTGATTTCGTCATCTCTCCGCTATAAATCAGAATGAAACCACACGCTTTCAATTCAGATAGCTGAATTATTGGATCGTGGAGTGAAATTATTGAAAATCTGAAATCCCCATTGCTTGCAGATCATAGTGCACTTCGTTGCATTCCTGGCAGTAAATTTCATCCCACTCCGTTTTTTTTTCATTTTTTCCTTGCATCTTGTTCACAACCTATCTTCACTGAATTCAATCCCCCTCTTGTTATTCTTCATTTTATTGCTATTTAAGGTTATTAGTCTTCTGAGTGAGGGGATTTTTTTCACCAAATTTGGTATTGAATCCCTCTTTTGCTGCTCTCAAGCGCTCTATTCGCCAGCCACCTCCTGCTGCTAGCTACATTGATGTTGATGGCACTGAGGAGGATGAGGAGAAGGAAGATGATTATGAAGAAGAAGATGAGTACAGGAGGATCAATGATGATTATGGCAAAGCGGAATTGGCATGCTCATTTTGTTCGGATGAGTATGATGTTCTGGGATTGTGCTGCCATATTGATAGTGAGCATCCTGTGGGGATTAAATCCGGGATATGTCCATTTTGTGCTTCAAATGAGGGGATGAGCATGGCTGCACATGTGATTTCACAAAATGAAAATATCTTGAGGGATCTTGCTAAAAAGAAGCTTCAGAACAACAGAGTGCATTCATGTATATTATCGCTGAGGAAAGAGTTGCAGAATTTAAATTTGCATCATCATCTCAAGGAGTGCAGTCACTCTAATTCATCCGCAAATGTTGTTGTTGCTGGTGATAGTATGATGTTATCATTTGTCAACAACCAACAATCATCTGGCAGGGTTGAAACCACACCAATTAAAAAGCCAGATCAAACAAGCTTACTTGAAATAAGTGACGAAAAAAATATATGTGAGAGAGGTGGCCAAGCTGCTAGTAGAATGGACAAGAACAAAGAAGAGAAGCTCCAAAGATGTGAATTTGTGCATGAGAGGAGAAGCTCCAAAGATGTGAATTTGTGCATCAGATATTGTTATCTACCACGTTGGATGACTTTTTATGATAGAATAAGGACTCTTTGCTAGGCTCTAACATAAGTGTGTGATAAGAATCACAATGATTATGTAATGATGACTATGGGTAAGAGATGTACTCCATGTATTTTAAGTCACTATTTGGAGTTCAAACCAAAAATATATTAAACAATGGGAAAGGGAGCCAGAGAGGGCCAACCGGCCGGTGACTTGATGGACGCAAAAAACTGAACAGGAAACTAAAATTGATTGAGTCTGTATAATGTGTATTTATTGTAATGGCTCGGTATATGAGGGCATTGTCAAAACCATCTTGTACTCTTTTGTTGTAGCCATGAATACCATACTCATCCCGATATTTCCATAAGTCGGCTATATTAATGTTGTCTTCCTAGGGTGAAACCAGACCTTTCTTTTCTTTTATGCAATAATTACCATTGTAGGCTGATCCTTCATGCCGGAAGTAGGCTGCATCATTTCTAATTTTATGTTATACGGAGTATATGCAGCACACCCTTGTGTAACTTTTAAAGTTAATAATCTTTAACTAGTTGATTCTGCATCACCAAAATGGACTGAAATGGGTTGATTCTAGATGGAGGCATTGCACTATAAATCACTCAAGTACTTATCATAAATGAGTTAAGTATTTGAACAAATGAAAATGCATTATTTCTATATAAAGGCAATTCAGTCGGTATTAATGTTGAACATCCAGATTAATGACTGTAAGTGTACGCTTGAAATGATTTTCTTCACACAGTTTTGACTAGAGGTTTCAGCAGTTGAATTGTGTGACAGCAATCTCTCCACCTTTGTAGCATTCTCTGCCTGGTTCAAGACCCTATCGAAAGGATTCCTTATGTTATTGATGTAATGATTCAGGTTATAAGTTCAAGGCTCTGAAATAGGATGTTTCACAGAATACTCGAACAAATTTTCATTAGTTAGTCCAATACTCTAACAAAACACATTTCATAGATTTTTCACACGACATAAAATGTATTTGACCAAGTTTACATATACTAGCACCAATTTCTTTCTCAAAAATACAAATTGTTCCTTTATTAATGCACGATGGTATGTTATCAAGGACTTGCGGTGTTTTCTTGTTCGTTACTATGTTCATATTATTATGCCAAGGGACTGATATGCAATTTTAGAAGCTTTTTGGGATCTCATCACATCGTGCATAAAAAGTACATTTCTCACATCACATTTGCATCTTATCACATTTGCATCCTATCACATTTGCATAGCAAGGTCTCGGACCAACTACATTTCTATGCAAATCACAATTTACATCCTATCACATTTGCATAGCAAGGTCTCGGACCAACTACATTTCTATGCAAATCACAATTTACATCCTATCACATTTGCATAGCAAGGTCTCGGACCAACTACATTTCTATGCAAATCACAATTTACATCCTATCACATTTGCATAGCAAGGTCTCGGACCAACTACATTTCTATGCAAATCACAATTTACATCCTATCACATTTGCATAGCAAGGTCTCGGACCAACTACATTTCTATGCAAATCACAATTTACATGGCAAGGTCTCAGACCAACTACATTTCCATGCAAATGACAATTACATCCTATCACATTTGCATAGCAAGGTCTCGGACCAACTACATTTCTATGCAAATCACAATTTACATGGCAAGGTCTCGGACCAACTACATTTCCATGCAAATCATAGAGTCCGGCTCTAATTCCTCATTATAGTCCAATTCCTAAGCAAACCTATGCCTAGAATTGGCATCTAAAATATCTACCTTGGTCATTCTTAATGACTGCCCATAACTTACCCTTAGCTTCATACTAAGTCATTTTATACCCTTGAAGTACATTCAAGTGCATTTCATACAATCCAATACTTAGGATCAATTCTATCAACAACTTCAAATAATCACTAACTAGTATTTCAATACTATTAAGATTATTGTCATCAGACAAATATCCTCATTTTGTAATTCTCCACATATTTATAAGTGTGTAGCAGCAACTTAAGTACTCAATTTTAATACATAAATATTCATTTATGTATCCACATAATTCATACATGAGTAAAATGCCTATTTCACAAAATAGTTCATTTATAACTCATTTAATCTCATGTTATTCATATAATCTCAAACCATTTCCAATTTCATTCTTGTAAACTATATCAATAGTTCATAAATATTTAGCATCATAATCCATGAAAAATTATGATTTAAGCATTTAGGTAATCTCATGTTTAACCTACAAGTTGTAAGCAATTAGATGTCAGTCCTCACCTTAAATGAGCTTTAAAACTTTCCTTCTCGATCCAATGACCAAAGCCTCGGCCAAGGAAGTTTGAGAACTTATTCCTTGCTTGAAAATGAGTGCTAAACAGCCTCCTCAAGGTGCTAGTTCAACCCCTAATCGTTGATACGAAAACAGCCCCTAGAATGGGTGTTTTCCGGCTAACACGTTTCCTAGTTTTTCCAAGATTTGCTCTAGGTTAGTATCTAACCTTTACACCAATAAAATAACTTTACAAGGGCATATTATACACTTTTATTAGTGTATAATAGTTCCACAAATCGTTCATATCATTTGGAGAATGAAAGGAAAGGTTTTGGGGTTAAAACTCACTTTAGAAGATTAAATCCGCTCCTGCGAGGTTGTGTTTTTCTCGGACGATTTGGAAGCCTTACACTACTCCGATTGATGCAAAACAGACGTTCACAGATTCCTCGTCTTGAGAGCTTTCTTTTGTTATCTCTCAAGAATTATTTTGATTGGTATAACTCGATATATCAACCAAACAGCCTCAGCACTCTCACTGCTCGAGTTTACAGACACCAGTTCACTCCAGCTCGTTTTTTGTGAGGTAAACTCTCCCCTCTCGCACAGATAACACTCAAATGTGAAACTAAACTTCAAGAGCTATCCAAGGACACCTTATACACCTCATTTGGACGAGTAAAACTCCCTTTAAGGAGGGAGACAAACCACACCCATGATTTGTGCGGAAATTGACAAGGTGGGTCTCAAGTTTGATTCCAATCAAGTCTTGTGCAGCTCTCCTCCAGCTTGTGCGGCCAAGGTAAGTCTCCTCTTTTATTTTTCTTGTCTTGCAGGTACTCAAATCATGTGGAGTGCTTCCCAATTGATCCCCATCAATTTCGGGTCCAAAATATCTACCAATACTTCCAAAGAAAATGAAAAGATGTGTCCTATTGTTTTATCTTTGTCATGAGATGTCTTTTTGTATTCATTATAATTTATATAGACCAAGTCAACTTCATACATCATATTATTGATCTCCAATATGTGTAGACTCATCTCAATATTTACTTGATGGATATTATAGAAGGACAAATTCTACTCCCATTATTTAGCTCAATAATGTCAAAGACGGGGCTATAGGCATTTGTATTCTTCTCTAATCATTGTATCACTTATTTTGACATTGTCATTCATATTATTGGGCTACAAGCCGTGTGGGTCACCCCCGAGTGGGTCAAGGACGTCATTTTCGAATACTTGCTATTTTTAGCAGGTTGGGCCCAAAATAGTGTTTGGACCGCCCGACCTTCCTCAACTTGTCTTGAAAGGTTATGTAACATTATTTAGGTAATGTCTGGCTCTCATGTTCATTAATAAGGCCCAAATAAGTATTTGCAAAACCCGACACTAATATACGAGTTTGAACAGTCAATATTCAATCATGCACTACGTAAAACAACAATCGTTTTACAATCGTTTGGGAATCGGAAATTCAATACAAAAACTTTGATTTTTTTTTTGAATTTTCGAGGACGTTCGGGTGCGGTGTCACAAGTTCACCCCCCTTAACAGGAATTTCGTCCCCGAAATTCACAGCTCTGCTCGAATAGGAAAGTATACCGCTTCCTCATCAAAGCCTCTGTTTCCCATGTCTCTTCTTCGACGTGATCGCTCTTCCAAAGGACTTTAACCATTGGGACTTCTTTACTCCTCAATTTCTTCACCTTCCTATCAATGACCTTAATCGGTTGCACAACGTAGTTTAAATCCTCGCGTACCTCTACAAGCGGCTATACCTCCAATAGGGCTCTCAATGCCCTCAAACTAGTCAGCAATGTCCCAGACGAACTCTTCCGACTGAGGGCATCTGCTACAACATTTGCCTTACCTGGATGGTAGTCAATAACTATATGGTAGTCCTCTATCAACTCCATCCACCGTCGTTGTCTCATGTTCAACCCTTTCTGAGTAAACACGTATTTCCAGCTTGTGTGGTCAGTGTATAGATGACACGTCTCTCCATAAAGATAATGCCTCCATACCTTTAGTGCAAATACCACAGCTCCCGACTCTAAGTCATGAGTAGGATGATTTACCTCATGCCTCAGCAACTGTCGTGAATCATAGGCAATTACCCTCCCCATCTGCATCAACACACATCCAAACCCTTGGATGCTCGCATCACAAAAGACATCATACCCCATACCCTTCTTGGGTAATGCAAGTACCGGTGACTCGGTCAATCTCTTCTTCAGTTCAATGAATCCTTTCTCACATTTGTCATCCCATACAAGCTTAGCTCCTTTTCGAGTGAGCTTCGTCAATGGCGACGCCAAAACAGAGAACTTTTCCACGAACTTTCTATAGTAGCCTGCCAATCCAAGGAAACTACGAATTTCCTTGGCGTTCTTTGGTCTCTCCCATTCAGTAATGGTCTCTATCTTCTTATCATCAATAGCAATTCCCGATCCCGAAACCACATGCCCCAGAAAGCCAATTTCCTTTAGCCAAAATTCACATTTAGAAAATTTGGCATAAAGTTGCTTCTCCCGTAGTGTTTCAAGAACAAGTATCAAGTGCTCCTCATGCTCTTCTTCACTCTTTGAGTAAATCAAGATGTCATCTATGAACACAATCACGAATCGATCCAAGTATTTATGAAATACTCGGTTCATCAAGTCCCTGAATGCCGCCGGGGCGTTTGTTAACCCAAACGACATAACAAGGAACTCAAAATGCCCATTCCTCGTGCGGAAAGCACTCTTTGGTATGCCATCTTCCTTAATCTTCAATTGATGGTATCCCGACCTCAAATCAATCTTTGAAAACACGGTTGCCCCTTGCACTTGATCAAACAAGTCATCAATCCTAGGCAAAGGATACCTATTCTTGATTGTGACCTTGTTCAGTTGGCGATAGTCAATACACATTCGAAGTGTCCCATCTTTCTTTTTCACAAAAAGAACTGGTGCTCCCCACGAGGAGTGGCTTGGTCTAATGAAACCATTATCCAAAAGCTCTTGCAATTGGGTCTTCAACTCGTTAAGTTCAGCGGGTGCCATACGGTATGGCGGTATGGAGATTGGTTTTGTTGGAACATATTGTTTTGTTGATGACAAACGACTAGTGTTACTTTTGGTCTATAAGTGATTGCAGTAAAGGAAGATAAGTCATGCTTTGGAACAAGCCGTAGACCTGATCCCGGAACTATCCTACAACGGACATATATATTTTGTTGATAACTAACCATGCAGGTGGAACGGCGGACAGAACTATCCTCAGGTCCAAATGGACATTATTATTGTGTTGTTGACTAACCCTGCAGGTGGAACTAATACAGAATCATTTCTAGTTCCTGTGCTAACGTGATATGATTTGTGATTTAATTTGTGCACTCTTGGATTAATATGTGTGTACGTAATATAGCTTTTCATGCATGATCAAATTGTCACCTACGGAAAGGATCTTTACGTACTATATGCTAAAATGGATATTTTACTTTCAAAGTGTCAAATGAATTTTTATGGAAATGATCTTTAATGAGTGCATCCACTTAGAAAAGGCAATTGTTTTTAAAAAAGGAAAATCTCTATTCTGGCCATTGCACTCTTACTTATATTGAGAATAATTTATTACCTTTTTTGGTGATTGACCATAGCACTTACGAATTGAGTGCTTGCATGATTAATTAATTCCTTATCTAAGCACCTTGACACCTTGCACTCCCTAAATATATGTGGCATGATTTAAATTGCTTTCCATGGATGATTAAGATACTCACTTTAATATGTTAGTCTATATAGCTTAAATACGTTATGGAAAGAATCCTTGCATGATGGCATATTTGAGTGTTGACCGTATGATATTTATAATTGCTAAGTGAATAATCTACTCTCTTAATATATGATTCTTGATAAGTCATACCCGACTTAAATATGTATGGGCCGTTGCTCCTTGTTTTGTTAAGATTAAATTCCTAGCTTTTGAAGTATTGATCGTTGCCAGCTTTATTTGGAAATTAATTCAAACACTTGGAATGTCTGTACCTTAATTAAACCTCACAAGATTTGGTTAAATAATTTATACTCTTGTTGCGTGATTGATTTATTACCTTAGTATTTTGAATGGTTGACTGACTTATATATCAAGCTCGGATTTGGGAAATCTTATGGAAGGAAAGATATTCAAAATACCAAGGAAAGAAGATCAAGTACTTATGGAAGGATGCTTAACGGACTACCCTAAGACAGCCTATATAAACGAAGCAGCCAGAAAGAAAAAGGGTGTGCTTGACCGAGATAGACATTGAGAGATATACTCATAAAAGAATTACTGAAGCTCAAGGCACCTGAAACTGCTCACTCGGAGTTCTAGATATAGTTTCTTCTTTCCCTTCTTCATATTGTAATGGGGTTTTGAGGATTGGCTAAGAGCAGCCTCCTTGGGTTGATTTGTGTGAGTGAGAGCTTTGTTGTAAAGCTGAGAGGCTCTCTACCCGCAAGGTAGAGAAGCGTAACTCTTCCTAGAGAGGATAGAGTTGGGGTGGCTCAAGGGTAGACTAGGAGAGTTTCCCTTGTAATCATTCAAAGGCTTTTTAGTGAAGTTGTTAAAATTCCTCCGAGGGAGGTCGAGGTTTTTTAATCCCTTTGAGCCAAGGGATTTTTCCTCGTTAAATCCTTGTGCACTTTACTATTTCGCAATTCCCTATACCCCGCACTAGAACTGGGCGAAAAACTGCCACAGTTCCACACACACAATTCACCCCCCCCCCTCTTGTGTTGCTAACCGTTTCATCAATTGGTATCAGAGCCGGTCTTCACCACATAAAGGCTAATACCTTGGGAAGAGATCCGGCAAAATGAATACGGTTGACCGATTGGAAGAAGGGTACTCGACTCAACGACCACCATTGTTCAATGGCAAATACTATCAATTTTGGAAGAGTTGGATGGAAAACTTTATCAAGGCCGATAACTACCAGGTTTGGAATGTAATTGAAAGTGGTGATAATGTCATCACAAAGAGAAACGCCGAAGGTAATGTTGTTCCTAAACCTAAAGTTGAATATACTTCTGAAGATTATGAGAAACTCGAGCATAATGCCCAAGCCCTTAAATATCTAATTTGCGGTCTTGGTCCTGCCGAACACAATCGGGTTCTAGGATGCAAGACTGCAAAACAAATGTGGGATTTGCTCGAGGTCACTCATGAGGGAACCTCTCGTGTAAAAAAATCTAAGATTGACATATTCATGCGTAATTACGAATTATTCGTAATGAAGCCAAAAGAGTCAATTAAGGATATGATTACACGCTTTACTAACATTATCAATGAGCTTTCAGCCCTTGGAAGAGAAATTACAGTGGAAGATCAAGTGAGAAAGATTTTGAGAAGCCTACCCCAAGTGTGGAAGCCTAAGACCACGGCTATTGAAGAAGCAAAAGATCTATCCACCATGACGCTTGAAGACTTGACTGGATCACTCTTGACATATGAACTGGGTCTTCAAGAAGAACAAGATGCCGAGAATGCTAGACGAGAAAGAGGAATAGCTCTAAAGGCTCGAGAAGAAGAAGAAGAATCCGAAAGTGAATCGGATGATGAGATGAGCATGTTTGCAAAACAATTTGGGAGGATGTACCGAAAATTCAAGAACAACCATACCAAACAAGGTAAAAGGAATACTCAATCCTTTAATAACCAAGGTTGTTTTGTTTGTGGTTCCTTTGAGCACAGGGCTAAAGACTGTTCACAAAAGAAAAATGACCGGAACTGCGACAAGAACAAGTCTAGTTCCAACCGGAGGTTCAGCGAAGACAAAGGGTTCAAGAGAGATCTCAAAAAGGCCATGATGGCAGCATGGGGAGATTCTTCTGATGATGAAGAAGAGGAAAATGATAAGAACACCAACCATGCAGGTCTATGTCTTATGGCTCATTCTGACGAGGAATCCGACCAAGAAAGCTTTGAGGTAAACCTTGAAAATTTTCTATCTAAGTTTGACTCTCTATCCAAAACCAAAGCTCGGAAAATTTTCAAAAGATTGACTATTGAGCTTAATCAAAACCTTTCTGAAAATGATCATCTTAAATCACAAATCACTGAGCTTGAGTCTAAACTCGAGGAAGCCACGAGAGCCAAGATAAGGCTTGAAACAAAAGTGGGAGAGTTAATAGATGAAAGACTTAAGTATAGTGAAGTGGTTTTAGAACAAGATCAGACCATTTGCTCTCTTAAGCTCGATAGTATGAACAAACAAGTTAATCATGATGAAAAACTTCTTTCAAAAATTCCGAGCGTTGGTACTTTAATTGATCATCTTCATCGTCTTGTTGCCGAGTGCACTGATTTTAAAAATAGACCGGAATATCAATCCTATAGTGCAACAAACAAAACCAGGTCTAGACATCATTCTGGAATTGGTCCTTCTCAGCACAATAAGAAAGTAAATGAGACTGCAGGTCTCGGATATATTCCAAGGGATATTCGATCTAATCAAAAATCAAATTTTCAGAACCAATCCTTTAAGGGCAATAGAACCCGAGGACAACCCAGTTCTAGACCATATCAACAGCCACCTAGAACTGGACCAAACTGGTTCGATAGACTGGTTCAGAGGCACAAAAACGGTTATGGACAAACGCCAAACCGAACTTTTCATAAAAGAACAAGAGGCTTTTATGGTAAATGGAAACCTAAATACGTTGATACTTATGACAACCGAGTTTGCATGCATTGTGGCAAAATCGGTCATCTACGGTATCAATGTCACTCTCGGCAAAAGACTTTAGAAAGATGCTATGATCATGTTAGATATTCCTCAAACAAATACAAAATGGAACCCAAGCAAGTCTGGGTTCCACGTGCTAACCCATGATTCAGGAACAGCGCCAAGTGAGGGGGAACAATCACTGGTTCCTTGACAGTGGTTGTTCTAAGCACATGACTGGAGACTCATCTTTATTCCTCTCACTTCGGCCTTTTAATGGTGGGAAGGTGATATTTGGAGACAACGGCAAAGGAGAAATTGTAGCCGTGGGAAAAATCAGAAAATCACCCAACCGTTTAACTGATTTTTTTGTCAAGATTATAAGTTCAATTTGCTAAGTATCTTTCAATTCTGTGATGGAGTTGAGCATCAAATAGGGCAACAATTAATTAAGATCCGTTCGGATCATGGGACCGAATTTGACAATACGCTCTTCGATACATTCTGCCAAGAACGAGAGGTGGTAGAATGGAGAAATAGAACACTGAAAGATATGACTAGAACTATGTTCATCTCTAGTGGTCTAGCAAAGAATTTATGGGCAGAAACTCTAAACGCGGAGATTGCACCAATTCCATGAGAAAGGGGAAACCAATCATGAAACCAATCGGCATGAGGAGATAGGAACAGGAACTGACGATTACACGCTTAGAACTGAGGATGTACCCAGTCAATCCACTGCGAATTAGACTGAAGAACATGCAGACCTAGTTCCAGGCGACTTGTGTAAAGTTGTAAATCATCCTCATGAGGATGTAAACTTCATCGATCACATCCTTTGGATAATCTCTTGACCGATCTAAATCAGGGAGTAACTACTAGATCTAAACTTAGAATTTTTTATGCCTTCCTTTCTTATCTATCACTTATAGAACCAGAGAACCATGAAGTGGCTCTCTCCGACGCTGACTGGTTTCTAGCTATGCAGGAAGAACTTAATGAGTTTGAGAGAATTAAAGTATGGCATCTAGAACCAAGACCCAAGAACAAGACCATGATAGGTCACAAATGGGTATTCAAGAACAAGCTTGATGAACATGAACAAATACGGATGGAACTTGGGTCCATCAAGGCATGAACTATTTTTCCTGAATTTTTCTCTACCTCATTGATCTTTTATCTTTCAATGTATTTATTGTTTTGTTGTTGACAAAAGGGGGAAGAATATGTTCCCTATGTGTTCTATGCTCGATACTTTGTGCTTATTCATTATGAAACTAACTTTAGGGCACTAAGTGTTTGTCATCAACAAAAAGGGGGAATTTGTTGGAACATATTGTTTTGTTGATGACAAACGACTAGTGTTACTTTTGGTCTATAAGTGATTGCAGTAAAGGAAGATAAGTCATGCTTTGGAACAAGCCGTAGACCTGATCCCGGAACTATCCTACAACGGACATATATATTTTGTTGATAACTAACCATGCAGGTGGAACGGCGGACAGAACTATCCTCAGGTCCAAATGGACATTATTATTGTGTTGTTGACTAACCCTGCAGGTGGAACTAATACAGAATCATTTCTAGTTCCTGTGCTAACGTGATATGATTTGTGATTTAATTTGTGCACTCTTGGATTAATATGTGTGTACGTAATATAGCTTTTCATGCATGATCAAATTGTCACCTACGGAAAGGATCTTTACGTACTATATGCTAAAATGGATATTTTACTTTCAAAGTGTCAAATGAATTTTTATGGAAATGATCTTTAATGAGTGCATCCACTTAGAAAAGGCAATTGTTTTTAAAAAAGGAAAATCTCTATTCTGGCCATTGCACTCTTACTTATATTGAGAATAATTTATTACCTTTTTTGGTGATTGACCATAGCACTTACGAATTGAGTGCTTGCATGATTAATTAATTCCTTATCTAAGCACCTTGACACCTTGCACTCCCTAAATATATGTGGCATGATTTAAATTGCTTTCCATGGATGATTAAGATACTCACTTTAATATGTTAGTCTATATAGCTTAAATACGTTATGGAAAGAATCCTTGCATGATGGCATATTTGAGTGTTGACCGTATGATATTTATAATTGCTAAGTGAATAATCTACTCTCTTAATATATGATTCTTGATAAGTCATACCCGACTTAAATATGTATGGGCCGTTGCTCCTTGTTTTGTTAAGATTAAATTCCTAGCTTTTGAAGTATTGATCGTTGCCAGCTTTATTTGGAAATTAATTCAAACACTTGGAATGTCTGTACCTTAATTAAACCTCACAAGATTTGGTTAAATAATTTATACTCTTGTTGCGTGATTGATTTATTACCTTAGTATTTTGAATGGTTGACTGACTTATATATCAAGCTCGGATTTGGGAAATCTTATGGAAGGAAAGATATTCAAAATACCAAGGAAAGAAGATCAAGTACTTATGGAAGGATGCTTAACGGACTACCCTAAGACAGCCTATATAAACGAAGCAGCCAGAAAGAAAAAGGGTGTGCTTGACCGAGATAGACATTGAGAGATATACTCATAAAAGAATTACTGAAGCTCAAGGCACCTGAAACTGCTCACTCGGAGTTCTAGATATAGTTTCTTCTTTCCCTTCTTCATATTGTAATGGGGTTTTGAGGATTGGCTAAGAGCAGCCTCCTTGGGTTGATTTGTGTGAGTGAGAGCTTTGTTGTAAAGCTGAGAGGCTCTCTACCCGCAAGGTAGAGAAGCGTAACTCTTCCTAGAGAGGATAGAGTTGGGGTGGCTCAAGGGTAGACTAGGAGAGTTTCCCTTGTAATCATTCAAAGGCTTTTTAGTGAAGTTGTTAAAATTCCTCCGAGGGAGGTCGAGGTTTTTTAATCCCTTTGAGCCAAGGGATTTTTCCTCGTTAATTCCTTGTGCACTTTACTATTTCGCAATTCCCTATACCCCGCACTAGAACTGGGCGAAAAACTGCCACAGTTCCACACACACAATTCACCCCCCCCCCCCCTCTTGTGTTGCTAACCGTTTCATCAGGTTTGGTACCAAGTTCGACCTCGATCACAAATTCAATCTCCCTATCATGTGGAAGCACCGGTAGGTCTTTAGGGAAGACATCCGGATACTTACAAACCACCCTCACGTCGTCGATGTTTGTTTCCTCCTTGGTTTTGTCAACCACGTATGCTAGATATGTGTGGCATCCCTCTCTCATCTTACTTCTCGCTCTCACAGCAGATATGATACAGCTATTTGATCTCCCTCGATCGCCCTCGAAGCGTAGGGTCTCTCCATCATTGCCTTCGAGTTCAAGAACCTTCGTGTAGCAATCTACCCTAGCATGATTCCTTTCTAGCCAATCCATACCTAGGATTGCATCGAATTCAATCATGCTCAGCGGTACGAAGTCACACGTCCAGGTTTGACCATTAACTTCCACCTCACAAGATGGATAGTAACAAGTTCTTTCCACGTCATCCCCCAGTGGTGTTGATACCACTAAGGTTTGCATCAATGGTGCGGATTGTACTTCCAGTTTCTTGGCGAACGCTTCACTCACAAATGAATGTTGTGCCCGGTATCGATAAGGATTATTCGCGCATCCTTCCCATTAATCTTTAGTGTCCCTACATTCATGAACCATGTAGGACATCTTTCCTACCCTCCCTACTCATTTATAGAGGGTTACAATGTTCACACACACGTTAGGGATCAAGAAAAGGTCTTAACGTCGCAAAACGGTGCGAAAAATCGGTTTTCGGCAATCTGGGTGCCAGGCACGGCGTGCCTGGGGGTAGGCACGATCGTGCCTGGCTTGGAAAAAGCCTAGGGAGCTACTTCCATGTAGGCACGATCGTGCGTGCCCTTAGGCACGATCGTGCCTGGGCAAAAACAGCCCGAAATCCTCCCGGTTCGACCCCAAAGCTTCGTGCAATGATCCCAATGACTAGTAACCTCAATTTATGGACTAATTAAGGATAAAACACAGGTATACAAGAGGTAATACCTGCAACGGAATCCAGGTTAGCTTGAGCATCCACCTCCGTCATCGCATAGACCCTAGCTTGGGTCCTTTCTTGGTTCACGGATGGCGCGTTGCTCGTGCTTGCTCCCCCATGTCCCCTACTCCCTTGAGAAACCTCGGTTTGGTTTTCATTTCTTGTAGTTCCACCACTTGACCCCGAAGTTTGGTTTTGCACAATTTGTGGGCAGCTCACCCTCGTGTGCCCGACCTCTGTGCATTGATAGCACCTGGGAGGGTGCAGACACTTACCTGAGTGGTTTTTCTTGCAATTGTTGCACTTAGGTACCCTCGGACCTTTTGACCTCGAGTTCTGGCCACCCGAGCCTTGACTCCACTCAAGTGACAATGTCTGCGCCGTGAAGGTTTTGTCACCCTCAACGTTTGTCCTCCTTGAATGTCTTTGGGAATCGTTGTCTCCCCGCTTCCTTTTCCTTACTAATGGTACGCCCTCAGCTTGCCTAGCTTGGCGTTTTTGTATAAGCCTTGCACGTTCACGTTGAAGCCAATCTATGACCATGCCCATTTGTTCAATGGGTGCATTATCAAGGTCCTCATCACTCAATTCATCTCCTCCGTCATCCGGAGCCTTGAGTAGTTCAGTTTTTCCATGACAAGGTGATTCTTCCGTGGTCTTAACATGACCACCACTCACGATTTGAGCTTCACGAACTTCGTGCACCTTTGGTCCTAAGGGCTTTTCTCGGTTGGCATGCCCGGTTCCACCCGGTGCAAACCCTTCCGAATTCTCCCTATTCATAATACCACCATCACCCTCCATCGCTGAAAGAAATAATTAGAATGAGTCATTAGACTCGTTTCAAATGTCAACTGACAGATAGGCACTTAAGATCTCTCTTGGGCCAAGTCACCGCCATACCAATCGTTAAGGGCGCCATCTTAACAATTAGAGACCTTGCAACTCAAACACCAAAAGTTCTTAAGTACAAAACATTTCTGCTCATGGTTTTCAAAAATCATTTTGAAAAGAGAATTTTGAGACTTCATTATGAAGTTTATGGACTAAGGCTCTGATACCAACTTAATTGTCACGCCCCGGACCTCCCCGGGCACGCCAACAACCCGCCGTACAATACGAATAGTCAACCGCAGTTCAACACATTCATATTATACAAAGCGTCTTGAATATCATTCACACATATGACATCCATAAACAAACATAATAAGTAATTCATAACGCAGCGGAAAACATTGTTTAAACAAAAGGGCCACACAGGGCTATTCATGAGCACGCAGGCTCTATAGTAAAATATCCATGAGCATGTTTAATATTGTTCAAAACAGAATGGAGAAGGCACGAACCACGTCTTCTCTCCAAAGGATCACCCGAGCAACGGGCACAGGTAGCAAGCTCGAGCCTCAACCTGAAATGGTGGTGGGACGCCCCCGAAGGGGTCAGTACTCTATACGGCTATAAAGTACTGGTGTGGATGGCATCTAAGGGATATACAACAAGTATTTCAAGCACAAGACCCTCACATAGGGTGATAATACAATATAGTGGTAACCCTAAGTTACCCCGTTTGAAAATATACTTACTTTATATAAAAGTCAAGTAGTCGGCCCGTGGGCCCATGTTCGTTTAGAAATCATCATTCTCATTCCCCGTGACTATAAGCCACGATAATTCATAGAGTTCATTACATTACCATTGCATAGCAAGGGCTTGGCCCAACTACATTTCTATGCAATCCTTTATGTCAAGTTCATCCTATCACATTTGCATCTTATCACATTTGCATCTTATCACATTTGCATCCTATCACATTTGCATCCTATCACATTTGCATCTTATCACATTTGCATCTTATCACATTTGCATCTTATCACATTTGCATCCTATCACATTTGCATAGCAAGGTCTCGGACCAACTACATTTCTATGCAAATCACAATTTACATCCTATCACATTTGCATAGCAAGGTCTCGGACCAACTACATTTCTATGCAAATCACAATTTACATCCTATCACATTTGCATAACAAGGTCTCGGACCAACTACATTTCTATGCAAATCACAATTTACATCCTATCACATTTGCATAGCAAGGTCTCGGACCAACTACATTTCTATGCAAATCACAATTTACATGGCAAGGTCTCAGACCAACTACATTTCCATGAAAATGACAATTACATCCTATCACATTTGCATAGCAAGGTCTCGGACCAACTACATTTCTATGCAAATCACAATTTACATGGCAAGGTCTCGGACCAACTACATTTCCATGCAAATCATAGAGTCCGGCTCTAATTCCTCATTATAGTCCAATTCCTAAGCAAACCTATGCCTAGAATTGGCATCTCAAATATCTACCTTGGACATTCTTAATGACTGCCCATAACTTACCCTTAGCTTCATACTAAGTCATTTTATACACTTGAAGTACATTCAAGTGCATTTCATACAATCCAATACTTAGGATCAATTCTATCAACAACTTCAAATAATCATTAACTAGTATTTCAATACTATTAAGATTATTGTCATCAGACAAATATCCTCATTTTGTAATTCTCCACATATTTATAAGTGTGTAGCAGCAACTTAAGTACTCAATTTTAATACATAAATATTCATTTATGTATCCACATAATTCATACATGAGTAAAATGCCTATTTCACAAAATAGTTCATTTATAACTCATTTAATCTCATGTTATTCATATAATCTCAAACCATTTCCAATTTCATTCTTGTAAACTATATCAATAGTTCATAAATATTTAGCATCATAATCCATGAAAAATTATGATTTAAGCATTTAGGTAATCTCATGCTTAACCTACAAGTTGTAAGCAATTAGATGTCAGTCCTCACCTTAAATGAGCTTTAAAACTTTCCTTCTCGATCCAATGACCAAAGCCTCGGCCAAGGAAGTTTGAGAACTGATTCCTTGCTTGGAAATGAGTGCTAAACAGCCTCCTCAAGGTGCTAGTTCAACCCCTAATCGTTGATACGAAAACAGCCCCTAGAATGGGTGTTTTCCGGCTAACACGTTTCCTAGTTTTTCCAAGATTTGCTCTAGGTTAATATCTAACCTTTACACCAATAAAATAACTTTACAGGGGCATATTATACACTTTTATTAGTGTATAATAGTTCCACAAATCGTTCATATCATTTGGAGAATGAAAGGAAAGGTTTTGGGGTTAAAACTCACTTTAGAAGATTAAATCCGCTCCTGCGAGGTTGTGTTTTGCTCGGACGATTTGGAAGCCTCACACTACTCCGATTGATGCAAAACAGACCTTCACTCAAGCTTGAGAGATTTCTTTTGGTATCTCTCAAGCTTTATTTGGATTGGTATAACTCGATATATCAACCAAACAGCCTCAGCACTCTCACTGCTCGAGTTTACAGACACCAGTTCACTCCAGCTCGATTTTTGTATGGTAAACTCTCCCCTCTCGCACAGAGACCACTCAAATATGAAACTAAACTTCAAGAGCTATCCAAGGACACCTTATACACCACATTTGGACGAGTAAAACTCCCTTTAAGGAGGGAGACAAACCACACCCATGATTTGTACGGAAATTGACAAGGTGGGTCTCAAGTTTGATTCCAATCAAGTCTTGTGCAGCTCTCCTTCAGCTTTTGCGGCCAAGGTAAGTCTCCTATATTATTTTTCTTTTCTTGCAGGTACTCAAATCATGTGGAGTGCTTCCCAATTGATCCCCATCAATTTCGGGTCCAAAATATCTACCAATACTTCCAAAGAAAATTAAAAGATGGGTCCTATTGTTTTATCTTTGTCATGAGATGTCTTTTTGTATTCATTATAATTTATATAGACCAAGTCAACTTCATACATCATATTATTGATCTCCAATATGTGTAGACTCATCTCAATAATTACTTGATGGATATTATAGAAGGAAAAATTCTACTCCCATTATTTAGCTCAATAATGTCAAAGACGGGGTTATAGGCATTTGTATTCTTCTCTAATCATTGTATCACTTATTTTGACATTGTCATTCATATTATTGGGATACAAGCCGTGTGGGTCACCCCCGAGTGGGTCAAGGACGTCATTTTCGAATACTTGCTATTTTTAGCAGGCTGGGCCCAAAATAATGTTTGGACCGCCCGACCTTCCTCAACTTGTCTTGAAAGGTTATGTAACATTATTTAGGTAATGTCTGTCTCTCATGTTCATTAATAAGGCCCAAATAAGTATTTGCAAAACCCGACACTAATATACGAGTTTGAACAGTCAATATTCAATCATGCACTACGTAAAACAACAATCGTTTTACAATCGTTTGGGAATCGGAAATTCAATACATAAACTTTGATTTTTTTTTTTGAATTTTTGAGGACGTTCGGGTTTGGTGTCACAGACAGTGAGCTAATGGAGTGCAAGTTTTGCGGTGGTTCAAGATACAGGATCAGTAAGCAAACAAAAAAAGCAATTCCACTTGCAAGAATGGAGTACATCCCACTTACTCCTAGACTACAAAGGCTTTATGCATCAGATATTACCGCAGAGAAAATGAGGTGTCACACAGTTCACCATAGAGAAGGAGTGATGCGTCATCCGTCGAATGCAAAGGCTTGTGTTCATTTTGACAATCTCCATCCAGATTTTGCAGAAGACCCGAGAAATGTTAGGCTTGGTTTATGCAGCGATGGGTTCCAGCGATTTGGACAATTTGGTCAGAAATACTCTTGTTGGCCTATCATAGTGACACCATACAACTTGCCACCAGGTATGTGTATGAAACATCAATTTTTTTGTCTAGATTGGTACCTGGACCAAGAAATCCAATAAAGGGGATAGATGTGTATTTGCAACCATTGATAGAAGAGTTGAAGCAATTGTTGGAGGTTGGGGTTGTAATGTATGATGCATTATCAAGGGAGAATTTCAATATGCGAGCTATATTGCTATGGACAATAAGTGATTTTCCCGCATATGCCATGCTTTCTGGATGGAATACAAAGGGAAAATTTGCATGGCATGATAATTTTCCCTCATAGAAGATTGATTGATTTTCTGGATGGGATAGCCAATTTTCCCTTTGTACTCCATCCAGTGATTTTCCCGCATATGCCATGCTTTGGGTTTGATAATGAGAACTTTACTAAGGGAAAATCAATCAATCTTCTATGGCCCTCCGTTAGCGAGAGATGGTTCATACTGCTATGATGAGGTCAGTACCTTGATGCCCGTGACTGAAGTTGGAGGTATTGAGCATAATAAAATAGCTGGAAGAGATATTGGATGGAAGAAACATAGTATATTCTAGGATCTCTTGTATTGGAAGGATTTGCTTTACGACATAATCTCGACGTGATGCACATAGAGAAGAATTTCTTTGAGAATATGTTCGAAGGACCATGCTAAAGGGAGAATGGATATGGAACAAATTTGCCATAGGCCGAGTATGGAAAGGGACGGTCACGGAAAATTCCCTAAGGCTCCTTTTACTCTTTCAAATGAGCAAATGACATTGTTATGCAATTGGGTTGATTCACTGAAGTTCCGTGACGGCTTTGCATCTCGATTAGGACATTACATAGAAATGGAAAAACTTAAAGTGTTTGGCGTGAAGAGTCATGATTGTCATGTGTTTATGCAACGTTTGATTCCGATTGCGTTTTAGAGAGATGTTACCTGCTTCGGTTTGGGAGGCAATCACAGAGATTAGCTTATTCTTTCATGAGTTAACAAGAAAGAATATCACCATTTCTGACATAGAGAAGCTAAAGGCAAATATTCCCATTATTCTATGCAAGTTGGAGAAGATTTTCCCAACATCATTCTTTGACCCCAGTGAGCATCTTGTTGTACATTTACCAGATGAAGCTTTGTGGGGCGGACCTCCACAGTATCGTTGGATATATTGTTTTAAAAAGTTAATGTTTTTTACCTTTTCTCTTCCAGTTACTATAATCTTTTATAAATTTTACTTCATGTCTTAAGTGTTATCATTGACATAGTTTCCTAGGATCAGTGTTGAAGACAAAAATCGGAAACAAGGCAAGAGTTGAGGCCTCAATCAGGGAAGGTTATTTTCGAAGTGAGATGGGTACATTTGAGAGTTACTATTTCCCAGAGGAAGTGGTTACAAAAGAATGCCATGTGCATAGATTGGATGATGCTTTCTTTATTAATGATGATGCTAGCACTTCAATTTTTGCACAAAAGACAAAAGCAGTTGGTGCAAGCACGCGGCGACACATGAACCAAAACGAATCCAATGCAGTTCACTCATATGTGTTGCAGAACTGTGCACAAATCCAACCATTCCGAGAGTAAATCATACTATTCTAAGCATTATATTGTTTGGTTATATTTAATGTGGTATGATATATTGAATGTAATTATATTTAAATGTTAGTGTGGTCTTTTACTACAGGATGTTTATCAATACAATAGGATTAACAAGTTCTGACAAAGTCCAACTACAAGCCAATTTTCCTTTTTTGTTTTACCACTACGTGAGAATCTAAAGTACCTTATTACTTAAATAAAGTCCAACTATTATTATTAGAATATTAGAGTTTTATGCATTAGATGTATTAAGATTTTGTGCTTTGTTTAGGTGGAAAACGACACAATAGATCATCCACGATGGCTTCGTGCTTTATCTAGGTTTCCCTCTCCATATGTGACTTCTTACCAGACGCTTAATATAAACGGCTATAAATTTAACACTATTGAGCATTCTGAAGACAGAGTTACATGTAATTGCGGGGTTATGATGAGGTGCACAAGTTTTGATGGATTGAGGCACGATTACTATGGATTGATGCAAGAAATAATTCAGTTGGAATATCAAGATTACAAGGTGATTGTTTTCAAATGTTAATGGTTTGATCCTTCCGATAGAGGTACACTAGTCCATCCATTATACAACATAGTTGATGTGCACATACAACGCTGACTCCGTAGTCCAGATTGCTATATTTTAGCATCACAGGCTGATCAAGTTGTGTATGTACCATATCCAAGTGCAAAGAGGAAGGTCAACAGATTAGTACTTAAATGCTTCACTGCAAAGGATTCCATGTGAGGTGTCCTAAAATTAATCCTATTCTGGCGTGCTAATTTGTCAATGTTATACTACTTATCTCTTTGTACAAGATTTGCATATTTTTCTACCAATACACACACATAGTCACTTATTATATATACTTAGCTTATCTCGTAAGAATAACATGAATTACTATCAGTTTATTAGTTTTTTTTGCCTCCTATAAGTTAATAAGTTTAAAAGAACAACAAAGGAACCATATTTTAGCATGACTTTGAGTGAGTTTTTTCTGGATGTGCTTGATATGCTCTAGTTAGTGTAATTGTCTGGATGTGCTAACTTTATTTTCTTTGCTATTAAGCACTCCTAATTATCCTAAAACAAAACCTTATTGGTGCAGGTTGTTTTTCCAAATGCAGAGACCAAAGACATGGATTAACAGAATTAATTAGAATACTGCTAAAATATTAAATAAGCATGGCTACGTTTAAGGGACTTGGATCTTGCAGGCAGAATAACAATTCAGGGTATGTAAATCAAGCGACATTGGGCGGTTCTAGCCGTTCAACACCATCTCCACCTGCTTCTTCACTTGGGAGGAACACGACTCGGTTCTCAATGCCATAGTTTTCCCACTCAACACTGTCTAACATACTTGGCAACAACACTACTAAACAAATACTGCAAACAAGGCAGCCTCCCCAACCACCTCCCTCACAATATAGTTTACCTCAGGGTCCCAGGCCAAATATCACACCACTGAATAACCAACAACCATTCATTTCTCAATCCCTAAACCACCAGCAACACAGCCCAACATTCTCTCACCAACAACATCCCTCAACATCACATATACATGATGGTGATCTATTTGAAGAAGACGAAGATGTGGAAGATGAAATTTGATTGGAAGCCCAATACCTATGGTGATCTTAAGTGGGCAGAAGAGCCATTAGATCCTTTCAAGTCTATTTCGGTGGCAAAGTTTCAAAGACCTAATGTTGGTGTAAATGCAACGGGAGAGTAAGTTTATTATTTGTGTGTGTACATACATTGTTATTTATGTTATGCAATCTAGCAAATAATGTGTACTTTGAATGCAGGCTTATCGATATTCCTGTCAACCAAACAAGTTTAGAGTCTCAAGGAATTGTCTCAAAACAAATCAAGTATAATCTACATCCAGCTGGTCAACAATGGAAATGGGTCCCTGAAAGGACAAAACTGTTGTATTGGGAAAAATTCCAGGTTTATTTATGTGTAGTTTGGGCCTTAGAATGATTTGTATAACAATGAACACCTCTTTATAAAACATTATTCTTTATAGAATATTAAGTAATAAATAAGTTTACGTTGAGTTTGTACTCTTTATTATAAAAACTGATAAAAGAATCCAGTTGGATTCTCATCTTAATGATTAAAGAATTTTTTGCTTATAGGATGTAGTGTGACATGAGATGTTTCTATCTTTAAACTTAAAGATATTGGGAAAGGTTTCCAAACATATTTAAAGAGCCATACTTACTCAAGTATTATGCTTGATATCAGGTTAGCACAATCAATTATGTTACTTTTTAATTTGTGCCTTATTTAATTAAATTGGGATTTAATGTCATATCTTTATTAAAATTTCAAGGAAGAAACGACCTCCACGGTGAATAACTTCACTTGGGATGGAGTGCAAGAATATAAGAGGTCAACGCAATTTCAAAAAGGCATCCAAGTCAGGTAAGAAGAATCGAGCTGCTGGTGGAGACAGGTGCAAGCAGTACGGAGGATCTAGAGCCGCGGTTGATGTGGTTGCGCAAGAGGTAATTTTATAAATTATTATGAAACTTTGGATGATGATTTTCATTTGTTGTACTTCATTGGGTGATATAGGGTGACAATTTTATACTTTAGACTGCCATTTTTTTACTATTTCGGTTTTCTATCTGTTTTGAATATAGAAATCAATTCTTCAGTTTTCAGTTTTTAGTTTTCAATTTTCATTTCTTTGCAGTTTTTATTATGAAACATGCTTTATTTTGTCATTTGATAATTTTTCATTTCTTTTCAGTTGATAACTTTGCGGTTTTTATTATAATACTTGCTTAATTCTTTTCAATTTTCAATTTTTGTTATTATTCAAAGATCTTTGTTTTAACATACCCCTCATAACTTACTAATAATTAAATGATATCCCGTATAGTGACACGAACTAGCATGTCCTAGATAATTGTTTGAATCCAGTGTCCAGGATCTAGATAAACATCATGCTTTATTCTTATACAAATAATAATAATAATAATAATAATAATAATAATAATAATAATAATAATAATAATAATAATAATAATAATAATAATAATAATAATAATAATAATAATAATAATAATAATAATAATAATAATAATAATAATAATAATAATAATAATAATAATAATAATAATAATAATAATAATAATAATAATAATAATAATAATAATAATAATAATAATAATAATAATAATAATAATAATAATAATAATAATAATAATAATAATAATAATAATAATAATAATAATAATAATAATAATAATAATAATAATAATAATAATAATAATAATAATAATAATAATAATAATAATAATAATAATAATAATAATAATAATAATAATAATAATAATAATAATAATAATAATAATAATAATAATAATAATAATAATAATAATAATAATAATAATAATAATAATAATAATAATAATAATAATAATAATAATAATAATAATAATAATAATAATAATAATAATAATAATAATAATAATAATAATAATAATAATAATATATAAAAGAAACAATACTATTTTATAACCAATGTCACTTTCATTTTCCCTGTGATCACCTGTCATTGATGCTTTGATGCCTTGATACCAATGCCCATGTGGGGTCTCATAAACCTCCAGAATGATCTTAAGTAGTCTCAAAATGTCTTTATCATAGGGTGCATTATCAATTGGAGCAAGGGACCTTAAAGGGGTCCTTTTTCAGTTTTCAATTATCATTTCTTTTCATTTTTTTCACTTTTTAATTTTTGCGAAAGATTTGCTTTGAATATCTTTCAGTTTCCAACACTAAGATTATCGGGCAGCCTGTGTTTGAGTCTGAGCATGCTCTAGATGCTAACGGTCTAATTTTTATCTTTGTCATGAAACAGATTTGGTGTGCTTAATTATTCTCAAATGTAGGCTGTGTTTCATTTGGATAACAATTATTATAATAAGTGTAATTTTTATTTTAAAAGTCCAATACTTGGATAATTGTTTGCATTTTGTTTTAGTTGAGACTTACTGGTGAACACATAAATCCCTTCAAACTTTGTGGGACGTTCCATCCCAAGAAAACAAAAATGGGGAGCTAATTGATCATTCCTCACAATCAAAAGTTATGGTATGCAATTATTTATTCACTTTTTATTTTGCAATGTTTTTGGTTTCTGATTATCTGAATTCATTGTGAGTATTTATGTGATTTGTTTTTGTTTTTTAGTTTATATTATTCAAAATAGTTTTATTAATTTTTTGGTATATTTTATGAATTTTTATTATTTTTATTATTTTATTATGAATTAAAACATTCCAATAGGTATAAGGGTATATTTGTCCAAGACACACATAATTAATCCTATGAAAACATAGTTTATTTTTTGGTCCTATTTTGATGATTAACTCCAAAAAAAATTATTTAGTGCACAAATAGAAACCATTCGTTTGATTTGGTTTGGTTTGGTTTAAAACCGTTTGGTTTACTTAGCTAAATCCAAACCAAACCAAACCATACGAAACCATTCATTTGGTTTGGTATGATTTGGTATGGTTTGGTTTAAACCCAGATGGATATATATCAAACGATTAAATTTTAAAATATATTCTTTTAAAAAATAAAGAAAAAATTATATGAATAAATGATTAAAATAATCTTATACATTAACTTCAGCCAATTAGGGGTGCAAATGAGCCGAGCCGCTCGTGAGCCGCTCGCGAGCCGCTCGGTCAAAGCTCGAATCGGGATCGGTCAAATTCGAGCTCGAGCCGAGCTCGAGCCGGCTCGTTAAGCAGTCGAGCCCGAGCCCGAGCCTTCTAATTTCAGGCTCGCTGGCTCGCGAGCCTAATTTTATATGTGAATATATATATATATATATATATATATATATATATATATATATATATATATATATTATATAATCATATATAATATATTACTATGCAATATAAATTAATATATAATGTATACTGTTATAATGTACGGAGTAATATATATGATATACTCCCTCCGTCCCCTTTTAAATGTCTCGGAAGAGTATGACACGAGTTTTAAGAAAAGTGGGTTTGTGTGATTGATATTAATTGATAAAGTAAGAATAAAGTAAAAATAATTTTGAACCACAAATAAGGTATGAGACAATTAAATAGGGACATCCCAATATGGTAAAACGGGACATTTAAAAGGGGACGGAGGGAGTATATAATATATGCTGATTAGTAAAATTTTATAATATTTTAGGCTTAGGTCGTTACTACTCAGTAGAAAAACTTAGAATGGGCCGATGACAGTGAATTTTTACTACGGACTCATTATGGAGCATCATAATGGTTATCGAGCCTCGAGCCGAGCCGAGTCGAACCGAGCCTTCTACGAGTCGAGTTCGAGCCGCGATTTTGTAGGCTCGTTCGAGCCGAGCCCGAGCTCGAGCCGATGCTATATATTTCGAGCTCGAGCTCGAGCCTGTAGAAAATCGGGCTCGGCTCGGCTCGTTTGCACCCCTACAGCCAATACAGCTACAAAAGTAACTATAATCTTACTTTTTTCTTATTGTTAGGCAATTCAGCGCGTGTAATCGAAAGTAAGGTGTTCAATGAAAAAGTTGATAAACGAAAAACATATCTCTAAATGAGCTCTTAATGTATCGAATGAGTATTTTTTTTCGTTCTTCCCATTTAGCCCATGTCATCTGCTATTTCATTTTTCCGCCCACATAGATCCAACTCTAGTCTAGTCTTAATTAAGTTGGCTCCTCTTTGCCACATGACAGTGTCATACTACGTACTTTATTTAAATTAGATGACTTGTAAATCCGTTTGGTAACATTAAAATAGGCCGAATGACCGATTCTGCCGAAATTTGTGAAATTTTGGATGACTTGGTCGATTTTGTTGATTATGAAAAAAATTCAAATAAAACATTAAAATACGGGGTATATTTTATTGATAAAATAAAAAAAGTATATGAAGAATAGTTAAAATGATCCTCTATAGCCAATTCACCCAGAAAAGTAACTTCAATCTTACTTATTTTGTTTATTACACAATTCAGCGCATGAAAACAAGAATTATGTGTTTGATGAAAAACTTAATTGATAAGGTTGTTGAGCCGAAAATCAAGATCACCAAACTTAGAGTGTGTTTGATAACACATAAATCGGTTGATTCAGCTTAAGGAGCCGTATTGGCTAATTCTGCTGATTTATGAAAAAATAATATTTATAATACATTTTATTAATAAAATAAATAAAAAATGATATGAAAAATAGCTAAAATGATCACCTACGGTAACTTCAACCAATACAACCAGAAAATTAACTTCAACCTTACTTTTTCTTATGATTACACAATTCAGCGTGCGAAATCAAAAATTACGTACTCTGTATTTGATTAAAAATTGGTTGATAAACTTGATAAGCCGAAAAAACCATATATATATTGGCTCTTAGTTGACTTGTGTATTGTAATTTGTCATTGGTAATAATGGGATTTGACTTATAGGAGAGAGAACTCTCGCATCTCATTCTTCCTAAAGGTTGAACCCCAACCCCAAAGACCCATTCGCTCCTATCTGACAAGACTTTTGGGAGGTTCTAAGCGAATGAGCGGCATCTCATACATGCCCAATGGCCAATGCCATCCCACCCACCCCTACTAAACTGAACATACACATTTACACAATCCCCATCATGACTTATCTACCCGGCCACGCAATTTGTTCATTTGTTGTATCCATCTCGGATTGTCAAACGTGCAAATGTCAAAATTAGAGGGAAATAAAATAAAAAAAGGTCCATAAAAGGTTACGTTACACTATAGAAAAACCATAAAACTTTCGATCCTTCAATGCCCCCCATACTATACAGTTTTGGACATATCCCGTCCTCATCACTTGTATTAAATCTCCTGTCCAGTTGCCATCTATCTTCTTACCTCGCTGCCTTCCTTATCAATCATATCCTAACCAACTCACCTCAACATAATTCCAACACAACAATGGTAAGTATTACAATTTCTCTCTCCCTATCACTTCTCTTCTTTCTCTAATCTTACTTTAAAAGAATCTTCTACAAATATATTTTTATGTGTATATATAAAAGTATTCTTTTGCCGGGTTAGCTCGATCACCTGGTGAGACGAGGTGTCACAATGAAGAGATCCGATTCGATTCTAAGTAACGACTTAGATTAAAACATCATTCTCTCTCCATTAAAATGTGATCAAAATTGAAATTACATCCTTTTAGATGACTGTCAGGCCAGTCTTGAGCCTTAAGGGCGGTGTCATTCTTTTTCATAAGTGTCCTTTTTCATAAAAGTATTCTCTTAAAAAAGAACTTTAAAATACTTAGATATATTCAAAATTAATTTATTTGGTTTCGTTTTCCTCAAATTTTTTCATAAATAAATTCAAAAAAAATTGCAGGAAATAGGTGGAAGCGAGGAGGTGAGGACATGGGAAGGGTACGTAGATTGGAGAAATAGAGCAGCTCTCCGAGCCAAACATGGCGGCTTCCTGGCTGCCTCTTTCGTCTTGGGTAATTATATATACATTTTATATTAGATATGCTTATCCTAGAAATTAATACGTAGTATATACTTCGTATATACGTAAACTAGCTATAATTTAATCATAACTTTTTTTAATTGAATTCCAGAAATTCACGTCAGTGTTTGGTGTTAGACGAAAAAATTAAATATAAATTTTTAATAGTGCATGCCATGCCTTATTTAGTAGGACAATTCTTGGTGTACACAAGATGTACACAAAATGTGTACATTGTCTGTGTACTCAGACAATTTGACATTAAATTCTGTCTCTTTTTAAACGAATTTTCTGCGTGCACAGACAATTAGGGGGTTTTGTGTATAATTTGTGTATAACTTGTGTACAATTTTCCTATTTAGTAACACTGTCTCGCTTGAATAGGATCGGAATTCGGTTTCTCCATAACGAAACAAGAAGAAGAATATGAACAATATATGCACTCTTCAGTGCCAATATATGTTTTTTAATTTAGTTTAATTTTCATTTCTTAAAAAAATAATACTATGGCCTTGTTTGGCAATCGGCCGTTAGTTGTTAGCTGGTTATGACAGCTGATTGACATTAGCTGATTATGTCAGATGTTTTAGTTGACTGATTATGTTAGCTGGTTGTCTGTAAATGTTAGGTAAATTAACTGTTTGAGAATAGCTGTTTGCATGTAAAAAGACATATAAGGACATTAGTATTTTTTTATTTTAGTTATTGCATACCAAAACAATATTACCTACATTTATTTACAAAGCATAAATTATTTTACTTCAATCAAAGGTGAGAGACGGAAAAAAGAAATCAAAAGTGCGTATAAATTTTTAGTTGGAAAAAAGAAACCGAAAATGTGTATAAATTCATTATTGCATGAAAAGAAAATAAATCATTTTGGATGCTTTGTGATATTTGACAACATTTTTATTAGCTAGGAACGATAATTTAATTGGGTATTCATTACTCATTTAAAGAACTTTATCCCATCCGTAGTGCACTTAAAGAAGTTGCAACAAATTTAAAGGAAATAAATAAAAATAAAATGAAAAGAAAAGGAGTCAAGCACTCACGCCTAAAGAAAGGATCTAATAGGCATTTGATAAAGATGTATCGATCAGCCAGAGGGAAACGCGCTGCCCTTGCTAGCGTTTAGAAGATAGGCGTTTCGAGTGTAACCATCTAGGCCCAACATCTACTTACCAAACACATCTATTTAACAACTTAGCTGGTCAAACTATCTAATAATGGTCAAATAAGCTGAAAATTGGCTGATCAGCCATTAACCAAACATGGCCTATGTGAGATGACTCATAAAAGAAATGTATTTCAAGAACATTTTGGATATTCTAATTTGAGTTTATTGTAATTGGTTGGTAGAATGAATAGATGGAGTAGTTAAAAAAAGGGAAAATTCCCGAAATAAGAGTAAAAAAGTTTGAAAATTCTAAAATAGGAATGTCATATTTTTATTCCTAAAATGGGAGTAATTACTACTAACTTTGGAAAATAATGTCATGTTTAAAGTTTGGTACCGTCAAACCATGTAAGTAATTTCTATTTTGAGAATAAAAACATGATAGTTCTATTTTGAAATTTACAAACATTTTTTATCTTATTCAAGGTAATTTCTCTTAAAAACTTATAATTTGGTACACTTAGTTTTGAGAAGAAAATGATGAGATTGAGCGCAGGGCGGGTCGCATGGTATTGGGCGAAATTTTCAGGATTAGGTTACATTTTTTATAATAATGAACATAATAACATATTTGGCAAAACATATAACATACACAAATAAAAACAAATATAGTTGCCTTGTATATTTTCTTCATTGGAGCCTTTAATGAATGTGAATATGTAATTTAATGGCATTGAATTGGTTGGGGTGATAATTGATGAAAGTTGTTGAGGTGTTGGAGAACTTGGCATACTTGGCGAACGCAAGCAATTTGGTGTTGTTCCTGTCGCATCAAATGCATTTCTCTCCTTCGCAATCTGCCAACTCCGTCACTAATTTCATGGGCACGGCCTTCATGCTCGCCCTCCTTGGGGGCTTTTTCTCGGACGCCTTCTTCACTCCCTATCACGTCTATGTCTTTGCTGCCCTCCTCGAGTTTTTGGTAACATTTACTTTTTCTGCCTCAAATATATGCCCTCCACCATTCTTTTATTTAATTTGTTTTGATCAATTCATGTTGATGATGTTATTTGATTGGTCAATAATCTAAAAAAAAAGATGTTATTTGATTTGGTAAGTAAATATAAATGTATTTAGAACACGTTTGTTAAGGTTTAAATTAGTAAGGTTTAGGGTATGTTTGGCACAACTAACTGAAAAAGTATTTTTATGAGTTTTTTTGTAACTGTTAACTTTTAGTGACTGATATGATCTTAAAAGAAAAAGATAGTAGCTGTTTGATAAAAAGCTGATTGATTGATTCAGTTCTGTTTGGTATACAAGTTGTTGGGAGTAATTGATGCTAAAAGCTACAGACTTATCTGAGATGCTACTCATTGTAGCATCTCAAAAAAGATTTTTTAATTTTATAGAAGCTCTTAAAAATTAACATGTAAAACGTACAACTAGATGCTTTTAAAGACTTTTTAAATAGTACAAAAAACTAGAAGGCAGGACTTATCCGTGCCAAACATAGTCTTAAAATGGATTAAATTATCAAATTTGTTGAAGTTGTAGTTTAGAATGTGGTAAATTCTATGATACCCTCAACCTACCATACTCTTTTCAAGAAAGTCGCTGATTAGAATATTGTTGTTGAATTATTTAAATACTCCGTATAAAGTAGTGATGAAACAATAACTTGGGCCAATCAAGGACATGTTAGATATAGTGCCCCTTGATTTTAGATGAGTACCAATTTTAGATGAGTACCATAACACTCAATTTAGAATGTGGTTCAATATATATATGTGTGTGTGTGTGTTGAGTTAAAAATATGGTTTATTTAGCACCTCTTAATAGAGAATTGATTTGGTGAGACAGGTACGGCCAAGTTCGTTTGAGGGGCTTTCGGGTCGGTCGAAAACACCTCAAGCGGGCTTGTCCGGACAAGACCTCCGCATAACCAGATTAGTTCTCTCAATTAACATATACTACGTACGTAGTACAATGTTGTAATTAAAAAACAATGTTCCATACATATATAACCTACAAGTTTTACGAATCTGCTTCATTTCATACACTTGGAGTCTCATAAGTCATACTCCGTAAGAAATAACGTGCACTCGAATCTAAAAAAAATGAGAAAGATTTAGTAGTTCCGACTTAAGGAAGAATACCAATTACGTAATATAATGCCCCAATCCTAACAATATATGTGAATTGTGAACCTTATTTTCATACAATAAATTAACAAAATGGAATCTTAAATTATGGTAGGATAATTTTGGTACGACTGGTTTCAGTTCGTTACCAATCAAATCTAATTAGACCATACTTTAATTAACACAACATACTAGACCAGATTAGATAGACAAGACTAGATCTCGACATTTGTATATACTGGATCAAACTTAAACAGACCAAATTAGATCAAAAATTACAATCCAATTAAAAACATGCAAATATGCCATAGTTCTTATTAATTTCTTGTACGTCTAAATTTAACCTTAAAGTTTGGAGTGCACATTGATGGTTTCTTTAACATATATTTTATTAGGGGTGTGTGTATTGATTTCAGATTGATTTTTATCAATTTTCCATTTAGTTTGAATTGAAACAGGTTGGAAGAATGATTATCAAACAAAAGTCATGTTCTATTCCGCTTTGATTCAATTTAGTTTGATTCACTTCTGGTTGGGTTTGCTTACTTGCTATACTGTTAAGTGATGGCGCTAGTCATACTATATTCCAATTTGATTCGATTTAGTTTGATTCACTTATGGTTGGGTTTTTTATTTTTATAATAATATATATTAAGATTATACTACGTATTGAATTTTCCAATTCGATCAAGTAGATTTTGATATGCAATTTCACCATTCGACTTTATTCATTCAAGTAAAACAACTAACCATCTTAGAATGAACCATTCAAATTCAATATTTAATGGATCAAATTCAGACATTTATTCCAAAACGGCCATTTTCATGCATAACTTAATTATTATTGGCAAAAATGATAAAAACCCGTTTGATGACTCTATTTTACGTCTTATCAAATCAATCAGTCAACTTTTCCATCAAATACGTAACTTTTGATTTCGCGCGGTGAATTTTGTAATAACAAGAAAAGGTAAGATTGAAGTTACTTTTCTGGCTGTATTGACTGAATTTATTGTAGAGAATCATTTTAGTTATCCTTCATATAATTTTTCTTTATTTTATTAATAAAAATATTTTAAATATAATTTTTTCATAAATCAACAGAATCGGCCAATTCAGACACTTAAGATGTAAACTTTACTTGCAGATTGAGTTCCTACTATGATAAAAATAACTATCAAAGAACCGCCTTTACCAAATATCGTTAAGGGATAGACATGCATCTTGGCTTCACCATCCATTGCATCGTTAAGGGATAGTCACTGGTAAGGAGCGATGTGTAGAATTTGTTCCAATTTCACTAGCTACCGAAAGAAAGCAATCCATGTGATCTCATCTTACTGACGTGACGATAGTTCAGGAGGGGTGAACGGTCTCAATAGCAGTGAGGAAGAAATCAAATGTATAGTTAAAGAAGAGATCGGTAGAAACATTTTATTAACAGACAAGAAATCCTACCAAAGATGGTAGAGATAATACACCTGATAGGCAGGGGTCCACCATTGAATACAAAATATGTAGACGGCGCTAGGAAGAAAACATACACAAGATTAAAAGGATCTTGAAACAAAACTGGAATGAAATAAGAGAAGAGGAGGCAACTACAATTTCTTATCACCGCTCAGGCGCTCAGAGGCGTTCTGTTCTTTTTTAATGGAAATCTTCTATATTCAAATTAAAAAATCAACGATCATTACAATAGACTCAAAGTAATACCAGCCCCAGTAAAAATTTCAACGATTAGACTTGGACTTTGCTTCCCACAAATAAGTCACAAAAGTCGTTAATCATGTAAAGGACAAATGGACGTTTAATTGATCATGTCGATCTCTATGCTTTTAACTTGATATAGAAAACATTCCGTTTCTCTAGTAAATTCAAAGGGGGAAAAGAATGAAAATACTTCAAACTTTGAATAGGTGTGAGATAAACATCTCAAACTTGTATATGTAATTTCAATATCCCGAACGTTATATAAAGAGTTATGTCAGCACCATGAACATATAATTTTCACCATAAAATATATGACCATAAATTTTAATTTTATACTACCTCCGTCCCATTTTATGTATCTTAGTTTGACTTGGCACGGTTATTAATGAAGTGGTTGAAAAAGTAAAAGTTATGGTTGAGGTTTGAGTATAATAAAGTGAAATGGTGTAGGCCACATATATTTTTTTTCAAAAAAGTAAAGAAGACACTTATTTTGGGACAGCCCAAAAAGGAAAGTAGGATAGGTAAAATGAGACGGAGGGAGTATGTGACCATGGTGCTAAAATAACTTTTTATATAAAGTTTGGGTTATCTAAATTACACATGCAAGTTTGGGTATTTGTCTCACACTCCTTCAAAGTTTGGGATATTTGAATTACTTTTTCCAATTCAAATGAATGAACAACAAATAATAATAAGTGCATAAATAAGCGAAATTGTAAATACAGAGTATAGTTGAAAGTAGCCATCAATGTCTAATCATGTAGCCGTAGCGCCCTCTCTTGATTTCACCATAATTGTAGATATCTTGTGCCTAGCAGTACACCAATGACTTTGGTTTCAATTTGAAATGCACCGGTCTGATAGAAAGATAGAGTTATCCTTCCGATCAATGGTAGTGGTTCGGCAGGGAGACGAGCCATCAATAGTGTCATAAACGATTTGAGAAGAAAGATAACCTCTGAGAAAAACAGGTCCATGACGGGAAGAGTATTGTCCTCGATAGCAATTAAACAACAAAATAACATTCTGGAAGAGTGTCTGATTTGAGAAGAAATCACTCATAAATAGGCTTGGACCCGGTTCGGGCCACCCGACCCAGTACTGTGCGGGCCCGGCCCGGCCCGGGAACTGGGTACCGGTTCCGGGTCTAGGCCCGGTTTGGGGGGAGTTATCAGGGGTGGGTACGGGCTAGGTAAAATCCGAACCGGCCCGGCTGGGCCCGGTTCCGGTTCGGGCCTAAATTCTTTTTTTTTTCAGTTTATTTTTGCTTCCTTACGGGTTGGGCTGAGTCGCCAGGGTGTTTTGACCCGGTTTGGGGGGGTGGGGGGTCAGGGAGTAGTTAGGAAAGAATAAAAAAAATATTATAACCGGCCCGGCCCGGACCCGGACCTGGTGGATACCGGGGCCAGTCCTGGGCCTACCACTTAGTATCCAAAAGCCCGCCGGGCCTAGGCCCGACCCGGGCCCGACCCGGCCCGAATCCACCACTGCTCATAAAATAAATGTCAAAATTGACAGAATAATAAGAAACCTAAACACATGAGGAAATAAATAACCGCTCATTCGAGCTCCAAATCATTTTCTAGACATTTTTGAACAACAAGGAAGATAAAATATAATACTTGATGGAGTTGAGGGAGATGAGCAAAAAGGAACGACTGGTGTTTATTTTGCCGCCCCATCCGGTTGAGGTCGGTTGTCGTTCATGTTCTTAGGGTTGGTTTGCAACAGCTTAAAAAAAGCACTTTTCGGCTTTTGACTTAAAAAAACATTTATTTACCAAACACTACCAATTTTTACTTTTCTCGGCTTTTGTGTGAAAAGTGCTTTTCCCTTTTCTATTACACAAAAAACACTTATTTTATCAAACACTACCAACTTTTACATTTCAAAATCACGTTTTTCTCAAACACTATCAACTTTTACTACTAATCACTTTTTCCAATTCACTCCAAAAGTGCTTTTTTAAGCAGAAGCTGTTGCAAACACTCCCTAAATTGGTTGATAGGCAGTGTCGAAACTCGAAAGGGGTAAATTCAAGTGGATTTAATTTCATCAATTACACTACTAAGTACTAAAGCTATGTTTGAATTGGCATGCATAAGTCCCTACCTTTTAGCTTTTGTATTGTTCAAAAAGTCTCTAAAAGCTTCTAGTTGTATGTTTGGCATGACAATTTTTAAGAGCTTTTCAAAAATTAAAAGATCTTTTTTGAGATGCTACGGGGTGCAGCATTTGAGAAAAGCCCGTGACTTTTAGTACTAATTAGTCATAACAGCTTGTATGCCAAACCGAACTAAATCAAACAGTCAGCTTTTTACCAAACAGCTACCATCTTTTGTTTTTAAGATCTTTTCAGTCACTAAAAGCTACTCCCTTCGTCCCAATTTGATGATCCCGTATTTCCTTTCTGGGCTGTCCCAAATTGATAGTCTCATTTCCCTTTTTGGAAAGAAATATGTGGTCCACGTCATTTCACCTTTTTCTACTCAAATCTCAACCACAACTTTTACCTTTTCAACCAGTTCCTTAATCTTTGAGCCCAAAAGAAATGGGATCATCAAATTGGGACGGAGGGAGTAACAATTATTAAAAAGATCACAAAAGTATCTTTTCAGCTAGTTGTGCCAAACATACCCTAAGGCAACCTTGTTCAAGAAGATATATCAATAAATATCCATATGATTGATCTTGTCACTTTCTTGGCTTAGCATGTTTTTAGTTGGACTGGTCTGGTCTATTAAACGTCTGGTCTCTGTATTTTATAACTATCCAAGTATGATCTGATCTGAACTAGTCTGATCTGATCTGATATGGGACTAAAAACAGTCCAAGTAAAAACATCCTTAGGCCAACCTAGTTGACAGAGGACGATCTCAGGATAAAATTTAGAAACTCTCCAACTCTTCACTGCATTTTCCATTGTTAACATTTAAAAGTCATTAGGATTTAGGAATAAGAGAAAGTACTAAGTTGAATGAGTCCAAACAAGATACAAAGTTTCAACGATTTTACAAAACATAAAAATACTTCAAGTACGTCTAATCCACAGTAAATCATAAACAGCATCTCATACATACAAAGCCAACTCATTCAATCTTTATATGGGACCCTAACGAATTGTTTACTATGACTTTCAATCATTTCCTAATCATATACTTCGTACAATACTTTTTAGTACTTTCAATTGATGTCATATATTTTGGATTTACACTCACAAAATTATACTTCATTGACCCAGGGATTAGGTGTGCTAACAATCCAGGCTTTCTCAACTAAACTAAAGCCACCACGATCATGTGTCTCGGGGTGTGAGCCAGTCCATGGTACACAAGCGGCAGTGTTATTTACGGGCTTATACCTAGTGGCATTGGGCGTGGGCGGCATCAAGGGATCCTTACCAGCCCACGGGGCGGAGCAGTTTGATCAAGACAGCCCTCAGGGGAGAAAGCAGAGGTCAACTTTTTTTAACTACTTCGTCTTTTCCCTCGCATCAGGTGCTCTCATAGCAGTCACTCTTGTGGTTTGGGTTGAAGACAACAAAGGGTGGCAATGGGGGTTCGGAATATCCACCTTTGCCATCCTCCTCTCCATTCCAGTTTTCCTTTCTGGTTCCATGTTTTACCGGAACAAGATCCCATCTGGAAGTCCTCTCACCACCATATCTAAGGTTCAGCATTGTTTTCACCACCACCCCCCTCCCCACATCATTCATTACATAGTTTGCACTGCTTTGGGAAACCATTTCGATCCCAGAATGTACTCGAAAAAGATAATAGAATGTAAAACAGTAAAAAAATGGAAAGGAAAAGAAAACATTAAATAAATTTAGTAACTATATATTTCATTTGACACTCAATTTACTTGTTCTATCCATTACTTCATCAAAACATATAGGCCTCAAACAGTTTTGATGAATAAAAAGGAAACTAGTGGTGTTTTGTTACTTTCTAGATTTATCAAATGATGTTTTCTTGAATATTAATATCAAGAATAACTGAAGCTCTATGTTTTTTAATGATGAAATTTGCAGGTTCTTGTTGCAGCCATTTTGAATACAGGTGGTTCAAGAAATTTAAGAAACGCAGTCGCAAGCATGCCAACAAGCTCTTCTCCAGTAACACATAGAGAAAAAGGAGAAGTTTTTAATATGGCCGAAAGCACAAACGATGAGCAGCAGTCAGTTGATTTCCCATTATCAGAGAGTCTGAGGTTTCTCAACAGGGCAGTTTTAAGCAGAGGAGCAGAATGCTCAGTGCAAGAAGTGGAGGAAGTAAAAGTGGTGATAAAAACCTTGCCAGTTTTTGCATGCACAATCATGATCAGCTGTTGCCTCGCACAACTCTCAACCTTCTCAGTCCACCAAGCGTCCACAATGAACACGAAGCTCGGGTCCATGAAAGTCCCGCCTGCTTCACTCCCATTTTTCCCTGTGGTCTTTATCATGATTCTTGCACCAGTCTACGATCACATCATAATCCCATGCATGCGAAAAATGACCAAGACGGAGATGGGGATATCTCACCTCCAGCGCATAGGGATTGGGTTGTTTCTCTCGATTGTAGCCATGGGAGTAGCAGCTGTAGTGGAAGTCAAGCGGAAGAATGTGGCGGCAGGATTTGACAGCTCATCAAAGGAGCCACTTCCCATCACATTTTTCTGGATTGCATTCCAGTACCTGTTTTTGGGATCCGCTGATCTGTTCACACTGGCTGGACTGCTGGAGTTTTTCTTTTCGGAAGCACCAAGTAGTATGAGATCCTTGGCTACCTCGCTGTCTTGGACTTCATTAGCCATCGGATACTACCTCAGCTCTGCCATCGTCGCCATTGTCAATAGTATGACTGGGTCCAAAGGGCACAGGCCATGGCTCTCTGGTGACAATTTGAATCATTACCATTTAGAGCGATTCTACTGGCTCATGTGCATTCTCAGCCTCTTGAATTTCATCCACTATCTCTTCTGGGCATCACGCTATAAGTACATCAATTTGCCATGACTAACCTAATATTTACGCTTAGCAAATAGCATATAGGCAAGTCAGGAACAACCAAGTTAATCCCAGTCTTTTTTCTGTAAACACTGCTTGATCAATTCCTGGATCCTAATGCAGCAAATGAGAAATTTAAAAGGGAAAACTGTCAAATAGGCCCCCTTACTAATACAAAAAAGTCAATTAAGCCCCTGAACTCAAAAAACACTCAATTAAGCCCACGAACTATAAAAAACGAGGCAAAACAGTCCTTTTAGCAGGTAATTAAGCGGTTAAAAAGAGATAAGGAAAAAAGGAAAGAAAGAGAAAAAGAGAAAAAGAAAATGTAAAAGCATGCCACATCATTTGCCACACATGCAACTTAACTAGGAACAATTAATATCCTGCTAAAAGGTCTGTTTTGTCTCGTTATATTTACTTCGTGGGCTTAATTGGATGTTTTTTGAGTTCAGGGGCTTAATTGACTTTTTCGTATTAGTAGGGGGACCTATTTGACACTTTTCCCAATTTAAAATTATAAATATGGTTCAGAATCATCTTGAGGTAGGCCTTAGAGTAAATATGTGCAGTTCTCCAACCGCCTTTAGTGCTTGTCTAAACGGGACGGTTGCGATCCAACAAGAATTTAGAGGGGGTCGATTTTTTATGCTTGTTTGATCCTGAATATCAGATCTTGATCTGACGGTTGTAAATTAGACAAGCACAAACCTACAAGAGCTTGGGATCCACCCTAAGATGACCACTTAGCAGAAGGATTAATTTAAAATCTTAGAAGTGAATGTATTTACGCATTTGGTATATTTGTGATGGCCTAAAATGGCCTACAAGATTGTAACTCGTTAGAGCATACTAATCTTAAAGTTTGTATGCTCATTATTGAAACTTATCAAGTCTTGTTGGAGTTTAATGGGCTCTCATACAATATTGACTTGGGTTCTTATCGTCAACTTGATACACAGAGTAACCCAAGGTGTTATATGTGAATGTATCTCCCTGATATTTCATATTTGATTATTGAACCAGTGTTCATAATTTTATTCAAATACCATGTCACAGTAAATATACAAAGAATGTGCATTACAATCTAAAGCGTATGTCTCTATTTGTCCAGTGGTAATAATGGAGAACCCTGATCAATAATACTTTGATACATACCGAGTAGAGGAAGTTTACAACAACTCCATATGAGAATTACTACGACTGGATGGTGGTTCCCATGGACGAGCCTCTCACCGTAACCTTGACAGCAGCAACAGCACCTAAGTGGCTCCTGTCAGGTCTCAACCCATGTTTCTCATGGGCATTCTCTGCATCTTCTTCTATTTGAACACCAACAAAGTATGCAACCTACACAACAGTAGGTAAAGAGCATAAGTCACGACAAGTTGACTGTTGCACATACCATTTAAGTCCAAAACTCCCATAGTGACAAAAAAAATGAACCACATTTGGGTAAGGTACAAATTCTTAGTCAGATAAGTCATGCACAATTTTTTACAACTTAATATGAATGTTCACTATTTATCTAAAAGTTATTTCCAATATTGTAGCTTCCCACGAACTTTCCTTAAAAACTAAACCTCCATTTAAAACACTCTTTTTTGGGACAAAACAACTCTAGAAAGAGGACTCTTTTGGGGGGCACCTCCCTATTCTGATCGTACCTCCCTATTCTGATCGTAAAATCGTACGATCCTGCGAGCTGGATCGCGATCTTAACAACATTCCGGGGCAGAGAGAGTATAAATCAAGCATAGATTTCACGAGTATATTTTTACTGTCCCATGTACAGATCCAACATAAGGTCTGGAACCTTTTTTTACATGCTTAAAAATTACGGAAATTGTCCTAAATAGGACTAAAAAGTTCCTAAAAAGCACAAATAGGACTACTATTTTTAAAATTCCCTAAATAGGACTAAACATTGATTTTCTACCCTAAATACCCCTAAGAGTATTAATTCATAATGAAATGCTTTAATTCATAATAAAATCACAAAAAACGTAAAAAAATATTTAAAAAACGTAAAAAAATTAAAAAAAATTATAAAACATTTATAAAATAAAAAATTTAATTTTTTATTTTTTTAATTTTTTTAAAAAAATAATAAAAAATAGTAAAAATCCATAAAAAATGAAAAAAATTATGGATACCTTTCTCACCGCCTCCCGGCGCCTCCCAGCACCACCACCTCCGATTGGTGAAATTTCTTCCACTTTTGGTAAAAAAATGCCATATTTTTCTGAAAATGCCAAAAAGATGGCATAATTACTCTTCAATATGCCAACATTTTCATTGATTATGCCATCATTATGGCATTATTTAAAATGTTGGCATATTTTTGTACGGTGATGGGAGATGGTGGTGTTGGGGGTGGCAGAGGTGGTAATGTGTTTTTTTTAATTTTATGATTTTTTTATTTTTTTTTATTTTTTTTTTAAAAAATATTTTTTTATTTTTTTTAAAAAATATTTTTATTAATTTTCTATTATTTTTTTTACGATTTTTAGTATTTTTTTTTATTTTTATTAATTTTTTTATGATTTTATTATTAATTGAAACATTTCACAAGTTACAAGGGTATATTTGTCCAAACACACATAAATAGTCCTATTAAGGGAATTTAAAAAATGTAGTCCTATTTGTGCAATTTTTCCACTTTTTAGTCCTATTTAGGGAATTGACTCTAAAAATTACATACATCTAACTGGGACAGGTAATCAAGTCACAATGCTCAACTACTCAAATAGACAGGATCACAGGACTCAACTCTCTCTCTATATAACAGATTTATCTCAAGCAAGTACTCTGTTCCAAAAATAGACATTACATATATAAGTGTGTGTGTGTGTAAATATACATATGTATGTACACACTCATACACACACACATATATATTCATTCCCAATGAAAAAGATGTCATTACTATACTCAAAATAGACACATCTACAGTCTTATTTCTCACAAACAAGTAAAGTAATAAGTAATATCATCCATTGCTCCAACGTAAGTAGTTCCATATTAACTGCACTCAATCTTCAAAAATATTAACAGGTCAATAAGCATGTAGGAACTTAAAAGGCCATCTAATTGGCATCCATTCATAATGTATGGAGGTAATTAATAATACGCACTCACAATGATATCCTAATAATCAAGCTTTATCAACAAAATCACATATTATGAAATACAGATGATATTACCTTGCCGGTTGCATTTCGAACAGGTGAAATATGCAGGAAATTACAAAACGGTGTCCTATCTTTTCTGCAAAATAAAGAAAACAAATGTTTCATAATTAAAATGCAGTGACTGTTTTCTCAATGCAGCAACATATATATTCAGCAACGAACCTGTAATTTAAGATGCGTGTTGTACATGGTTGTTCTGTTCTAATGCATTCTTTTATCTGAGAGACAAAAGTAAACAAAATTATTTATTTTCTCTTTTCAACAATTACCTAATCATTTTTTGAATGATTACCCTATATTGTAATAAATGACTAGATTGGAGCAATTGAAACAATTTTAGGGGAAAAAAAGTCACCTGGAATTGAGTAAGGGAATCAGTATCAAGACCACTTAAAAATCTGCAGTTGTGTCCCAAAACATCATCTCTATTATATCCTATTTAAAGAAGCGCAAGCAACATAATAGACTTACAAATGAAATTTAATTGAAAATATGTAGATGCTAATCATACCCTCAAGCTTATTGAAACAACCATTTGAGAAAAGTTGAAACTTTATACGAACCTGTCATTCTTAAGAAGGCCTCACTTGCATATATGATTGGCATGTCAAGTTTGTGTGGATCAGTTCTGCGTAATTTGTGGGAATAATGAAATATATGAGGAAAATAGAGCATAAACATACTGAGATCAAACATGTGGAAGAATTAGAGAAATCGAGAAATGGGTTATAAAACTCACAATACAAAGCTTTGCTTGATTGTACCAAGAGATGATGTTAGTGATGTACCAAGAAGGTCCGTCCTAGGTGGAGTGCATCTCTTTCCAGACACCAATCTGCCAGTCAACTCACTATAATTCATAAGAACAGATAATATGTTGTTGAGAGCAGCCATAGATTTTCTCTTCTCTATATCACTTGCCACACATGGATCGGTATCCTCTGGTTCTGTAGATGGCAAATTTAGTGGAAATGGTGTTGAATTTGATGAGCAACATTGTTATGGAAGACAAAGCCTGTCAGGTAGCCTATTCAAACTATTTTATTTATTAGTAGAATAAGCAGAAATAACGAATTCATGTCATTTCAGCAAAATATTCATGACATCCTATTTGATTTAAACTTGAGTTTCTGCCCTAAAAGTTCAACTGAATGAAAGGGTATGCTTAACATATGTGAATGGTGGCTCCTTGGAGCATACTGATAATCAGTGCTCTTTTCTTAGATGATTAGTTGCTCTTTTAAGTCTCATGGCCTTTGATACCCGATATGTACAGTGGTCCCTGAACATCACTCACCAGGATAATGCGAGCCAGAAACTGAATGTGAAGCTAATGCAGGTCCAAATTTTGAAACCGGATTGAAGCAAACATCTCGTCTACAACACATGAACATGGGCTCCCTAAAAGCAGCTCCATCCTTACAAAGGTTCATTTGCTTCCTACCGAGCCTTGTTTGCCTATTCAAGATAGGCACTTGGACTGCCAAAAAATGAATAACCCTCCCATCCTCGCAGAAAACAGGAGACATGTGAAACAGCATCCAAAACGGTATCCCATCTTTCCTATAATTTAATAAACTAATTTGTATAGCACGCTCCTCGTGTATGGCCTCTCGGATTTCCATAACGGATCTCCGGTCAGTCTGTGGACCCTGAAATACCCTCCCGTTCTTACCAATCACCTCCTCCTTTGAATAACCGAACAATTTCAAGAACCCAGTAGAAGCATACACAATTGGATGACCAGAAATGGAGGGATCAGTTATGGTAAAACTGTCAGGCAAGCTATCAAGTGCATCTCTAACCAAACTTGAGTACCTAACATTAAAGGACTGCTCAATCAAACCCAGTTGTGATTCCATCTCAAGTCTACTCTTTTTACCTTAAAGATTGAATCTTTATCATAAACAATTAATCCTGATCCCATGTGTCACTCTCAGCTATTTGAACTGCTTCTCAAACCCTCTTGCTTCAACCGACATATAAACAATATAAGAACTAATCAGCAACAACAAAACCCACGGACAGAACACATCGAAAGAAATGGTTTTTAACGTTAATTCAAATCAATTAACACGCTGAACAGCTGAGTTGATCTTAATTCTTACGTATCTTATGAGGGTGTGAAGGTTGAAGAACGAAGAAGAATGAAGAGGAGGATGGAACCAAATCTTCTTGGCACAAAAATATCTGAAGGGCACGATTGTCGTAGATCAATTAACAGAGTACAGATTGGTTAAGAAATGGAGTTAGAGATAGAACTTGAGGTTCCCAAGTTGCAGAATCACAGCCACATCAGATACTCCGTATTTAGCAACCTTTTAGGGTTATATATATTTATATTTAAGGAGGGTTTGGGTTTGCTTTAAAAAAGCACTTTTCAGTTTTTGGCTTAAAAAATGTTGAAAAAAAAGTTTTTTCAAACGACAGTTTCTGCTTAAATTAATCACATAAAAGCTAAAAGCTGGAAGCAGGTAGAAAGGTGCTTTAAACTGCTTCTCACTTTTTCTATTACACAAAAAGTACTTATTTTACCAAACAATACCAACTTTTACTTTTGCAAAATCACTTTTTTCTCAAACACTACCAACTTTTACTATTAATCACTTTTCCTAAAATCACTTTAAAAAATCACTTTTTTAAATTGGAGATTAAGTAATCCATTAGTTCAATTAGTACACGTATTTAGTTCTATCAGCCTTCCGCGGGTCTATATCGTAAAACCGGCTGAATTAATCAGGACCTTATTTTCTTTGGAGATTATTTTCTTGTTGTACCCACCACTTTGTACACACCTTATACATACTTCTTTGGAGACTATTTTTTTGTCTGTGAAGACGGTTCACAGACAAAAATATGTCTCTGAATTCCTTCATAGACATATTTTGTCAGTGAAGAAATTCACAGACAAAAAAAATAACTTCACAAACATGGGTGGGTACAAACGTGGGTACAAAAATGGGTACAAACATCATTTTCCCCCTAAGTTGGGTTCATCAAATTAACAGCTTAGGATGTTTTCTTTTGGACTGAAATTTGCTGGTCTGGTCTAGTCTGGTCTGGTCTGAACTGGTCTGATCTGGTAAACGTCTCGTCTCTGTGTATTTTATAACTACGAAAGTCAAGTCTGGTCTGGTCTGTCTGGTCTGGGACTGAAAACAGTCCAAAAGAAAACATCCTTAATAATGTTTTCTTTTGCACTGAAATTTGCTGGTCTGGTCTGAATTGGTCTCGCTGGTCTGGTAAATGTACGGTCTCTGTGTATTTTATAACTACGGAAATCAAGTCTGGTCTGGAACTGAAAAACAGTCCAAAAGAAAACATCTTAACTCGTCTGAATATCAAAGTTAAACTATTGTATTGTTTTGTCTCTTCTTATTTTCAAACGTTATACGGAGTAATAGATAAGTTTTCTTCTTTCAAAAAATAAAAAACACTAACATAAAATATCATAGAGTATATTTATAATGTTTTTACTTATATTTTGAGGAACCAAGGCGGAGCATTCGTCGTGGGAGGCCAATCCCAAACTCACTTGTTGTTTTACTGTTTTCATTATTACTTATTAGAATCCTATTTCTTTGTAGTAGTTTTTTCTTATCTGGTTATAAGCATAGCGACTGTTATGATCAAATTAGATTTTCATTTGACCGTTACATGATTAGAAACTTTTGCGACTCATTTATTGGTGACAAAGTTTAAGGCTAATCATTGGACTTCAAAGTGGGGTTTGTATTACCTTGAAACTATTGTAATGATTTTTAATTTATTTCTTTCAATATAGAGGATTTCCATTTTTAAAAAACTTAGGACCTGTTTACTAACAGAGATATTGCTTTGAAAACGTGTTTACCAAAGAAATTGCTTTGAAAACTGGAGAAAGGAAAAAAGAAAAACGCGTTTACCAAATCATTTTCCAAAACGAAAAAATGAGAAATGTCTCTCTTTTCCTTAATGATTTGGAGAAGTGACTTTTACTAGTTTTCCAAATTTGGAAAACGCAGATGCTATAGTGCCGCTACAATGAATTTGCATACTTACACCTAGTGGTGGGTCCGGTCCCGTTCCGATGTCGATTCCATTCTGGTACCTCCATCCTCGTACCTTACCCCTACCCACCCTACCCCACGTACCCCATTTTTCCCTATAATGACCCTATCCCACCCCCTACCACATGCCCCTACCTCGGCCCCACCCCGATCCACCCTACCCTAACCGCCACCCCCCTACCACCTCGGCCCCACCCCGACCCACCCTACCCCACCCCTTGTATATTACTCCTTACCCCTACCTTACCCCTAACCACATGCCCCCTATCTCGGCCCCACCCTTCTGCCATCCTACCCCCACCACCATCCTACCCCCCACTCTACCCTTCCCCTACCTCGGCCCCACCCAGATCCTGGGCCCACCTTACCGTCATCCTATCCCAACTCCCTACCCTACCCCTACCTTACCCCAACACCCACTACCCCACCCTTACCGCCATCCTACCCCCACCCTACCCCTTCCCTACCTCGGCCCCACCCTACTGCCATCCTATCCCAACTCCCTACCCTACTCCTACCTTACCCCAACCCTACCTACCACCCCACCCTTACCTCTAACCACGACCCTAACCCACTCACTACCCCCACCCAACCCCCCTACCCCCAGACCTTACCACCCCACTCCGACCATACCCCTTACCCCACCCCTCGCCCATAACTTCCCTACCCCGACCCCTACGAGTAGGTATGGGTGGGTATGAAGGGTTGTGGGGGAGTATTGGTAGAGTGTAAGATCGTGGTAAGGGTAGGGGTAGGGGTCAAGGGTGTGGAATTGGAGATCTGGGTGAAAAAATTTATGAACATGTTTTCAAATTTGAAAATGGAAAACTAAAAAATAGAAACAGAAAATTGCCGAACGAAAAACAGAAGTAGAAAACAGAAAAATATCTCTATTAGTAAACAGGCCCTTAGTTTCTTAGTGATCCATTAATAATAGTTACCATTTTGATCGATGCAATAGCAATACTTTATATATATGATTTATATTAAATAGAAACATACTTCAACAAGTACTCTAGTACATATTTTATTCATAATAGAATACAAATGACTTATAAATGAACAATATTGTTTGTCAGTAGTCATTATATATATATATATATATATATATATATATATATATATATATATATATATATATATATATATATATATATATATATATATATATATATATATATATAGGGAGCGGTTCCGGTAAGAACAAATCTTAGGAGAAAAATGAGAACGAATCTGGACCGTTGGATTGTATTATGTGGAACCAAATTGTGCATTCGGTGAAACTGAAATGTGCATTAAAGGATATTGAAATGTGCAAAATAAAAATTAAACTCAAGTGTGCATTAGATGAAATTGATATGTGCGAAAAAAAGTACAAAAATAACACCGCATCGTACTTTTTATTCTGCACATTTCAGCTTCACCTAGTGCACATTTCAATTTAATGTAATGCACAATTCAACTGCAAATAATGTCACTCTATCGCACCCTTTGTGATGCACATTTCAATTTCACCTAATGCACATTACAGTTTCATCTAATGCACACTGAATTTCACTTGAAGCAAATCTAACGGTCCAGATTCGTTCTCATTTCTCTCATAAGATCGTGTTCTTATTTGAACCAAAACCTATATATATAGCTTGATGTGAGAAATGCGTTTAATGTGAGAAATGAGAATGAATCTCAACCGTTGGATTCCTGATTTTGCACTTAAAATAGCTTGATGTTGCAGTAAGATTTAAATTTGTACAGTGTTGCACTAAATTTGTTTCATATTGCACTAAATTTTGACGACGTTGCACCGAAACAGTTTCATGTTGCACTACACGTCTGAAATACAGATTTTTCATAAAATGCCACCAAACTAGGTTGCATATTTTAGTGCAATATAAAGTGTTTTTACTGCAAGATAGTCGAATCCAACGGTTGAACTTCATTCTCAGTTCTCACCTAAATGATTCTTCTCACTTGAACCTTACCCACCGGGAAGAACCTCAAAACGTGGAGGCCGCACAGCGGCTCCGGTAAGGTATACCTTACTGGAGCCTCCGTGCGGCCTCCACGTTTTGAGGGTCTTCCCGGTGGAAATTTTCGATGAAATTTTTTGAGCATGTTCGTCATCAAGTCTAGTACATCCATACCAAATTTCAACAAAAAATTCCATCGGGAAGGCAGTCAAATGATTTTTGGAAGATAACTGCACCCTTTATATACATATAAAACACAGTTATCTTCCAAAAATCGTTTGACTGTCTTCCTGATTGAATTTGTTGCTAAAATTTGGTATAGATGTACTAGACTTGATGAAGAACATGCTCAAAAAATTTCATCGAAAATTTCCACCGGGAAGGCCCTAAAAACGTGGAGGCCGCACAGCGGCTCCGGTAAGGTATACCTTACCGGAAGTTTTTCCAATATATATATATATATAGAGCACTCTTCCGGTCAGGAATTCCTGACCGGAACCGCCGTCCGGACGGCGGCATTTGGCCGCCTTCCGGGTGGAATTTTTTGATGAAATTTTTATGACATGTTCTTAATCAAGTCTAGTTTATCCACAAAAAAATTCAGCCAAAAACTGATTTGGGAAGGTCGTCAAATGATTTTTGCAAGTTAACTCGTCCGGAATATGTATTTTCCGGACCAGTTATCTTGCAAAAATCATTTGATGACCTTCCCGATTGAGTTTTTGGCTGAATTTTTTTGTGGATAAACTAGACTTGATGGAGAACATGCCATAAAAATTTCATCAAAAAATGTCACCGGGAAGGCGGCCAAACGCCACCGTCCTGACGGCGGTTCCTGTCCGGAATTCCGGACATGAATAAAATTCTATATATATATATATATATATATATATAGAATAGAGATCAAATACAAAGCCTTCTTAATTTACAAAGTACAAATTCATCTTGACCGTCCAATGAGTTGATCCAAAGGACATAAAAGCAAGGTGGCATTTTTGTAATAAAACCCAACTTTTTAGGGTGCAACTCGTTGCACCTTAATGTGCAACTGTTATTTTTATGACTTTATAATGTGCAATACTTTGAACCTCAATATGCAATGCAATACATATTCCGGACCAGTTAACTTGCAAAAATCATTTGACGACCTTCCCGATCGAATTTTGAGCTGAAATTTGGTATGGACAAACTAGACTTGATGAGGAACATGCTCAAAAAATTTCATCAAAAAATTCCACCGGGAAGGTGCCCAAACGGGCTCGGCCGGACGGGGCAGCCCGTCAGGCCGGCCTGATGAGAAGAGCCCTCTATATATATATATATATATATATATATATATATATATATATAGCGACCAGAAAGTAATGTTTTACACTAGCAATTTTATTACACAATCTTTTTTTCAATCTAAGTAAACTCTGACCATTCAAGAACAGCATGGAAAAAATAATTCAAACAAGCTTAATGCATACGGAGTATATGTTTTCTATCTTGAATTAAGGAGTTATGATAAACAAAATAGAATTATATAGATTATGATATTGCAAAACAAGTGCACACTGAGAGAGCCACAATAGTTGATTTAAGGGTAGTAATGATTGGCATCTTTCCATGGTCTGTCCTGAAGAACATGCCATTGTACAAAGGTAGGTTGATCAAAACCAGGACCCCACACAGCACAATTTGCAATGCCAGACTCTGAAATATAAATTCTTCTGTTGCCATTTTCTTTAGCACCCAAACGAAGCAGAAAAGATTGATCATTGCCAGTGTTGACAGAACAGTGAACATCGGAGAAGTGCTTCCGAATTCCATAATCTCTTGCTCGTATCTCAAAGATACATCCTCATCAGAGACCTTTGATGAGATCACAAATGTATGGTTTGATGAATAACCCACCAGCTTCAACACTGTATCAAGAAGTGCAAAGAGGTAAGAGCTTGACCTCTTGTAGAGCCACATTCTTTGGTCATTCCACCAACCCAATAGTGTTCCTCCAGCCCAGAGGAACTCGGAACAGCTATACGCATGCTCCATGACTATCAAATAAGCAAATGCTAAAATCCACTTGCTAGATACCTGCAATTTTGTAAAAGCTGATTAGTTAAGATCTTGTTCAAAGTGGTTTTTCTTGTGTTGGTTTTTAGTTTTTTAACTAAAAAATCATTTTTTGTTCATTCTTCTTAAAGTTACACGTTATAAGGTGTATAGTAAATAAAAAAGGTAAAAAACTACTTATATTTATACTAATCATACTCCGTATTAGTTTTGGAACTATTAGTAAAAAATTGAAAAACATTTTTCCTGTTTTTCAAACTTTGCAACTTAAGTGTAATGTCATAGCAGAGAAGAATATTAGAGTTGGGAGTTGCCTGAGGAAACAAGGGAGAGCCTTTGAGTAGATGAAGAGAAGGAACAATAGAGTAATAAAGAAGTGCCAAGCAATTGGGAGACCAAAGGCAATAGGTAAGAGAACCAAATATAAGACCAGTGTTGAGCTTCCCAAGTCCATACCAAACTGGGCTATACTTTGAAAAAAGAATCTGTAAATCTCCTTCTGACCATCTCTTATGTTGAACCAGAGCCTGTTCAAGAGTGGTTCCTGTCACACCTAAAAATGCATTTTTTGTGGGACTATAGTAAGCTGATTTCCACCCATGAGATAGAATTGAAAGTCCAGTTAGTACATCTTCAACTGGACATCCATACTTCAAACCAATCTGTAAAGCAATTAATAATAGAAATTGTGACATGTCAATAATGACCATAAGATGTATGCAAACTGAGGTGGTGCTCTCTTCACCTCATTCTTTTTACTTATCATTATTGATTCTTATTTCTATATAACTTGCACCATATCAGACCTGATATCAGAAACATTCAGACAAGACTAGACAAATAAAATTCAGATTAGACATATGTTATATCCACAGCAACAACAACATATGTTATATCCGTGACAAGAAAATCAGACAAGATCATAAACCATCATACTATAGGAGAAACATTGAAATAAGAAAGACACTGACCAGGTTTTAAGAAATTAAAATCATATCACACTTTCCAAACGAAGAGAATGGGTCCTTAACTAATGCATAAATAAAGCAAAGTAAGATGCACATAATATATAATACCTCATAGCCCCATTGAGTGTTTTCTTCATAGGTGCAGCTAACTAGTTCTTGTAGCCTCTCTTCCAATTCACATGCATTTTTATGTGTCCTAATAGGAGAGTGACTCTTCAATTCAATCTTGTTTTCCTTACTAAACTCCCTTCCACATAATGCTTCCCTCCTGTGGAAACAGCCCGTTCCTATGTACAAAGGGCCACCACAACCATCCAGGCCATGAAATTCAACTTTCTGTAAAGACAAAGAATGTTATTAAGGAAGTATATAGAGGAAGCAGTCCAGCCCAGCTAGTCGCCGACTCACTCTCCCTTACGGGAGGTCTCGGGGTTCGAAACTCAATGGAGTGAGTTTCAGCCCTGATTACTCCAGACCCCCCTCCCCCAGACGCCCCTGGAGTAAAAAAAAGGAAGTATATATAGAAACAAGTTAAGTGAATAATTAAACTCTTATACTTACATCAGTTACAAGCAAGGATCCTGCATATAAGTCATTCTTTGTAATGTTTTGGAAGTTTTGCGGGAATTGTGCAAAAGCAATATTGTGGCTTTTCTTTTCATCCATAAAAAAGCAAAGGGCATCTTGAATTGAACCTGAGTTGTTCGAGTACATATCGCAGTCGACATTCAGGATGATAGGTGCATTGCTAATCTCAGATGAAACCCTAATCTGCATATATTAAGTAGAAGAATGAGGTATTGACTTAAAGCTAAATACTTTTGATGTATACTATAGTTCTATAACTTACCAATCCATTCATGGCACCAGCTTTGAAATTATGAAAATATTGTGGCCTTTTCTCCCTGGCCATGTAAACTAGAGTTGGCAAAACATGCCCTTCATTGTCCTTTGCTTCTTCCTCCCTCTCATCAATTAGTATCTTTTTTGTAGGTTAAGAATAAAAAACAGAAGTAAGGATTCTCAAACCAACCAATTCTAATAATTAAACAACACAAATTGAAAACAAGTGTGAAGGTGCATGTTTAAGGAATAATGTCCAACACCTTCACCATAGCAGCATGATTTCCAGGAGATGAAGATGGATCCCACTTAGAATATCCTCTCTCCTCAAAGAGATCATATGTGGGGACTCTTCCAAGTTTGCAAGCAATCATGATTCTGTTTTCCATCTCTTGATAGCGCTTCTATCCACAAAAGAAGGCAATCCATGTGATTATTGCTACGAATACAATCTAGGCCTAAGCAGTTTGTACAACAGTCATTATTCCAAGAACGTTTTCTAATTTCAAAAAAGTTTAAACATCTTTGTGAGGTTCTAAAGATCAGGATACTTGTATCAAGAACTGAGAAATTTTTCCTCAATATTGCCTCCCCAAGGACCCCAATATAGACAGTCCTGATCTCTATATAACCCATCTTCATTGATTTTGTCCCCATCATGTTTTGTCCCTTACCAAGCTAAAATAAGTTGTTAATGAAGATTATGTAACCCCTTATCCATTAGCTTAAGTCGGCAAATTTTTCAGAGGGGGATAAATAATTCACAATCTTTCAATTTTAGGTAGTAACTTCATTTGTTCCATTAATTTTGTCCTTTTTAATAAAAGAATCCATTTTATTTAGAGTAACTAATTTCTAATTAAAATATTTCTTCTTTTATGTACAAATCCCAATCACATTTTCTTTATTTTGAATTTGATACCGGGGGCATAATTAGAGGAGGCAACCAAGGCCATCCACGTTTGGTAAGAATGTAAAAATATTGTGTAAACAAATTTGTCTATAAAAAAACATGGAAAAAACTTTATACCATCAACCTCAATATCTTGTCACATGTATACTGTATAATTGTATACTTCCTTTATCCCTAAATAAACATCTCACTTTTCTTTTCGTTTAGTCCCTTAAAAATGTTCACTTTCCTTATTTGGTAAACGAACTTTAGTTATACTTCATATACATATAAAAACTAAAGAATTAACATTCGGCGGATAAGGTACAAAAATTTATGTTTTCCATATTTTAAAGTTTCTTACACTTTTCTTTTTGAATGTATTTAAAAGTTTGCTACATTTTTCATTTTTCATTTTGGAATGTAAGTTTTCCCTTTAGAAATACTCAATTACTTTTACTTTCTCTACATTTTATGCTCTCTTCCGTACTTTTACACCATATTTCACTTTTTTCATTATGCATTATCACAGCTACTTTCCTCATTAAATAATGTGTCAAAGTCATATGTTTCAATTTTTAAAATAGAGATGGCACCTTGAGCATGGAGAAATCTGTGGGCTCAACACCATCTTGATGAAGAGGAAAATAAGCTGCAGGACACCTGGGGTCAATGTTGTTCTTTTTGCAAAAGGGAAGCCAATGCTTAGAGAAGATGGAAGCCTCCAATAGAGCATAGAAGGTAAGCTCAGACCCGGCATCATCGGACAGGTAAACACTGAGCTTCTCCGGCGGGTAGTCGTATGCCATCACTGATAAGACGGTGTTGACCACCATGATCGGCGGCTCTGTTTTTGGGTCAGCCGTACATACGAACACATCCACATTTGGCAAGTTATTCCCATATCTGTTTGTTTCCCAGGACTTAGCACACAAATTTGGGGTATAATGCAAAAACAGAGGTATAATTTGAGATATCTGCGATTCTGTTTTATCAAGAACAACAAACGAAGGTATTTGAGATATCTTTTCCAATTATTTTTTCTATTTGTTGGAATCGTTTCTACTCCGTATGGTTTTTCATTGTAATCAATTTTAAAACTGCCTAATATCACCTAGTTCTTATATTATTTTCTTTTATGCACTTCATCGTTGCTACTTGCTACAAAGGAAAAGGGAAAGAAGTGTTCCTTACAATTTAAACACGAATTTAGCCCTAGAGTTTCTGATATAAAAAGATACCACAAATTTGATAAAATTTGTGTGACTTTAAATCATTCTTACTTTATTCGTACTTTATCAATTAATATCAATCACATATACTTATTTTTTTAAATAATTGTGTCACCCCATTAACTCTGTCATCGCATCATTTTTTGGTATCATGCTAGTCCCAAGTGAGGATAGAGGAGGGTGTTGTGGTAGGCGCGTGACAGCCAACAGTATCACTTAGTCATATCACATGACAAAATGTGCATGATACGTTGGATGTGTGGACATACTAGGAAGGACCACGTGAGGAATGAGACAATCAGACAAAGGGTGGGAGTAGCACCTATTAAAGACAAGATACAGGAGTCGAGCCTACGATGGTTTGGTAGAAGAGCGAGTGATGCACATGTCAGACAGGTTGAGATGTGTGGAGAAGAGGCAGGGAAGAGAGGGAGAGGAATACTCAAACAGACGTGGGTTATGGGAGTCCGAAATGATATGCTTCTTCTTGGATTGGATGCGGGTATTCGTGTGGAAGAGTGATCCCGTATTATCTTTTCCCCTCATCTTTTTTCTTGTTTTTTTATCCTTTTATCCATGTATATAAACATTATTTTTATCTTTTTTATTTTATCATTTTTAGGTATATTCATATTTTTTATATTATCTATTTTATAATAGCTTACTTTTTTATCTTTATTTTATTTCTTTTCTCTTTCTTGGTGATATCATGTATCGATTCATGTTAGTTGATCAGTGATCACAAATCTTTTGGAACTAAGGTTTGAATATTGTTGTAATCAGACCATCATAATCAAAAAATGATAGTAAAATATCATGTGTCGCCCAATTTTGTTCCAATATCGGTGCGACGGAGGTAGTAATCGGAATTGTAAGTTTGCAAACAAGGTTTAATAAGTTGCGTGTTTCACGTTTTTAAAAATGGTCCTGTTGTCTTTTCAAGAAAAAAAAAGTGGTCTTGTTGCTGAGGCAACAATAATTAAAAGACTAATGTTTGAAGAACTGTGTAGTATTTTCACGATGACATATTGACATGCTGGAACAGATGTCAAGCTCGTAACAAAAAGATCCGGTATGCAGTGATACATCTAGAAAATTCCGTCAGTGGTGACAAATTTACACTACATTATCACACAATTTTTAGGAAATAAATATTAATAAAAAAAGTCAACAATTTATTAAAAATAAAATAATTTTTTATAAGAAACATATGAAATATGTAATTATAAATTTATAACTAATTTAAGTTACAAATAAACAAGTGTGTTTTAATATTAGGTGTGAAAAGATGTGATTGAAATCACATATCATTTAATAGTTGCATTAAAATAAATTATTTTTAACTAACTTGGATCTTAGGTCAAGAGTGTTAGACATTCTATAGTTTATTACATGCAAAACCAAAAATATATAAGAACTGGATGAAATATGTAATTATAAGTAATTTAAGTTATAAATAAACAAACAAATTTTAATATTAAGTGTAAAAATATGTTATTGAAATTTTTGTTGGAATTACATACGGAGTATATTTTATTAGCTACATTTAAAATAATTAATTTGAATGTTATATTGGACAAATTTTAAAGAGTTGGGGCAAAAAAAATAGTCCACTCTCAGAGCGGACTCAGAGATTCGAACTTGGACACACTAATACAGTGTCCAACTGTCCATCACTACTACCAACGGACTACGGAACTTGGTTTGTCATTGGGGATGCTAAATTTGTACTACCTCCGGTTTTTTTTAATCTTCACAGTTTGACTTCACACAAAATAAGAAAAGAAATTTGACTTTACTGTAGAGTACACTGTTGAGGCACTGTTTGACACTGTTTGGCACTGTAGAGACACTGTTTGGCACTGTTGAGACACTGTTTGACACTGTTTTGATGTAGATTTCTTTGCCAAAAAAAGGAAATAAGGAAGTGTGAAGTTTATTTTAGACCGTCCCAAAAAGGAAAGTGTGAAGTTTATTAAAAACCGGAGGGAGTATTATACATGTATGATAGAATATATAAAAATTACACAAATAAAATTTGATATATATATATATATAATGGGATTAGGTGGGGGTTGAGTGGGGCAGCTGCCCCCTGCCCCCATAGTAGATACGCCCCCGCGGGTATGAGGTAAATTGAAGAGAAGTTGTTGAGAAGGGAGTCACGTTTCTAGTGGGATAGAGAAAAGTTTAAGTAGAGTCATTTCGTTTCTTGTAGAAAGTGTTCAAGGCATTCATAAATGAGAAAACTGTCAAATAGGTCATCGAACTTTCATAAAAAAGTCAATTAAGTCCTTCTATAGGAGATTTTGTCTGACCATCGCGATTTGGGGCGGTTCCTGGTGGAATTTTTTGATGAATTTTTTTGAGCATCTTATTCATCAAGTCTAGTTTACTCATACCAAATTTAAGCTAAAAATTCAGTTGGGAACGTATTCAAATTAATTCGATAACGCAAAAAATGCGCAGTTATCTTCGCGAATTAATTTGAATGTGTTCCCGATTGAATTTTTAGCTGACATTTGGTATGAGTAAACTAGACCTGATGAATAAGATGCTAAAAAAATTTCATCAAAAAATTCCACCGGGAACCGCCCCAAATCGCAACGTCCGAACAGAACCTCCTATAGAAGGACTTAATTGACCTTTTTATGAAAATTCGAGGACCTATTTGACAGTTTTCCCTTCATAAATGGATCCAAACAAGATTGTTTGTGCTTCATCTGCATTACAAAAATACATCAAACGGAGCACGCCCAATAGTTGATTTGCATTACACAAATGCATTGAAAATAAGGGTTTCTATAACTGTATTGTATTAAGAATTAGTGACAAAATTTAAAAGTTCATGAATTTTAAAAGTTTATGTGTATTCAATGTGAACTTTTAAAAGTTTACAAAAGTGTATAAACGCCTATGTGTATTCAAACTACCGTTCATTCTTATTGACTTCTAAAATTATGGATTCTCATGGACTTTTAACTCATTCTTAATTCAATAATTCTCTGCAATTTTATCTTCTCCTCACCAAAGATTTCCGTGGACTTTTCTATTGTCTTCTACTCATCACAAGTACGTTATAGTGTATTAATCTAGAGAGAAGTGAGAGCTAGAGAGAAAGCGAGCAATTAATATTTCTCAACCCCCCATAATTACCCCTAAGAGGCTATTTATAGGAGAAAAAGGTGGGTTATGGCTCCCAAGACTTAGGCCTGAGAGCCCCAATACAAAATAAGGTCTCTAATAGGCTGAGTACAGATTTCTAAAGCTAAGTATAAAGTCTAGTCTAGGGGTGGGTCGGAGAAACCGAAAACCGAATCGAAAAAACCCGAACCGCAACCAAAACAACTGAACCGCAAGAAAACTGAAACCGAACTCAAAAAACCGAACTGAACCGTAGTAGTTTGGTTTCGGTTTTGGCTTTCACATCTCAAAATCGAACCGAACCGAATAACCCGAACTTTTTAAAACTTGTTACTTTGTTTATTAATCATTAAGTGTAATATTTTATTTAGTTTTTAATCTAGAAAATTAATGTTTGATACTAGATTTATTATATGATTTGCAAGATATTAAAATTTAATATTACAGTTTAATTAAGTGAAACACTTGTACAAACACTTAAATCTATTGCTATAATACTAACATGTTGATATTTTAAATCGTAATTTACATTTTGCTTGTTGTTTTGCATATATGACAAAAATATTTTGTTGATATATTATATGTTAGGTATGTTTGTTATCACCATATTGAACAAATATGTATTATTATAAACTATACTTTAAACAACATAGCAAAAACTGTGAAACCTTAGAGCATAAATATCTTTGTATAAAAGAAAGTATAATAAGTTATTTACTAATAAAATTTTAACTTACGAATACACTGTATATAATTCACAAATAAACTCATGTGTTTAATTAATTTAGAAAATGTTTAAATTGATATACGCATACTGTCTAATTCATTGTTTGGAAGTGCATTTGTTTCTTCTTTCTTTTAATTATGTGTGTTTTTTTATTGTATTACTATTAATACTCCGTAATAGTTTGACGTAGTTTATTGTTTTGTTTTTGTTTTCCAATTACCACTTCTCTAACCAATTCAACAAAAATAGTTTGGTAAAAACCGAAAAACCCAAAACCGAACCAAAATAAACCGAACCGAACAAACCGTGGTTCCAAAGTTTTTAGCATAAAACCAAACCGAACCGAACCGAACTTTTTACTTTGGTTAGGCATTTGGTTTTACATGAAAACCGAACCGTTTGAACCGAACCCACCCCTAGTCTAGTCTGTTGGAGCTTCGTTGTCCGAAGGAGTGCTAGGCCGATGGAGGACCTAGTTGACGGAGGTCTGAGTTCCGCTCCTGGGCTTTTGGACTACATTATGTGATCTGGTGCTCTTGGCCGATGAAAGATCTAGTGGGTCCCAGTTGTTCCTGCTGAGTATGTAGGTCATAGGGTCTGGGCCCATATACTCTATCAGTACGCATAGACCTGGTTGCAGATTTCGCTATATTTACCCGAGATCACAACTCGGTCAACAAGTTCTGGACTAGAACCGGCCGAATCGGGAGGTGGGTACCAGGATGGTCTCAAGAAGTGATACTACGTATTTTATATGTAGTCTTACGAAGAAAATGTAGGGGTGAGATCAGTTCAGTTCTTGAAAGAAAAATAAGAACCATTTAAAAAACCATTAATCACGTATCGATTCGGTTCAAGAAGTTTTTAGAAGAACCGCTATAAGAACCGGTAGTATTAAATCGGTACAATTCCGGTACGTTGTCAATAAACCATTAAGAATAAAATATTTTAACTATTACTGTGTTTTATCGTTAAATCGCTAACTCATAAAAATATAATTTCAAATTAATAAACATTTAACCGTAAATAAGTATACAAAATTTAACAAGCTAAAAATGAAAGTAAAACAATTATTAAGAATAAAAGCTTGATTGCACATATGTTTCTACCATGGATCTAAAAATCGGGCTAGGCGCCGCCTAGTCGCTAGGCGGTGGCCGGGCGCCCCGATTTTGGTGTAATCGGTCGAAAAAATCGGTCAGGCGCCTAGGCGGCCGCCTAAGCGGCTAGGCGTGCTCCTGGGCGGGCTAGGCGGTCCGGATTAATTTTTTCCCCGATTCAACTTTTTCCCCCCGTTTTGACTTAAAACCACATTTGATCAATAAGTATTCTATTTCTATATAGTTTAGCTTCATATTACTACGACAAAAAATAATTTTGACATATTTATAACTTTTTAGAGTGTATATATACATTTTTAGAGACTAAAAATATATAAATATCTACATTTATATATTAATTTTTTTATTATTTATAATTTTTATACATAAACCATAATATCTAATGATTATATGAGCTATTTCTATTTTCAAAATAATATATAAAATTATTGGTAATATTTTTAAATTTCAATGAAAATAAAAAAAAAAACAAAAAAATAAAGGAAAATACCTAGACGCCCGCCTAGGCGGGCTAGGCGCTAGGCGGCCAGTCACCGCCCGACTAGCGCCTAGCGCCTTTTAGAATACTGGTTTCTACCATATTCGGCAATGAGTGTAACACTTGTGTAAGGATTAATGTTCTTACTCATTGAGTTGTGTAATACTCCGGATAACAATTGACCATAAAGAGGTTGAGATTGTTGAACATTCACGAAATTTTGAGTTTTCTTTTTAAAATACATATATACATACACACACACACACATATATATATATGGATTCTTATGCTTCATTTATTAAAAGGATGACACCCCATCCCTGAGGGTCCCCCAACATCGACCGGACGGCACGATGGGAGGATGTAAATTGGACTATAATCACAATCTGACAGATAGAGAGTGGGGCTCTGTCCCCGGTACTTACAGAGGCCCTATGCATTTTTCAGCATAATAACCCCTCATCGTAGTTGCCGGGATTCGAACCTGAGACCTAACCCTTGTGACACTCCCTCGCTACCAGTTGAGCTACGCCCACCGGTTAAAACTAAGGTATGGGTAAACTTTTTATAGTGACTAGCTCCACCGCTTTCACGGCCCCTTACCCCAGAAACCCAACTTTGGCTTGGCCCTACGGGTTAGTATACACCGCTTGGCCCTACCACTTGAAGGGTTTTTTGGGGGAGCATAGTTCCACTGGTGCTAGTGGGACTCGAACACGAGACCTCTCCTATGCAGGGGTAACCTCACAACCAGCTAGACTATAAGTGATGGTTTCTTATGCTTCATTTATTCTTGTAGAACTATGTTTGCTAAGATGAATTAAATTTATTTCATTTAATTATTCAATTGTTTCTTATCATATTATACATAGAAAATGACTTACGGTAATACTAAAACATAGCATTTTTTTCAAAGTATGATCATATGTTTGATTTTCCTTAAATCGGATTATATAATTAATTAATATAATTAATTGTCATTAGTTCCCTTGCATAACCAAAGTCATTTTATTGGTGGTGGATCAGTCTGATGATGATGACACGAACTCCGGAGACGTAGGCAGATGGATAACGACGATCTAGGTGAAAATTCCGATGACCCAAATATGCTCGTCCGGATTCATATGTCTATGGACTTTTTGAAAGTCTAAAAATTATCCATGAATTTAAAAGTCTATATAATTCATTCATAAAAAATACTCCCTCCGTCCCTAATAACTTTGTCAAATTTGACCGATACGAGGATTAATAAAGTAAAAATTGTGTGGTTAATGTTTGTGTAGAGGAGGGAGAGTGGCAAAGTTAATGGGACATCAAAAAAAGGAAAGTTGGCAAAGTTATAAGGGACAAAAGTAATATATAGATTTACAAGGTCATTCACTTTTTCAAAAGTTCATGAATTAAAAAAAGTTCATCACAATCCATATTCAATACACCCTCGAAGAATTATTGGTGCTTGTTCGCGAATGTGTATAGGGGCATTAGTTTGGAATAAAAAAGTAGTTTGGTCATATAAAGTACGAAGTATAAAGTAATTAGAATTAAACCACACGGGTAACTCAGTTAGTTAAGTGGTGGAAAATTTGGATCAATGGATCAAGGTTCGAATCCCGCACCGATCGGGTGGATGTCACAACCTCTGAAATGGACTGGACCTCTAGCACGCACGGATATATGCGTCTACTGTCACTCCGTCGACTGAGTCATCGTAATTTACATGCTTCCATGTGTTATGTCGGGTCATGACGTGGGAGGCTCCGAAGATGGGAGATTCCAACTTTTGGATCAAGTAATTAGAATTAGAGATGGCATTTTCGGCCGACCCGTTGGATACCCACACCGAACCGATTTGGTCAAACCGGGGAAAACCGGTTTGACCGGGGAATGGGTACGGGGCGGGGAATACCCGAATTTTTTAAATGGTTAATGGTATGGTTATGGTTCTATACTAATCCGCCCCGTTATCCGCCCCGAAACCGCCCTGTTCACTAATGGTACCCGATCCGTAACATTATTAATGAATTATTACTTTTTATATATAAGAATAATAAGTATATATGCTAAATTGTGTATACTAAATAGAACAATATATATCATATAAATAATGCTAAAAAGTATACTAGGGAGTACTTTTTTAGACCTAAAACTAAATATATGTCTAAACCTGTTTTTGGAATTTGGATTCTAGGATGATTACTACTTTTTTATTATGTTACAAGAAATATTAGGTGCATGTCATACTAATGAATTGAAGCCAGTCTGCTTGATTGCTTAAATATTTATCTTTCTATGTTTTAGGGTGTTTTGAATATACAAATAACAAGTAGGATTAGAAATTGGTTATTTTTTTTTAAAAAATGATTACTTGGTATCATTTGGGGAAACGGTTACCCGTGGATAAACCGATTCCCCGTTGGGGCGGGTACGGTTCAAATAAAAATTATCCGAACGGGTAATGGGGCGGTTTTGGGGCAAACATTTATCCAACGGGGCGGTTTCGGTTTTATGTGTACCCGTCCTCGATCCGCCCCGTTGCCATCACTAATTAGAATGAATTTGATTTTGCATCCCCAATAATAACATTGTGAAGAAAAATTTATAAATAAGATACAGAATCAAAATTTTTAAAAATTGAAATGCAAAGTAATTTACGATTACTTTACGAATCAAGTTTTCCCAAGTAATTTACGAGTCCTAATTAATTGGTATGATCGAATGGAAAGTCAAAACATGAAGGAACAAATGAAACCTTTTCAAGAGCTTGTGAGGAAAAGGACGACGGAAAAGCAGGTTCCAACGGAGAAATTGAGTGAGGAGCCAATAAAACCCAAACCACAGCTCAGCCGCCAGCATTCCAACCCACCACCACATTCCGCCGCCTTCCGCCGCAGGCATGTGAACTACTCTGTAAATGAGGACGCACACTATTCCGGCAAGAATGGTGGACGCCAACAGCCGGTAAACCACCCTTCCCTTTCCCGTCTTCGTCTCGAATAAAGCCTCATACTTCCCATCGTCCTCCATTTTCCAAGCTCCGGGTTGAGATAATCTTTAATTAATTTCGTCTGTCAAGGAACATGCTTTGATTGCTTTATACAGTTGAGAGTCAGACCGGCCATCATTTTCTGACCGAACTCATATATTGTCAGAATAATTTTGGTCAGAGAGAGATCATGTATGGAGGAGCTGATCTGAGTGAGTCCATGATGATTGTATATATACAGCAGGGCAGCCATCTTGGACCAATTTCCTTGGGGAGTAATTGTGGGTAAAGAAAATTGTTATAGATGCTCCCTATGATATTACGCTTTTCTAGAGTACTCACTTTATTTGATGGGCATATTAGTTTGATTTAACCGAATTCAATTGTACCAAATCAAATTAATTCGAACCGAAATCAGATCACATGTAATTTGATTTGAGTTTGGTAGTGCTTCTTTCAAATCGTATTAAACTGAATCGAAACTGATAAAAATCGAACAAAATTGAAGTGGATTAAAGTAATTCAATAAACCATCATATATTATTAAACAATAGCATATCCAAGTCGAAGCAAACCAAATCAAACCAAACCAAACAATAGTGTGGTTTTTGGTTGGTAATAATTCTCTCATCCTGTTCCAAACCGAAACTGATAGAAACTGAAATGTCCAGCCCTAATTATCTCTCATTTTTGCTTTTTCATGTATTTTAAAATAATTATTATACACTTTATAAAAAGTAAGAAATTTTTGGTAGAGTAACGATATTGTAGCGGTATTGTAGTGGTACTGTAGCTGTTTTTTAAGTGAGTTTCTTTTCAAAATGAGAAATGGAGCAATTAATTTGATACATCCCAAAAAGGAAAGTGTGACTGATAAAGTGAAGCGTAGGGAGTATGTTTTTTATGATTTCTAGAAGTATAATTTTTCTTTAATAAAAAAATGAAAGTTATATTAGGTGAATGGGTTCTATAAGGGAGCATTTGACTTTGCATTTCATGTTTTACGTTATACTTAACTTTCCACATATTCTAAAAATCATTAATGTATACACATCAGCACAAAAATTGTGAAAGAGTGAGATACAATGTCAAATAATTTTATAATGAATTGAGGTGCATGCATTAGTGATTTTGAGAATATGATGCAAAATGAAATATCACAAAAATATAGGGTACAAAGTCAAATTCTCCAATTCAAAAATATGAAAAATTAAAGTTATACCTAGTATTAGCTGAATTTTTTTTGACTGGACTCTAGAAGTATGATTAAAAAATGAAACTATATTAGGGCTAAGTTTTGGTACACACATATTGGAAAATCGCTTTATTGCAAAATGTAGAAAATTCAAAATTATATACTACCTATAGGGCTATAGGCGTGTATATATAGTCGTAGGTTGATTTTGTCGAATTTCGGTTTCATCACTTGGTTTAGACGTTAGACATTTGGAATGGAGGATGAATTCTAGTGATGTGACATAGGAGAGAGATAGAATAAATATTTTTATTTAATACAGATGAAGTGACATGTAGGAAAAAAAAAGAGAAAAGAGAAATAATATTGAAATCCAAACACAGGAATTACTTTGACAAGAAATGAAAAACAAACCCCTTAAAACGTGTCCAACCACATTTACATTGTTAAAGTGACATCAATAGTGACATCAATTAACCCCTATCTAAAAGTTGCTTTAGATTGCAAAATCAAATTCTCCCATTCTTAAAGTGTGAAAAAATAAAGTTATACCTTGCATAAGCTGAAAGTTTTTTGGACTGTATTCTAGAAATATGATTAAAAAATGAAACTATAGTAGGGTTAAGTTTTGGAACACGCCTTTTGGAAAATCACTTTATTGCAAAATGCAGAAAATTCAAAATTACATACTCCGTATAGGGCTATAGGCATGTATATACGTTAGACATTTGGAATGGAGGATGAATTGCAGTGATGTGACATAAAAGAGGGAGAAAGATAGAATAAATATTTTTATTTAATATAGACGGAGTGACATATAAGAAAAAATAAAAAAGAGAAGAGAGATAAGATAAAATGTAAACCTAAGTCTATAACAAGGTTCACAAATGAACCTTACACGGGATTCAAGAAATGAAGAGTAGATGAAAAGCGAGTTAAAAATGATATGAAAATGAAAATGAATAAAATTTAGGAAATATGTGGGTCCTATCCATAAAAATTGTGAGGTAGAAAATGGACCCATGTGTAAGGGTGTATAAGAGATCACATAAGTGCATTAGAGGTGCTTTTAGAACATTTGATATTGAAAAAAGTAAAATTGTAAATCAATCTGAGTGTGTTTACTCAGCTCCGACCGATTTCGTTTCTGTTTTTGTTGATTTTGACATGTTTCGAGCAGTTTTAGGTGATTTTACTCGGTTTCTATTGGTTTTTAATGCTTACATCGCGATTAGTTTTGTAGTTGATTAATTTTAATCGGTTTGTTAAACGACTTCAGCTTATCAATTATTATGTCCAACTCTAATAAGAAAAATGGTTTAAAGATTGTCTTGACGAGGCATACCTCTCAGTATTTTTCTCTTAATTTTGCGGATACTTTAGAAATTTAGAGTTACTACATATCGTCTTTCTCCTATAATTTCTAATGGGCAAAGGTACCAGACCCGTCAAGATATCGGAATCCAAACACAGGGATTATATTGCTTTGATAAGAAATGAAAAACAAACCCCTGTCTCAAAATTAATATATTTGCGATGCTTTATACTTTGGCCGCCCAAATAATTGAACTCATATTCAATCCAACATTTGTTAGTTTTTTATAACCTAATATTAAGTTTACTTTGGTATCAATATCAAATTCCAGCTTTGTAAATGTTTTTTATGTAAAAGTTTTATTATTCTCTCTTTAAGATAACAAAGTATCTCACATTTCCTTTGTCCTACAAGCAAAGGCAGTCCCAAATACTTCCCGTGGCAACTTCTTTATTTACCATCTGACTAGAGCTTGCTTCATATTAACAAAGCAAAATTTTCACCACCTCACATTCCTTTTCATTTGCTATAAAAACAAAAGAAAAAATGTTGTCAACAAACCAAAGATGTGTTAAGGTGCAAACTCCATTCACTCCACCCTATCGTACTCTTTACTTATATCATGTTTTAAAGCGATAGTTGATAGACCCCTCTTTTTCATGCCCCTTCCCGGTCTATTAATGTTGTGCTTCAAAAAGTAATCATCACATTGTCAATAATTGATTGTCCCGAGACAAAAGCACTTTGATTATACTTGATATTATACCATCCAAGATACCTTTCATTCAATTAACCATCACTTTAGCAAATATTTTATACTCCACATTACATAAAGCTATATTACGTTAGTCTCCCATCCCTTCTGACTTATCTTTTTCCGATATTAGTAATAAATTAATGCAATTTAATTCAATAGGAATCCACCTTCTTCAAATGCATGCTCACAAAATGCCACAACCTCCGACCCCACTAGTTCCCCGAAGTTCTAAAAAAGAAATTAGGATGCATCCCATCTTGCCTAGGCACCTCATCCGGTTCCATAGCAAACCCTGCCTTTCTAACTTCTTTGGGAGTAATTTGACTAAGTAATGTCATGTTTTGAGTTATAGAGACCCTTTTATAACTCACTATCATAAAATACTCTATTATCATATTACCCAGCAGCTCTCTATATATCACCCACTCTATTATCCTTCTTTCCTCTATTTAACCGAATTATGAAAGAAATGTGTATTAATATCCCTTTCTCGGAACCAAAATTTTTTGCACGTTGTTTTCAAAATTATTTTGTTGCTCAAATAGCCCCACGAAGGTCACTTTTACTCTTTGATACTCGGCCGCTCACTGCAACCCATCCTGAAGCCTTAAAGCCTTCAGCCTTCTATTGCAAATATCAATCCTTGTGTGGACCCCACTCTTGGGCGTACTACTCCACTTCCCAAGCTTCTTACCACAAAATGTTAACTTCTTTCATAAAGATGCCTCCCTCCAACTACTCCAACTTCCTTGTACGTACAACCTCTCTACAACCCACATCCTTAAGTCATATATTTTCAAATTTGAAAAACCTCTTCTCACACCTCCATACACTAGGTAGCAACCTAATATACAACATGATATGACCACTAGAAGGTTCTTCTAAATCGAGGAGCGTAGCTCATATGATAGGAAGAGAGTGTCACAAGTAACTGGGTTCAACTTCAAGCAATGACTGGGATGAAACCTCACTCTCTTTACATCCTCCCAGATAATTGTCTAGTCGATTCTGGGACCCCTCTCAGGGATGAGGTGTCATCCTATTAGAAGGTCCTTCTAAGGATGTAGCATGAGTTGCCCCCAAACAAATTGCACCAATCATCATTTGCTAGAATACTATGTAGCTTCTCCTCAACCCACTATGTTGAATTGTGTCCCCTCTCCCAAGTCCAATGATACCCCTTAAAATGGAAATCCTTCCGCCCACAACTTCATATCACTTCACGAAACCCTTGCATCATCCAATTAGGTTGTGGAATTCGTCCCTCCTCACTTGGGAACATCATATCATTGATCTTGCTTATTACCAGAATACCAGCCATGGTAATCGATATAGACTGGCTAGAAGACTAAGCATTGCCTAGAATTCTTTGCATCTAACCCATTCTGGTATCCTGTAAAACCCTGTAAATATCCACTTAGCATTGTCTTCATCGAGAATGTTGAAGCTTCAAATACGGTAAGCTTGATGTCATTGTCTTTCCAAAACACTGCCAAGCCACCATTTAGTCCACAACTTTCTACCACAAAACTTATATGAAAACCTAATTATGCCACAACGCCTTTTGCGTCCGTAGGATCCGTAGGAGATTACTTACGACTTTCCTCTAATTTGGTCTACATTAGGAAAATGATGGTTGGATGTTTATCATGAACAAGATCAACAAGCACTTGGACTGTTGTCAAATTTCCCAAACTTCTACACTTCCATCTCACTACTCATCGTATACACAATCGCTCACCACCGGAGGAAACGACTAGTCTAAAACTCCTCTGAACCTCGACAATAATTTTGTCGACCGGAAAAACGTACTAGCCCTAAACCTGCCAAGTATCAGACCACAATTTCCTCGTACTTTTGCACCTATTAAGACTTTAGATATGATTTGTTTATTTCTTCTTTACTATTTTTAAAAAATATAGTTGGTGGTATATAATTATTTTATAAATATTCGATTTTCAGGTTTATACTTTATATGCTTTATATTAAATTGTTATTGTCAAAAAGCTGGAACACACAACATGTGTGTTCAAACGGGAATTGAAGGCACAATTCCTGCCACATAACGTTTCCTGGATGGCGCGGGAATCGTTGAAGAAACTGAAACATAGCGGTTCAATCCGTGAGTACGTGAAGGAGTTCTCCTCACTCATGTTAGACATTCAGAACATGAGCGATGAGGATAAACTCTTCAACTTCATGAGTGGCTTACAACCATGGGCGCAGGCCGAGTTGCGGAGACTGGCTGTGAAAGACTTACCCACGGCTATGGCTGAGGCGGAGAGTTTGGTTGACTTCAAGGCAACGGCCCCTCAAGGCAAAAAGGGGGACCACGGCAAGAAGGACCAGGTTGGCAAGGCAAAGCATGGTGGGAAGGACAAGTCTAAGAAGAAGGACTCGAAGTCTTCTTCTGATGGAGGAAAGAGGGACAAGTCCCAGTCCGGATGTTGGACATGTGGTGGAGACCATTTTCAGCGTGATTGTCCCAAAGCCTCCAAGATAAATGCCATGGTTGAAGGGGAATCGAAGGACCAGGGTGCTGGCCCGTCCCATTGTAGCCCTCTTCAGTTGCTGACTGCTATGAACGAGAGACCCCAGCGGGTGGTTAACCGGGGGTTGATGTACGTCAATGTACAGATTAACGGTATCGAGGTCTTGGCGATGGTCGACACTGGTGCAAGTCATAACTTTGTTGCGGAAAGGTTGATTCCCAAGTTGCGACTTGAACTTGAGGAGAATAGTTCCAAGATGAAGACGGTGAATGCCGCGGCCAGAGATGTTACTGGTCGGGCAGATGTCTCACTCAAAGTCGGAGACTGGTTGGGAGTTTGTAGCCTAACAGTTCTGCCCCTGGATGACTTTGACCTGATCTTGGGGAATGAGTTTCTCCTTGCTGCAAGGGTGGCAGTGTTTCCCTATTTAGGAGGGATGATGATCAACGACGAAGAGAAGCCTGGCTTTGTGAGAGGCAGGTACGCAGATCAAGGTAAGGCAAAAGGGATTGCCGCATGCTCGGCTATGCAGATCAAGAAAGGCATGAAGTGTGGGTACGAGACGTATCTGGCTGTCATGATTGAGACCAAGGAAGGGATTTACCAAGATGTTCCGGAAAGAGTTGTTGACTTGTTGGAAGAGTTCAAAGATGTGATGCCACCGGAGTTGCCCAAGAAGTTGCCTCCTAGACGTGCTGTGGATCACAAGATTGAATTGGTTCCAGGAGCAAGGCCTCCTGCCCAGGCCCCTTATCGGATGTCCCCATCGGAGTTGGAAGAGTTGCGGTCCCAGTTGAACGAGTTGCTGGAGAGCGGCCTGTTGCAGCCTTCCAAGGCACCCTATGGCGCTCCAGTTCTGTTCCAGCGGAAGCATGATGGATCCCTCCGGATGTGTGCTGATTACCGAGCCTTGAACAAGGTCACTGTGAAGAACAAGTATCCAATACCGAATGCACAGGACTTGTTTGACAGGCTGTCAAAGGCGAGGGTTTTCACAAAGCTGGATTTGAGGGCGGGCTATTGGCAAGTCAGAATCAGTCCCGGAGATGAGGGTAAAACGACCATAGTTACTAGATATGGCTCCTATGAATTCCTTGTAATGCCGTTTGGGCTAACCAATGCCCCGGCTACTTTCTGCAACTTAATGAATGATGTTCTTTACGAGTATCTTGATTTGTTTGTCGTTGTGTATTTGGATGACATTGTGGTGTATTCGAACTCTGTTGAAGACCACATTGTGCATCTTAGAAAGGTCTTAACGCAACTGCGTAGGAACGAGTTGTATGTTAAGAAGGAAAAATGCGAGTTTTGCATGGGCCAGATTTCGTTCCTTGGGCACGTGATTAGCCAAGGAGAAATCAAAATGGATTCAAAGAAGGTTGAAGCCATTGTTGACTGGCCGGTCCCTAGGGATGTGGGACAGTTGAGATCGTTCCTTGGGTTAGCCAACTATTATCGGCGGTTCATTAGCGGCTATTCCAAACGGGCAAACCCTTTGACAGATTTGACGAGGAAGAAGCAGAGTTGGAACTGGACAGAGGCATGTCAGCGTGCCTTTGAAGATTTGAAGAAAGCCGTGGCTAGTGAGCCAGTCCTGAAGTTGCCAGACTTTGCTACCCCGTTCGAAGTCCATACCGATGCCTCAGACCGAGCTTTAGGCGGAGTGCTTGTGCAGGATGAGCATCCCGTGGCCTTTGAAAGTCGGAAACTGAAGGATGCGGAGACAAGGTACAGTGCCCATGAGAAGGAAATGACGGCCGTTGTCCATTGCTTGGAAGTATGGAGGCACTACTTGCTTGGTACGAAGTTTAAGGTGGTGACCGACAACGTGGCGAACACGTACTTCAAGTCCCAGAAGAAGCTGTCCCCAAAGCAGGCTCGATGGATGGAGTTCCTGGACGAGTTTGACTTTGACTGGGTTCATCGGCCAGGCCGGCACAATGCCGTGGCAGATGCACTTAGTCGGAAGGTTGTTGATGAGTATGTCAACGCTTTGGTGATGGTGCAGGGGAATATGGTGGAACGGATAAAGGAAATGGCTAAGGAAGACCCAAGCTATCAACGTTTGTGTGAACAGGTGGCAAGCGGTGCTGTGAGGAGGTACTGGCTGGAAGATGGTGTCCTCTTCGGCAAAGGAGGACGACTATATGTCCCTGTTGGTGGACTTCGCGTGGAGCTCTTGAAGGAGACTCATGACCCGCAGTGGGCAGGTCATCCCGGTGTGGCACGGATGTTTGCACTACTGTCCAGAGACTACGTATGGCCAAAGATGGAGCAGGACATCGAGGCATACGTGAGGACGTGTCTTGTGTGCCAGCAAGACAAAACGGAGAAAAGGAAGGAAGCGGGTTTGCTTCAACCTTTGCCAATCCCGAGCAGGCCTTGGCAATCTGTTTCTATGGATTTTATTTCAGGTTTTCCTAAAGTTGGTGGCATGTCAACCATTTTGGTGATCGTGGATCGATTTTCCAAGTATGGTGTGTTCGTGGCTGCTCCAGATTCGTGTCCGGCTGAAGTAACGGCGGAGCTGTTCTTCAAAAATGTTGTGAAGCATTTTGGTTTACCGGAAGATATCATCAGTGATCGAGATTCAAGGTTCACTGGAAGGTTTTGGACTGCCCTGTTCAAGATCCTTGGCAGTGATTTGAAGTTCTCCACTGCGAATCATCCGCAAACCGACGGGCAGACGGAGAGGATGAATGCGTTGCTAGAGGAATACTTGAGGCACTATGTGACTGCAAGTCAAAAGAACTGGCTTGAGTTGCTGGATGTAGCGCAGTTTTGCTACAATCTTCATCAAACAAGTACGAATGGAATGACTCCGTTCGAGTTGGCTCTCGGATTTCAACCCTTGGCGCCTCACCAAGTGATTGCAAGGGTAGGAGGGCAGTGTCCAGCGGCAGTACGTTTTGCAAGGGACAAGCAAGAGCTGATTGAGGAGGCCCGAGATAGTCTTGCGTTGGCCCAAGCAAGGATGAAGAGACAAGTTGACCAGCGGAGAAGAGATGTTCAGTTCCAAGTCGGGGACTTGGTGATGCTGAAATTGACTCCACAGATTTGGAAGAAGATCAGTACCAAGTCTGTTCACCGAGGCTTGATTCCGAAATATGATGGTCCCTTTGAAGTCATGCATAAAGTGGGTGAAGTGGCTTATCGTTTGAAGCTACCAGAGAGATTGAAGATCCATCCTACTTTTCATGTAAGCTTCTTGAAACGATTCAATCAAGAGGAGTTTGATGCTTCGAGGCAGCAAGCAAAGAGAGCCCCTCCAACGATTCGAAGTCAGTTTGAGAAGGCTGTGGAGAAGATCTGGGACCATTCTATTAAAGGACAAAGCAAGAAGAACCGGCGCACGGAGTACCTAGTCCAGTGGGAAGGTGACTCCAAGGCAGATGCGGTTTGGGTGAAAGACATCAACTTGTGGCAGTTTGAAGACAAGATCGAGGAGTACTGGCGGAGCCGGGATGGAACTTCGCAGCCTCCGACGAGGACGTCGGACTCTCCTGGTGGGGGAGGTTTGTTAGACCCCTAAGTTCTGAGGGTCTTTGGCGGGTCAAGTTAGCCTTGGCTTGACTGCGCCATTGGGTGTGGCATCAAGGTTGTCCCTTAGTTCGTGAGCATCGGGTGTTGATTGACCGCGGCATGCAAGGCAGGGCCTTGGGCAAGCGTGGGGCAAGGCAACGGAGATGGCTTTGAGGAGCTAAGGCAAGTGACAGTTAGCTCGTGGGTGGCTTGGTTTAGGCCGCGGCATGGATGCTAGCATGAGTGGTCGCGACGTTTCGGGTTTACGCCGCGGCATGACTCAAGGCTGAAGGCGGTTGACGGTTATGGGGCGAACAGTCGCGACGGTTCGGGTTTACGCGCGGCATGAAGCAAACGGATGCACCAAGGGAGCGAACCGGTGGCATTGGCTGTGCGGCTTCAACTGTTGCCCAACGAAGAGACGCGTCCTTTAGCTATGGCAGTTGGCTTGTAACTGCCAGACCTGGCCGGTCTATAAATTGCGCCGCGGCATAACCACGAGTTTTGTAGGCAAGAGTGCGTGGCATTGCTTGTATTGTCCTTTGTATTATTTTGTGAGATTAATACAAGGTTGGTCGTTGACCGTAAAGTGTTGTGTGTGCCTTGAGTATATTCTAAGTGTTCTAAGTGTCCCTAAACCTAAGTAAAACGGGTTTGTGAGTTAGGCTGACTATCTTAAGGGTTAAGATAGGCCGTACACGAGCGAAAATTCTAAGTCCAGAATTTCCCTGTGTAACCATTGGTATCAGAGCACAATTCGAACGGGATGGCGCGGGAATTTAACAAGGCATGTGACAATAACAATTTAATATGTGTGTTCCAGCTTTTTGACAATAACAATTTAATATAAAGCATATAAAGTATAAACCTGAAAATCGAATATTTATAAAATAATTATATACCACCAACTATATTTTTTAAAAATATTTTTTTAAAAAAACTGGAACACATATGTTATGTGGGTTAATCTAGAGTACGTAGTAAGTCAATATTTAAAAAAAGTTCGATCGTCTCTCGCTTCTCTCTAGGGCTTCGGCTGCTTGGAGATTTTTTCCGTCTTCGATTTTAATCGAAGGACGGCCGCTTTTTCCGTCTTCGATTTTAATCGAAGGACGGCCGCTATTTCCGTCTTCGATTTTAATCGAAGGACGGCTGTTGTTGTTTGTGCTTCATACTCGAAGGGCGGATTTGCTGTCATGGCTCGAGGAGATCGGCGTTGGGGTCAAGGTTCGAGGATGATGTATTGCTGTCACCGTTGGAGAAGATCGGCGCCGCCTATCCGTTTACTCTGGTTGCATGAAGCAGGGATGAGTTTGGTTATGCAGGGACGGAGGATTGATGCATGGCCTTTGGCAGACAAAGGTCACGGAGTATCAATTAGCATGGTACCGGTGGTAAGACCTTCTCCTGAACCACCACCATGGGATGTACGAGGTGCTAGAGTTCGTGAACGCTTTTCTTGTAGTTTTTATCTGTTTGTTATTTGTTTTCTTGTGTCCACTTTTGTTGTTGGTTTTGACAGTTTGTTTGAGTTTTTTGTCTCTCTTTATGTCATTGGGTATGGTTGGATCTATGGGAATAGGTTTGGCTGTGTCAAGCCCACTACATGGTTAGCGATTCGTGTTACTCTCTCAGGGGTGACCGTCTCAAAGTCTCACCATAGGGTTACAGTCGTAGTTGTTGAAGTTTCAATTGGTGTCAGTTTTATTTTCCTTTTTTTTATGTAATTGATAGAGTATATGGGCCTAGACCCCATGGCCCACATACTCAAGTCAACGATGACCAGAAAAGCATCCACGTGGCCTCTTCGGCCCAGTGGGGGTCCGCATCGGCCAGGATCAAACCGGCCCAGGAAGCGCACCTGGACTTTCGGGGACCGCATCGGCCCATGGACCGCATCGGCCATGGGACCGCATCGGCCAGAAGGCACCGCATCGGCCAGACTTCATCCTGGCAGAATACATCTCTCTACTTTATTCACTAAGTATTGTACTAAGCCCATTAGTGGCCCTATTTCGCCCAAAGAAGGCATGATCATTGTAATGGGCCTCCTAAGCCCATGGCTAGGAGCCCAAATCCACATTTTTACCTATAAATAGACCCCTTAGGGCTAGTTATAGGGGGTTGAGAAATACAATTACTCACTTTCTCTCTCTAGCTCTCACCTCTCTCTAGAATTAATACTCTATCAGTAATGATCCTGAATCTTTTGATATGAATAGAGTCCCGTTTGATGATAAAAAAAAATATGTTATGTGGGTTATAGTTAGTTGAATACTTGATGATTCTCTAATTAAAACAAAAACTTGCATGATATCCAAACACATAAAAAATAAAGTAGGCTAAAGGGTTAAATAGGCCTAATAAAACATCAATATAATTTATGGAAATAAAGTACTCCGTATAAGATTTTGTTTTAGTTTATATATTGTATTTTTATTTTGAATTTACCGCAAAATATAAATATTTTTGTGTAAATTATTTTTAAATTTCTATTTCAACTAGTACTTTATATTTTAATAAATATAATATTTTTTTTTATTTCAACTAGTATTTAGTTTGACAGTTATATTTTCCATTTTTATATTTTTTATAATTATCTTTCCGCATTTTTACACTTTTTAACAGTTGATGGGATGAACTGAATATCTCGATCGAGTTCAGGGACTTATTTGACACCTTAAGTAGTCACATCAAATGCATAATTGACACATTATTGGGTATATATGGAAGTGACCAGAACATTACCCGCAACCAGCGAAATTTGAATTTTTCTATCGAATTTGGATGTGAATTTGAGCTTTTTTTGTTCATGGGTCAAATTGAACATTCTAGACGCGTAGAGAGTCTATTTGACCCTTTATCCATTTAAGTAAAGCTAAAAACATCACCATGACAAAATGTAGATGAAAGTTTAAAACAACAAACAAATAGACGTTGGTGCAGAATTTTCAGAAAACAAGCTAGAAGATAGGCAATAAACATAGCACAAATAGTGAGAATAAAGACATTATTAGAACCGATGAGGGCAAGCTTCCGTTGTCTTTCCGGAGGAAAAGTGCTTCATAAACAGGCAAATTTACCATTACTATCACCCCACTAAGAGTCACCTGGGGAATGAATTGGGGGACAAAGGCAAGCCTCGTGACGACGCCGGAGACGAAACTTATCAAGTTCAACAATGCAAGTGTGGATGTAATGGTGAACATTATGGAGGACGATGAACTCCCCCCAAAATCCATGATTTCTTCCTCGTATCTCCTTTGAGTGTCATCGTCTGTCACCTTAGCCGTGAGAGTGAACGTGGTTTCTGAGAATCCTAGTTGCCTGCTGATTGTGTCAATGAATGCAACGAAGTATGAGGTATTCCTCCTGATCAACCACATCCTTTGCAAGTTCCACCATGACTTGAGTGTGTCACCTGAACTCAATGCTTCGACTAAACCGTAACCGTTCCTCACCACATAAACATACGCAAAAGGTACAAACCAAAAGTTTGTTACCTAAAACAAACAAACAAACAAACAAGAATTCTCATTTGTCCATTTAGAGTAACACACATTTTGAATAAAAAAGAAACAAGGATTTATCCTGATTATTTGGGAGCATACCTTTGGAAATAAGGATATATTGTGAAGCAAACAAAGAGGAGGAACAATCACATAATAGAGTATGGGGATGGAAACGGGGGCCCAAAGAAGGTAACAACAATATCCCATCTGAGCAGCTAGTTTTATTTTTTGATAGCCATATGTGAAAGGGCAGTACTTGGAGATGAAAATTTGAAACATGCCTTCAGACCATCTCTTGTGTTGAACAAGAGCAACTTCCAATGTATTTGGGGCGATACCCAAAAAAGAGGCGCGTTTGTTGGGATTATAATAGACAGATTTCCATCCCCTACATTGGATAGTTAAACCTGTGACTATATCTTCCACTGGACATCCATACACTAGCCCCATCTGCAAACATTAGAAACAAAAAATAAACTTTAAATATAGGAGGAAAAACTCCATATTTTATCATGAGCCTTTGCTATAACAATTCACTATTTTTGGTCAAAGTGAAGAAACATACCAATATATTCAAAACTACATCAAACTTATTTATTTGTGCAGAACTGCAGACATAATAGAAGAAAAAGAAAAACCTGTTTTCCCCATTGAGTACCCTCTTCATAGCTGCAATTTATGACATATTTAGATGCTTCCTCCAACTCTTCAATGGTCGTTTCTTTACTCATTCCACCAAGCAAGCCATCAAATTGAAGCTCTTTAGAGTATATCTTTCCACAAAGGCTTTCTCTTCTGTGAAAGCATCCAGTTCCGCAGTATAAAGCAGCTCCAACACCACCCATACTAGCAAGTTCAATCTGCATTTAAAAAGGGTTAAATATTATTTTCTTGCAATGTCAAAAAAACGTGGTACTAGTTTGTGTGTGACTAAGAGCATTTTACTTCTCGGATCACTCGCCCTCCATTTCCATACAAATCATTCTTGGTAATATTAGCAAAGCGCTGAGGATATTGCACATATGCTATTTTGTTCCCTCGCTCTTCATCCATGAAAAAGCACAATGCCTCTCTTATCGAATCTGCATTGTTTGAGTACATGTCACAGTCCAAGTTGAGGATGATGGGTGCATTACTAATTTCTGCAGAAACCCTTACCTGCAAAGTAGTTTTGCTTGTTATACTTTTTAAGACTCATTAATACAGTTCTTAATTAAGGAAAGGTTTTTATTAAACCCTGAGTATTATCCTAAAATGTTAACCTAAAGATTATAATAAACGGAGATGAGGAGTAGCACAAGATAACTTCAGGTGGGTGAATGAGCCAAACTAGCTCCAAACTGCTAAACAAGACGTGGATAACAAAGCAACATACCATAATTGGACAAACTCATCATAAATCATAATAGGATTGAAGTTACATTCTAAAAGTATACCAAATAACATAAGTAGTCGATCTAAATACTACTTTGTTATTTAATATTTAGTACTCTGGAAGATATATTTCAACATTTTTAGTAACCTTAGTTATTACAAAACTTTCTTCACTTACCAACGCATTCATTGATCCAGCCTTGAAGTGATGGGGTTTGTGCAGCTTCTTCTCGCGTGACAGGTAGACGAGGGTTGGTAATAGATTTCCACAGACATCCACCTCTTTTCTATTCCTCCCATCAAATAAAATCTGTAAATCATGTCATTTTACACATTGAGAAATTCAGGTCGACCTGATAGTGTAAATACTTGCACATCTTATTTGTTAGTTTATATTTTTGCAAAATATTCTTTCCCATCCTAAAATTTTCTAACAGTTATCCAGGGGTAAGATTGTGTACATATGACCCCCTTATCCCACCGTAGGTGGGAGCCTTTGCGGCATTGGGGTAATGATAATGATGATGAAAGGTTGCAGGATAGTTACCTTAACAATTGACTGGTGGTCCTGCTTTGTGGTTTTAGAGTTCCACTCTGAGAACCCCTTGTGCTGCTTCTTTATTTCATCACAAACTCTACCACTTTCCATAGCTTTTTCAATTCTGCTTACCATATCCTCGTATAATATCTGAAACAAATACAAAATAGGTCACAACAAAACAAATAATCATGAGGCATTAAAATGAGAGAAAACACCCTAGCAGCTAGCTCCAAAAAAACAATTATTTGATTTTGTAGTTTGGATGGTGTATCCCGTATAATCAAAATAAGGTTGGTGAAACAGAAGAGCAGGTCGAGATGAGGATGATGAAACAATGTCACAATCAAAAGATGAGTGTGACAGAGATGCGCATGTCGTGTTAGATGTGTGGACATACAAGTAAAGGGTGGGAGTAGCAACTATATAATATAAGATGCAAGAGTCCCAATTACGGTGGTTTGGCTATTTGCATAAAAGATCGAGTGATGCATCTGATTATAATAGTTGTCAGGTGTAATTTGACACTTACTAGGTTGGATGAGAGTGTGTTGATGTGTGTTTTCTCACACTTAAAAAGATTGTAATATAGTGGTGTAAGTACGAGTATCGTCTCCACAGGGACGGACAAAAGGGAATCAAGAATTAATTAAATTCAGCGATTAAAAATAAATAAAATAAATGCGTCGTGCGAGATTGGTCGGTTTGAAAAATAAAACTAATGCGAATAAAAAAATTAAACTAAATGGGTTCTCTCTAATTAATGACGAAGCGAACAGGGATTGATTCCGGGATAACCAGATTTCTGGAAGATCAGGCCTAATTACATGAAATTAATTCAATTGAGCCTAGTTAATCATTACTAAGTTCTTACCGCTCTCGCGGCGTAGAGTACAATAATTTAGGGGACCAGACTGATCTCTCATGCGACAGGATCCTAAATTATTGCCAAGACGAGCGAGCTTACGGCCCCTTAATCGCTACTAATCTCTTAGCGAATGATTAAGTGTGTGTGAATGTGTCCTAGAATAAATTAGATCTCTCTTAACTTATTCTACAAGCAATTGTAATTCTAGTGGCCGTCTAGTTTACAAAAGATATCAATTAAATTATTCAAACACAAATTAAACGGCATTCATGCAATTAAACCGAAAGGAATCTAGCCATACATCATGATCAACCCCTTCATCAATCCCAAATCCCTAAGTAAAACTACTCACAATTCATAATTGAAGAATCAATAGAATTGGAATAAAAACAATTAATTGTCATTAATTAAAAAGGTGGAACTTACAAAGAATCCCAATAGATTGATGAACAAGGCTGTAAAGCCCTCTAAAATTCGTGCTAGGCACTCTCTCTAAGCTCCCCCTTGAAAACGGGGGTTTACAGGCTGTTTAAATAGAAAAATCGGGTGAAATTTGAGCTGAATTGGGATTTCCGGAGGCAGACACGGTGCCAGGCACGATCGTGTCTTCGATCGTGCCTCCGGAGCAAAAACGCGCATTTTGGGCAGGCACGATCGCGCCTCCATCCAGGCATGATCGTGCATGTCTGGCAGTAATTCCGCGATGCTTTCTCTTCAAGCACGATCGTGCCTGACTTTGAGTGCACGATCGTGCCTACTTAACGTCTGAATTTGGCAATGCTTCCTTCATGAAAGTTGCCGATAATGAAGTCCTCTATCCACCCCAATTTTCCGAATGTGATTTGAATCATGCATTCAAGAGATATGATCAAAACGGTGGAAGGTATCATCCTGAAATTCGCAGCAGAGATCATCTGACTTCATCGTCTGTTTTCACCTTCTTTCCCTCAGATTCTCGCAAAGGTGTCTTCATATGATTTTTAGCCCTTGAAGTTAGATTTCAAATGGACTTTGAATCGTATTCTTTAGATGTTTCTACAAGGAGATATGCTTGAACGATTGACAGAAGGTCATCCTGATCGCCGTTTTCACGCTCTTTTCGTCTTCTTTTGATCCCGTAGCCAATCCTAGAGCTCTTTTGTCATCAAATCTTCATCGTAAACCTCCCGGTGACCTCCAAGGCTATCAAATCAATCTTGAATGCTTCTCAACTCATCCGATTGCTTCTCAAGCGCCAGTGCCGAACTCTAAAATCATGATTTTGACTTCAAATGCAACAAAACTCAACCCAACGCCTGGTAAACACAACTTGAGCTAAAATTGAGACTTGTAACACCTTAAAGCTAGGAAAATTGTCAAAAGCTGATCCCAACACGCATCAAATGTGTGTCTAAATACGAACTTATCATGTGTATTGAATGAGACATCACTATTAAAAAAACATTTCCAGCCTATTAATCAAGAACATGTTGTCATTGTGTCAATACTTGAGTTCCACCCAAAAAAGGTCACTTGTGAAATGGATTAACCTTATACATCATAGAATTTAGGATTTCATTACCTCAGAACAATGGGCCAAAATGCACTTTGATTAAACCTTTAAACCCCAAAATTTTGTAGGATTAGCTTAATCTATGGAAGCAAATTAAAAGACAAATTCCTTAATCACTAACCTTAGTGTCAAACCACTCTTCTGAGAACACTTTGTCTTGTTCGACAACACATTGAGCAAAATAGACATGAGGGGATCTTGGCTCCACCTTAAACTTCTTGCAGAAGGGTATCCAATATTTGGAGAATCTTGATGCTTCCCAAAGAGCGTAGAAGACTAACTCTGAACCTCCATCATCTGAAAGATAAATGTTCAACTTCTCCGGTGGGTAGTTGTATGAAATCACTGATAACACAGTATTAATCACAAGCGTTGGTGGCTCCAATATGGCATCTGCCGTGCATATGAAAACATCCACTCCCGGCAAGTTTTCCTCATACCTGCAACATATTTCATAGTTTCAAACTTTATAAAATCCTCCAAAAACAAGAAGCAATAACGAAAAACGGAAACGATAAGAAACAGAATGAGAAAAACATTGAAAGAGAACATGAAAAAGTACGGTCAAAAGTTGAAGTTTTTCTTAAAATACTCCTGAAATAAGAGTGTGGTCACTTTGGTTTGGAAAGTTACTTTGGCACCCTGGGTCTCTAGTGTATTGTGGGTCACAGACTCACAGTGGTGTTAGACCATTTGAAGTGGTGAGGTATTAGAAGTCCAAAAAAGCTAAATGTAGAATTTTTGGACTCCTAATTGTATGTAGTGGTAGTTTAAAAAGGGTATTAAAATGGAAAAGGCCAAATATTAACACATTTGGAGTTCTGGAGAAAATTGAATGTGTTAAGTTGATTATAATAATGGATATTTTTGTATTTCGTAGGTTTCTATATAGAATGAATGGTGTGAGTTCATTTACTCACCAAATTGTGATGAGCAACTTGAATTTTAAGTACGCACTTGAGAAGTTCCTACTTTTATATGACTGCAGTACTGCACTAAGGTGATGACATTGACATTACATCATATACTACAATTCTAGCTACTTATGGATTGTTATTATTCACACACACTTATACTTGTAATTAAAGTTATATTTTGGTGTTTCCTTTTTTTGTTTTGAAGGAGAAACCCATTCCATGTGTTCATTTACAAAATGAAGAGAAAGAAGGAATTAGATTGGGTCGCAGATGTGTTCATAGACTGAGCATCTACTTCTTTTGGTATACCATTTTCTACTCTAGAAAAGTTCTTAGCAACTGATGGCTTCACCCACTTATCTTTCTCTGTTAGAATAGTCAATGAACCGTTGGTTGCCTCGAGCAGGTCCTGCCTTGCTAATTCTGAAAATGATCTAGCTTTAAGAATGAGCTTCACGCAGAGCACACCATCGATCACCCAATATTTTAAGTGGTAATTTTTTTTTGTCGTTCTCGTTTCAGTGGCATATCTTCTACTTTATTTCAATTCCTTCCTTTTCTATTTTATTATTATGATATATAGAGGAATGTTCAGGTCCGAACATTCCTTGTCCGAACACCGTCCGAACATGGACGTTTGGGGCCCTTCCCGGTGGAAGTTTTTGATGAAATTTTTTGAGCATGTTCCTCATCAAGTCTAGTTTGTCCATACCAAATTTCAGCTCAAATTTTTGTCACATCTTTTTGCCTCCTGAAAAGCATACAACTACGAGAACTAGTAGGTGTAAAGGAAGTGGGAATTAGAGGGGAGGTTTACCTAAGAGAGAGCCTTTCTTTGAAGGGAAAGTTATAAACAACACTCCAACGAACAGACTGAGTAAAGATCCAATAAACACCCAAAAGAAGCTCGGAAACGAACATCCCAATCCAAGCCCATCTTCCTGCAGCTTCCTCTGCTCTTGGGATGTTTGTCACCCTGAAAACCCATATGGAGCAGATGGCCAGAAACACAGTTACAGAAAACAGCTTGTATGCACTGTTCCATCTCCTGCCTTTTGTCTCGTACAGTGGATAACCTTGCTTTTCTTCTTCCTTTTCACCCCCCATCTGTTCTCTTTTTTAAGGCTCAATGATTCAAGCAGAGTAGCTGCACATGGCCCTTGAACATAAATATATAGTTTCGAAAGGCAACAATAAACGAACCATTTCCCTATTTTGAAAAGAACCCTTTCTTTGTTTGGTTGGTGGGTCCACGTACCCGTCGCTTCGGACGATTCCCTAGAGATTTCGCATTTCGGAAGTATATGCAAAATAAAGAATAATGGACGGATAAAGTGGAAATAATGTACGTAGTAATATGTAGTACGTAGTAGTAATTTAAATATGTTCCCATTTCAAACAAAAGTAGGTAGTCAATGAATAGTGAAAGAGAATATGAATTATTGAGAGTATGATGGAAATATAGTAAAATAATGTGATGAAATGAAAGATAAATCCAAAAAAACAGTTGTGACAGTGTATTATTTTTAAAATTATTGAGTGCATGATAAGAAAATTTAGAAATGGAAAAATATGAATGTTACGGCCAGAAAGGGAAAGTGGGAAGATATGAATGTTGCGGAGGTAGTAATGAATTAGAGTCACATGAATATTACTCCGTATTAAATATGATATGTGACAATTAGGTTATCAGCAACCCAAAGGGTGAAAACACCTTATTTGAAGTATTCACCTCAATGGGTGCGAGAAAAATGTTTGAGGTACACAAAATATGTACACAAAATGTGTACAAATGTCTGTCCTTCACAGAAATTTTGTCTATCACAGACAATTCATTTTGACTTGTCTGTGACAGATTAAATTTATGTGAGGGACATATATGTGTACGCACACATTTTGTGTACCCTCGCAAAACTCATGGTTATAATTTTTCGTTAATTTCAAAACGATTTTTAATAACTTTATATATATCGTTTTGTTCACCTTATGGGGCTCTACAAAATCGATCAGACTTGATCCCACTAAAAACGAGTTGTGGGCCCCTTCTGTATTTTAGCTCAAAGTTCACTATATGGTGTATCATTTTTTTAATAATTCTCCACGTGAATGTAAAATTGGCTTAAAAATCTACAACAAAATAAGGACCAAGGGAATTAGAAACTTTGAATGTACCTTAATGTATTATCATTATCATGAATCATGAGGTTCGAAAGTAGTCATGAAATTATGAATGTACCTTAATGTATTATCATTATCATGAATCATGAGGTTTACTCGTCAATCAAATCAAAGCATTGCTTTCGTTCTTCATTGGCATCCATCTACTCCCTCATCCCGCAAAGATATTCTCGGTACACATGTTAAGGAAATAAACTTATTAGAGGTAAATTTTATTATTTTAATACTATTTGGACAATGTTTGACACTGTTTTGCATTATTTGACACTGTTTTGATGTAAGATAACTTTCCATATAGGAAAAGGAGAACTTCTTTTTTAGACATCCAAAAAAGGAAAGCGGGATCATCTTTGCGGAACGAAGGAAGTACTCCCTCCGTAACAAAAAAATCTTCTCACTTTCCTTTTTCGTCTATAACAAAAAAATCTTCTCATTTCTTAATTTTCCCATCATACCCTCAATAATTCTGAAAATAATACACTATTATAACCACTTTTTTGGATTTATCCTACATTCCATCACATTATTCTACTATTTTCTCATCATACCCTCAATAATTCATATTCTCTTTCACTATTCTTAATCTACCTACTTTTCAAATGAATAGATTTTAAAGTTACGGAGGAGTATTTTTTTTCAAGGCCCAATGATTCAAACAGTATAGTCGTAGAGGAGCTGCACATGCCCCTTGAACAAAATATATAGTGTTTGACTGTTTGTTGCCGTATTGTCCACTTCCACCAATTTATTGTCTTCAAAAGGAAAAAAAGAACCCTTTCCGGCTTTCCTTATTTGGTTGGTGGGTCCACCACCCATTAGTAGTTCCTTCATACTCCGATCTTTTTTATTAGGGTTTAAGGGAAGTAGTAGGGGTAAGTATAGAGTGTGTAGGGTAAATGATAAAGTAGGAAAGATGGTATATTAAAAATAGTAAAGTGATGATAAAGTATGAAAGAGAGTGTATTAACAAGAGTAAAGTGATGGTAAAGTAGGAAAGAGAAAATAGTTTGTAAAAAGTAAGTGGGGTAAAAGTAATAAAAGTGAGGGTATTTTCTCAAAAACTTTCCTTAAAGGGAAAGGAGACAAATAAAAAAAACGTTCCAAAAAGGAAAGAAGTACTAATAAAAAAGAACGGATGGAGTAGTTAACTGGTTGTATAACGATCATAGTACGGTCGATAACATTTTTGTAACACTGTAACATTTCGTTTACTCAGCTCCGATCGATTTCGTTAACATTTCGTTAAGTGCTTTTAGAACATTTGATATTGAAAAAAGTAACTCTGTAAATCAATCTGAGTGTGTTTACTCAGCTCCGATCTATTTCGTTTCCGTTTTTGTCGATTTTGACATGTTTCGAGCAGTTTTAGGTGATTTTACTCGGTTTCTATCGGTTTTTAATGCTTACACCGCGATTAGTTTTGTAGTTGATTAATTTTAATCGGTTTGTTGAACGACTTCAGCTTATCAAGTATTATGTCCAACTCTAATAAGAAAAATGGTTTAAAGATTGTCTTGACGAGGCATACCTCTCAGTATTTTTCTCTTAATTTTTCGGATACTTTAGAAATTTAGAGTTACTACATATCGACTTTCTCCTATAATTTCTAATGGGCAAAGGTACCGGACCCGTCAAGATATCGGAATCCAAACACAGGGATTGCTTTGATAAGAAATGAAAAACAAACCCCTGTCTCAAAATTAATATATTTGCGATGCTTTATGCTTTGGCCGCCCAAATAATTGAACTCATATTCAATCCAACATTTGTTAGTTTTTTATAACCTAATATTAAGTTTACTTTGGTATCAATATCAAATTCCAGCTTTGTAAATGTTTTTTATGTAAAAGTTTTATTATTCTCTCTTTAAGAAAACAAAGTATCTCACATTTCCTTTGTCCTACAAGCAAAGGCAGTCCCAAATACTTCCCGTGGCAACTTCTTTATTTACCATCTGACTAGAGCTTGCTTCATATTAACAAAGCAAAAATTTCACCACCTCACATTCCTTTTCATTTGCTATAAAAACAAAAAAAAAATGTTGTCAACAAACCAAAGATGTGTTAAGGTGCAAACTCCATTCACTCCACCCTATCGTACTCTTTACATATACTCCGTATCAAGTTTTAAAGCGATAGTTGATAGACCCCTCTTTTTCATGCCCCTTCCCGGTCTATTAATGTTGTGCTTCAAAACGTAATCATCACATTGTCAATAATTGATTGTCCCGAGACAAAAGCACTTTGATTATACTTGATATTATACCATCTAAGATACCTTTCATTCAATTAACTATCACTTTAGCAAATATTTTATACCCCACATTACATAAAGCTTTATTACGTTAGTCTCCCATCCCTTCTGACTTATCTTTTTCCGATATTAGTAATAAATTAATGCAATTTAATTCAATAGGAATCCACCTTCTTCAAATGCATGCTCACAAAATGCCACAACCTCCGACCCCACTAGTTCCCCGAAGTTCTAAAAAAGAAATTAGGATTCATCCCATCTTGCCTAGGCACCTCATCCGGTTCCATAGCAAACCCTGCCTTTCTAACTTCTTTGGGAGTAATTTGACTAAGTAATGCCATGTTTTGAGTTATAGAGACCCTTTTATAACTCACTATCATAAAATACTCTATTATCATATTACCTAGCAGCTCTCTATATATCACCCACTCTATTATCATTCTTTCCTCTATTTAACCGAATTATGAAAGAAATGTGTATTAATATCCCTTTGTCGGAACCAAAATTCTTTTGCACGTTGTTTTCAAAATTATGTTGTTACTCAAGTAGCCCCACGAAGGTCACTTTTACTCTTTGATACTCGGCCGCTTACTGAAACCCATCCTGAAGCCTTAAAGCCTTCAGCCTTCTATTGCAAATGTCAATCCTTGTGTGGACCCCACTCTTGGGCTTACTACTCCACTTCCCAAGCTTCTTACCACAAAATGTTAACTTCTTTCATAAAGATGCCTCCTCCAACTACTCCAACTTCCTTGTACGTACAACCTCTCTACAACCCACATCCTTAAGTCATATATTTTCAAATTTGAAAAACCTCTTCTCACACCTCCATACACTGGGTAGCAACCTAATATACAACATGAGATGACCACTAGAAGGTTCTTCTAAATCGAGGAGCGTAGCTCACCTGATAGGAAGAGAGTGTCACAAGTGACTAGGTTCAACTTCAAGCAATGACTGGGATGAAACCTCACTCTCTTTACATCCTCCCAGATAATTGTCTAGTCGATTCTGGGACCCCTCTCAGGGATGGGGTGTCATCCTTTTAGAAGGTCCTTCTAAGGATGTAGCATGAGCCGCCCCCAAACAAATTGCACCAATCATCATTTGCTAGAATACTTTGTAGCTTCTCCTCAACCCACTATGTTGAATTGTGTCCCCTCTCCCAAGTCCAATGATACCCCTTAAAATGGAAATCCTTCCGCCCACAACTTCATATCACTTCACGAAACTCTTGCATCATCCAATTAGGTTGTGGAATTCGTCCCTCCTCACTTGGGAACATCATATCATTGATCTCGCTTATTACCAGAATACCAGCCATGGTAATCGATATAGACTGGCTAGAAGACTAAGCATTGCCTAGAATTCTTTGCATCTAACCCATTCTGGTATCCTGTAAAACCCTGTAAATATCCACTTAGCATTGTCTTCATCGAGAATGTTGAAGCTTCAAATACGGTAAGCTTGATGTCATTGTCTTTCCAAAACACTGCCAAGCCACCATTTAGTCCACAACTTTCTACCACAAAACTTATATGAAAACCTAATTATGCCTCTAATTTGTAGGAGATTACTTAGGACTTCCCTCTAATTTGGTCTACATTAGGAAAATGATGGTTGGATGTTTATCATGAACAAGATCAACAAGCACTTGGACTGTTTTCAAATTTCCCAAACTTCTACAGTTCCATCTCACTACTCATCGTATACACAATCGCTCACCACCGGAGGAAACGACCAGTCTAAAACTCATCTGAACCTCGACAATAATTTTGTCGACCGGAAAAACGTACTAGCCCTAAACCTGCCAAGTATCAGACCACATTTTCCTCGTACTTTTACACCTATTAAGACTTTAGATATGATTTGTTTATTTCTTCTTTACTATTTTTAAAAAATATAGTTGGTGGTATATAATTATTTTATAAATATTCGATTTTCAGGTTTATACTTTATATGCTTTATATTAAATTGTTATTGTCAAAAAGCTGGAACACATATGTTATGTGGGTTATAGTTAGTTGAATACTTGATGATTCTCTAATTAAAACAAAAACTTGCATGATATCCAAACACAGAAAAAATAAAGTAGGCTAAAGGGTTAAATAGGCCTAATAAAACATCAATATAATTTATGGAAATAAAGTACTATGTATGAGATTTTGTTTTAGTTTATATATTGTATTTTTATTTTGAATTTACTGCAAAATATAAATATTTTTTGTGTAAATTATTTTTAAATTTCTATTTCAACTAGTACTTTATATTTTTATAAAAATAATATTTATTTTTTATTTCAACTAGTATTTAGTTTGACAGTTATATTTTCCATTTTTATATTTTTTATAATTATCTTTCCGCATTTTTACACTTTTTAACAGTTGATGGGATGAACTGAACATCTCGGTCGAGTTCAGGGACTTATTTGACACCTTAAGTAGTCACATCAAATGCATCATTGACACATTATTGGGTATATATGGAAGTGACCAAAACATTACCCGCAAAAAGCGAAATTTGAATTTTTCTTGTGAATTTGAGCTTTTTTTGTTCATGGGTCAAATTGAGCATTCTAGACGCGTAGAGAGTCTATTTGACCCTTTAGCCATTTAAGTAAAGCTAAAAACATCACCATGACAAAATGCAGATGAAAGTTTAAAACAACAAACAAATAGACGTTGGTGCGGAATTTTCAGAAAACAAGCTAGAAGATAGGCAATAAACATAGCACAAATAGTGAGAATAAAGTCATTATTAGAACCGATGAGGGCAAGCTTCCGTTGTCTTTCCGGAGGAAAAGTGCTTCATAAACAGGCAAATTTACCATTACTATCACCCCACTAAGAGTCACCTGGGGAATGAATTGGGGGACAAAGGCAAGCCTCGTGACGACGCCAGAGACGAAACTTATCAAGTTCAACAATGCAAGTGTGGATGTAATGGTGAACATTATGGAGGACGATGAACTCCCCCCAAAATCCATGATTTCTTCCTCGTATATCCTTTGAGCGTCATCGTCTGTCACCTTAGCCGTGAGAGTGAACGTGGTTTCTGAGAATCCTAGTTGCCTGCTGATTGTGTCAATGAATGCAAAGAAGTATGAGGTATTCCTCCTGATCAACCACATCCTTTGCAAGTTCCACCATGACTTGAGTGTGTCACCTGAACTCAATGCTTGAACTAAACCGTAACCGTTCCTCACCACATAAACATACGCAAAAGGCACGAACCAAAAGTTTGTTACCTAAAACAAACAAACAAACAAACAAACAAACAAACAAACAAACAAACAAGAATTCTCATTTGTCCATTTACAGTAACACACATTTTGAATAAAAAAGAAACAAGGATTTATCCTGATTATTTGGGAGCATACCTTTGGAAATAAGGATATATTGTGAAGCAAACAAAGAGGAGGAACAATCACATAATAGAGTATGAGGATGGAAATGTGGGCCCAAAGAAGGTAACAACAATATCCCATTTGAGCAGCTAGTTTTATTTTTTGATAGCCATATGTGAAGGGGCAGTACTTGGAGATGAAAATTTGAAACATGCCTTCACACCATCTCTTGTGTTGAACAAGAGCAACTTCCAATGTATTTGGGGCGATACCCAAAAAAGAGGCGCGTTTGTTGGGATTATAATAGACAGATTTCCATCCCCTGCATTGGATAGTTAAACCTGTGACTATATCTTCCACTGGACATCCATACACTAGCCCCATCTGCAAACATTAGAAACAAAAAATAAACTTTAAATATAGGAAGAAAAACTCCATATTTTATCATGAGCCTTTGCTATAACAATTCACTATTTTTGCTCAAAGTGAAGAAACATACCAATATATTCAAAACTACATCAAACTTATTTATTTGTGCAGAACTGCAGACATAATAGAAGAAAAAGAAAAACCTGTTTTCCCCATTGAGTACCCTCTTCATAGCTGCAATTTATGACATATTTAGATGCTTCCTCCAACTCTTCAATGGTCGTTTCTTTACTCATTCCACCAAGCAAGCCATCAAATTGAAGCTCTTTAGAGTATATCTTTCCACAAAGGCTTTCTCTTCTGTGAAAGCATCCAGTTCCGCAGTATAAAGCAGCTCCAACACCACCCATACTAGCAAGTTCAATCTGCATTTAAAAAGGGTTAAATATTATTTTCTTGCAATGTCAAAAAAACGTAGTACTAGTTTGTGTGTGACTAAGAGCATGTTTACTTCTCGGATCACTCGCCCTCCATTTCCATACAAATCATTCTTGGTAATATTAGCAAAGTGTCACGCCCCAGACCGCGTCTGTGCCACGTGGACAACCGTCGTACAACCCAATAAGAATAACCGCAGTTCGTCCTTACCGAATTATACAAGACGTCCGAAAGATACATATGCCAAAACCGATTAGTAAACATACATAACAACATCAACATACAATCAAACACATAGCGGAATATAAGTGTTTAGTAAGAACCCACACAAGGGTAAAACAAGAGCTCGCAGGCTCCATTTAATTTATAAGTTAAAATAGTTCCATGAGCATTATTTAATTATTTAAAAATGGAACGAGAGGAAGCACGAACCACGTCTTCTCTCCATCGATCTCCCGAGCAACGGGTGCAGGAAGTAAGCTCTAGCTTCAACCTGAAAGGGTGGTTCCCCCGAGGGATCAGTACTACAGAAAAGTACTGGTGAGGGCAAACTGTATGTAATGTAACTAACGTTTCTCACGTGAGACCCTCAAAATAGGGTGATAGTATAATTATGGGCATAACTCTTAGCTACCCCTTTTCAAAACAAAATGTATACATATATACATATGAGTAAAATATCTGGCCCGTGGGCCCATTTGTCTTTCAAATCATTTAGGCGTAACAGCCTCATTAAATTCACCCTTCCCATGTCTTACCCTCGAGTGGAGTCACCCGCAGGCTAACTCACTCGATGCCAAAATAAAATTACTGTGGGGCCCTTTGGACTCCCATATCACGGACATGGTTTAAATCAATTCCTAGACCAAGGAAAATATTATACCGGAAACTCGTTCCCGATCAAGCACGTTTAATCATTTAAAATCATTACTTCGAGGTTCACCTACCTCGAGGACTATCCGTCCTTGCTATCATAGTTTTCATTCCCGGGTTAACCCCGCCTCGAGGAGTACGCATACACCCTCATCCTATGTGTAATTTACTGGAGGTTAACACACCTCAAGGACTACACGGGCCCTTGTTACCTATACGCACTTTGATGGAGGTTAACACACCTCAAGGACTGCATTTGCCCTTGTTACCTATATGCAATTTGATGGAGGTTAAACACACCTCAAGGACTGCACGGGCCCTTGTTACCTATATGCAATTTGATGGAGGTTAAACACACCTCAAGGACTGCATTTGCCCTTGTTACCTATATGCAATTTGATGGAGGTTAAACACACCTCAAGGACTGCATTTGCCCTTGTTACCTATATGCAATTTGATGGAGGTTGAACACACCTCAAGGACTGCATTTGCCCTTGTTACCTATATGCACTTTGGTGGAGGTTAACACACCTCAAGGACTGCACGGGCCCTTGTTAACGTTTGAGTGTAGAGGACTCAAACGGAGTATTATATAACCTTACTTGGTCCCGGGTATTCACCCGCCATGTATAATCTACCACGTACCTCGCCTGGTCGTGGTCTATAATTTCTTTACTAACGACTAGTCCAAGTCTTAGCGTTTAAACTGTATTCCAAGCCTTATCATTTTAAACATTATATTTCATGCAATTCCATGCAAAATATTCATATATAGGATGGCCAGAATTAATCCCACGTCGAACCGAGTCCGATTTGGGTTTTTAGCAAAAATCAGTCCTGAAAGCCGAGACATAACCGGCGCCGGTTTTACCCATAACCGGCGCCGGTTTACTGATTTTCTTGAGTAAACCGAACCATAACCGGCGCCGGTTTTGCCTATAACCGGCGCCGGTTACCCCCCGGGCAACCGGTCAACATTTTGGTCAACGCCCGTTTGACCATCCAAACGGGGTCCGATTTCCACGAAATTTTATACGCTTATGCAACAAGTCATTCTTAGTCCAAAAATATTATTTTGGACGTCCAAATCATAGCACATAATTTATAATCATTTTCTGTCCAAATTAAAGCATATTAAATACACTTATTAATACTATTAATAAGTAAATCTTTCCTTAATACATTCTTAGATGTATTTAACATTTCATGGAATATCATTCTGTTTTATTTGAGTAATCTCATGCCCAAGTCCAAATCATGGCTCATGATCCTTTCTTACAACCTTTTATTCATACCATTAATTGATTAATCATTAATTATGCCATATTTCCATAATCCATAATTAATATGACTAATCACATATCACATATCTTTTTATATTTCTTTACTATATAACTCTAGTTAATCACATACACGGTTCAAGTATACCTTCTTATTCATTTAAGAAAAATATACTCATGATTAATTAATAGATTAATCTATTTTTTTATTTATCATATAATACTTCCATAATCCATATTTAATATGGATAATCACAACTTTACAACCCTTTTATATTCACTTACTAGATTATTCGAGCTTATCTCATACATGGTTCAAGTATATCCTCTTATGCATTAAGAAATATATACTACGCACTAATGATTAATTAATAAATTAATCTATTTTTTTCATTAGTCATATACACCATGACTAATCATGCATTTTAATCCATTTCATCATTTCTCAAATCATGGTTATGATTTTATTTAGGTAATCCCACGTTTGAACCAAGAGTTACAAGACACGTAGTCGTCCACTCACCTCGAAATGACGCTAGCAAACTTTTATCTTCTTTGTTTGAACTTCGGCGACTTTTGAATTTTCCGGCGAAAACTCCGGCGGCTCCGGCGGCTTTCCGGCCACTCCTAGATTCCTTGAGAAGTCTAGAATACCTTGGTAAAATTCCTAACAAGGTTTCACAACCAAAAGTGGTATAAACGTCAAAACCTTTCAAGAAGGTGTTTTCCGGTGAACCGGTCCTACTCCGGTCATAACTCCGTTTATGGTTAAACTTAACCTTCCAAATCCTCATTCTACACCTCTAGAAGTGTAGAACAAGATTTAGAGTACATCATATGATTTATAAAATCATATAAGATTAAATGAAGGAGGAAAAATACTAATGACGTTATTACCTTGATTTTTCCCCTAAGTTTTCTTTACTTTCTCCACTCTTTCTTCTTCCTTGAGCATCCCCATGCTTGAGATCGGTTTTGGGAGGTTGAAGATGAAGATATGCAGACCTTAATCCTCTTAATTGGCTCCATGATTCGTACTATAAGTCCATGTGGGAGGGGAGTACTTAATTTGGCTTTACTCTCAATGATGGAGTGTGAGAGGGACCTTGTTTGACATTTCTTGTTCCCCCATCACCTCTAATTATTTCCACTATTTCAACATGGCTCTACACACTTATTGTAAGACCAAAAATCGTGGGGTGGCCCCCACTCATGTGGGAGGTCATCCCAATATGTCCCGAAATGTACATTCGGCCCCGAAAGTTGTATTTTCTGGACTGTTTTAATTATATTTTATTTTATCGGGTCAAGTAAAATATATATCATTCTTTCAATTAATATTGGACTCTAAAATGAATATATATTACCCCACTTTAATTTAGTGGTCCCCGAAATTTATTTCGGGCTGTTATCTAATTAATTAACTATACCGATAATGGGACCTTGTTTGATCGAAAGGCCAACTTTATGGCTCAACATTAATTTACACCATCATATAAATATTATCTAAACCAAGATGAATATAATATGTGGTCCGTAAATATCGGATGGTCGCCGCCCACGTGTGGGCCCAACGTGTATTTTACTGTTGAAGTAATAGTAAAAATGAGAACGCGTTGCCTCGAAAATTCACTCGTCATTTCTCATTACTTAATATGTGGTTTCATATTTGGTGACACTTTAATAAAATGTTACACTTATTTTTAAGTGGTCCGAACTGTATGAACAGATAAAATCTTATCTGTTTATTCTTATACAAAATATCTCCAAGGTAGGGTCCTCCAAAAGTACCCACCTCTAACATGTCAAGTTTCTCATTATTATCCATCATCCCATGTTTTGGGTTCTTAAAATATTTATATTCCTTCTGTTATTAATTCGTAGCCTTCCGAATTATTATCAGTCCGATAATTAAAGACTCACAATTATCGAATAGTGACACCGACCAGCTTGGCCGTCTAGTTGTCCTTCTTTATATTACCGGGGTCCATGAACCATCCATACTATCATAATAGTATCATTTTGATAAACATTAATATTTTATAAACTCGAAATATCATGAGTGGTCCCCACGTCTAAATTAATAATCCTTTATTAATTTAAGACAAAAATTTTACTTTCTCATTTATCAAGACTACTCTTAGCCTTGATTTACCTTCTTTAACTCAGTACTTGATGAAAAAAAAATTCTCACAGTAAAATTCGGGTCCGGTGTTACACAAAGCGCTGAGGATATTGCACATATGCTATTTTGTTCCCTCGCTCTTCATCCATGAAAAAGCACAATGCCTCTCTTATCGAATCTGCATTGTTTGAGTACATGTCACAGTCCAAGTTGAGGATGATGGGTGCATTACTAATTTCTGCAGAAACCCTTACCTGCAAAGTAGTTTTGCTTGTTATACATTTTAAGACTCATTAATACAGTTCTTAATTAAGGAAAGGTTTTTATTAAACCGTGAGTATTGTCCTAAAATGTTAACCTAAAGATTATAATAAACGGAGATGAGGAGTAGCGCAAGATAGCTTCAGGTGGGTTTGTAACATCCCAAAATCCGGTCTAGTTGATTTGATATAAAATTTCTACGTCTAAAGATAAAAATATACTCGTTTTAAATAAATGAAAAGCTGTAAATTTTAAATTTTATTTTGATAAACGGTTCATTTGTTACCAAATACATACAACTCATAAATAAGGAACTATTGCCAAGTAGACAAATGCAATACTTGTGACCTTATATAATTAATCTATTAAACTTCTGAGCATTAACTAAACTAAAATGATCAAATTAAGTCAAATAGAAGGATCCTATGGAAACATACGACATGCATGGTACATAAGGACAACTAAAGGAACTAGACACTTAAATATATGTATGTGCATGGTAGATGACCCATGGCCGTAATATACAAAACCAAGACATGCACACTTGGACACTAAGCAAAAATTGTGCATGCCAAACCAAAAAGATAGGTTGATCCTTATGTGACACCGCACCCAAATGTCCTTGGAGATTTGATTTAAATATCCAAAGTTTATGTATTGGATTTCTGATTCCCAAACAATTGTAAAACGATTAATGTTTTACGTAATTAATGATCAAATATTGTACTGTTCGAACTCGTATATTAGTGTCGGACACACAGATACTATTTGGGACTTATTAATAGATAAAGGAGCCCAACATTTTTCTAAATATAATATATGACCTTTCAAGACAATTTGAGGAGGGTCGGGCGGCCCAAACATTATTTTGGGCCCAACCTGCTAAAAATAGCAAGTATTCGAGAATGGCGTTCTAGACCCACTCGGGAGTGACCCACGCGGCTAGTAGCCCAATAATATGTATGACAAATGTCAAATAAGTGATAGGATGATTAAAGAAGAATACAAATGCCTATAACCCCATCTTTGGCATTATTGAGCTAAATAATGGGAGTAGAATTTTCCTTCTATAATATCCATCAAGTAAATTATTGAGATGAGCCTACACATTTTGGAGATCAATAATGTGATGTATGAAGTTGACTTGTTCTAAATAAGTTAGGATGAGTACAAAAAGACATCTTTGACAAAAGATAAAACAATAGGACCCATCTTCCCATTTTTGGGAGTATTGGTAGATATTTTGGACCTCAATTTGATTGAGATCAATTGGGAAGCATTCCATGTGGCTTGAGTACCTGCAAGAAGAGGAAAATATGTGAGAAGACTCACCTTGGCCGCACCACATGGAGAAGCACTGCCCATGACACAATTGGAATCAAATTTTGGGGCCACCACCACTGTTTTCGCACAAACAGGTGTGCTGTTTTGTCTCCCTTCATTTTGAGAGTTGTACTCGCCCAAATAGCTTGATTAAGGTGTCCTTGGATAGCCTTTGAAGTCTATTTTCATAATTGAGTGGCCTCTGTTCGAGAGGAGAGAGTAATCATACAGAAATCGAGCTGGAGTGAGCAGTGGTCTGTAAACTCGAGCTCTGAGAGTGCTGAAGCTGTTTGGTCGATATCTCGAGTTATACCAATCCAATTAAGGCGTATAAGATACCAAAAGAAAGATCTCAAGACGAGGAATCCGTGAAGGTCTGGTTTGCATCAATCGGAGTAGTGGAAGGTTTCCAAATCGTCCGAGCAAAACGAAACCTCGCAGAAACGGATCTACACCTCTAAAGTGAGTTGTTAACCCCAAAACCTTTCCTTTCATTTTCCAAATGATATGAACGATTGGTGGAACTATTGTACACTAATCCAAGTGTGTAATATGTCCTTGTAAAGTTATTTTATTGATGTAAAGGTTAGATACTAACCTAGAGTAAATCTCGGAAAACTAGGAAACGAGCTAACCGGAAAACACCCATTCTAGGGGCTGTTTTCGTATCAACGTTTGAGGGTTGAGCTAGCACTTTGAGGAGGCTGTTTAACACTCATATTTAAGCGAGGAATCAGTCCTTAATACACCTTGGCCAAAGCTTTGACCATTGGATCAAGGAGGAAAGATTTAAAGCTCAATTAAGGTGAGGACCGACATCTAGTTGCTTACAACTTGTAGGTTATGCATGAGATTACCTAAATGTTTAAATCATGTTTTTGTGAATAAATATGCTTGAACATGATATGAATGATAAGTAATGGACTTGATCATGAATTGAAACCATATTGATGAATATGGAGTCATGTGAGATAGAAGTATGCTAATATGGTAAATTGACCTTTCCAACAAATGTACGAATGTGATGTGTATGTAAATGTATAATTGCATGATGATGCTTGACACATGGGAGGCTGCCACATATCTATTGATATGGAGGAGTTACCATTAATGATAAATGAGTTGTAGGAATAATCTTAATAGTATTGTGATGCTAGTTAAGGATTGTCCTAAATGTGTTAGAATCAAACTTAAGGTTTGAGTTTGTTTGTGATGAACTTGAATGAGATTCAAGTGTCAATTGGTGTGATTGTATGAAGTAGGAGATCTATGGTGTGATTTTATGAAGTAGGAGATCTATGGTGTGATTTTATGAAGTAGGAGATCTATGATATGATTACATGAAGTAGGAGATCTATGATGCGAGTGCATGATGATGTACTCGAGCCGAACTCTAGAAATGAGAAGTTATATTAGGGTTGGACCCTATGTATGTCGTGACCATTAGTCACGGGGTTTGGGAAATGTTTTGTGATAAACATGGGCCTTTGAGCCGACTACTTGACTTTATATAAAGTAAGTATATATTTTGAAGGGGTAATTTGGGATTACAGCCTAAACTATATTATCACCCTATTTGAGGGTCTTGTGTGTGAAATACTTGTTGTATATCTATTAGATGCCTGCCACACCAGTACTTTATAGCCGTATAGAGTACTGACCCCTTCGGGGGCGTCCCACCACCATTTCAGGTTGAGGCTAGAGCTTGCATCCTGTGCTCGTTGATCGAGTGATTCCTAGGAGAGAAGACTTGGTTCGTGCTTCCTCCATTCCATTTGAAACATTAATAAATTTGCTCATGGATATTTTGCTATAGAGCCTGCGTGCTCATGAAATGCCTTGTGTGGCCTTCTTGTTTTAAACAATGTTTTCCGCTGCGTTATGAATTACTTATTATGTTTGTTTATGGATGTATACGTGTGAATGATATTCAAGACGCCTTGTATAATATGAATGTGTTGGACTGCGGTTGACTATTCGTATTGTACGGCGGATTGTTGACGTGTCCGGGGAGGTCCGGGGCGTGACACCTTACATGTGGCAAGCCTAGCAATTAACACATATATTCTAAAATCAAAACAAACAAATAAGGCTACCGATTAAATATAACAGCAGCTAAGAAACACGGCAAGGTTAGGAAATAAAAAAAATGAGAAATCGCAAAAGAAAATCTAAAAGGAGAGAATCGACGAGAATAGAAGAAAAATGAGCTAAGCTAGGGGATTGATCCTACATCTTGCTTTTTGCTTGGATTTTGAGGTCTGTACTATAATACGACATTTATTAAGTACAATTATCTTTATTATTCAAAACAAAATATTGTCAGTATTATAATACGACGTCTATTGTATGTCATTATTTTTATTAAATTCCATTTTATTTTAAGTGATTAAAGATAAACAGTGTGCTATGAATATAGTTTTATATTAAATCCATTTTCAGTTAATTAAAGATAATGATAGTATTTAATATGACTTCTTATCAAAGTATCATTTCCAAATACTTGTAGAATAAAGTGTTTAGTCATAATAAGTATGAAGTTGGTATCCTAATGTTGCTTACCGCACTGTTTTTAGTTAATTAGAAAAAGGTATTTGATAGCTAGTATTCTTATAACTGCATGGAAATATACTTTTTATATAATAAAGATTATGAGTACATTTTCGAATGATACAAGAACTTGTAACATGTTTCTTTAAAAGCCTTACTCTAGGATTTGGAATACTAGTTTTTGGGTACCACGTTTTACAGTTTTGGTCTCAAGATTACTTAAACTCCGGTTTGGGTAGTCTTGTTTCCCATGTTTTTGGGTCGCGAGTTGGTTACACCAACTACGACTCCACGGTATGCTAGCATATGGCCCCAGGCCAGGGTCCACGAAATTACAGTTGGTTATCAGATAAGCTATTTTATTTGTACTCTGAGCTAGAGTCTGGTTCTTGAGTAAAGGCTGAAATGGAAAATTAAATGAATATGTTGAAAATTAGCTTATCATCTATTTTAAAAGAAAGAAGAGAACGATTTTCCTTATATTGGAATATGACTTCCGCTGTACAGTTAATTATATGTGGAATTATTTTTCCACCACGATATAAGTACATGAACAAGCTAAGAAGTATTTTGAATTAAGATGAGATCGAGGTAAAGTTAATATGAAAGTTGTTGTTTAACTTCGATAAATCTTCGTTATTTATTTATCTATACAAATTTCTTAAATTGAAGTGATAAATACATGTTCATATATTTCATTACTACATGTTATATTATAGTACCACTCAGCAATTCAATTGTTGAGCGTGTAGTTTTTTCTACACGTAAGTAAATACGAGAATCAAGCTGGAGCCCTGGGACGAAGAGACATCTGGAGAGAGGACTGCAATGCATGTGTTTTGTTTTGTTTTCATGTTTTAAAGTCGGTACAACCAACGTCTTAAAAATAAGGATATCATTCCAGTAAAGATAAATGTATTATTTCAATTTTTCATTAAAATGATTACGATTACATTTTTCATTAAATGTTTTCTAATTTATATGGAAAATTTCACTAAATGATAAACGACAGTGACATCTATCCCGAACCGGCCAGACCGGCGGGGTGGGTGTTACAGGGTTAATGAGCCAAACTAGCTCCAAACTGCTAAACAAGACATGGATAACAAAGCAACATACCATAATTGGACAAACTCATCATAAATCATAATAGGATTGAAGTTACATTCTAAAAGTATACCAAATAACATAAGTAGTCGATCTAAATACTACTTTGTTATTTAATATTTAATACTCTGGAAGATATATTTCAACATTTTTAGTAACCTTAGTTATTACAAAACTTTCTTCACTTACCAACGCATTCATTGATCCAGCCTTGAAGTGATGGGGTTTGTGCGGCTTCTTCTCACGTGACAGGTAGACGAGGGTTGGTAATAGATTTCCACATACATCCACCTCTTTTCTATTCCTCCCATCAAATAAAATCTGTAAATCATGTCATTTTACACATTGAGAAGTTCAGGTCAACCTGATAGTGTAAATACTTGCACATCTTATTTGTGAGTTTATATTTTTGCAAAATATTTTTTCCCATCCTAAAATTTTCTAACAGTTATCCAGGGGTAAGATTGCGTACATATGACCCCCTTATCCCACCGTAGGTGGGAGCCTTTGCGGCATTGGGATAATGATAATGATGATGAAAGGTTGCAGGATAGTTACCTTAACAATTGACTGGTGGTCCAGCTTTGTGGTTTTAGAGTTCCACTCTGAGAACCCCTTGTGCTGCTGCTTTATTTCATCACAAACTCTACCACTTTTCATAGCTTTTTCAATTCTGCTTACCATATCCTCGTATAATATCTGAAACAAGTACAAAATAGGTCACAACAAAACAAATAATCATGAGGCATTAAAATGAGAGAAAACACCATAGCAGCTAGCTCCAAAAAAACAATTATTTGATTTTGTAGTTTGGATGGTGTATCCCGTATAATCAAAATAAGGTTGGTGAAACAGAAGAGCAGGTCGAGATGAGGATGATGAAACAATGTCACAATCAAAAGATGAGTGTGACACAGATGCGCATGTCGTGTTGGATGTGTGGACATACAAGTAAAGGGTGGGAGTAACAACTATATAATATAAGATGCAAGAGTCCCAATTACAGTGGTTTGGCTATTTGCATAAAAGATCGAGTGATGCATCTGATTATAATAGTTGTCAGGAGTAATTTGACACTTACTAGGTTGGATGAGAGTGTGTTGATGTGTGTTTTCTCGCACTTAAAAAGATTGTAATATAGTGGTGTAAGTACGAGTATCGTCTCCTGATACGCTTGTAATTTCCGTGTGTTTATTTACGTTTTTAGTTAGTTTTGGTTGTTTAATATTTCGGAAATTACACACTTTTAGTGTAATAGTTTAGTTTGTTAAATTCTTGTAAATTGTTTAGATTAGGTTTATTCTGAGCTCAAACAGGTCTACTATCACTCAAAGGACAGTTGGTGAACCCCAAAAGTGGAAGGAAGGTGCAAAATCACAAGACAAAGAATTGTTCCTGATTTTTTGGTCTATACCCGGTCGAGTATCACCTATACTCGATCAGGTATCTTGTTGAAATTTCAAATCGGATCGGATCGGAAAACAAAGGAACATGCAGGGAAGATTTTGACCACGATCGAGTGTCTATACCCGATCGGGTACACCGACATACTAGATCGGGTATAGCTCTAAATTTTACCCTACTTTCGATCGAGTATGGATCGAATTCAGGTTTCTACACATACTCGATCGAGTACATGTATATACTCGATCGAGTACCCGACCTGCACCCCAAAAAAGTCTATAAATACACCCCCTTTCCTTCACAATTAGATACCAATTCCTTTATACTCTTAAGCTCAGTTTAGAATAGCATTTCTTTATATTTCTTTTACATTGTTTAGTCTCCAAATGAGGAGCTAAACGTCCATTTCTTGGTTTTGCTCTTGAAGCTTGTTGATTATTAAAGTTGTGAGTTATTTTCTTACTTTCTCCTCTTGATTATTAATTCTTCCCTTAATCTCATTCTATATTAATGTTGGAGGGTTGCTAAGTGACGATTAGTTAACGTTCCGACATTGATTATTACTAGAAACGATCAACGAACCGATGGTTAATCGTTGATGGTTTCACAAGTAAGTAACTTCGGTTTATTAATGCACGGTCGTGGTTAATAAACTTAAGAGGGATTAATTTTGTTGGTTAAACCGAAACCGTTGCGTTGAGGTTATCAATCTTAATTGATTTCATCAAGGAGTTAAAAAGATTAAATGCTACTATTATATCGGTATACGACGTTGTTCTATATTTGAATAATAGTAAGGGTTATTAATGAACGGTCGTTGTTAATAACTACCCTCGATGAATTGGAGATACTCCTCGATTGAGTATTCGAGAGGGGATAAGTTATAGATATAACAATGATCGACTGAAATATATCAACAAGTGGAAAGTAGCAAGACCAAGTCCCTTTTATTCTTGAATTTAATCCCATATAACTCGTTCATCTTCGTGTTTAAATTTAATTAAATCACTCAATCCCAAAACTCCCTTATTTACTAGTTACATAAAAAGAGAGTTATTCCTTTCCCTGTGGATACGAACTCTACTATGCTTTACTACGTATAGTTGTTAGTATTGAATTTATTTTGAGTGCACACACGACAGAGTGCACGTCAAATTTGGCGCCGTTGCCGGGGAAAGGCAATTAATTTTTCTTTTTAAGAAAAAGAAAAAAGAAATAATTACATAAATATGACCAAAATAAAGATGGTTTACAAAAATATGATTCATTACTAGAGTAGTAATGAAATCATAGTAATTCATGTTCAAGTTTTGAACTTTAGTTACCACAGCACTACGTTGTAGTAATGAATAGTCATATTTACGTAAATAAGTTTTATTTTAGTAATATTCTCGTAAAAAACCCAAGAAAAAAATAGTTCAAGTATAAAGGTTTCTATTTCTTCTGAGCTTTGTAGTATATGGTTAAATATCGTTCACTGAACGAAATCACCTACAAATCAAACCCCGAAATAGAACAAACTCTCGAGCGGTTGAAAAATAAATTCTCAAGCTCCGACTCGGGAGAATCATCAAGTGCTAGTTCTCAATCTAGCGAGACTGGAGAGCCAATTACTATGGCTCATGAAACGAGAACATTGAGGGAGCTCACGGCTCCGAATCTAGATCAACAACCCCTATGTATCACTTTTCCAACTCTTGATACGGGGGTCACATTTGAGCTAAAATCTGGGCTCATTCATCTCCTTCCATCATTCCATGGTTTACGAGGGGAGGATCCGAACAAACACTTGTCGGAGTTCCATATTGTGTGCACAAGCATGTGCCCCAATGGTGTGTCCGAGGAGCAAATCAAACTGAGGGCCTTTCCATTCTCTCTGAAGGATACCGCAAAGGACTGGCTATTCTATCTTCCTTCGGGAAGTATCACTACATGGCCACAAATGAAGAAGGCTTTTGTTGACAGGTACTACCCCGCTTCTATTTCATCATCACTCAAGAAGCAAATAAGCAACATTGAACAAAAAGATGATGAATCTCTATATGAATATTGGGAGAGATTCAAGAAGCTATGTGCGAGTTGCCCTTATCACGGATACACCGAACAAGACCTCATTCTCTACTTTTATGATGGTCTTGTGGATCAAGATCGCCGCATGGTGAATGCAGCGTGTGGAGGAGGCATTGTCAACAAAACCCCTTCGCAAGTGAGAGATCTCATCTCGGAGTTGGCCGAGAACTCTAGACACTATCACATGTTTCGGGTAGCGCTTATAAGCTTATTGATTCATTAGTTTAATTGCTTTTTTGTGTAATTGATTAATTGCTTGAATTGGTATAACCGTATAAAGTTGAAATTGATTGTGCAATTTTTTTATTAATTACGGAGTAGTTTCCTTGCTTTAGATGTTTTAAAGCAAGGAACTTTTGTGACTTGTTAGGTTACTCATGCGATCATGTTTTTAACCGTATAATGTACTCTTCCTACAAATTTTATACTTCATCCGTCCCATTTTAGTTAGCCAAACTTGACTTTTCAAGTCAATGACGTCTAACTTGACCGATTATATGTTCATACAGAGAAAGTATTGATAATATGAAAATGATATGAAAATTTTCTTTGTTAAAATTTTGCATAAATATATTTGTTGAAATAATTGGTTAAAGTTTACCATCTTTGACTGGAAAAGTCAAAGATGGCTAAGTAAATTGGAACAGAGGTAGTATTATGTAAACTTTGATAACAATTTATATTTTTGCATTTTGTAATACTTTTAGCCACCCCTTTTGATTTCGTTCTGGTTCCGCCACTGCATGTATGTATCTTTGTTTATATGCATGTACTAGTTTGTATACGCACGTTGCACGAGTGGGTAAATGCCCAATATTATGTGCATGAAATATATTTTTTAGAGTTCGTTATGAAAATCAAACTACAAGCAAAAAGAACAAAAGTGAAATAAAGTTTGAGGGAAAAGGTGCAAATAGGCCCATGTACTAACCAAAAAAGGTCAAATAAGCCCTTATTTAGGAAGTTCTGTCTGGCCGTCGTCATTTGGGGTGGTTCCCGGTGGAATTTTTTGATGAATTTTTTTGAGCATCTTATTCATCAAGTCTAGTTTACTCATACCAAATTTCAGCTAAAACTTCAATCGGGAAGGCATTCAAATGAATTCTTGAAGATAACTGCGCTTCTAACTACCCAGTTATTTTCAAGAATTCATTTGAATGCCTTCCCGATTGAAGTTTTAGCTGAAATTTGGTATGAGTAAACTAGACTTAATAAATAAGATGCTCAAAAAATTTCATCAACAAATTCCACCGGGAACTACTCCAAATGGTGACGGCCGGACAAAGCCTCCTAAATAAGGGCTTATTTGACCTTTTTTGGTTAGTACATGGGCCTATTTGCACCTTTTCCCTAAAGTTTGATGTAAGGAAAAGTACAAACATCTCCCAAAGTACAACCATCTGTTGGCGGAAATTCGGCCGGATATACCTGCAAAAATAACGTTAGAAAATAATCTAGCTCGAGACGCGTCAGACGCTGTCCTCAAGAAAGTATTTCCGACTAGCGAAAACCTTTCCCCAAGATATAACGAGCTCTTCGGCGTAAGCCGGTAACAGAACAACGAGAGTAAAATAAAATTAATCCAGCAGACAAAAATAATGTGTGAGGGGATTTTTGATTCGTAGCTACATCCTTATAAAAAAATGATGTAGCTGAATATATATACACGTATACATCCAAAGAAACGAACGTTGCTCCTCAGGTATGTGAATCATTAGTATTAAATACTAACGTTACAAAAAGTAAAGGTTGGGATTTTACTCCACGCATGCTGAGTAACTTTAAAGCTCAAATGTTCAAAACTTAAAGTTTACAATGAATAATATTAACGTTTGGAACTTTGCAAAGCAACTGAACAGTTAAAGAGCTTTAATATTTGGATGAACATTCATTAATTTTTTTTTAATAGAATATAGGAAAATGTCTAAATTATAAAATTGATTAATAAAGTATTATTCATTTGAAATACTCCTATTTTTCCAACAATCCCCCACATATTTCAAATGAATACTTTTAGATGTTAAAAATAATTTATAAAATTTCTGCTGGATTAAAGGAATGAGACTTTAAGTTTGGTGTCCGTAGACTTGAAACCAAACCGAGACGATTAAGTCTTAATAAACCGAGCTTATGGTGAAACCTATAGTTTCTTGAAACCAACAAGCTACTATTGGTAAATCAGGGTCTTAACGGTCGTGTCTCACCCTGCACAATTTCTCGTTATTACGCCGTTGTGCGCCGTAAGGCCATGCGCGTGCTTGGTTTTCATGAGTGCTCTAGAAGTTTTGTCATGCTTCATGGAGGCGGCCCCACCTCACACTCATATAGGTGATCTCATCAAGTGTGTACCGCTTTTTGCACACCACCCTAAAAGTAAGGGCTATGATAATCATTAAGAGCTTTCAGCTCATCCTCTCAAAGTATGCGGTTTCTAGCCTATATCTCACATCATGGAAATGGGCAAATTTAGTTAGGCTAGCAGAACTAAATGGAAGACTTGTTATTACCCATTTGAACTTGCTTCATGGGATCTCCAATCACACAAGTTGGGTTCCCATCCCCATTCGTTTCAAAGTGACACTAGTCCCATTTCCTTAGATGTTTCGGTTATTAATTTTCGTCCTAGGGCTTTTGTCAAAGGATCCGCTAAATTTCCTTGTGACCTCACAAAATTAATGGACACAATTCCATTCTTCAATAATCGTTTAATGACTTTATGCCTTAAACGAATGTGTCTATTCTTCCCATTATAACACATTTTCTTAGCAGTATCTATTGCACTTCTGCAATCACAATGAATAGACACAGATGGTATTGGTTTTGTACCAACCGGAATTTCTGCTAAGAAAGATTTCAACCACTCCGCTTCACTACAGGCTACTTCCAAAGCAATAAGCTCGGACTCCATAGTGGATCTAGAAATTATAGTTTGTTTGGTTGATTTCCACGTAATGGCACCACCTCCAAGGGTGAATATATATCCAGTATTGGATTTTATCTCATCTGAGTCAGAGACCCAGTTAGCATCGCTGTATCCCTCTAGTACAGCGGGTAACCCACGATAAAATATACCATAATTAATGGTACCTCTCAAATATTTGAGTAACCGCCTCAACGCGGTCCAGTGATCCCCACTTGGATTATGAGTATATCGACTCAATCTTCCGACAGCATAAGCTATGTCGGGCCTCGTATAATTCATCAAGTGTAATAAACTTCCAATAATTTGGGAATACTCATATTGAGCCTCGGGATCACCTCTATGTTTTTTCAAATGTGTATAAGAGTCATAAGGGGTGCTCACGGGGCTGACATCGAAATGTCCAAACCTCTTTAGAAGTTTTTCAGCATAATGCTCTTGAGATAGTATAATACCATCATCCTTCCTTATGACTTTCATACCCAAAATAACTTTTGCTTCCCCCAAATCTTTCATAACAAATTTCGAAGCAAGAAAGGATTTTGTCTCAATTATTAACTCAAGGTTGCTACTAAAAATTAACATATCATCCACATATAAGCAAATAATAATGCACACACCATTTTCACATTTAGTGTATACACACTTATCTACTTCTAGTGAGGTAAAACCATGAGCAAATAACACTTCATCAAATTTTTCATTCCATTGTTTTGGAGCTTGTTTCAAACCATATAAAGATTTGATCAACTTACACACTTTGTGTTCCTGACCAATAACTACATGACCCTCCGGTTGCACCATATAAATTTCTTCCTCTAGCTCACCATTTAAAAACGCAGTTTTAACATCCATTTGATGGACAAAAAGTTTGGGAATAGAAGCCAAGGCAATTAAAGTTCGTATAGAAGAAATACGCGTTACCGGTGCAAATGTGTCAAAATAATCAACATCTTGCTTTTGAGAAAAACCTTTTGCCACAAGCCTCGCTTTGTATTTATCAATTGAACCATCCGGATTTAATTTCTTTTTAAAAATCCATTTGCATCCGATTGGTTTGCAACCTTTCGGTAAATCGGTTAAAATCCAAGTTTTATTTTGTATGATAGAATCAATTTCGTTTTGTATGGCCTCAAGCCAAAAAGGAGCTTCTTTGGAAGAAATAGCTTGTGAATAAGTTAAAGGTTCATCATTAACAAGATATGTATAAAAATCATTTCCAAAAGATTTTTCTATCCTCTGCCTCTTACTTCTTCTCAAAAGAGAAGTTTCATCACTAAAAGAATCATTTTCTTTTAATGGCTCACTATCACTAGAGGGTTCATCATTAAAGGTTTCATTTCCTTGTAATGGATCATACTCACTATATGGTGCAACGGTCTTGTGTTCACGTTTCAAAGGAAACACATTTTCAAAAAATTCAGCATTTTTTGTTTCAACAATTGTATCACATTCAAGCACATCACTTTTCAAAACAAGAAATCTATAAGCGGCACTAGATTCAGCATAACCAATAAACATGCAATCAGAAGTCTTAGAACCGATTTTCCTCTTCTTGGGATCAAGCAATAAGACTTTAGCCAAACACCCCCACACTTTCAAATATTTCAAATTAGGTGCAAAGCCTTTCCACAATTCATAAGGGGTTTTCTTATAGTGCTTACGAGGAATCCTATTTTGTAAGTGACAAGCAGTAAGAATAGCCTCCCCCCCAAAGATTATCAGGTGCACCGGAACTAATTAAAAGAGCATTCATCATCTCTTTTAGTGTCCTATTTTTTCTTTCAGCTATTCCATTAGATTCAGGTGAATATGGTGGAGTGACCTCATGGATTATCCCTTCTTTCTCACAAAAATCATTAAATAAAATATACTCACCCCCTCTATCCGATCTAACTCTCTTAATCTTTTTATTTAATTGATTTTCTACCTCGGATTTATACACTAAAAATTTATCAAAAGCCTCATCTTTATTTTTAAGCAAATAAACTTTAGTGTATCTAGAAAAATCATCTATAAATGTGACATAATATTTTTTACCACCTCTAGTCATGGTATTTTTCAAATCACCTAAATCCGTGTGAATTAAACTAAGCAATTCAGATTCCCTATAAGTGGAGGGACAAGATTTTTTGGTTAGTTTAGATTGAACACAAACATCGCATTTTCCTAGTGTCATTTTATTTTTACTAGAAATCAAACCACAATCATTTAGCATTTTAATATAAGAATTACTTGCATGTCCTAATCTAGCATGCCACACATCATAAGTATCAACTAAATAGACAGAAGCATTATCATGCAATATTTCAGAAATGCCAAGTATATATAGTCCTTTCTTACAATAGCCATTTCCCACAAGAACATCATCTTTGGTCATAATAAAATTATCACAACCAAAAGAAACTTTAACCCCAACTTTTCCCAAGAGATAAACAGAAACTAAATTAGTCCGAATCTCGGGCACATGAAGCACATCATTTAGTGATAAAGTTTTTCCCGATGTGAGTTTAAGAAGAACTTTCCCTTTTCCATGCACCTTAACAGTTTTAGAGTCCGCTAGGTACACGAGCTCTTCACCATCTCCTATAATGGTATAGGAGGTAAAAGCATTTTTATTTTTACAAATATGCTTGGTAGCCCCGGAGTCTACCACCCACTCATTCACATCATTAATTTTACAACTTTGAGAAACAACCGCAATAAAATTATCATCACTACTAACCAAGTTTAAACTTGATTTTAGTGGGTTGTTGTTTTTCATAGTTGTCATTTTACCACTAAATAAAGGAATAATATTTTTCTCAAAAATTGGTGTTAAAGTATGGCTCATTGTAAGTAGGAAAGTAAAGAGAGTAAGCATTATACGTAGAGATATATCCAAATACCAGTCTAAATCACACCACACATGCAAGAATAACATGGCCGTGATGAGTGCAGCGACAACGCCTTGTGAGATCACACGTGCAGACATATCCGACGCCAAATACTTTCTTGAGATTGTTGGTGGAAATTCGGCCGGATATACCTGCAAAAATAACGTTAGAAAATAATCTAGCTCGAGACGCGTCAGACGCTGTCCTCAAGAAAGTATTTCCGACTAGCGAAAACCTTTCCCCAAGATATAACGAGCTCTTCGGCGTAAGCCGGTAACAGAACAACGAGAGTAAAATAAAATTAATCCAGCAGACAAAAATAATGTGTGAGGGGATTTTTGATTCGTAGCTACATCCTTATAAAAAAATGATGTAGCTGAATATATATACACGTATACATCCAAAGAAACGAACGTTGCTCCTCAGGTATGTGAATCATTAGTATTAAATACTAACGTTACAAAAAGTAAAGGTTGGGATTTTACTCCACGCATGCTGAGTAACTTTAAAGCTCAAATGTTCAAAACTTAAAGTTTACAATGAATAATATTAACGTTTGGAACTTTGCAAAGCAACTGAACAGTTAAAGAGCTTTAATATTTGGATGAACATTCATTAATTTTTTTTTAATAGAATATAGGAAAATGTCTAAATTATAAAATTGATTAATAAAGTATTATTCATTTGAAATACTCCTATTTTTCCAACACCATCCATACAGAATAAAGCGGTGCATGCTACGTGTAAAGCAAGACCTAAAATTAAATTCCAAGATTTAACAAAAAAAAAAATCAAAATCGGCTGCATTTCTATTTGGCTAGCCTTTCTTGTACTAAACCTTGTTTCAAACAAAAAACATACTTCATTCAAAACAAAAGCAAATGATTAATATGCTGATCAAGACGAGAAGTGTTGAATACATGCCGTTTTCCGTTTTATTCCTCACTTGCTACCTTTCTGCCGAACCTGGTTTTTTTCTATGGCCTATTCGTGCATGATATATTTATTTCTGCCCCAAATCTAGTTGTTAAAACCGGACGAGAGGCAACCCACGCAAGCAATTGGGTCAAGGGTCAACCTGGACCCAAGAGGACCAGTCTGATCAACGATGGTCAACCTGGTCAATGTTTATTGAGAAAAAGAAAAGAACATATACTACTTCCGTTCTTAAATAAATGCAACACTCGACTTTTCGCGTTTGCCAATGCACAACTTTGACCATTAGTTTATTTTATTCTCTTTTAGTAATAAAAAATAAAAAAATCAGATTTTGAAATTTTAGAATGAAACAAATCTAACAACATGTAAATTATCTAACGTACATTTTATTTCAGATTTTTTGAAATAAATTATTTAATAAATTAATAAATAAAACACAGTCAAAGTACAACAAGTAAATAGTGTAAAATTTCACATGTTGCATTTATTTAAGAATGGAGGTGGTGTATATGTGCGCGCGTGTGTACGATTAGAGGTTTATGCTTAAATTAAAAATCACTCCCATTTAAAATTTAATTATGGTTATAGTATTAAATTAAAAATTAATGTATCACTATTTAAGATGTGTTTGGAATTAAAGGGATAAAATTTGAAAATAAGTATGCTTGATAAAAGTATTGAATATTTCATAAATATCTAATACTTTATTAAATTAATTAATATAATAACATGAAATACAAAATATAGTTATTCTTAGGGATTACAAATTAATAATCTATAGATGTAGTTAACTCGAAATCTTATGATTGTATGATATAAATTCATAAGATGAAAGAATTTGAACACCAACTAAGTAGTTTAGTTGGTTCACCGTGCGCTGGTGGTATGAAGTCATCCACGGTTTGAGAGCATCTCATGTCAAACTTTTTAATGACGAAACTCTCCTGGTATCACCAAATTATCGGTTCTTCCGGGTATATACCAATCCAGGTCCCGCCCAGGTTTGGCCGGCCGGCCGATTATTTTTGCTTTTAGGCGTATTTGCGGGTTTACACTCAACCGGACCGATCATGGGGACGGATGGTCGGGTTCCGGGTCGAAATGCTCAGTCCGGTTCTCTGATCTTAACACAGCCCCAAATGGGATTGGAGCGATTCTTGAGGTTGCATAGGTTTCGTGTTTGCATATTAATTATTAAAATTCTTGTGTGTACACAACTAGTTATTTTGTGTAATATGACTGTTTTTTAGATTATATTAGTATACTTAAACATCATATTACTTATTAAGGCTATGTTTGGCATGAGCTTTCAGCTCATAATGGGCTGAAATTTTTAAAAACCAGTCAATAAATATAAATGCAATACTGTTTGGAAAGAGGGCTGAATTGAGGTGAAGCTGGAAAAACACAACTTATTCAAAACGTTAACATGTCAAGTGTTTGTGGTCAGCCGATGAATTCCTCAGTTCCATACCCAAATTATCCCCATAACCGACCAAACGCTTCTTTATCGCCGGATGAATTTTAATAGGCTATGATGCTCCTCTTTCTTGAACTGCCGGCTATAAAGATATGAGAAACCATCTCAAATTTCCGTCCTCTGGTCCATCCTTAGTGCTTCAAAATTTTCTCTATTTTTGTTATAATTGATCCTTTCCTTTCCTTCCCAATCAAACATTGATATGAATTCATCTCAAACGAACATGGAAGCTCTCGTACTTGATTCGTTGTAAAAATTATAAACATTATAAATATAAATACTAAAATCATAATAATTGTTAAAACATATCATTATTTTAAATAATTTGTTGCATTGATAATTATATTCCCTTTCTGGTAATTTCATATTATTCGGATATTTTTCTGCTCTTTTTGCCAAACAGACATACTTCATTCAGCCACCCGTTCAGATCATGTAAGGTGTTAGAGACTTTATAACCAAGCTTTTCTTAATTTATTTTTGGAAACACGTTTCTTAGTTTATTTTTGGAAATGCATCCTAGTTGTCTTGGGGTTAGGATTTACTTCTCCATAAATACAATCTCTCTCCCTTGTAATCATGTGTGGATCCGAAAATAGCAATAATATTCCTGACTTGGTAGCGCCCCCAGACGTAGTCATTCGTGGCGAACTGGGTTACCAAATTTTTCGTGTGTTCTTCTTATTATTCATCGCGTGTGTGAGTTTGATTCCTAACAATTGGTATCAGAGCCCTAGGTTCGAAAGGTGATCTCATGATGGCAGACAATTTGAAGACACTGGTGATGCAGTTTGACGGAACGAATTACGGATTTTGGAAGTTGCAGATTAAAGATTACTTGTACGGTAAAGATCTGTATCAACCTCTGGAGGATAAGCCAGAAGACATGAAGGAGAGCGATTGGAAGTTGCTGGACAGAAAAACGTTGAGCGTGGTTCGATTATCGTTGTCCAGAAACATCACCCTACACACCGTCAAAGCAAAAACGGCGAAGGAGATGCATATTTTATCGGATATGTACGAAAAACCATCCGCTGTGAACAAAGTTCATCTGATGAGCCGTCTTTTTAACCTAAAGATGTCAGAAAGAACGGGAGTGGTGGATCATCACACAGTTGAGCGCGGTTGAGATAAAGTTCGACGACGAAATTCATGCCCTAATTCTGCTGTCTTCTCTCTCCGGAAAGCTGGAATGGAACGGTGACTGCAGTCAGCGCTTCGGCAGGGAAGGAGAAACTAAAATTCGATGAAGTCAGAAATCTGGTGGTCAGTGAAGAAATTCGCAGGAAGGAATCAGGCTTGGCTTCTGGATCGGCATTGAGTACAGAGAACCGGGCAGAACGAAGTCAAAGTCAAAGTCAAATCGGGATAGATCAAGATCTAAATCCAAATCAAACAGCAAGGGTAAGAAGGACAGAAGTTAGATCAAGTGCTAGAATTGTGAGGAATATGGACACTTCAAGAGCCAGTGCAAGGAGCAGATCAAGGATTAGAAGGAGAAGACATCGGCTAATGCAGCGGCAGAGTCATCTGGCGATGATCTCCTGATCCTGAGCGTGAGCAGTCCGTTGGAGTCATGAGTTCTGGATTCTGGAGCTTCGTTCCATTCATGTGTTAATGCTGAAGTGATGAAACAGTATACTCCCGGCAATTTCGGAGATGTGTATCTTGCTGATGACGAGCCTTTTAGAATTGTCAGAAAGGGTACAGTCCACGTGAAGACTCCGAACGGATGCATGCTGAAACTGAATGGTGTCCGACATATTCCTGGATTGGGAAGAAATCTACTTTCAATTGGGCAGTTGGATGAGGAAGGCTAAGCAGTTACATTCAGCAGCATAAATTGGAAGATCACAAAGGGGGCCTTGCTGGTTGCTAAAGGGAAGAAGGAGGGTACGTTGTACATGACAACGAACTCGAAGGACTGCATCGATGTTGTTGCCGCTGCAACAAACGATGTGAATTTGTGGCACTGTCGGCTCAGTCACATGAGCGAAAAGAGGATGAAGGAGTTGTGCTCGAAGGGCAAACTGCCCGGCCTGAAGACTGTTGAGGTTGGCTTATGCGAGGACTGCATATTCGGGAAACAGAAACGTGTCAGTTTCTCGAAGGGGAGAAGAGCTATTAAACTGGAGAACCTGGAAATAGTTCACACCGACCTTTGCGGACATGCGGAAGTTGCATCCTTGGGAGGATCCGCCTACTACATGACCTTTATTGATGATGCCACAAGAAAGGTATGTGTTTATTTTCACAAAAATAAATCTGATGCCTTTGATGCTTTCAGGAGGTGCAAAGTTCTTGTTGAGACAGAGGCAGGTCTGAAATTTAAGTGTCTTTGGTCTGACAACAGAGGTGAGTATGAACTGCATGAGTTCAAGAAGTTTTGTGCTGAGAATGGGGTTCGTATGGAGAAGACAACAAAGGGGACTCCGCAGCATAATGGCGTTGCTGAACGCATGAATAGAACACTGAATGAGCGGGCAAGATGCATGAGGTTGAAGAGTGGCTTGCCGAAGATGTTTTGGGCGGATGAAGTGAACACCGCGGCTTTTCTCATCAACAGAACTCCAACGATCTCGTTGGAGAAGGACAGATTGAGTGCATCTGATTCTGAGCGAGACAGTCCGAAGATCATAGAGTTGGATATCTGTAATTCGGGTGGGAGCGAGAAGGATCAGAATGAAGAAGTGACCAGTGATGAAGATCCATCAACCCCATCAAGGCGGCGGCCTGCCAGAAACCGGGGAACACCAAATAGGTATTCGCCTTCTAATTTCTATTTGTTGCTTACTGACGGTGGTGAACTGGAGTCCGATGCAGAGGCAGTTCGGGTTGATGACAAGGGCAAGTGGAAACTTGCAATGGATGATGAGATGGCATCTCTCACATCCAATGATACTTGGAGGTTAGTTGAGCTACCGAGAGGAAAGAAGGCTTTGCACTGCAAGTGGCTCTACCACATCAAGAAGGAGGCTGATGGTAGCAAACGCTACAAAGCTAGGCTGGTTGTGAAGGGGTTCGAGCAGCGTTATGGTATTGATTATACCGACATATTCTCTCCAGTTGTCAAACTAACTACTATTCGGTTGGTGTTGGGTTAGTTGCTGCAGAGAATTTGTTGTTACATCAGATGGATGTGAAGACTGCATTCCTTCATGGTGATCTGAATGATGAAATTACATGGTGCAACCGGAAGGCTACGTGGCAGAGGGCAGTGAGCAACTCGTATGTAAGCTAGTGAAAAGCTTATACGGGTTGAAGCAGGCATCGAAGTAGTGGTACAAGAAGTTTGATGGTTTCATGCGGGAAATGAGTTTCTTGAGATGTCACACCGACAATTGATGCTATTACAATAAGACTGACAAGTGTTATCTTATCTTGCTGTTATATGTTGATGATATGTTGATTGCAGGAGCTAGTTCAAAGGAGATTGACAAGCTGAAGAAACGGTTGTCAGAACGTTTTTTCATGCAGGATCTTGGAGAGGCAAAGCAGATTTTGGGCATGTGAATCGAGAGGGATGAGGCAGCGGGCAGATTGTATCTTTCACAGGCAAAATGCATTCAGAAGGTCCTGAAAAGAATCAGAATGAAAGATGCAAAGGCAGCAAGTGTACCACTGGGTAGTCACTTCAAGATTAGCAAGGAAGATTCACCGAAGAACAAGGATGAGCGTGTTCAAATGCAGAATGTCCCATACTCCTCAGCAATTGGCAGCATCATGTACGTTATGGTGTGCACGAGGCCAGACATTTCACATGCGGTGGGAGTGGTGAGCAGATACATGGGAGATCTATGGAAAGAACACTGGGAAGTTGTGAAGTAGATGATGAGTATTTGAAAGGTACTGCTTCTAATGCTTTGTGTTTTGATGGGAAGAATGTAGAGATGATGGGACATGTTGATGCAGACCTAGCATCAAATGACTCGGATGGATCAAGGAGCACCACGGGGTATTTTTTACATTTGGTGGAACGACAATTTCCTAGCTTTCGCACCTGCAGAAGATTGTTGCATTATCTACCATTGAAGCTGAATATGTTGCCATTACGGAGGCAAGTAAGGAGATGGTGTGGCTTCAAAATCTACTTGGGGAACTTGGGAAGGAGTACAAGAATAGCATTCTTTACAGTGGCAATCAAAGTGTTGTCTTCTTGGGCAACAACTCAGCTTTTCACAAGAGAACCAAACACATTCGGTTGAAGTATCACTACATCCGTCATTTTCTGGAGATGGAGGCATTGCAGCTTGTGAAGATCCGTAGGAGTGAGAATCCAGCTGACATGTTTACTAAGGTGGTATCCTTGGAGATATTGAAGCTTTGCATAGCTTCAATGGTCCTGGGTAATTGAAGATGAAGGTCGGCGCTACCATGCTAACAAAGGAGGTTTTGAAGAAGACAGTCTCAAGGTGGGAGATTGTAAGGTGTTAGAGACTGTATGATGAGTCCATATTAAGACATGCATTTGATGCGTGTTGGGATCGACTTTTGATGGTTTTCCTAGCTTTTAGGTGTTGCAAGTCTCAATTTTAGCTCAAGTTATGTTTACCAGGCGTTGGTTCGAGTTTTGTGTCATTTGGAGACAAAATCAGGAATTTAGAGTTCGGCATCGGCGCTTGAGAAGCAATCGGGACGATTCGAGATGCATTCGAGAGTGGATTGAGATATTTGGAGATCATCGGGAGGTTCATGATGAAGATTTGATGATAAGAGAGCTCTAGTATTGGCTATGGAATCAAAAAGAAGATGAATGAAGCTTGAAAACGACGATCAGAATGACCTTCTGTCAATCGTTCAAGCATATCTCTTTGTAGAAACATCCAACATACACAATTCGAGTTCCACATGAAAGCCAAATTCAAGGTCTACAAATCGTATGAAGACATCATTCCGAGAATCGGAGAGTACAGAGGTGAAAACACACGATGAAGTCGGATGCTTGCTATTGAGATTTCAGAATGAGACCTTCCACCATTTTGATCATATCTTTTGATTTTCAAATCCCATTCGGCAAGTTGTGGTGGATAAAGGACTTCATTATCTACAACTTTCATGAAGGAAGTTTTGTCAAATTCGGAAGGCGTGCGTAGGGGAACGCACGACCATGCGTCCGAAGCGAGACAGCAAGGTAGCTACTGCCAGTCATGCATGGCCGTGCGTGGGCTCCGTGCGTGCCCCCCAGTAGCCCCGTTTTACGCGGAAATTAATCCCAACTCGGCCAGAATTCGTTTTCCCCCCTTTTTTCTATAAATAAGGTCTCCCTAACCCTATTGAAGAGGTTACGAACATTACGGCGAGGCCTAGGGACAGATTTACTTGCGTTTTTACCATTGTTTACTCTAAGACCCTGAGATTATTTGTAAGTTCATCTTTTTAATTAATGACAATTAATTCTATTCTTTACAATTCTATTGATTCTTCAATTATGAATTATGAGTAGTTTAATTAGGGATTTGTGATTGATGAAGGGGTTGATCATGATGTATGGCTAGGTTCTTGTTGGATTAATTGCATGAATGCCGTTTAATTTGTGTGTGAACAATTTAACAGATATCTTTTGTAACCTAGAACGCGCGCTAGAATTACAATTGCTTGTACAATATATTAAGAGAGATCTAATTTATTCTAGGACACATTCACACACACTTAATCGTTCGCTAAGAGATTAGTAGCGATGAAGGGGCCGTAAGCTCGCTCGTCTTGGCAATAATTTAGGATCTTGTCGTATGAGAGATCAGCCTGGTCCCCTAAATTATTGTACTCTACGCCGCGAGAGCGGTAAGAACTTAGTAATGATTAGCTAAGCTCAATTAAATTAATTTCATGTAATTAGGCCTGATCTGCCAAAAATCTGGTTACCCCGGAATTAATCTGTGTTCCCTTCATCGTTAATTAAGAAGAAACCAAATTTATTTTTATTCGTTAATCTGCATTAGTTTAATTTTCCAAATCAACCATTTATCTCGCATGACGCATTTATTTTATTTATTTCTTTTAATCGCTGAATTTAGTTCATTCTTGATTCCTTTTTGTCCGTCCCTGTGGAGACGATACTCGTACTTACACTATTATATTACGATCTATTTTAAGTGCGAGAAAATTCACATTAGTTTTTTGCGTCGTTGCCGGGGACGGTGTCGGATTTGAGGGTTAATTAATATCAGCGACTTGTTTTTAGTTTTTCGTAGGATTTTTGTCTACTAACCTTGCAGGTCAGATCTGTTTATGCATACACGCTCTAAGAAGGGAGAATCACTAGTCCCTCTTAATCCTGAGATTGAGAAGCTCTCCAGATACATTCGCAAGGCTTTGAGAGAAAAGAACGCGACCATGGAACAACCATCATCATCTGGAACAGCTGGGACGTCTGAGGTCCACACCACTTCTGGTAACCTTGATTTCTATGTCAATACCTCTACCCAGTCTACACCGCCTGTTTCACCTAGAAATACCTCTGGATTTCAAAATTTCCGCACCCCATTCTTTCCTCAAAATCAGTCCACTCCACAATTGAATCTTCCACCACTATATCAGCTTTTCCAAAATACCTCTACTGCTCCTGAAACTACTTTCCAAAACCTAGCTTATGGTATGCAAGGAGCAGGGCAAGGTATTCCGTGCTTTCAACCGAGACAGAACCCACCCCCAGTCACCCAAAATCCACCCCTGACTCAATCGCAAACTCCGCCTTTCCAAAACTAATTTCAACAGTTCCGTCAGCCACAAGTTCAGCCCCAACCGCAACTGAACATTGTCCGACCGCACCCTATTAGACCACAGCCAGTTATTCAGCCTAGACAGCAGGCTCCTCCTCCATTCCAAAATTATGTCCCACATGACAACCCGCTCTATCAAGGAGAGATCATTGCAGATTTCCTCACTCCGGAGATTTCAGAATATGACAGCATTCAAGTCCCGGGAATTACTGCACCCCATTACGAGATCAATCATGCGGTGATCAACATGGTCTTGAATAATCAGTTTGGAGGGAGCCCTACAGAAGATCCAGTGGCACACATTACAAAATTCCTGAGGATGTGCCAGACATTCAAGATTCCTGGGCTAGATGACGATCAGGTGCGGATGCTATTGTTCCCTTTCTCATTGAGGGATGATGCACAGAGGTTGTTGGATAGCAATCCACATCACCATATTCAGACTTGGGATCAGCTGCATAAGGCCTTCATCAAAGAATATTTTCCGACATCAAAGGTTATAAAGTTGAAGAAGTAGCTGCAAGACTTCAAGCAAGGTTTGTTGGAGACATTGGTTGAAGCATGGAAGAGGTTTAAGGTGCTGAGAAGAGCTTGCCCTTAAGGCAAGATGAGCGATTGTGAGATTCTATTTTGCTTCTACAGCGGACTCGCTAATGAAGGGGAGATGATGTTGGATGCTTCAGGTGGTGGAGCTTTTCCTCAGTTACCATCTGAGGAGGGGGAGGAACTAATAGAGAAGATTGTTTCAATTAATGTATCATGGTACAACTCTCGGGACACACCTCACCAAAAGACCCCGGGCTTATATGAGATCAGCGACAATTCTGCCCTTTCTGCAAGGGTATATACATTGACTAGCATGTTTCAGAAGCTCTCTACTAGCGTGGAGGATATGGGAAAGAAGATGGATCTTGCTCTCTCAGTGCCCAGTGTTAATATGGTAGCCCCCGGTCCTATTAGTCCCTCTTGTACTTTATGTGGGGGACTCCATTCGCCGCATGAATGCACTATGATGGCACACTCGGCAGCCCCTGGAGTAGAGCAAGTGGATGTGATGTATTATTCGCGGCAGTGCTACTACAATCAGCCCTACGGACAGCAGTAACAAGGGAATTACGGGCAAGGAAATCAGCAACAGCAGTCTAAGAACTTTAATCAGCCCCAAGCACCTCAGGGCCAATAACAAGCAGTTCAGTCGAGGCAAGGGAGTCATAGGAATGAGACTGAGCATAAACTTTCTAGCTTGGAGAAGATGCTCGAGCAATTCATGCAAATGACCTTGGCAAATCAACAACAAAACATGGCAATTCAACAGCAAGCAAACTCAAGGATGCAAAACATGGAAAATCAATTGGGGCATGAAGCAAAGGCTATATCTGAGAGGCCTCAAGGATCCCTCCCTAGCAACACCGAACCTAACCCAAGAAAACATGTTCAAGCAGTCACCTTGAGGAGTGGAAAAGAGCTAGAACCTGCTGCCATGACAAAGAAACCCGAAGAAGTTGATGACGTACCTGCTGCCCGGGAAGAAGAAAAGGAGAAATAAGAGGGAAGAGAGGTGGCGGCTGCACCAAAACAGCCCGTTCCGGTCAAGAATTACACCCCACCTTTCCCCTATCCGGCGCGATTGACTAAGAAAAACAATAGTGACCAGTTTGGTCATTTTCTGAAACTCATGAAACAAATTCAGCTTAACATACCATTCGTGGATGCACTAGCACAAATGCCGAAGTACGCGAAGTTCATGAAGGATCTGTTTACTAACAAAAGGAAGTTGGAGGAATCATCATCTGTGAGGCTTAACGTGGACTGCTCAGCTGTGATTAGGAGAGATCTATCAGAGAAGCTTAAGGATCCAGGTTCTTTCATTATACCTTGCTTAATAGGAGATCTTACTTTTGACAGGGCCTTAGCCGATTTGGATGCAAGCATTAATTTGATGCCATTTATTTTGTATGAAAAGCTTGCACTCGGTCCACTAAAATCAACACGTATGTGCATTCAGTTGGCTGACCGTTCAGTCAAATATCCTAAAGGGATTGTTGAAGACGTATTGGTTAAAGTGGACAAATTTATTATTCCTATAGACTTCGTTATTTTGGACATGGATCAGGATCGTGAGGTACCTATAATTTTGGGCAAACCATTCTTGGCAACTGCCCGAGCACTTATTGATGTTGGGGACGGTAAGCTTGTCCTCCGCGTTGGGGATGAGACTGCCACCTTTGATATGTCCAAAATAATGAAGAGGCACTATCAAGATAGTGGAGAGTGTTTTTATATGGATGTCATAGATTCTATGGTGGAGGAATGCACACCTAACATGCTTTCTGATGAAGCCTTCTTTGATCTTTCGTTGGATGATAGTTTGTCAGCAGAGGATCTTGAGTCCCTCCCTAGTTTTGATTGTCTTATGATTAGTGGAGAGGAGGACTCAAGTGATGTTAGTTCTGTGCAGGGGACGAAAGATGATTTAGATGAGGTGGAGAAGGAAAATTTTCAGTCCGATTCATTTTTTGTTACTCCTTTATTAAATTTAAAGCCTCTTCCATCCCACCTTGAGTATGATTTTATTGATGACAGTCCTGACCCCCCCTGTTTTTCTTGCATCCGGGCTTGAGCTATGCCAAAAATCAGCATGTCTTAATTTACTTAGTGAACAAAGGGAAGCTTTAGCTTGGAAAATTTCTGACATGAAAAGGATTAGTCCATTCGTTGACCCATTCTTTGCTAAAGGGCCCGATAAAGGCCTTGATCCATTCTTTTGCTTTACGGGTGGCCCTGAGATGCGTAACTGTTTTCACGAATTTAAGGTCTTACGCCATCTCAAGGCATTTGTTGATAGGAGATTTGACATGTGGAGAACTAGTTTTATGAGTGGGAGTGTCTTTAATTGAGTTTTGATGAGGTAGTTGCATCGGGCAAACGATGATAAAAATAGCGCTTCTTGGGAGGCAACTCAAGCTTATATCTGCACTTTTGTCTTTGTTTGTTTGCTTTCAGAAAACCCCCGAAAAAAAAGAAAAAAAGAAGAAGAAAAACGAGGTGTTTTCTGTTTTTTGTTTTTGTGTTTCGTGTGTTTTTGTTTTTGCAGCTCAGGGTCTTGCGTTGGGGTGATGTGCCGAGGATCACTTGACTCAGTTTAGTTCTGTGCCGACCATCGCCTTAGGGAAGTTTCTGCGACTCTAATTATGGCCTGTTTTGTAAATGTTGACTTGAGTTGAGATTGAGAACGTGTGACCCTTTCCTCTTTACCCCTTGTGCATAGTGCATTTTTGGTCATCGAGGGCGATGCCAAAGTTTAAGTGTGGGGGAGTGAATTGGGCATACGGGCAATAGTTGTTACATGTGATTATTAGAGTTAGCATGCGCAGGTGTTAGTTGTATATTCATAGGAAATTTATGTCAAAATTTTTGAAATTTTTTTCTTTAAACTTTGTCTTTGTGAGATGGCTAGCGTTTTGACTATGCTTTTAGAATGTTCTTGAAGTGTTTAGGCTTAATTTGCTTGCACTATAATCTAGTTGTTGAGAGGATGAAGGCATTAGTCACCCATTTAATGAATTAACAAAGTTCCTATTTGACCTGAATAAGTCCTTTAGGAGAAGCCATTTTGAGCCTGACCGTTTGTTCTTTACCCAATTAATTGAGCTTCATAGCCAAATGGCCTGTGTTTCCTTACCCGTGAATATTTTTGACAAAGTCTTAGTGTTTAGGGAATTAAGGGATTAATTTGCTAAGTTTAGGGAATTTTTGTAGGAGCCATTTTTGGCACTATTCCTATGCCCCAAATGGGGTACGAGCAGTCACTTTTTAGGAATTTGATATTTTCGAGGATTGCATTGTAGGCATGGATTCACTGTGAATAATTGAACTTTAATTGCCAATTTTCCTTGGTTAGGCCGAGATTAGAATGGGGTAATGTCTAGTAAAAATATGAAAAGTGAAAAATTAATATAGCTAGACCTCTTGTCTAACGAAAAAGAGAATGGGAGCCCCGGTCAAAAAGAGAATGGGAGCCCCGGTCAAAAAGCGTCAGATGAGACTTGAGTATATTTCGAAAGGAATGACGTTCTCGTGCGCAAAAGCACAGATGTGCCTGCGCCGATTTAGCTTAGTTGTACACCATGTCTGCTTTTTCAATAGGTTTAAATGATTGTTCCTAATTTGTGGCCTACTAAGTTCCTTGTTCCAAAGAATAGCCCCGAAATTACTGAAGGCATTGAGTTTTTGTTAGAATATTCCGATCTCTCAAAGAAAGGGACTGATTTTGTTTATCCATTGACCATCCACCACCACCTTCACAAGTCCTTCTGATCAATAATTAGTTTAGTTGTGTGTGCTGTCACTACTTTGAGGATATTGTGAATAATTTTGTCAAATAGTTTAGCTTGAGTACAAAGATGTAGTTTAGGGAAGAATTTTCTTGGTTTAGACTGTCTGTTATGTGAATATCCCTTTAACTACATGTGCATGCTAATTATTTTAATTCGGTGTGGTGATTATCGTGAGTCCCGTTGTTCAGTTTGCTTGAGGACAAGCAAATGCTTAAGTGTGGGGGAATCTGATGAGTCCATATTTAGACACGCATTTGATGCTTGTTGGGATCGGCTTTTGATGGTTTTCCTAGCTTTAAGGTGTTGCAAGTCTCAATTTTAGCTCAAGTTTGTTTACCACGCGTTGGTTCGAGTTTTGTGTCATTTGGAGTCAAAATCAGGAATTTAGAGTTCGGCATCGGCGCTTGAGGAGCAATCAGGATGATTCGAAATGCATTCGAGAGTGGATTGAGATATTTGGAGATCACCGGGAGGTTCACGATGAAGATTTGATGACAAAAGAGCTCTAGGATTCGCTATGGGATAAAAAGAAGATGAATGAAGCTTGAAAACGACGATCAGAATGACCTTCTGTCAATCGTTCAAGCATATCTCTTTGTAGAAACATCCAACATACACGATTCAAGTTCCACATGAAAGCCAAATTCAAGGTCTACAAATCATATGAAGACATCATTCCGAGAATCTGAGAGGAGAAAGGTGAAAACAGACGATGAAGTCGGATGCTCGCTGTTGAGATTTCAGAATGAGAACTTCCACCATTTTGATCATATCTTTTGATTGGATGATTCAAATCCCATTCGGCAATTTGTGGTGGATAAAGGACTTCATTATATACAACTTTCATGAAGGAAGTTTTGTCAAATTCGGAATTTTTATGCACGCCGTGCGTAGGGGAACGCACGACCGTGCGTCCGAAGTGAGAACGCAAGGTAGCTACTGCCAGCCAGCACGACTGTGCGTGGACGTTTTTTACGCGATTCGTCTGTCAGACGCTGGGGGACGCACGCCGTGCGTGGGCTCCGTGCGTGCCCCCAGTAGCCCCGTTTTACGCGGAAATTAATTCCCAACTCGGCCAGAATTCGTTTTCCCCCCTTTTTCTATAAATAAGGTCTCCCTAACCCTATTGAAGAGGTTATGAACATTACGGCGAGGCCTAGGGACGGATTTACTTGCGTTTTTACCATTGTTTACTCCAAGACCCTGAGATTATTTGTAAGTTCATCTTTTTAATTAATGACAATTAATTCTATTCTTTACAATTCTATTGATTCTTCAATTATGAATTGTGAGTAGTTTAATTAGGGATTTGTGATTGATGAAGGGGTTGATCATGATGTATGGCTAGGTTCTTGTTGGATTAATTGCATGAATGCCGTTTAATTTGTGTGTGAACAATTTAACAGATATCTTTTGTAACCTAGAACGCGCGCTAGAACTACAATTGCTTGTACAATAAATTAAGAGAGATCTAATTTATTCTAGGACACATTCACACACACTTAATAGTTCGCTAAGAGATTAGTAGCGATTAAGGGACCGTAAGCTCGCTCGTCTTGGCAATAATTTAGGATCCTATCGCATGAGAGATCAGCCTGGTCCCCTAAATTATTGTACTCTACGCCGCGAGAGCGGTAAGAACTTGGTAATGATTAGCTAAGCTCAATTAAATTAATTTCATGTAATTAGGCCTGATCTGCCAGAAATCTGGTTACTCCGGAATTAATCCTTGTTCCCTTCGTCGTTAATTAAGAAGAAACCAAATTTATTTTTATTCGTTAATCTGCATTAGTTTAATTTTCCAAATCAACCATTTATCTCGCACGACGCATTTATTTTATTTATTTCTTTTAATCGGTGAATTTAGTTCATTCTTGATTCCTTTTTGTCTGTCCCTGTGGAGACGATACTCGTACTTACACCACTATATTACGATCTATTTGATGTGCGAGAAAATTCAAATCACTGTATAACCAAGTTTTTCTTAATTTATTTTTGAAAACACGTTTCTTAGTTTATTTTTGGAAACACATCCTAGTTGCCTTGGGTTTAGGATTTACTTTTCTATAAATACAAGCTCTCTCCCTTGTAATCATGTGTGGATCCGAAAATAGCAATAATATTCCAGGCTTGGTAGCGCCCCCAGACGTAGTCATTCGTCGCGAACTGGGTTACTAAAATTTTCTTGTGTTCTTATTATTCATCGCGTGCGTTTGTTTAATTCCTAACAGATCCAGCATGTCAAAATCAGTTCCAGGCAATAGTCTATGATTCAGACAATAGCTCATAATTCAGACATTAGTCTTCAGTTTCAAGTCGTTGTGCCAAATATAGCCTAAAGAACAAATAACATATATCAAAACATATTAATGTCTTTTTTTGTCTTTTTATCTGGTAACCACTAAGAGAAAACAATTAAGTTATCAAACATCTTTGTGACACTCGTCAAACTAATCTACCGGCCAAATTCATCACTTTATCGGAAATTTACAACTCGTTAACATTTTTCGCTATCAGATAGAATTTTACTTTGTGTCCATGTCCGGTTACACGCCGGCTTACACGCCCAAATGTAATTGTCTATGCACAGACAATTACACTCGGACTCAGTAAAAGAAAGTGTCTGTGATCCTGAATTGTCTGTGCATAAACAATTTATTTCTTGAATTCAAACAGTTCCTTTTATTAAAATTCTTTGCACGGTACTGTGCACGAGAAGCAAAATTCATAGGCTAATTGCCAAACAAGCTTATGATGTTTGCGGTTTCCCAACTTTTAACAACCCTTAACTAGGAGTTGGCGGGTTTGGTCTTTGGTCGTTACGGACTTTACGGTCAAAACGGGTGTTTTAAGAATAACGAAGAAAGATGCATAACCTCTCCTCCACAAGCCCGTTCGGGGTCGATTCGCCTCTTCCTCCATTCTCAATCGAGCATGCCCCGATCAAGGTAACTTCTCTTCATCATTATCCGTTCATTCCCCCCTCCCACTCTTCCAATAAGTACATAATCTTTTCAAGTGTAATAAAACGTGTGCTATGATTATTCTATAGCCAGTTTATTTCATTATGGTAATCGTTTGCAATCTGATCTCGATCAATAATTCCAACTCCCGATTGTTAGGTTGCTGGTATAATTTTGCACGACAATGAATTTTCTATTGATGAGGTCGAATCAGGCTGCTGCTCCTGCTGAACTGCCGCCTTCTATTCAGCCCGGGACTAGCTATGTGTCAAAGCCGAGTAGTGGTACACTTGGTGCACTTTTTGCGGAAGATCCCTTATTACAGACCAAGTCATTTGAGAACCATGATGGTGACAGCGACGGACATGGGAATGATAGTGGGTTTATTGCCGGATCAATTGGGACGGGGAATCACATTGAAGTTACTGAAGGTGAAGGGTGGATAGCTATTCCAAAGAGTAATCTCTTGCTCCTTTTTCTTGTCATGTAGAGAGCTGCTGCACTTATTGTATATGGATGGTATTATCCAAGTAAGAAGCTTAGTTGATTTCAGCCCTTTGATGGGCATACTCATCATTTTCTTAAATCTCCAAAGCCAGAATGATTGGAGGAGTTAACATAAATTCTATAGACTTTAATGGAGTTTGTAGAACTTGCATTTTTTTGTCTTGTAATGTTTAACCATCATTTTTTACTCTTGAAAATGTATGCGCCAATATCTTATGCAGTATATGTGAAGCAATTTTGCTAAATCTTGTTTCTTAAATTTGAAAACCGTGAACCAATTTAACAAATATGCATACTCAACCCTTTTACGTGCGGGGAGGCTCTAATCAGCCAAAAGCTCTATGGTAGAATAAAACTGATAAACCAATGCCAGTTTGAGACTTTGAGCTTGTGCAAGGTTCCTGCGAACACTCGAGCGCGTAAATCTATTCCTTTGATTACGTTGCACCATGTTCTGCCACCATTGCTCTACTCAGACCATTGTTCTACTTACTTGGCCTTAACCCCCCATTTGGTGCAATTACTTTCTCAATTGCATAAATTCTTCATGCAATAAGGGGAATCTAAATAACATAAGCTGTTGGCTATTGCTAAGCTTGACAAGCTTTCGCAGAAGAGCTTCCTGATAACTGGAGTGAGGCACCAGACATAACTTCCTTGCGCTTGCTCGACCGCTTCTTTGTTTTTCCTGGTAACTATTCCTTTTCTGTCACCCTTCACCCTAGATCTCCAAAACTGTTTATACTGGTTGGAAGGAATCCTCTCTGTTGTGATTGGGTATCCTTTTTCTTGTTAATCATAGGCGAACAAGTTCAGGTCCTAGCATGCCTGTCAGCATATAAGAAGGATACTGAAATTATTACACCATTTAAAGTTGCTGAACTTATGAACAAAAAAGGGCTTGGGGAGAATAACCACAAAGAAGGTGGCAGTGATGTGACTGACACTCATGATGTTTCTGACAGAGCAGAAATAAATGACTGCGAAGATATTAATAAGACCAATAAAATTAAAATGCAGGGGAATGTTGAATCTGAGAAAGAAGTTTCTGCGGGTGCATCTCTTCTGAGAATGGAAGATTACAAAAGACAGACTGAATCCCTGCTGCGAAGGTTTAAAAACTCTCATTTCTTTGTCCGAATTGCTGGGTCAGAGGAGTCACTATGGACAAAAAGAAAGCTTATGGAAGACTCTTCTGGTTTTGATGAAATGTTCATGGGGATTGGTTTAGATGCTAGGCATACTACAAAAAAGAAGCCTCCTTCAATGGCTGCCATTGATAGAGGGAATTTTGATTCCATCACATCTGGAGGAGTGGGAAGGAATGCTGCCAAGTGTTGCGCTCTTCCCAATGGAAATATTGGGGTATGTTTCAACTAATTTGATGGAAGTCACTGTATAAATCTGAACCCTTACGGCCTTACCTCCCAAACCCCTTCTCTGTTTAGGGGATTTGGGAAGGAGGGGGTGGGTGATTTTCAAAGGAAAGTGGAAGTAAGAAACTACTAAGAAATTCATGATTTAAATAAGGAGATACTACGTATTATTTTCTGCTGCGGTTCTAATAAATAGGGATGAATTAGTAAATTGTTGTGGTGCTATGGGATAATTATAGGCTAAAGTAGTTATTAGATTCAAATGTGCTGATACTGGCTGTCTCAGAGCTTCTGAATAAAAGAATATGAACACACACACACACACACACACATATATATATATGTACGAGGGGAGACCTGGAGGGGTTTGTTGATGGCACATTGATTTTACCTTAGGGGCATAAATGAAACCTAATGTTTAGAATGATTTATGGGAATTATTAGCATAATAATTGTAATGCAATGAGTAGACGTATTCTTTCTTACGTTCTTAGCCGAGACCACTTTAGTTATTGACGTATTGGTGGGCATGTGTATGTGTGTGGAACAACGTAAAAATTATTATTTCTGATTTCATAATTGTGAGAGTTTTTCTTTAACGTGCAAGGCTGTTTTCTTTGTTGAACCAAGTATTCTCTGAATTGATAATTTTTAAATTTACTAAACTTGTTCCTTCAATTTATTGTCCGGAAGGATACAGGTACTTTTACAGATAAATGTTGGTGTTGAATTTGTGAGGGATCCTGTATTGGAAATTCTTCAGTTTGAGAAATCTCAGGATAGAAGTTTGTCTTCTGCTGGCCATGAAAATTCAGTGTGTCCCGACCAGGATCCATGTGGTGAGCTCTTAAAGTGGTTGCTTCCTTTAGATAATTCTATTCCTCCTCCAGCACGATCCCTAACCCCACCTCATTTGACTTCTACTGCAAGCATCCGAAGTACATCTACAAGGGTTACCTTATCCGGACCAACTGGATCTCAGCTTTTCTCTTTTGGAAACCTCAGAAGCTACTCCATGTCTTCACTGCCGCAAAATAGTTTACCACCTTCATCAACTTCAACCCCCAATTCTGGACCCAGCTTTGAACCAGAAGATTGGGAGCGGTTTTCATTTCGTAAGGCAATCAAAAGTGAAAATAGCGGTAGCAGAGGGCTTTTGTCCTATAGAGGTGTATCATTGGAACCTGAAAGATTTTCTGTACATTGTGGTTTGGAAGGGATTTACATACCTGGAAGGAAATGGAGGAAGAAAATTGAAATAATTCAACCACTTGAAATCACTTCTTTTGCTTCTCACTGCAGCATAAATGACCTCATATGTGTTCAAGTAAAGGTATGTTGCTCTTAAATGTTCTGTTATTTGAACTTTTAAGAAGTTTGACAAAAAATGTCATCTACCCCACATTTTATTGCTTAAAAGGAATGATTTTATTCGTTCATCACTTAATCTGAATATGTAATATATGTGAGTGTGTGTAGAGATGTTGAGGGAACAATTAAAAAAAAGATTCTAAATGTCCACCGGATGTGTTCTGAGGCTACTATTTGTGTGCTGATGTTAGTGTTTTTCAACACCCCTCTCGAGCCGGAACTTGTAGAGCGAATTCTCCAAGTTTTAGTGGAAATGTATGACAGCCAGATGTTTGAGCTGACAAATGAGGTAATAATCTCCCGAGAAGTGAGCATTATGGTTAAATGACAATCACTGCAATGTTTTTTTGTTCTTCCGGAGCACTTGTTTAGAAGCAATATGCAATGCCGCTTGATTGTCACATATATGTTTCATATATCCCTGTGTTCAAATATTTAATTCCTTAAGTGCTTTAAGCCTTTAAGGAAATAAGCTCACAAGCTCTGAATGTCATTGAACCCTATCTGTCATCCGCACTAGTTTGACTACTATATCCTAATGCTGACCTCTTATCCCTGGCCCTGTGACTTCTGTACAGGCACAAGTTTTATACCATAAATCATATCTTCTGTGAGACTTATGCTTTTTTGTGGCTTTCAATGAAATGGATAAAGTGGTGTGTTTTACGTGGTTGTACCACAAACAAGGCCAGCATAGTAATATCATTTCTGAAATTTGAAGGGTAGTCAGGCTGCAATGGTAATTCATAAATTGAAAAAACAAATACGGAGTAGTATTGTTTACAATAGGAAAGTGGAATTTATTTTGGGCTGAAGTGCTGTACTGTAAAGGACAGCAAGGACATATTGAATGGGGCAGAAGGAGTGCATCCCAACATCCGAATGATTACATCTCAATTATTATCACAAGGAGATGCTAAAAACTGACTAATGCTTACATAAAAGTGATGGCATTTCTTAATTGCCTCCTATTCCTACAAAGATCTGCCACGGACTTAACTTGATCGAAGTTTAACTTTAGGACCCATAGGGGTGTCAATTCGCCTATAGTTTGCTATACCGTCATACCCGTTTTGTTTAGAATATCCACAGCATATCTTCAGCGAGACATGCAGTGCAATGCTTTCCCCAAGAAACCTCAATTCTCAAGAAGTACTTGATCTTACCAAGGCTGTTAGTGTTGAAGTGATATGTGTAACAGAAGTATGCGTTCATCAATATCACATGTGGTGATGTATTATATCAACATGTATACATGATAGAGATTTTTACCTTGAACTAAACCAAATTCCTGAACCATTATACTAAATTGACCAAGACATGTTAGGGGCTTAGGGGATTGGTTTAAACCATAAGGAGAGTGGTTGAGCATACAAATAAACTCTTATCCTTCCTGAAAAACAAAGCAATTTGTTGTATTGGAACTTACAAGACTATTGACAACTCAAGAGATGAAAATAGTGGGAGTTCTACAATTCTTAAGCCTTGCTATTAGACCCATCTTCTTTGGTGAAGTTGTAGGTCAAATCGAGAAAGAAATATGGGTAAAAAGGATAGATTACCCCAAATTTGATCAGTGGCCATAGAGCGGTGGATTTATGTAGAGTTTGACTGTGACGCAGGAGCGATAGAAAATGTCTTGTGGATAATGGTAGCCCAGAAGGTCTTATATTATACTCCCTCCATCCCTTATAACTTATCCAAGTTTGACCGACATGTGGAATCAGAAAGTAGAAACTTTGTGACATAGGTCAATGTAGGAATAGGCAATGTCCCTCCATCCCTGATTACCTAAGATCCCTGATTCCTTCACTATAGGCCAGTTCAATAGGCAATGTTGCACCTATGACCAACCCAAAGGCAACTGCAGTACCAATCAAAAGACATTGCTAATGGATGATGAAATGGGTTGTGGTATTTATCAACATTTTCTGAAAAAGGTATTGTTACTAATCTTGCCAGTACTACAACCACTAAAGAACACCTAGTATTTTGTTAGGCACTGTATGAAGAATTTGAATTACAGGAAAAATTTCTGACAAGGTTGGGAATGTATTTGCGGGTTCACCAATCATTGATGAAAATAGTGGGAGTTCTACAATTCTTAAGCCTTGCTATTAGACCCATCTTCTTTGGTGAAGTTGTAGGTCAAATCGAGAAAGAAGTATGGGTAAAAAGGATAGATTACCCCAAATTTGATCAGTGGCCATAGAGCGGTGGATTTATGTAGAGTTTGACTGTGACGCAGGAGCGATAGAAAATGTCTTATGGATAATGGTAGCCTAGAAGGTCTTATATTATACCCCCTCCATCCCTTATAACTTATCCAAGTTTGACCGACATGTGGAATCAGAAAGTAGAAACTTTGTGACATAGGTCAATGTAGGAGTAGGCAATGTCCCTCCATCCCTGATTACCTAAGATCCCTGATTCCTTCACTATAGGCCAGTTCAATAGGCAATGTTGCACCTATGACCAACCCAAAGGCAACTGCAGTACCAATCAAAAGACATTGCTAATGGATGATGAAATGGGTTGTGGTATTTATCAACATTTTCTGAAAAAGGTATTGTTACTAATCTTGCCAGTACTACAACCACTAAAGAACACCTAGTATTTTGTTAGGCACTGTATGAAGAATTTGAATTACAGGAAATATTTCTGACAAGGTTGGGAATGTATTTGCGGGTTCACCAATCATTGATGGTTCTAGAACTGTTAAACCTACATTACATGCAATACTACCAAGAATAACTAATGGAAAAATTTATAAGAGATCATCAGGCCATGCGGACTCCCCTTAATAATTATGACCCATAGCTATTGCTAATTTTTCTGTTCTTATAGGATCATTCAAATCATAATTGTTTTTTGTTATTGGGGTAGGTGAAGTTATATAGATCCTATCCCTGAGAGAACCGGGAGTTTCCCATTTCTCCCACCCTCTTTATAATCGAACAAGGGGTCCGATTTTAAATTAAGCTGCATGCGCATAGCATTGACCATGGGGTTGAAAAACACTTTGAAGTGCAACAGCTCCAACAAGTTCACCGGAAACCACTAGCTAAACTGGAGGATTTGTATGAAAAGGCTACTGTATCAGTATTAGGTTCTGGAACAGTGTTTTGGGTCATTAGAAGTTCATAACAGTGGTCATGGTTGCATGAAATTTGTGAAATTGTCCTAAGAAGGTTGCGGGGAAGACACTAGCTAATCTGGAATATTTGGCTCTCGATGGAAGAAAGCCTCACGAGTCAACCTGTGGTAAGAGGAAGGATATAGGTGATGTGTGGAGGCCCGTGCATACTTCTTCAGGAACAGGGTTCTTCAGATTAATTAATTGAAGAAAACAAAACTCATGGTCTTTGGCCCTCTGCCTTCCATTTTCAAGGAAGAAAAGTATCAGCCCACGAGTGTCTCAAATAGCCCTATAACTTTGTTAAAACTGGGAAGGTTGTCTTTATATATCTCATAATACAAAGGTACAGTATGGATGAGTATGTAATACTATGTATAGAGATGTTGAGGACACAACTAAACTAAAAAATGGATCCTGAATAAGGTATGTGACGTTAATGCTCGTACACATATTTAATTATATTTTTACCCTCATTATCAAAAATATATTTTTGAATTGAAATTTGAAGAATAATCGTATGCATTTAGCACATGTTTAAATCAAATCAAATCAAATCAAATCATCATTTACCCCAGTGCCGCAAAGGCTCCCACGTACGGTGGAGTAAGGGGGGTCGGATGTACGCAGTCTTACCCCTGTACCAAAGCACAAAGAGACTGTTTCCGGATGACCCATAATGAAAATCGCGTCCAAAATTGCATGGGCTGACTGCTGCTTCATAACAAAGAAGACCAGACAGTTTGGTGAGCCATTTTGCTTTATTCCATCATATTCTCAAGCCAAAAAACTAAATGCCCTTTCTTAAATGACACATAGTAAGTTTTAAAGGGGCATCTAGGGGACATAGGCAACATCAGTTCGGTTCTACCGATGATGCCTCTCTGGATTTATGGTTAAAATAGTAATTTGTTAACTGGTTAATGGGTAGAATATTGTACAAGTGAAAGTAGGCTAATCTTCCTTTACATTTCAGTTCTAAGTGTTATCATTCACCTATGCAGAATGTTGCTCCAGAACACACACCTGATATCGTTGTGTATATAGATGCCATATCAATTGTCTTTGAAGAAGCTTCCAAAAATGGGCCACCTTTATCTTTACCAACTGCATGTATAGAAGCTGGGAGTGACCACTGTTTACCAAATCTAGCTCTCAGGTTTCTCCATTTGATCTTATACACTTTTCTAAATAAAACATCTCTACATTGACCCGATCTATTTTAATTGATGGTTCATTTTGTATACTTAATGATGTATTCTCTGCCTTTTGCAGTTCAATTACACTCTAAATCCTCAAGATTGGCATTACTCCATATTATTGATCTACTCTCCTTGCCTTCTCTTGAAATACTTGCACCAAACCGACATTGTGCTACCCATTATATTGTTTTAACTGAGATTAGAATGTTAAGATAATTGCATAATAACATTATGCAGATGGCTTTATTTTAAGCAAGATAGAAGAGAATGAAATAGCTAGACATTGAATGTACTTTTCCCAATTAACAAGTATACAAGGTTTAAAATCAAATTAGCATTACTGGGAAGAGTGGAAATAATAGCCACGTATAGAGCAACAGATAAGTCATCAGGATTTAGTAAACTTTGAAGATCTGCTCAATGTTATGCATAAAGTTTAAATGGTTGAAGAGTATCATATTTTAGTATTCAAAACAAGCTCACCTCATCTGTTAATCAACATCTAACACTTGAATCTTCTCTGCTTTACCTAGTCAATATAAATTATTTTTTCATAAATTTTCCAACAGATACACTATTTCTTATTCATAGATTACTGTTTGATTTTTATTGTTTAAAAAAATACTCCCTCCGTTCTCCAATACATGTCTCCCTTTCCATTTTGGGATGTTCTCCAATACATGTCTCCCTTTCCTTTTTTAGAAAGTTTTTTCAATAAATATACCTATATACCCTCATTCCCTTTCCTACTTTTTCCTTTACACACAACCCACAACACCTTTTACCTTACCCCTATTAATTTCTTCTTAAATCTTGTGCCAAAGGCCATAGAGCCATCTATTAGAGAATGAAGGGAGTATGTATCGGCTGACTCAAGCCCTCTCCCATGGAAATTACCATTGTTCTAAAACTTGCTAGGCGTTAGTCGGACGGTTGAGGGGTGCCTAGTGCCTAGGCGGCCGGCTAAGTCGATTTTTTGGCCGACTAGGCCAATTTTTAGAACAATGGAAAATACTAATGTGTAATTCCAGTACGTGTTCAACACGCACACTGCACTTCTTTAGAAGTTCTTGCTTCATAGCTTATCTTGTTACTGTTCGATTTTTGTTTTCCTTTTCCTATTTTTTTGAATGAAATATGTAGCTAGTTTTTTAATCTTTTCTAGCCCAAAGACTTTTGATTGGGTAGATGCTTAATTAGCGTTAAGAATTGGGTTTCGTCCTAAAAGGTCAATCATAGGAATAATACTAACTTATATATTAGTTTATTATTTTATACCAATCCGGTGTGGGACAAATATTTTTACATGTCCTCAACTCAAACTGGGCAGAACAATATGTGATTAGATACATAGGCCGAATAGATCCTAAATGGGCCACTCTAAATCATGGGTGTCAAATATAAAATCAAACATTCAAATCAAATTCGGACTTGACTCTCATATCATGTTAAGATTTGACATCATCAATCTTATATGAGTAATCCATAGTCTTATATAATAATTTAGTGTTTTAAATCAATTCGGACATGCAGTGTATACAACAAATACTTCAGCAATAAGTATTTTTTCTTTTTTGCAAAGATGTACAATCATTATATTATACCAGAAGTGTCGTGATTCGTGAGTATCTCATTTCGTCAGATTTTTAAAGAATTTATATTAAGAGATAAAGAACTTTTTCAAAATAAAGTTCTTTTTCAAAAGTGCATCAAAGGGAATTAATTAGAAAATCAAATGAAAGTGAAGCTTTGCTCATTATCTATATGGGAATAATTGGTATAATATCCCCTCCCTTCCGCCATACAAGAATATTAAATAAATCAATCAAACTAGTTTCCTTTCGAAATTGCAATAGAAGATATAAGAACAACAGAAAAACAATGACACATTCAAAAGATGAGTGTGACCGTTTGGTAGAGTTGCGTATGTTGCGTTGAATGGGTGGACATACTCACATACCCGAAAAGGCCGCTTGAGGAATGAGATAGTCAGAAAAAAACTTAAAGTAGCACCTATAGGAGATAAGATGTAGTCTCGAATGCGATGATTTGGTCATGTGCGTAGAAGATCGAGTAATACTCTTGTTAGACGAATTGAGAGGTGGGGAGAAGAGGCGGAGACGAGAGGGATATGATTATCCAAATAAATTTGGATTAGATGAATCAGAACTGATATGCTTCTTCTTGGGTTGGATGAGAGTATGACTTTGGAGACAGAAAAGTGGAGACGCATATTTGTGTGAACGATTGATCTTTTTTTCTCTTCTCTCTCTCTCTCTCTCTCTCTCTCTCTCTCTCTCTTTTATCTTCTTTATTTTTCTAAGTTATTATGTTATTTTTATCTTGTTATTTCTAGTGAAAATCGCGTCCAAAATTGCATGGGGTAAGACTGCGTACATCCGCCCCCCCTTACCCCACCGTTGGTGGGAGCTTTTGCGGCACTGGGGTAATGATGATGAATGATAGACTACCTCTGTCCCGCTTAAAGGTTCTCATTGTAAAATGACTCAATCATTTGGACAATAATTAAATAAGGTTATTCAAGTATATTTTGATAAATAGTTTTGATGGGTATCTAATATAATGGGGTCATTGATGATAACAATGATATTATAAATGTATTTTTTAATATTTGATGATTAAATTGTCATTTAAGAGTTTTAATTGTTTCTAAAATAGAAATAGGAACCTTTATATGAGAGGTCCAATAAAGGAAAGTGGAAACCTTTGAATGAGACGTCCAGAAAAGGAAAGTGGAAAGTGGGAACCTTTGAATGGGATGGATGGAGTATCTTTCTTATGTTTTTATGTTATTTTTATCTTATATCTTTATCTTGTCTATTTTATCTAACCTTATTTTTTTAATTTTTCTTATCTTTCTTCTCTTTTTGGCTCTAAGATCATTGATCGATTCATGTTACCTGACCCCAAAATCTTTGAGAAATAAGGCTTGGATGTTGTTGTTGTACTCACTACTGCATCTTAAAAATCTCATTTGGGTGAATGTATGCCTTTGACAGGAGAGGTGAGGAACACTCCTTTATTCTCAAACCAGCAACTTCCATGGGGAAAAGATCCAAGGTCAGTAGTGAGAAAAGTTCACAGCTATCAAGCTCTAGTCCTGGAAATGTAGCATCCACAAGACAGTACTCTTTGAATGACAAGTGGAGAAATAGTGTGTCGCCCGCTGATCGTTATGCAATTCTTGTATCATGTAGATGCAATTATACCGGTATAATCTGTGTTTTATTCATCACACCTCGTCATCTATGCAGACATACTCTCTTCCACTCATTAGCTTGCTTCTTTCTCTCTGTTGGACGTCCTCATATTTAGGGTCTAAGCTGTTCTTTAAACAGCCAATAAGCTGGCGACCACGCATTTTCAGGGATTTGATGATCTCTGTTGCATCTGAAGGGTCAAAACAAACTTTAGGATCCAATGACAGAGCGGCAGAGCTTCCATCCCAGGTTTTTTGCTTATATTGAGACTTGATGATGTTATACCTACTTTTGTATCTACAAGAACTGTCTGTAATACATATCACTATATATCATCAGGTCCTAACTCTTCAAGCATCAAATTTGACATCTGAAGATCTAACAATGACAGTGCTCGCTCCATCCTTTACGTCTCTGCCTTCTGTGATGTCAGTTAGCTCACCGACATCACCAGGAAGTCCTTTTATTGATTCTTCTAGGCTCTCAGAGAAAGTAAATGACAGGAAAGTTGCTACTTCTCGTCAGAGTGCCAGCGCAGCATTAGAGAGTAAAGCAGTACAGGTGTCAAGTGGTCACAAGAGATCGGTTTCGTTTGATGAGCGAGTCATTTATATACCCGACATCCATCCAAGTAGTGATTCAGGATGTTCACATTTATGGTTGCAGAGTAGAGTTCCATTAGGGTAAGCATCACTAGTCTGTGTTCATTCTTTTCGTTTTGTTTAATTACTCTGCGTCTTATTTCTTTGCAAAAACTCGTGCACCTCAGATGTGTTCCTTCTCAATCGACAGCCACTGTCAAACTTGAGGTTCTTCCCCTGACAGATGGCATCATCACCCTTGATTCCTTGCAAATTGAAGTAAAAGAGAAAGGTATGTATGGAATTCTATGGTAATGTTGAAATTGAAGGGGTGCTAGTAATTTTATTGAATCTTATGAAAGGTAAATAGCATATGAATACTAAGGGGGTGTTTGGATCTGATTCTCAAAAATGATTCTGCTGATTCGGGGAGCAGAAGCAGAAACTGGAGTGTTTGGGTGAAATTCCAGAAGCACTTCTGGTGCTCTAATTTACTCTCAGAATCAGTTTTTTTAGAAGCTGGTAGGTACCAGCTTCTGAAAACAGATTCTGATTCTGCTTCTGCTTTAAAAAAGAAGAAGCAGAATCAGTTCCAAACACCCCCTAAAGCGTCGACTGTCCTGAACAAAATAATACAGACAAAAGTAATGTGGAAATGAAAAAAAAAAATGTCATGTTCTCTTGCCTAAACAAATCTCTCACTTTTCCAAATTTGTGAGAAGATTAATTTTAGTGGAGACCAGGGTGCTCTGGTGCCCGCTGTGTTCTACTGTTCTGTACCCTTCACGATTTGGTTTGTCATTTTTTGAATTACTTACTAATTAATTGACACGGAGTAGTATTTAAATATGTTGGCGATTTACTTGTTTTTCATGAAGACAAAATTCTACTTCGTTTAATATATCATATCTGGCATTACAGGCCTCACATACATACCGGAGCACTCTCTGAAGATATATGCAACTTCAAGCATTTCAATTGGGGTGCAATGATATTTTCCCTGATTTTAAGTCACTCACATCGGTGGAGTAAGGTGTCCCTCTCTGGTTCTCTTGCCATTTATTATATGCATTTATTAGTGATGGCTTTGTATCTACTATTCGATAGTGGGGTGGAAATTTCATTCGCCGCCTTTAGATGAGGTTGGCCTTGGTATGATACGCCATTTCTGATCAAGCACTCTCTCTCTCTCTCTGTGAAGCAAACATGCTGTTTTGAACTTTCTTTGGTGATTAAGGAGCATATACTATCATGTCCCTATATAAAGTTCATGTTTTACCATTACTATTTACAATTATATATTTATAAGATCTATGATGATTGATGAATTATTACGTACTAGTAGTATTTTAAAGTGATATTCCAAAGCAAATTGTTCAAGGTACAAATTCACTCGCCTCTTTGTCTCCGGGAACATATAAATTCCTATTTACGACCCAAAACAAACATGCCTTTATGGTTTGGCCGTTTGGGTCTTTGGGACATTCCTCAAAATATAAGAGTAAAAACTAGGGGATTTTCCTTAATAGAAATTGTCGAGGAGTAAGGAGGATTTTCCTAAACAGGTTTAAGTGATGTCAGAAAAAACTGCCTAATATGACATTAAAAGCTTCTTTGATTATACTAAAATTGGTTACTGACTTGAAATTTATGAAATTCCGGTTGAAGTGATTCACTATGTTAGAAAAAGTAATCATGAAAAATAGTTAAAATGATCTTGTACAGTACTTTCACCAATTTGGCTAGAAAAATAATTTCAGTCTTACTTTTTATTATTATTATAAAATTTAGTAATCACCATAAAAATACTCGTTAGGGATATAACTTAAGCTTCGACATTTTGTTCTAAACATGAGGCGTTTCTTCTCTATGCTTCGATATGTTTAATAAAATTCCATTATATTACTGCATTAAAAATGTGTCTAATTACCATATTTTGGAATGATGACCCATATTAATATTCATGCAAATTTACTTTTCAAAAGCGTAGAATGTATGTAAACCATATCATAATTTAAATATATTCCACAAAATAATTACCATCATACTACGTATCAAGTATCAGCTATCAATGAGACTTTTATTATATACCACTTAATACTCCGTATAAGTTTTCTTTCTTTTAAAAATAAATTTTAATATTAAGTATGTGTAAATTTGGTGTTTTGTTATTCTGAAACTCTTGCATTAATGTTTTTTTTGTTGCACTTTCGGTAAACAATACGGAGTAGTATTTTGTTTTCTGTTAAATGTCAACATCCTTGATTTGGATGAGTTTCGAACTTGTGACTTTCTCCTTAGGAGTGTCACAGTGATGTCATCGAACCACAAGATGTTAGACTTGCATTAATGTTAAGAAAGACCTTTTCTTAAATCTTTTAAATTTATTTTGAATCATTCTCAATAAAATATTACTAATTAATTTATATTCCTGTCATCCCAATATTATCTCTTGTTTTTACTTTGCACACGAATTAAGAAAATGAATAATGTGTAGCCTAAAGTTGTGTAGATGAGAGGGAAAGTGGAGACAAATATTCTGAACCATAAATTTTTTACCAAAAAAGAAAAGAGCCTCAAATGAAAAAGATAATATTGGGACATACGCACTACTATTTCAAATTGCAACGATTTTTCCTTTTTAAAATGTGTTCTTTCATATAAAAACATTGAATATTCACTTCACCCAAAAGAAATTCACTTCAACCGAGAGTAAAATATCATTTAAGTAAGGATGTTTTCTTTTGGACTGTTTTCAATCTTAGACCAGACTTAAAGAGATCAGACCAGATCATATCATACTTGTACATGTATAAAATACATAGAGATCAAACATTTAGCAGATCAGACTAGCTCAGATCAAACCAGACCAGACCAATAAATTTCAATCCAAAAGAAAACATCCTAATAATTGTTCAATCCAATGCCTAAATTACCCGACTGCGAAGCGTGAGCGCTACTTATACCATGGATAGAGTATTTTTCATCCTTTTTTTTACTTCCCAATTCCTAATTTCGTTGTTTGACCTTTTATCTGTATCGACCATCATACTTTCTTGGGTTGAAAAAGGATGTGTCTCATATTTATATATGTATAGTTTTATATAGTAAACTTGAGTTAAAAAAAACAATGATGTGTCAACTTCTTATTAGATAATGGAAATTCTATTATCATTACAACTAGATTTTCACCCGTGCGTTGCACGAGATGCAATTCATAATTAAAAATCCACGCATACTATATGTGTGTATGTGTATAATGTTGTAGATGTTTAAATTCATTTATTCTAACGACTCGAACCCAATTAATGTACTACTCTGTCCCCTTTTAAATGTCCCGGAGGAGGGTGGCACAGATTTTAAGAAAAGTAGGTTTGTGTGGTTGATATTAATTGATAAAGTAAGAATAAAGTAGGAATGATTTTGAGCCACATAAACTTTACCAAATAAGATATGGGACATTTAAATAGGGACATCCCAATATGGTAAAACGGGACATTTAAAAGGGGACGGAGGGAGTATATAATAACAACACTAATGGTATACATTTCCTAAAATACATTGTATGATAGAACTTTTTATCACTATGTGATAGAACTTCAATACATTTGAATTCTTATTCTTTTTATATTGGACTATGTGTCTCCTCGATAGAGAAATTGGATTAAGAAAAACCGACCAAATTTTTTAGTGGATGTTCCCGTTTTTAATTAAAAGTTATGTAACTAATCATTAACAGAAATTGTTTAACCTTTAGAATTAAATGAGTCTTATGTACCAATCCAAATAATGCTTGTGAGTTGTGTAACACTGTAACCCGAACACAACTTAATACTCCCTATTAATCAGTTTTAGCATTAATAAAGCCGAATTTGAATTGGACTGATCGTTTTTGGGGAAAATATACCACATCTGACCCAATTTTGCTTTCGTTTATTTAACTAAGGAGTCGTGGCTCCAAAACCCATCAGATATGTTCCGATTCCAAAACCGTAATTATGTTTACCATGAATATGGATATATACATAACAAATACATATGTTGGGGAAGAGCGGGAAAGCTATTGTAGATCCATTCTCACTTAGATTCCTTTGAACCTTTGAGATATTCTAGCTAGAACACGTACACAAACACACATACCGAGTAATACTTCGAAGTAAACCCTCATAATGTGAGCCAAATAAGCCAATGACATTAGAATTGATTTAGTTACATCAAGGGGCGGATCTGATGTAGGGGTGTAAACGAGCCGAGCCGAGCCCGAGCCCGAGCATGGGTATGCTTGAACTTGAGCTTGATAAGAATTCACGAGCTCGAGCTCGATCTCGATCTGGGACGAGTTAAATAATTCGAATACGATCTCGAGTCGAGCTCGGCTCAAGCTCCATTCGAGCCTGATTCGAGCTCGGGTCAAGTTTCGCTAATTAATTTTTATAGGTTTGAACTCGAATAAGATGCTCGAACTCAAGCTAAAAATATTGTGTACTTATTCATTCTCACTTTTAGTTTATCTCTCATTTACTAACATTATTATTCTTTATTTTACTGTCAATAAATATTAGGGAAAATGGAAACTAATAATCCAACCTTTTAGTGGTCTTCTTACAATAGTCTCACCTTTTCGTTATTCATGAATAATCCAACCTTTGCACCTCATCTTCATTCGTTGGTCCCTAACCGGTTGATGATCTGCTATTCAAAGTTATTTTCATATCTTTGCAAACCATTATACCATAAATCTCACCTTTCACAACGATAATATTTTGCAAAGATAAGAAAATAACTTGGAATAGCAAGTTATTAACCGGTCAGGGACCAACGAATGAAGATAGGGTGCAAAAATTGGATTATTCTTGAATAACGAAAAGGTGAGATTATTGTAAGAAGACTGCTAAAAGGTTGGATTATTAGTTTCCATTTTCCCTAAATATTAAGAGTACATATTATAATTATTACAGATAATGGTTATAATAAAAATACTACACACATGTTATTATTTTTGTAATTATTAGTCTTATAATATACTATGTAAGTATTGAAAATGGAATAATAGTCCTAAATTAGAATATATATTTTAAAAAAAGTATATATATAATTATTACATACTCCGTATATATTTATTATATATAAAATATTACCCAAAGGCTCGCGAACCGGCTCGCGAGCCACGAGCCTAAAATAAATAGGCTTGAATTGAGCTTGTTAACTATTCGAGTCAAGCCGAACTCGAGTCGATCTTAATATGACCGAACTCGAGTCGAGCTTTTCCCGAGCGATCCACGAGCAGCTCGCGAGCGGCTTGACTCTTTTACACCCCTAATCTGATGTAGTCCAGCTACAGGTCTATGAGAGAATAACACAACTCAAAATGCAGACCCTTCCATATAAAAAACTGAATGAACATAACATGGTTTTGTTCATAACTATTTATGTCATGAAAAGAAGCACGTCACAAAGGACCATTAAAATTGAATCCGAAGGGGTCAAACCCCTTTTGTAATATTTGGAGTTTGGACCTACAATAATAAAAAAGGCTGGTTTTTTAAATAAAGAAAACATATACACATGTCCAAATAATTTATGATTAATCACTTATCAAAATAAGTAATCAATTCTAAAACTCCCTCTGTCTCATTAAACTTGATCAAATGTTACTTACACGTAGAATAATAAAGTAAAAATTGATCGCCACTAATTCCATCCGTCATTTTCAGGAAAGTGACTAAATTTATACGAAGATCAAATCAGATAGAAGTAACCAACAGAGAGTAACCAAATATATCTAGGGCCTCTAACAATTCAGATAAAAGTCATCATTTCATCATCATTTTCATTTACCCCAGTGCCGCAGAGGCTCCCACCTACGGTGGGGTAAGGGCGGGTCGGATGTACGCAGTCTTACCCTTGTACTAAAGCATAGAGAGAATGTTTCCGGACCCATAGTGAAAATCGCGTCCAAAATTGCATCGACTAACTGCTGCTTCATAACAAAGAAGCGCAAACAGTTTAGTGAGCCTTTTTGCTTTATTCTATTATATTCTCAAGCCAAAAAATAATGAATATTTGGCTCCATTTCAAATGATGTAAAAGTGAACAAAAAGAATTATTCATTATCAAATTAAATCAAAACGTGCTGCTACTGAACATTACCATGGACGGTTTGCAAAGACTGTCTTATTAACACGTATTTTGAACAAATTTGAGAATGCTTGTAGCTCTTCAGCCTTGGTCAAGCTACAAATTTTCTACCTTACGTTGAAGAATTTGGAGCAGATAATGCTTTGTGAAGCAACTTCAAATGCAGAAAACATTCATTGCCTAAAATTCTTCTTCCCATCTTTACATACCTGATTGAGATTTATTACATCACTCAATTAATTTCAGATCACATAAGAAAGAAAGTTGATAGAAATCGATTGCTGAAGTAGACGACGCAATTGGAATGGAAACTTAAAGTGTTAAATCTAATTGGAATGGAAACTTAACATAAATACAATCGGTTACACTAATTTATGGTAATAATTAATGTTGCATATGAGAATTAGATGGCAAATTATACCGTGGGATCGGCCCACCTTGAGCATGGTGTGGCGATCCCAAACGGTGCAGTATCATTAATAAAACTAGATCTTTCACCCGTGCTTCGCACGGGATGCAGTTAATAAACAATAATTTATTTGTGAATATATAGAAATGTTGTGTAAAAATAGAATAATGCATATATTGTTTTCAACAAAAGTAAATGAAGAAGATATACAAATTACAAAATACTATATACTTCCCAATTGTAAACAAAACTCGAAGTCTTCTTGGTCAATTTTTCGTCATCATCACATATACTCCTTCCGTCGCACTATAACTGTCCCATTTTCATTTTTTGTCCATTTCACTTAATTTGTTTCATATCATATTTGGTAATATTTGTGTAACTCTAATTCATTCTTACTTTATTTCCACTTTATCAATTCATTATCAATCACATAACTCATTTTTTCTTAAAAACCACACCATTCATTATCAATCCTATGGGGACGAATGTAGTAATAAAGTTCAACCTATACGGGGACGTTCCTCTCAAGACAATGATGTGAAGTTGTTTATGTGTAAAACCCAAGTGACATAAGAAAATATCAACTCTCCTTAAAGACTGTCCCCAACTCTTATTAATGTTCACCACATAACTAAGCATCAAGGAAATTGTCTGCACTGAAATGTGAACTTCAGCTTTAGGTCAGATGGCGTCAATCTACACTTCGGAATAAGAAACTTTTGTCTCGCATATGTTCTCATCTTCAGAAGGTCGATTAGATTATGATTTTGTGCTGCTCTGCTTGTTTTCATAGTTAGACTATATAAGGAATTCATGTTCTATATCTTAAACATGAAGTCTTAAAACATGAGCCTACGCATTAGGTTGACATAATACCTAAATCAACCAAAAACAAAATCTTACTCAAATAATGAAGCAAGAAAGGAAAAAGAGATTCAGTACTAAAAATTTCCATTAAAATGCTGACATTAGTATTTCGGACACATACGCATCAATGCAACATGTACTACGTCTAAATTTTAATTTCGACAAAACAAAGCAATTTAGGCTTCTAAAATTTTGAGGTTTGCATGAATTTCACCAAAATGAAATGCATTTTCACTTCTTACTATGAAGACAACAGAGGAGTTGATCATGTACAAAATTTCGTTTTTAAATTTTTTATGACCATCATTGAGAACAAAACCATAAGAACTAAGATGATAATAAAATGATACATGGAAAAGCACAAATATTTCTTTGGTTCGTTTTCATTTTCCTTTTTTTGCAATTTATTTAATTATATATTCAAAATAACTGGAGATTATGTTGACAATTTTATATAGCACTAAAAATGCAAGATTATCGCTCTTTATTGCACTATTTTGAAAGCTAAATTTGAAGACCATTTTGCATCATGTTTGGCTTTACTGCTTTAGCATGAATAGCAAACCAATCTGTTATGCATCAAATTCAATTATCTCTTTCAAGCTCAACACTTTTTATTCTGCCTATACCCTCCCCAGAGAGTCCACTGTTCAAGTTTGCAGAAGCATGTTGTTGAGCTTGAGGTGCTGCAGCCTTTATTTGGGCCTCAAACTGCCTTTGTTCCAGCACTCAGAGAAAACTTATATTCTCTCTTAAACATGGCTGTATCACTTCCAAGCCTTCGGCTGCCTGCTTCACCTGCAACAACTTCAGGGGGTAAAATTTCCTTCCAACCTAAAAACCATTTGGTAACTTCTTCAAAGTTTGGGTTTGAACACAACCAATGGTACAGAACTTCTAGCCACTTGTTGAAGAAGATGCCAAAAAGTTGAACCATGTGATGATGGATTGGAACATAAGTAGCTCATGCCAGTACCTAGTAAAACTGAACAAAAAAAAGAATACTTTTAAGATATATTCAACACATTGGACCACAGATTTACAGTAATTAAGGAATAACTCTTGATTGAAATAAGACCACACATGCACACTTGCCTATAGAACTACCAAAAAAATTGTAGGATGAACTCTCAAAAAAAAAAAGTAGGAAAAACCACTAATAGGATGAGTTTTAAACCAAAACCATAATAAAAGCAATGCCTTCTGCTCAATGTTAGAGACAAACCATAAAATATTTAAATGATTTCTACACGAACTTAATAAATAGAGGAAGTGTATGAGTTGGTCTGATGGGGGGATTTTTAAACTTTTGCTGCTTAAAAGTGGATAATGGATATAAATAGGGATTGACATAAATAGGTAATTGATAGAGTGAAGACTACTTCAAAAGTGTCATAAAAAAGTGGACTATGTCAATCAAACTTTCCTGGGCTAATAATAAAATTCGTGCATAAAACATTAAAATTGGTTTACTGTATTATCATAGAATCCCAATTTTTCAAAGAAAATGAATTAACTAAGAGCAAAAACTAAAAATTCTAACTGAATCAATTGCATGTCAAGCACTAATTTGTTGAAATTGGTGGAAATGTCAGTAACGTGTTGGTTAGATACACAAAAGCTTATGCATTAATTATCATTAGTTTAGGATATACCCCATCAGTTCTACCATCACACCTGTTTTAACTTTCAAAGCTCAACTTTTTGATATTGAATATGGAATAACAATACTTCAATTGAGCAGTAGCTCAATCCAAAAAAGTAAAATAGTAGCTCTAAAAAGTAAAATAGTAGCTCTGTTGATCATTGAAAAGGTGCAATTGTTCTGTTAAAAGTTTAAGGCAAGATATGAGGATTTGTGACTCTTAGTCATTGTGCTCATCCTGATACTTGATTCTAAACTTTAGATGATTACATTTTATCAGTCTACTAAATTCTACTTATAATCAAATTAAAACTAATTTAATAAATTACTTCCTAATGTGTAAAGCCAATGAATGGATGATTTCTTTTTTTGAAGAAAACCAAACTTAGTCTACCTTTGAGTACAAAAAAATGAGAACGGATAAGATTATCAAGAATCTAGTATAGAATCATACCTGATCCAATAAGCGAATTAGACGAAGAATGGCTTCCGACCATTTCAAGTCGGGCGGATTTCGATGAGTGAAGCAGAATTGTTGATGAGCGATGAAGATGAAGAGTATATGGAATTATGGATGAGGCTGCCAGCTGCGCTCTCTTCGTTTAAGATAAATAAATGGGGTGAACGGCTGCGAGGAGGTGATCGATCGAGAAAGGCAATGGAAGGTGTTATTAAGCGGTAGATCTATTTTTTTTATCGTGCGGCTGAATTGGATTGGACGTTGAGCGGGAAAATGATATTTCTGTAAAGTAGTGCAATTATGTATTATGTAGAGTGATTCGTCCCTGCCATCATGAAAAAATTCTAGCTAATCAGTCATCCGCATCAAACTCAAACAAGGGGTCTGGATCCTCGAAGAAGACAAAAGCTCAGTCATCCGCATCAAACTCAAACAGGGGGTCTGGATCCTCAAAGAAGACAAAAGCTTTGCTACAGAACATACTCTGCTCCCAACTAGTACACCTTTGATCGATCTGAAGCCTGGCCAAGGATGAGAATTCGACCTTCTATCTCCTAAAGCTGGGATTGAGTTTTTGCATCAAGGGATAGCCATCTCTTGCCTATCCAAGCTATCTGATCTAGCTGAAGTCTTGAAACATAGATGCAACTACTAGCTCGCTAGTTCTCTTTTTCTTTTTGGCAACAAGTGCTCTCTGGTTCTCCTGAAAAGTAGATTAGCATTGACTTGAAAAAGTTATATTAAAAAAAATTACATTTTGGATTATGTGAAGTTACATATTTATTAGTGTGAGTTATGTTGGAAAAATGTGTGAAAAATTGCATTAAATGGCTATTTTGGGGCAATTTTTTGAGTGGGGTCCACTTCCGATTTGGGTCGGGTCAAAGTGGTTTCGGATTGTCCTTGTTAAGGGCTACAATTCGATATATGGTACGCTCAAAACGGATAACGGGTGAATGAGAAATCGCTTTTCGAAGTTTACCCGTTAGAAGGGAAAAAGGATGGGTTTCTAGTGTGTTAATTTCCCACACCGGAAAACCAAGGGATTTGCTACCCTTTATAAAGGGACTCCCCCCTTATGGAGTTAAGATTCTTAAGGGTAAAGGCTCTCTCCACGCGCGCAGGGGGGGTGGGGGGTGCAAATCAAATCCCGAATTCGGAGAAGAAAAACCGCGACTTGCGTGCGCGGGCGACCTGCGGACACGAATGTCGTCCAAAAATCCATCTCTCAAGAGATACGGGTAATTTTTGTTTTCTTCCCGAAACGTATATTTTTTCCCAGTTAGCAGAATTGCTCCGGGCAGAAGGCCACGACCAGAGGTGCTCCGGTTCTGATGACCGCGCATCAGAACTGCTCCAGTTCTGATGGCCTTCGGGCAGAGATGCTCCGGTTCTGATGATCGCGCATCAGAACTGCTCCAGTTCTGATGGCCTTCGGGCAGAACTACGTAGGGGTCTTCTGATGGCTTCTGAACCGTTACAACAATAAATGCCCAACGTTTATATCTTTTAATGCAGCGTTAAATGGACAGTTCATGTCCAACGTTCAGGTCCATTAACTCACTATTTTCACACAACAAATCCTCCTATATAATGGCTGGCAGGTGATTTACAACAACACACAAGTTTATACACATCCTTCACGTATTTTAGAGCTAAAAACACCTCCAGTCCTTCTGAAAATTTCTGAGTGTTCATACTTTGTTCTCGTTCGTTGGAACTCTTGTTTGTGTGCTCAAACATTAGTTTGTTGTCATCGTATCCTGGGAAACTATTGTTGCAACGCTCCTAGCACCGTGGGAGGCAACAAATACGTTTTAAGGACATCGTGCGTAGCACGAGCTTTGACAAATTTCTGCTCCATCTCCTTTCTTGTTTTCTTTGTCATTTTAATTAACTTATTTAATTAATTTTTCTTTATTTTCCGAAACACACCCAACAAGTTACATTTCAATTCTCTTCAAGAAGTTATATTTTGATTACACGTGATTCACATATGTCATACTGTGAGTTACACCACAAAACAATCCGAGTTACACATCAAAACAAACCCTGATATTGAAACAAAATGATATAGCATGGGTTTATTTTGTGGTGTAACTCGCATACATTGATGTAACTCGCGTATATTAAGATGTAACTCACGTACATTAAGATGTAATTCGCGCAGAAGAATATGTAACTTCATAATATATAATCAAATATAACTTCAAGAATCAAAATAAACAAACTCAATGTCTTAAAAACCTCTAAACACACACACACACACACACACATAAAAGATAAAATATATATCATAGAAAAAAGTGTATGAATAAATATTACAACAAAAATGTAAAAATATATAAAATATTAATATGAAAATATTAATATTTTATTACTTAATTATTTTATTCTGATCAATACAATTTGTGTGTGTGTATATAATATTTGTATATATATGTGTGTGTGTGGAGTATTATATGAACATACGTGTTTGCTCCAACTGGTACATCATTCATTTTTATTGAGAAGATGGAATATACGTGTTTGCTTCAGCTGAGATTCATGCTACTTCATTCATTTTAAAAATCGAAGAAGATCAAATCAAATTTTAGCAATAATAATCAAAGTCACGTAGGAGAATTCCAAGGTGATCGAAGTGCTGATCAAAGAGGGTGATCGTGCGTGAGAATAGTTTCGTAGGATGGTTGGGCGAAGGTGGGAGTAGGATGCTCACCGTGGGATGATCCCACGGTATAACTGTGAAAATAATGGAAAGGCATACTAATGTGGTAGCCTAGATGTCATATATATAATAAGAGGTGTTCAGAGTACATTAGGAAACTAAATAAATATGGAAACCTAATTTGCATAGGATGTAGCTTTACGGAGACGACGGACATGATGAGGATACTGAGGATGAATGAAACCAGGAGGTTGACGCATATAGACCTCTATCTTCTGTCAGATTACCATGTAAGAACGCATTTTTAACATCTAATTGACGAACAGCCCAATGAAACGAAACAGCAAGAGAAAGAACAATACGAACAGTAGTGGGCTTGACAACAGGACTAAAAGTCTCAAAAAAATCCACACCTGTTTGTTGAGTAAACCCCTGAGCCACCAGACGTGCCTTATACCGCTCAATTGACTCATCGGAATTAAATTTAGTTTTATAAATCCATTTAGACCCGACCACATTTTTACGAGGATTAAATGGAACCAAATCCCAAGTATGATTACCAATAAGTGCATTAAACTCCTCTACCATAGCCCCCTCCATTTAGCATCTTTATTTGCTATAGAAAAACATGAAGGATCACATGCCGAAATATCCGTTTTAAGATTAAAAACAGTTTTTGGTTTAAAAATCCCAGATTTAGCTCTAGTTTGCATAGGATGACAATTCACCGGGGAAGGTGTAGGATGTGAAGGAGGAGATTCGGTCAGGCAGTGGACTAAGGAGTCCGACTTAGTGGAGGAAGTGCTATGGGTGGCTGGGGAAATAGGCTCGGTGAAGGCAGTGAGATCAGAGGGAGTTCTGGGCTCGGCTGGGTTGTGTTCGGGTACAGGAGATGGCGGAATAGGGTAGGCAGAAGGCTAAGGTATGATGGCATCTCTGGGTGAAGACCGGCAATCTCGGGGTGAAGATGGATCACCAGAGAATGACGGAGAGGGTGGTGGCTGGTTATGGGCAGCTGGTAACGAGCTCTCATGCAAGTGAACAGTACTTGTCGAGGACATAGATGGCAGCCGAACTGATTGGGAAGAAGAGATCAACTCGGAATACGGGAAAATATTTTCATAAAAACGAACATTCCTATTAATGTAAATCTTGCCACTAATAGGATCAAGACAACGGTAACCTTTGTACTCAGGGGCATATCCTAAAAAGACACACAAAGTTGACCAGGGTGACAATTTATTGGCAGAAGTAGCATAAAAATTGGGAAAACAGGCACAACCAAATACACGCATAAAAGAGAAGTCAGGAGAGTGATGGAATAATTTTTCAAAAGGAGAAGCACCATTTAAATTAGGAGTAGGGAGACGATTAATAATATAGGTAGCAGTAAATGCAGCATCTACCCAAAAACTAGCCGGCATTTTTGCTTCAAGAAGCATAGTGCGAGTTAGTTCAAGTAAATGCTTATGTTTACGTTCAGCCACCCCATTTTGTTCAGGAGTATCGGGCAAGACTTACGAAACAAAATCCCATTTTGAAGAAAAATATCACGCATACCATGATTATCAAACTCACCCCCTCCATCACTTTGAAAAATTTTAATTTTGGAATCAAACAAATTTTCCACCATTACTTTAAATTTTTGAAAATGCCTCACAACTTCACTTTTATGGCGCATAGGATAAAGCCACGTAAAACAAGAGAAATCATCAATAAATAAGACATAATATTTAAAACCACTGGCAGAAAGAATAGGAGACTGCCAAACGTCAGAATGAATTAAAAATAAAGGAGTATTAGATTTATGCCACACTTCTTGAAAAGGTAACCGTTGTGATTTTCCTAAGCGACAAGAAATACAATCATGAGAAAAATTCGAAGTACTTAGAATTTTTCCAGACTTCCTAAGTCTATCTAAAATACGGGTGCCACAATGTCCCAATCGACGATGCCAAATTGGTCCGGAAGCAACATGAGAGACTAGAGCAACAGGCAAACAGGTAGAGAGAGATATGGGATAGACGCCACCATTACTAGAAGCTTGAAGAAGCACCTTCCCCGAAATTGTGTCCTTAATACAAACAGAATTTTTATCAAAAATAACAAAACAGTTATTATCGACACATAATTTTTGAATAGATAGCAAATTATATTTAAGGTTGGGAACATGATAAACAGATTTTAAATGGAGGGATCGAGGCATAGTAGATAAATGCAAATCACCAATATTCATGACTGGTAAGGTAGAGCCATTTGCAACCGTAATAGATAATGGTCCCCAGAATAAATAGATTTATTTTCTAAGATACCTCCATTCGAAGTCATATGAGCGGAAGCGCCGGAGTCGGGGTACCCAACAGCCGGAGTGGATTCACCAGTAGAGACAGCCAGTGCAGGAGCTTGAGTTTGAAAAAACCGAGAAGGACATGACACGGCTGAGTGACCTGGAGAATGACATATTTGGCAGACAACGGGTGGAGGTACGGAACCAAAATTATTCTCAAAAGATGGGAATCCCGGTTGACCCAAAGGAGTGGAGCCATGCTGGCCACGACCCTGTGGGGCTTGTTGCGGATTCTGTGGAGGCTGACCATAAAACGGGCCCTGCTGTCCGTAGCTCTGGCCGTATGCGGGTGGCTGATGTTGCTGTCGTCCACGGCCACGCCCGCCTCGGCCTCGGTTCCCACGCCGTCCGCCACGTCCTCCACGGTAAGCCTGCTGCTGCGGTCCAGTGGCAGAAGAAGGAGCCGAAGCACCCCCTGGAGATGAAGTGACCGAGAAGGCAGGTGTACCAAAGGATGAGTCCAGGGACTGTTGATATTGCAGACGCGCCTCTTGATGAACCAACTTGGTGCATAATTTGTCAAAGGTGAGTCCTTCCAGGAATAACGTAAGTGGTCCGACAAGAGACTCATATCCCGGTCCTAATCCATAAAGAGTGTGTTGTAAAAGATCCGAATCAGAAACCGGGGAATTAATTGAGGCCAAGTTATCTGCAATCGTCTGAATTCCACGAACATATTCTTCCATGGACTGATTAGCCTTCTTTTTGGTGTGTGACAACATATGTTTCAACTCCATGGAACGAGCAAGACTAGCCGCCATAAACCGGGATTCCAACTTTTGCCAAATCGTGGTGGAATTCTTAAGAGTGTGAACCTCCATCAAAACTTCGCGGGCGAGAGTAGCAAACAACCAGGCGCGAATAGTTTGGTCCAATTTTAACCAATGATAATATTCAGGATTCAATGTGGAAGCCCGATTTAAATCATAGGTATATAAAGGCGGAGCCGGAAGTGAGCCATCAAGAATTCGTAAAACACCATTCGCTACTAAGAACGACTCAAATTGAGTACGCCAGGGTAAGTAATCTTCAACAGCCAACAATTTAGTGGTAACAATTTGACTGATTGCTGATCCAAGGGTCATACCTTGCGCCAAAGCTGAAAAAGAAACTGGAATAGAATTATCAACTTGACGTCGACCTATAGGCTCGGTCGTAGAAGGCAGCAGTAGACCCGGGATTCCAGAGAGGGTAGAGCCACCAAATCGCGCTCGTACGTCCACGGCGCTGCTGGACTCGGCTTGGGAGTCGAGATTGAACAGAGGTGGCGGTCGGATCGTAGGCTGCATCGGCGTCCAGGTGAATATCGGCGGCACCCAAGGAGATTGCAGCGGCGAGCCCGAGGTGTCATGTTGGAGGACATCGCACTGCAGCGACGTTGACTGGAAGCCGCCATGTGTAGCTTCGCTCGAGGCCAGAACTTCAGACGCCGGCGTGATGTTACCGACGATGATAGGCTCTTGATATCATGTGAAAATAATGGAAAGGCATACCAATGTGGTAGCTTAGATGTCATATATATAATAAGAGGTGTTCAGGGTACATTAGGAAACTAAATAAATATGGAAACCTAATTAAAGTCTTAATTACATTATTAATAACAACTCGAATTAGATTGATTGCACATGAATTTTAACATTAATTTTAGGAGTATATACATGTTCACACGTGAAGTGGTAAAGTTCCAACCTATGTTGTAAGAACCGGACCGGACCGGGCGGGTCGACCCGGAACCCGGTCACCCGGAGTCCAATCCGGTCCGGTTGAACCCCAACCCGCAAATGTGGCTGAACCCGGAAAAACCCGTTGACCCGACAGACCCGGACCGTAACCCGCGACGGCCCAAACCCGGAAATTTCCTAAAACCCGGAATTAACTCAAAAACATGCACCAAGGGAGATTCGAACCCGGGTGTGCAAGTAGGGAGTAGAGACATCAAACCGTGAAGCTGCTTTGGAATGTTTGTACAATGTGTTACTTAACCATATTTAATATACTCCGGGGTATATCTTATACTACGTATCTGTTACGGAGTAAACTTACTTTTTAATTAATAATTACAATAAAATTACAATAAAAACATAACATCATTAATACAGTATATGTGATTACTAATATTATGAGTTAAATGTTTATACTCTGTATAATATTTCATTTTTTAATAAGCATCATATTGATATTTAATATCCATCTAATTTAATATATATTTTATGTTTAGTTAAAAATTGTATATTTTAAAATAATAATTCTATTTATTTGTTGACTGGGTTTTCCGGGTGTTGACCGGGTTGACCCGCCGGGTCCGGGCTGACCCGTGACCCGATCGCTCGACCGGGTCGCTTCCCGGTCCGGTTTTTACAACATAGGTTCCAACAACACAATATAGAAATAATTACATGAATATGACCAAAATAAAGATGATTTACAAAAATATGATTAGTTACTAGAGTAGTAATGAAATCATAGTAATTCATGTTCAAGTTTTGAACTTAAGTTACTACAACACCACCTTATAGTAATGAATAGTTATATTTGTGTAAATAAGTTTTATTTTAGTAATATTCTTATAAAAAAAACCAAAATATATATGGCAACAATTAAAATAGTAGTGGGAAATGACAATTGTAATAATTACAAATTTATGCAGAAATAAAGGGTGATTATACAGAATGAGAGCCACAATGTATAATAATTTTAGTTGATAGATTCTATGGTACCCTTAAGGAGTTAACGTAACATGCATTTGTCCACATGGGCCAATCAGAATGATGCAGTTGAATTATTTAAGTTTAAATTAAAAATGAAATAATGATTTGGACCAATCAAGTTAATGATAGGTACGGTACCCCATTTTTTAAAGGGGTACCGTATTTGTCACCATTTTAGTTATAGTAATTTATGTTTAGTTTTTACACTTAAGTGACCATGACTCCATACTCATATTAATTGTAGTCATGTTTTAAAAAAAAATCAATATTTGCTTAAAGAAGCTCATAAGAATTCTAAGAAACAATATAAAAGCGACCACTTGATAATAACATTTCGATTTTGAAATATATGCATATCTATGTAGGTATTCCAAATTTATTATTTACACCTATCTGGTAACACTGAAATTGACTGAATCAATTGATTTTACTGAAATTGATGAAGTTCTAACTGAAAAGACTGAAGTGGTTGAATCATCTGAATTGTAAAAAGTAACCAATATTTCCAAAAAGTTGAAGGAAGTAACTAATCATGAAATAAATAAAATAGCAATATTGATTCACATACATCTACAACAAAATATGAAATAAAATACATTAGTTAGTTTATATTGTTAAAGTTTCGCCAATAGATATACAGATATGAGTAGTGTGCACACCAAACTGGCCTAACAGAACCCGTTAGGCCAATCAATGTTTGACCGTAAATGAAGTTTATGATCCACTTTTTTATTCATTAGTATTAACTGTTAGTTAGTTCCGACTAGATTTTCACCCGTGCTTCGCACGGGATGCAAGTAGTGAGGAATAAATTATATTGTAAATATATAATAAGACATATATTGTTTTTAACAAATCTAAATGAAGATAGAAAATTAAAAATTATTACATACTTCCTTATAAATACATCTAAAGTCTTCTTTGACGGCTTTCTGTCATCATCATCACATATAATAAACTTAAATCCAGACAGTGACGTTACTATTGAGACGCCATATAAAGTTGCTCATAGATGAAAACCAAATGACGTGAGAAAACAACCCTTTCCCATGATTGTCCCTCACTCTTGTAGTCATTGTGTTACTACATATGACACTCTCTATCCCTAAGCCCCCAGAATTGACCGAACAATTATCTGGGATGGTGTAAATTAAACTTTGATCACACTCTGATGGAAAGAGAGTGAAGTTTTATTCCAAGTCATTACTTAGAGTTGAACCCGTATTGCTTCCTTTCACGGGATGTAGTGGAGTTTTATCCCAAGTCATTAAACCTTGGTTTATAATCATCTCTAAAGTTCATTATGTGGAAAATAAGGCATTACTTTCCATATAAATATATAATGATAAAGAATTATAAAATGTTACAGTGTGTAAAAATACCAACCATACATACATTTTAAAATATATTGATTTTGTGCTTCCAAATTCTTAAACAACAAAATGGAACTCATACAATGTTTCTCTATCGCATAACTGTACAAATATAATCACACATTTGAGAAACTAAAATACTCCGAATGTGATCATAAGAGAATACAATTTTAATAAGATACTCTATTATTCTTTTTAAGATAATTGTCCCATTAAAAGAAAATTTGACTATATTATGCAAGTTGGAGATTTATTAAGTTGAGCAATTATTGATCTCTACTTGACTACACATCATACCATTATCACAATCAAAATTGGTGAACTAAAAAAATCACAAACAAATGTGATAAATTCTTATCACAAACAAATGTTATACAATGTAGTGTTGAGGAAATATGAGTTGCAAAACATATTTCACATAGCATGTAGATTAAGCAGAGTTCCAGCAAGACTGAGAGGTCTGCTGTTCAAAGTGGGAGAGGTCTGCAATCACATTTGAGCATGGCAGGCTTATTTTTCTTATACCTTCAATCTTCCTTGAAATATATATCACATTAATTGATTAAAGATATCATTTTAAGATGCTAAAATGCATGACTTTAAAAACACTTTCTCAATGCCCGCCCCTTAACATTCCAGATTCCCAACATATAGAACTCCAACTTGCTAACACTGCCGGACATTTGACAAATAAATGCAGCAAAGACTCACCCATTTTCTCCTCTGCAAAACCAGAACATCACTGAACAGTTCACCCTCCTCTGACTCAGCTCTTTAGCAGGTGGCAAACAACCTGAACAAACCTGCTACAAAAAGGGTTTTCACCTTGGGAGGAAGACAAAAAACCCACCTCTTCATCCAACCAACCCACCTGGTACCTGCAAACTCCCCTACAAACCTTCGGTAAAACTCTTGACCGAGCACTCCCCATGCTCCCCCATCTCCAAATGATGCATTCTAGAACTGCCTGCCAACTAAAAGAGATACCCCTCACTAAATCCTTATCTCTTTGATTCAGAATGTCTGTAATAACACCCTCACATTAAAAAGTCATCATAATTAACCACTGTGTAGTGATCACTATAAAGATGCAGAAGGTGACCATTTAGATGTTTGTTATCCTCGAGTAACATACCTATGTATTATGTATTATGTAGTATATTTTAATATAAAAAAATCCCCTCATTTTATTAGGTAATTTTTATGGATCAGTTTTCATAAATTTAGTAATTATACTTGATGTTTATTTCTCATACAATTATAATATATAATCAGAATTCATATTTGACATTTAAAGTAATAAAGATGATTATTCTCATACAATAATAAATAGGAGGAGATATAGTACTTTTGCATATGGTTCGTAAGGTTTGTTCTAATTTTCTTTGAGGGTTTAATACTATCTATAAGAATACTGAGCAGTCAAGCAATTGAGGAATCTAAATGAGCATTTCCTATCTACTCTTACACTTTTGCATAAGGAGAAGAGGTAAACATGCAGTGGTGATGGAGCCGCTGAGCAAACGTGAGTTGTAGGTATGGATTAGGGGACTGTTAGCTGAAAGATGGAGTGGAAAATTAAACCTCCACAAAATAGTCAGGAGTACAAAAGTGTGTTCAATGAAGAGGGTATGAAATTAGCATGAGCACTGCGATGAAGAAGGTGGATGAAATTACTTCCATCTCTGGCCTGAGAGTAAAATATTCATGGTGACACATTTCACATCCATGACATTTCTAGGCATTCTTCTCCACAACACTTCTGTCATTGAAGCCACAACTATTTAGACGGAAAACATAAACAGATAGAAGCCACAACCAATGCAGAAGATAGGAGGTACCAACTAAAAGTAAGAAATGATATTTTGATAAGAAAAGAGATAAAATGAAATACTAAACCTATATAAACTACAACAACACCAAATTCAACATGAGCAATGTCCTCTGTCTCTGCTTTCTAGTTTCCCGAAGACCTGATCGAACTATGCATATAAAGGAACCAACAAATATTTTTTGAACTCTAGAGTCTAAGCTCTAGTATGCTTCTCATTTAGCTCTTAAGCATAATATCATACGGAGTACTACTTTGGTAAATAGAGAAGCTTGCAAGCTGTTAAACAGAGAAGCAAATTTTTAACGGAAAAATAAATAAAATACAGTGAAGAGTATTATTTCACCATCTACGGTGAAATAATACTATGGTGCTTCCATAGTATTATAAGCTTGGAAGAGTATTATACATAACTATGGTGCGAAATAATATAAAAAAAAGTCGACTAAAGGAGCAAACAGGAAGCAATTGACCCTGAAGAGGCTGATTACAGGAAAAACCTTGAAACCGAGAGCAACCATATTATTCCTTATAAAGGGATTCCGAGTTTTTCCACTCCAACGGATTCCATTGAAAGAATTAGAAGAATATTTCTTCTGAGTTTTTACACTCTAATGGATTCCATTGAGCGAATTAGAATAATATTTCTTCCGAGCTTTTCAACTGGGATGCATTAGGATGACCGAAGAAGAGAAGAGGTGTTGATATCATTTTCATGTGCGAATGAATCTGATATCAATTAAGATGATGAAATGGATGGAGAATATGGATGAGGTCTCCAGAGAGGAGAAGAGCCCATGACCGGCTCAAATGCCCTTCTCATGCGCTCAAGAAATGGAGGAACGAATTGATGGGCTGCGGTTGTGAGAAATGGAGTGAAGGACTGATTTTGCTGTGAGGGAGAAGGTGAGGAGGAGAAAGGATGAATCTTTTACCAAGAGTCGCAGATCTAATTTTGATCGTGCTGTGGAGATGTGTTCGAATGATGAGCGGGAAAATGACAATTATGTAGAGTGATTATTGGATCATCAGAAAATTAAAATTGATCGAGCTTAAATGTGATTTTTATGATAAATTATTATTAATCATTAGATAAGTGCTAGAGGCAAAAAAGTGAGGTTGAAGGGTACACCTAACAAAATTAAGGATGTTTTTACTTGGACTGTAATTTGCTGGTCTGGTCTGATCTGGTCTGGTCTGGTCTGAACTGGTCTGGTCTGGTCTGGTAAGGTCTGGTTTCTTTGTATTTTTATAACTATCCAAGTCTGGTCTGGTCTGGTCTGGTCTGGGGCAAATTACAGTCCAAGTAAAAACATCCTAAGATCTAACCGCTGAAGCTAAAAGTTAATACTAATGAATAAATAAATTGGACCACAAACTTCATTTTCGAGAAAAAATGGGCCTGGTCCATCAAGTTAGTCTAATGAAAATGCTACTCTATTATTACCATACTTATTTCACATATTTGTGAGTCAAGTTTTCTTTAAGGAAAATAGATATGTCAATTCAATACTCCTCAAATATATGACATAGGATGGTAATATATTATGCATGCATTTGAAAATAAATATATCATTGAAAAATGAGTATTGATACTGTTTTAAACCTGATAGGTAAACCATCAAAATCAGTGGGGCAAAAGCGGAGGAACCTTTACCAAATTAACATAGAAGATAATCAAAATGAAACAAGATGTGAGGGGGACCAAATATATATGGGCAGTAATCAATTTAGTACTTACGGAGTATATATTATGCATGCATTTTGAAATAAATATATCATTGAAATTGAGTGTGTGTGAAAAAATCATGTCCAGCCGTCCGGACAGAATCCTCCGTACGGCCTCCGCCATTTTGGGTGGTTCCCGGTGTAATGTTTTGATGAAATTTTGTGAGCATATTTTTCGTGAATTATAGTTTATATCTACAAAATATCAGCTCAAAATTCAAGACAAAATTCCACTAATATTACTCTTTTAAGAGTTACGGACAAAAATGTGACTTGGTAACTTTTAAAAGTAATATAACTTTTATATTTATAATCCATTCCTTACAAAAAAAAATATATCAAAACTTATAACTTTTTAAGTTCTTTCATATGACACCAATATTATATGTATAAAAATATATAAAAAATATCTATTATTTTATATAGCAAAAGTGAGATAAAAATTCTATTAATTAATAAAAAAAATCTATTATGACTACTACTAAAACATTTAATTCATATAAGTTGACCCGGTTCATCATTGTTTTTTTTGAAAGGTCGGTTCATCATTGTTATTCACTACATGCATCACTGATCATTCTGAGAAAGGGAAGGAGAAAAAAACTTATTTTAATGTATTATAACGTATTTATCTGTATTCCAATTTTTACAAAAAATACATCAAAATTTAAAACTTTTTATGATCTTTCATATGGCACAAATCTTACAAAAAGTATACCAAAAATCATAAGTTTTGTGATCTTTCATATGACAACAAATTGCCTATATAAAAAAAATTATGTAAAATTTGAGTTACAAATCAACGATATATCAATTTAGAGTGAAATTTGAGTTTAAATTTATATTATGGGATGTGCAAGAGTAGTCGTGAGTCTCGTGACACCTCTTAGGAATCCAATTTTCATTATATATTTAAATATATTGTTTTATTTAGTAAAGTGGGGTTACAAACTAATGACATGTCACTATGTTAATGATTAACAAAAAACTATTATCTTTATAAAAAAAATCTATTATCTTTACTATGAAAACATTAAATTAGTTCCAAATAAAAAGGAGATGTAATAGCTATAATGGAAAATGGTGAAAAAGGAGGAAAAACGTTAAATAGCTAACACTTGACATTATGTAGACTCCACACATTAAATCATTTAATTAGTTCGTACAAAGATGGAATGACTAATGGAAAAGTCTAGAGAAAAAGTAGGGGAACAACCGTAAAAAACATATCCTTATAAGCTATTATGTTACTCTTATTATAACCGTAAAAGTCTATAGAAAAATTCAGATCAGATCAGAAAAATTCAAATCAGAAAGGTTCAGGCATAAATTATTTATTTTTACTATTATGATGATTCCAAACTAATCTAAATATTTTTGTAGGTTATTATTGTATGTTGCTTCTGTTGAAATTAATTATGAATTCGGTTATTATTATTGTTATTATTTGTATGTTATTATTATTCATAAAACATCACATATTATTACTATGGTTATTATAAAACATCACATATTATTACTATGGTTATTATTACTATATTTTTGTAGGTTATTATTGTATGTTGCTTCTGTTGAAATTAATTATGAATTCAATTATTATTATTGTTATTATTTGTATGTTATTATTATTCATAAAACATCACATATTATCACATAAAATAAGGGGTAATTTGAGTTTGCACCCCATACTATTATCTAAATTAGACTTTTTAAAAAATCTTTGTTTTTGCACCCCAACCCCATATGAAAAGACAAAAATGTCCTCAATCAGGAATATGTTGAAGGTCAACAAAATTGTTAATGCAAGGGCATTTTTGTCTTTTCATATGGGGTTGGGGGTGCAAAAACAAAGAGTTTTAAAAAAGGGATGCGAAGTGCAATTTAGACAATAATTTGGGGTGCAAACTCAAATTACCCCTTAAAATAATTTGTTTATAAAAAATTGAATTTTTAAAAATAATAACTATAGTTTCATAAAAAAAATCCATAATAACTATAGTTAAACCTTACTAAGGACATTTGAATTAGACCTGACCATACGAATTAGACCTGACCACACTAGATTACATTGAACTAGATCAGACTTTGATAGATGTAAAATACACGTAGAATAGACATCTATCTTATCATTTCATATCAGACCAGATCATTTCAGATCATATCAGATCATAAAATAAAATTACATTTGAGTTATGAACATCCTAAGTGCAAGCTTGATAGACATAACTCATCTTTTAGCTATTGTATTGTTTAAAGTCTTTAAAGCTTCTAGTTATATTTTTGGCGTGACGGTAATTAAGAAATTTTTTAAAAATAAAAGTTTTTTTAAGTCTACACTGAGTAGCTTCTGATAGAATATTTGTAGTTTTTAACATTAATTAGTCACAATAGTTTACTACATCGATCAAACAAAACTAAATTAAACAACCAGTCCTTTATCAAACAATTATAACATTTTTCTTTTAATACCCTTTCGGTCATTAAAAGTTCGCATTTACTACCTTTGTATCACAATAAGTGTCCAAATATGTCTTTTCACGTAATTAACGATTATTTATAGTTTTATTGTACACTTTTCTTAAAAGTAGAGAATTTTTTATACTGTAGTAGTAGCCTAGTAGGGTCTACTTTATTAAAGTTACTGTAGAGATAGTTTTTTTCAAAAATGAAAGTGAGACACTTATTTAGATACGACTCAAAAGAGAAAATGAGACAATTATTTTGATACTAGGAGAATATTAAAAAGCTTAGAAACTTTTTTCAGTTAGTTATATGTCAAACATACTCTAAATTTAATTATAGTAATTTATGTTCAATATTTATGCTTAAGTAACCATGATATATACTGTCTTATAATAATTATAATAAGGATGTTTTTACTTGGACTGTAATATGTCCCAGACCAGACCAGATAAGACCAGACCAGACCAGACTTGGTAATTATAAAAATACAAAGAAACCAGATCAGACCAGTTCAAACCAGACCAGACCAGCAAATAAAAAGTTTATTTTGAAAGGTGGAACGTTTCAAAAAGGAATATAAGAATGGAAAATTTCCCGGGATATGACTAAAACAAAGCGAGTTTCTCGAAATGTGAGTAGTTATGTTTTCTTCCCGAAATATGACCAAAAATTGAAAACAAAAGATATTTTCATTATATTAAATTGTGGAAGGACAAAAATACCCCCTTTTTAAAAATATGCATTTTACACTAATTTCGTCCGGGTAAAAATAATGCAATTTATGAAGTGGTCATTGCACTACATTTATTGCACTTTATGACGATATTCACTGAACTACATAACAAAAATGTTATGATATTAGCATTTTTAGATTTCATAACTTTAGTTTTTAGATCTAGTTAAACATAACGCACTTCATGATGGAGTTATAGCACAATATTACACAAAATGCTACGAATTTATAGACTTTTTTCATGTCATTTTTAATGCACTTCTTTTCATGTCATTGCATGTTTTACATTATTGCACTTCTTGCCATATCATTGCACTTTGTGCCATAACTCATTGCACTTCTTGTGATGTTCATGACATTAAATATAAATTAATCACGGCACATTATATTTCATCGTCTTCAACCTAGGGTTCGTCTTCAACCTCGGTCCGCCATCAACTTCAGCCGCCTTGACTGAAGAATTTGAGTTCTTGGAGCGGCGGAGGGGCGCAGCTTAGCGGCAGCGACTTGGAGTTGTAGGATTGCTGCAGCTCCCATACACACACCCACTCCATGGCATGAAGCTCCATCCTCCATCAATTAAAAGGTATGGGAAGGCATGGGAAGGCATGGGAAGGCATGGGATGCTATATGGGCTGCATGCAATTGTCTCCCAGCATTTCCCTATAAATAGGGTGGTTCTAGCTTGATCAAACGTATCAAAAATCGGAGAGAAAAGTAGTGAGAGTGATACACATAGAGTGAGTGTATGAAAGGGTTGGTTTTTTGTAATAGTTTAGTGAGAGAGTTGCTCCTCCTATTGTAATTCTGTTCTGGTTATGAATAGAAGAATTTTCCAATCCTAACAAGTGGTATCAGAGCCAGTTTAATCCAGAAACCCAGATTTCTTCATTCTGCCCGAATTTTTGGTCAAAATTTTTTTGTTCCAGAATCTTGTTTTGAGGCCACCATTAGAAAGCTCTCGTTCTGAGGATTCCAAAAATATATTTTTTCGGAATTTTTTGACCACCGGAAGGCCTCCAAACGCCCGGTCAAAGTTTCTCTCTCCTGCCAATTATTGCCGCTGCAATACTGCAGTCCGCCAGCAGACTCGCCGGAGAAGACGACCAGTCAGCACGCCACGTCATCCCCACATCATCGCCACATCAGCGCCCAATCATCCGCCACGTCACCGACGGCGACCTATTGGACCACAGCTGTGCCACGTCATCTGCCACGTCATCTGCCACCTCAGCAACACGTCACTGGCCAGGTGGTGCCACGTCATCAGCCTGGTTGGCTGCCTACTGGCTTGGGCCAGAACCGGTCCGGTTCGGCTTGTGGTTCAATACTCCGGTTCACGCTCTTCCCGGCCGGTTCTTGAAGAGGTGAGACCGGTTCCCACCATTTTCGGCCATTCCGGATTCAACGGTGTGCTCCGTTTGGCCTAATTCAGCTTCCAAATTGAGGTACGGGAATAAGTGTACATATTTATCATGGAAAAGTCATCTTCGGATACAATGATTGCGCTCACTTCCACAAATTACAACATGTGGAAACCACAGATGGAGGATTTGTTAAATTTGAAAGATTTAGCAGATCCTCTTGATAATAATGGCGTCAAACCAGATAAAAAGACGGATGAAGAATGGGCTAAGATGAACAGAAAAACTGTCGCACAAATCCGACAGTGGATTGATCATAGCGTGTTCCATCATGTTTCTCAAGAGCAAAGTGCTCACACACTATGGGAGAAACTTAGTAGCATGTACCAAGCAAAAACTGCTCGGAATAAAACGTTGCTGATGAGACGATTAGTGAACCACAAGTTACGTGGTGGCATTTCTGTGTCGGAACACACGAGCCAGTTCCAGGATCTTGTGAATCAATTGAGCACCACCGGATGGGTCCTCAAAGATGAAGAACAAGCAATACTTTTGCTTAGCTCTCTACCTGATAATTGGGAGACTCTTGTTGTTACTCTCAGTAATTCTGCCCCAAATGGTGCCGTGACTATGCAGATGATCACGGACGCCTTGATGAATGAGGAAGCACGAAGGAAGGAAGCTGGGACTGATCAGTCTTATGCTCTCGTCTCAGAAACCAGCAGGCGAGGGGGAGGCAGAAATGGAGGTAGAGGACGAGGTCGAGGCAGAGGCAGATCTCGAGGTCAAAGTAGAGGGAGATCTCAAGTTCGAGGAAGGTCACAAGAGCGGGGGAAGTCCGTCGATACCAATACTTGGTTCGAGGGCTATTGCAACCATTGTGGTCATTATGGGCACAGAAAGAGGGAATGCCGAAAGTTTCTACGGGAGCAGCCTCAGACGAGTCAAAGTTCAAGCAAGGAAGATGGTGAGACCATGGTCACCATGGCACCGGACATTGCACTTGTTACTTGCGGAGAAGAAGCAAACCTACACGTAGGTACGCATGATATTGAGTGGGTGATTGATACCGCTGCATCATTTCACGCCACTCCGCACCAAAGTCTATTTGCAACTTATAATTCCGGAGACCATGGTGCTGTGAAGATGGGAAATACGAGTTTCTCGAACATTGTTGGCATTGGAGATGTGCACATTCAAACAAGTGTTGGCTGCACACTTGTGTTGAAAGATGTTCGACATGTTCCAGATCTGAGATTGAATCTTATCTCAGGAGTTGCTCTGGATCGTCAGGGGTATGAAAGCCAGTTCAAAGAAGGTACGTGGAAATTATCTAAAGGCTCTATGATTATTGCAAGAGGTCATATTTGTGGTACTCTTTACAAAACCCATGTAAAGTTGTGTCGTCCAAGTCTCAATGTTGTTCAAGCAGAGACATCACCAAATCTGTGGCACTGGAGGTTAGGTCACATGAGCGTGAAAGGACTGACAACTCTTGCAAAGAAGGAAGAAATCTTTATTGATAAAGATGTCGCTCTGGATCCCTGCGAGCACTGTCTATTTGGGAAACGACATCGAGTTTCTTTCAGTTCCACTAGAAAGAATCATTCTGAAATACTCGATCTTGTCCACTCTGATGTATGTGGACCCATTGAAGAGGAGTCACTTGGAGGCAGCAGATATTTTGTGACATTCATTGATGGTGCGTCACGAAAGGTATGGGCTTATTGTCTCAAATCTAAGGATCAAGTATTTGATCGCTTTAAAATATTTCATACTATGGTAGAAAGAGAGACAGGAAAGAAGCTGAAGTGCCTTCGTTCTGACAACGGAGGCGAGTACACTTCCCGGGAGTTCTTAGCATATTGTGCTGAACATGGAATCGGGCATGAGAAGTCGGTGCCACGGACCCCACAACACAACGGTGTAGCCGAAAGAATGAATCGAACTATTGTGGAGAAAGTTCGGTGCATGCTCAGTATGGCTACATTACCAAAGCCATTCTGGGGCGAAGCTGTGTTGACAGCTTGCTATCTTATAAACAGGTCACCCTCAGTTCCCTTAAACTTTGAAGTTCCTGAGAAGAAATGGTCAGGAAAAGACATTTCTTACTCTCACTTGAAAGTGTTTGGGTGCAAGACCTTTGCACATGTGTCCAAAGAGTTGAGGAAAAAACTTGATCTTAAGTCGAACCCATGCATCTTCATCGGCTATGGAGATCAAGAATTTGGATACCGGTTGTGGGATCCCGAAATGAAGAAAGTTATTCGAAGTAGAGATGTGGTGTTTCATGAATCCCAATTTCATGATCTTACTCCAACAAACAACAAACAACATATCTCTCATGCTCCTGAAGACGTTCCTGTAGTATCACACGTTCCTCTCAACAATGAGGAAGTGAGTGATAATACTGAACCAGTGAATGATGGCCCAGTAGTTGTTGATGATGTTCAAGATGGAGGGATTCATGAGCAGGGGGAGCATTCATCTGAAGGCCACACTGACAACACACAACTTCGACGTTCTACGCGAGGTACTGTTCCACAAAGAAGGTACCCGACATCTGAATGGATCCTTCTTACCAGCGAGGGGGAGCCAGAGAGCTTTCGAGAAGCTCAATCTCATCAAGACAAGTCCAATTGGTGGGAAGCCATGGGAGATGAGATGAAATCCTTGCAGAAGAACCAAACTTATGACTTGGTGCCACTTCCCAAAGGAAAGAAAGCCTTGAAAAACAAATGGGTTTTTAAGGTGAAGAAAGATGTCAAGGGAAATATTGTGAAGCACAAGGTAAGACTCGTGGTCAAAGGATTCCAACAAAAACAGGGAATTGATTTTGATGAGATCTTTTCGCCGGTTGTGAAGATGATGTCGATCCGAGTGGTACTCGGGTTGGTTGCCAGTCTAAATCTTGAACTTGAACAGATGGATGTGAAAACAGCATTTCTCCATGGTGATCTGAGAGAGGAAATATACATGGAGCAACCCGAAGGTTTCCAAGTTCCAAAGAAAGAACATCTTGTTTGCAGGTTAAAGAAGAGCCTGTACGGCCTCAAGCAAGCCCCGAGGCAATGGTACAAGAAGTTCGACTCATTCATGGTGAAGCACCAATACAGGAGAACAATGGCAGACCATTGCGTGTACTTGAAGAAGTTCCCAGATGGAAAATTTATCATCCTTCTGCTCTATGTGGATGCATGATATGCTGATAGTAGGCCAAGATGTGTCCCTCATCAACAACTTGAAGCAAGATTTGTCTAAGTTTTTTTATATGAAAGATTTAGGCCCGGCGCAACAAATTTTGGGCATGAAAATTGTTCGTGATCGGAAGGCAAGGAAGTTGTTCTTATCACAAGAAGAGTATGTTGAACGCGTGATCAAAAGGTTCAACATGGATAATGCCAAACCTGTAGGCACTCCGCTAGCCAATCACTTCAAGTTGAGTAAGGAAAGTTGTCCTTCTTCTGAGAAAGAAAAGGAGATGATGAAAGCAGTACCCTACTCTTCAGCAGTAGGAAGTTTGATGTATGCAATGGTGTGTACAAGACCTGATATTGCTCACGCGGTTGGTGTTGTAAGTAGGTACTTGTCAAATCCAGGAAGAGAACATTGGGAAGCTGTCAAATGGATACTTAGGTATCTGAAGGGTACATCAAAGCTATGCTTGTGCTATGGGGGAGCGAAACCAATCTTGGAAGGTTATACAGATGCTGATATGGCTGGAGATCTTGATAGTAGAAAATCTACTTCAAGTTACATATTCACATTAGCAGGGGGAGCCGTCTCATGGCAGTCCAAGTTGCAGAGGTGTGTAGCATTGTCTACGACAGAAGCTGAATACATTGCCGCTGTTGAAGCCGGAAAGGAGCTCAAGTGGCTGAAACGTTTTCTCCAAGAGTTGGGCTATCCTCAAGAGGAGTACATCATTCATTGTGATAGTCAGAGTGCTATGGATCTTAGCAAGAACTCGATGTATCATTCACGCACAAAACATATCGATGTTCGATATCACGTGCTTAGAGAAGCAATTGAGGAAGATGAACTAAAGCTCTCCAAGATACACACAAACAAAAATGCGGCCGACATGCTAACTAAAGTGGTGCCACACGAGAAGCACAAGCTATGTACAAGCATCATTGGAATGAGAGAATTACGGAAAAAGCTGGAGGGGGAGATTTGTAGGATTGCTGCAGCTCCCATACACACACCCACTCCATGGCATGAAGCTCCATCCTCCATCAATTAAAAGGTATGGGAAGGCATGGGAAGGCATGGGAAGGCATGGGATGCTATATGGGCTGCATGCAATTGTCTCCCAGCATTTCCCTATAAATAGGGTGGTTCTAGCTTGATCAAACGTATCAAAAATCGGAGAGAAAAGTAGTGAGAGTGATACACATAGAGTGAGTGTGACACCGCACCCGAACGTCCTTGAAAATTCGATTTAAAAATTCAAAAGTGATGTATTGAATTTCCAATTTCAAAACAATGGGAGAAACGATTAATATTTTACGAAGTACATGATTGAATATTGTATTGTTCAAACCCGCATTCTTTTGTAATTTTCATCGTGTAAATTATTGGGATGAGCCTACACATATTGGAGATCAATAATGTGATTTAGGAAGTTGACTTGTTCTAAATAAATTAGGATGAGTACAAAAAGACATCTTTGACAAAGATAAAACAATAGGACCCATCTTCCCATTTTTTGGAAGTATTGGTAGATATTTTGGACCCCAAATTTAATGGGATCAATTGGGAACCACTCCACATGGTATTAGTACCTGCAAAACAAATAAAAATGGGTTAGGAGACTTACCTTGGCCGGCCATTATGGAGAAGAGCTGCACATGACTTGATAAGAATCAAAGTTTGGGGCCACCACTCTTATTTTCGCACAAATTGGTGTGCTGTTTGTCTCCTCTCATTATAGGAGCTATCCTCAACCAAATAACGTGTATGAGGTGTCCTTGGATAGCCTTTGAAGTCTATTATCTCAATTGAGTGGTCTTTGTTCGAGGAGAGAAGGCTTATCTTGCAAAAATCGAGCTGGAACGAGCAAAGGTCTGTGAACTCGAGCTGTGAGAGTGCTGAGACTGTTTGGTCGATATCTCGAGTTTTACAAGTCCAATTAAGGCGTGTGAGATACCCACAGAAAGCTCTCAAGACGAGGAATCCGTGAAGGTCTGGTTTGCAGGAATCGGAGTTGTGGAAGGCTTCCAAATCGTCCGAGCAAAACACAACCTCGCAGGAGAGGATTTAATCTTCTAAAGTGAGTTTTAACCCCAAAGCTTTACTTTTCATTCTCCAAATGATATGAACGATTGGTGAGACTATTATACACTAATCCAAGTGTATAATATGTCCCTAAAAAGTTATCTTATTGATGTAAAGGTTAGATACTAACCTAGATGCAAATATTGGAAAACTAGGAATCGAGTTAGCCGGAAAACACCCGTTCTAGGGGCTGTTTTCGTATCAACGATTAAGGGTTGAACTAGCACTTTGAGGAGGCTGTTTAACACTCATATTTGAGCAAGGAATCAGTCCCAAATCCACCTTGACCAAAGATTTGACCATTGGACCAAGAAGGGAAAGTTTAAAGCTCAATTGAGGTGAGGATTGACATCTAATTGCTTACAACTTGTAGGTTAAGCATGAGATTACCTAAATGCTTAAATCATGATTTTTCATGGATTATGATGATTATATATTGATGAAATATTGATATAGTTGCCAAAGAATGAAATTTGAAATGATTTGAGAAGGTATGAATAATATGAGATTAAATGAGTATAAAAGAACCATTTTGTGAAAATGGGTATTTTACTCATGTATGAATTATGTGGATACATAAATGAATATTTGTGTATTGAGATTAAATACTTAAGTTGCTGCTACGTAATTATAAATATGTAGAGAATTACAAATAATGAGGATAATGGTATGATAACAATAATCTTAATAGTATTGAAATACTAGTTAGTGATTATTGGGACTTGTTGATTAAATTGATCCTAGGGATTGGATTGTATGAAAGGTACTTGAATATAGTTCAAGTGTATATAATACTTAGTATGGAACTAAGGTTGAGTTATGGGAAGTCTTTAAGGATGACCCATGGTAGTTTAATGATATGTTAATTCTAGGCATAGGGTTGCTTGAGAATTGGACCTTAATGCATGGTGATGTGATAGAGCCGAGCTCTAGAATGCATGTAAGGTGTAGACTTGGAGTCTATGTATTGTATAGCTAGAGCCGAGCTCTAGGACTTGCGTGGTGATGTGATAGAGCCGAGCTCTAGAACGCAAGGTAGGGAAATTGACCCGAGGTATATGAATTGTATGGTGATGTGGTAGAGCCGAGCTCTAGAATACAATGTCATGTACTAGGGTTGGACTCTAGGAGTTGTCGTGGCTTATAGTCACGGGGTTGGGAATGGTGATTTCCAAATGAACATGGGCCCACGGGCCGTCTACTTGACCTTTATATAAAGTAAGTATATTTTTAAACAGGGTAACTTTGGGTTACAATCATAATGTACTATCACCCTATTTGAGGGTCTTGTGTTTGAAATACTTGTTGTATATCTATTAGATGCCTGCCACACCAGCACTTTATAGCCGTATAGAGTGCTGACCCCTTCGGGGGCGTCCCACCACCATTTTTCAGGTTGAGGCTAGAGCTTGCTTCCTGTGCTCGTTGCTCGAGAGATCATCTAGGAGCGAAGACTTGGTTCGTGCTTCCTCCATTCGGATTTTAAACATTAATAAACATGCTCATGGATATTTTATTATAGAGCCTGCGTGCTCATGAATAGCCCTGTGTGGCCCTTTTGTTTTAAACAATGTTTTCCGCTGCTTTATGAATTACTTATTATGTTGTTTATGGATGACTTATGTGTGAATGATATTCATGACGCCTTGTATAATATGAATGTGTTGGACTGCGGTTGACTATTCGTATTGTACGGCGGGTTGTTGACGTGTCCGGGGAGGTCCGGGGCGTGACAATTAAGTTGGTATCAGAGCCTTAGTCCATAAACTTCATAATGAAGTCTCAAAATTCTCTTTTTGGAAAGATTTTGAAAAACCATGAGCATAGAAGTTTTGTACTTGGAGAGCTTTTGGTACTTGGGTTGCAAGGTCTCTAATTGTTAAGATGGTACCCTTAGCAATTGGTATGGCGGTGACTCGAGCCAGAATGTGTCTTAAGTACCTATCCGTCAATTGACATTTGATACGAGTCTAACGACTCTTTCCAAATTCTTTCAGAAATGGACCGTGGTGGCAGGATTACTAGGAGAAACCCGACCGGCCGTGTACCAGTGGAGACTGGACAGGGCAGTCGAAGGACCTCTAGGGCATCTAGGGGAGCTGGCCGTGGAGGCCGATCACAGACCGTGAGTGACGGTCATGTGGACACAGAAAGTGAAACCTACTGGTCCTATGAGGACTCGACTTACCAACCGGAAACTGAGCCGGTTGAGACCCCTTACGAAGGGGATGACGATGATGTAAGTGATGAAGAGGGGGAGAATGACTCCCTAGCAAGAATTGAGGCGCTGCTCCAACAATATCAACGGGAGCGCGAGGAAAGGAGGCAACGCCGAAGACGGCGAGCGGGGCAACCTTCGGGCATGGCTTCGAGAGGAGGAAGTCGTGGTGCATCTAGAGTCCATGTGGAACCACATGGAGGCCAAAATGATGGAGGTCCAACCATAAGGATCTCCAAATTTATCAAAGAAGCAAGAGATTTGGGGTGCAAACCCTTTGATGGAGCAGGGGACATTTCAGTTGCAGCACAATGGATTAAGAGGCTAAATGAAGCAGCCCTTGACATGCAAATCGCGCCAAATCTCAAACTGAGAATTGCGGTAAGATTGCTCGAGGGGATGGCATCCAAGTGGTGGGATGGAACCAAGAGCAAGTACGGTGAGACCGTCGTTTGGGAGGACTTCCAACGGGAGTTCTTTGCCCAATATTATTCTGATTTTGAGGTGAACAAGAAGGTGAGGGAATACACCCTCCTGACCCAAGGAGGTAACATGACAGTGAAGGAACTTGAGTACAAGTTCCGGGATCTCGCCGACTACATACCGGAGTATGCTTGTGACGAGAACCGAATGGTAAACCACTTTTGGGATGCTCTTGACTTGGAGATACGTGATAGGGCAACACAATTGCCTAATATGACCTTCGCCCAAGTGGTTGACCAAGCGTTGAAGGGGGAGAAACAGTGGGAGGAGAGGAAGAAGAGAGACGCCGAGGAGGCGAAAAAGAGAAAATGGGAGAGTCATGGCTCCCAAGGTTCCAACAAAAAGGGGAACCATGGAGGAGGATCTTTCCGGGCACCGCCGCCACCGTCTAGGGGGAATCAAGGCCCGAGTGGGCAAGGCTCGAGGTCACAAACCTCGGTGGTAACTCGTTGCAACAATTGCAAGAGGAACCACTCCGGTAAATGTCGCGACCCCCCCTAGATGTTTTCAATGTGGGGATGCCGGGCATTTGAAGGCGCATTGCCCACAATTGGGTGGGACAAGGACATCGGGACCGAGCAGTGGCCCGACGGGTACATGGAATCAAACCGGAGCTTCTCAAGCGAGCCGGGGACATGGGGGAGCGAGTACGAGCAACGCGCCATCCGTGAATCAAGGAAGAACTCAAGCTAGAGTTTATGCGATGACGGAGGCGGATGCTCGAGCTAACCCGGACTCGGTTGCAGGTATTGCCTCTTGCACAATTGTATTTTGTCCATATTTAATCCATAAATTGATGACATAAGTCATAGGGATTGAGTGCGAGCCATTTCGGGGTCAAACGGCGAAATTCGGGCCAAAACTGACCAAAAACAGGGACGCACGATCGTGCGTCCAACCCCACGCACGATCGTGCGTAGGGGGCAGTGGTTCCGGGTGATGTTCGCGCAGGACGCACGACCGTGCGTGCCGGTACGCACGCCGTGCGTGGACGCACGATCGTGCGTGTCCGGGTACGCACGACCGTGCGTAACCGGCAGTAGCCGGAAGCGAATTTTTCCATGCACGCACGACCGTGCGTGCCCCACGCACGACCGTGCGTGGACCCCAGCCGCCCGAAACCTAAGTTTTTCATCTCGTTCTTCTACGATTGGACCCCCGTTTGATTCCGAACATCTATATGAACCTATTAACCTCCAAAAAGTGTCCTAAACCATTAAAAAAGGTGTCTTACATGGTTCATGAATGTAGGGACACTAAAGATTAACGGGAAGGATGCACGAATCCTTATCGATACCGGAGCGCAACGTTCATTCGTGAGTGAGGCGTTTGCCGAGAGCTTAGAGATGCAATCAATACCAATGACACAAACCTTAGTGGTATCAACCCCACTAGGGGAAGACGTTGAAAGAAACAATTACTATCCATCTTGTATGGTGGAAATCGGTGGCCAAACCTTGACGTGTGATTTCGTACCGCTGAGTATGATGGAGTTCGATGCAATCCTAGGGATGGATTGGCTAGAAAAGCATCATGCTAGGGTAGATTGCTACACAAAGGTGTTGGAACTCGAAGGCACGCATGGGGACACCCTACGCTTCGAGGGGGACCGCGGCAAATCAAATAGTTGTATCATATCCGCCGTGAGAGCGAGAAATATGATGAGGAAGGGATGCCACGCATATCTAGCATACGTGGTTGACAAAACCAAAGAGGGAACGAACATCGATGATGTGAGGGTGGTTTGTAAGTATCCGGATGTCTTCCCTAAAGACCTACCGGGGCTTCCACCTGACAGGGAGATTGAATTTGTGATCGAGGTCGAGCCTGGTACCAAACCAATCTCCATACCGCCATACCGGATGGCACCCGCTGAACTTAACGAGTTAAAAACCCAATTGCAAGAGCTTTTGGATAACGGTTTCATTAGACCAAGCCACTCCCCGTGGGGAGCACCGGTTCTTTTTGTGAAAAAGAAAGATGGGACACTTCGAATGTGCATTGACTATCGTCAACTGAACAAGGTCACAATCAAGAATAGGTATCCGTTGCCTAGGATTGATGACTTGTTTGATCAACTACGAGGAGCAACCGTGTTTTCGAAGATTGACTTAAGGTCGGGGTACCATCAATTGAAGATTAAGGAAGATGACATACCAAAGAGTGCTTTCCGCACAAGGTATGGGCATTTTGAGTTCCTTGTTATGTCGTTTGGGTTAACAAACGCCCCGGCGGCATTCATGGACTTGATGAACCGAGTATTTCATAAATACTTGGATCGATTCGTGATTGTGTTCATAGATGACATCTTGATTTACTCAAAGAGTGAAGAAGAGCATGAGGAGCACTTGATACTTGTTCTTGAAACACTACGGGAGAAGCAACTCTATGCCAAATTTTCTAAATGTGAATTTTGGCTAAAGGAGATTGGCTTCCTCGGGCACGTGGTTTCGGGATCGGGGATTGCTGTTGATAACAAGAAGATAGAAGCCATCACTGAATGGGAGAGGCCAAAGAACGTCAAGGAAATTCGTAGTTTCCTTGGATTGGCAGGCTACTATAGAAAGTTCGTGGAAAAGTTCTCTGTTTTGGCATCGCCATTGACGAAGCTCACTCGTAAAGGAGCTAAGTTTGTATGGGATGACAAATGTGAGAAAGGGTTCATGGAACTAAAGAAGAGATTGACTGAGGCACCGGTACTTGCATTACCCAAACAAGGTGTGGGGTACGATGTCTATAGCGATGCGAGCATTCAAGGGCTCGGATGTGTACTGATGCAGAATGGGAGGGTAATCGCCTATGCTTCACGACAATTGAAGAAGCATGAGGTGAATTATCCTACTCATGATTTGGAGCTCGGGGCAGTGGTATTTGCACTGAAGATATGGAGACATTATCTCTACGGGGAGACATGTCACATATACACTGATCACAAGAGCTTGAAGTACGTGTTTACTCAGAAAGAGCTAAACATGAGACAGAGACGGTGGATGGAGCTGATAAAAGACTACCATCTGGTGATAGAGTATCACCCAGGCAAGGCAAACGTGGTGGCAGATGCTTTGAGCCGGAAGAGCTCGTCTGGGGCATTGATAACTAATTTGAGGGCATTAAGAGCCCAACTGGAGGTAACCAGCGATGGTGCCTTATTGGCACGATTTGAGGTGAGACCCACTTTACTTGATGAGATCAAGAAGGGTCAGGAAGCCGACGAAGAACTTATGAAGGTCCGGGAACGCATGCAAGCGGGGCCGGTGGAGGATTTCAGGGAAAGAGATGATGGTCTCTTGTTATTTCGTGACCGAGTGTGTGTACCGTCAGATGATGAGCTCCGAAAGTCCATCTTAGAGGAGGCTCATTCATCGGCTTATGCCATGCACCCGGGGGGCACGAAAATGTACCGTGATTTGAAGGAAAGTTACTGGTGGTCTGGAATGAAGAGGGAAATAGCCGAGTACATCAGTCGGTGCCTTACTTGTCAACAAGTTAAGGCAGAACATCAGCACCCAGCAGGCTTATTGCAACCACTCTCCATCCCTGAATGGAAGTGGGAGCACGTGACTATGGATTTCGTGGTAGGCTTACCACGGACTATCAGGAACTATGACGCGGTTTGGGTCGTTGTGGATAGGCTCACAAAGAGTGCACACTTCTTGCCTATCAACACTACCTACCCACTTGAGAGGTTAGCCAAATTGTATACGGATGAGATCGTGAGGCTGCATGGGGTCCCGGTGACCATTGTATCTGATAGAGACCCACGATTCACATCACGTTTTTGGCCGAAATTCCAGGAGTCTATGGGAACGAAGTTGAAGTTCAGCACTGCTTTCCATCCACAGACGGATGGGCAGTCTGAAAGGGTTATTCAGATCCTAGAAGACATGCTGAGGGCTTGTGCATTGGAGTTCCAGGGAAGTTGGGACAACCACTTAGCACTTGTGGAGTTTGCCTATAACAACAGTTATCAGGCAAGCATCGGCATGCCTCCATACGAGGCATTGTATGGGAGGAGGTGCCGTACACCGTTATGCTGGGACGAGGTTGGCATGGCCAAACTCGAGGGTACTGAGTTGGTTGAGGTCACCAAATCAAAGGTGAAGTTGATTCGAGAGAGACTCAAGGCGGCTCAGGATAGACAAAAGAGTTATGCAGATAAGCGTCGAAGAACCTTAGAGTTTAAGGTTGATGACGAGGTATTCTTGAAAGTTTCTCCTTGGAAAGGGATCATTCGGTTCCAAACCCGAGGAAAACTTAACCCACGATATATAGGTCCATTCAGAATTATAGAGAGGATTGGGGCCGTTGCATATCGTCTACAGTTGACTCCTGAGTTAGAGAAGATACATAATGTGTTTCATGTATCCATGCTTAAGAAGTATGTGCATGATCCCTCTCACGTACTAGAGAAGCCACCTGTAGAGGTACGTGAGGATTTGAACTACGCTGTTCAACCTATCAAGGTCACCGATAGAAAGGTGAAGAAGCTGAGGAGCAAAGAAGTCCCAATGGTTAAAGTCCTGTGGAAGAGCGATCGGGTCGAGGAAGAGACATGGGAAACGGAGGCTTTGATGAGGAAGCAGTATGCTTTCCTATTCGAGTAGAGCTGTGAATTTCGGGGACGAAATTCCTGTTAAGGGGGGGTGAACTTGTGACACCGCACCCGAACGTCCTTGAAAATTCGATTTAAAAATTCAAAAGTGATGTATTGAATTTCCAATTTCAAAACAATGGGAGAAACGATTAATATTTTACGAAGTACATGATTGAATATTGTATTGTTCAAACCCGCATTCTTTTGTAATTTTCATCGTGTAAATTATTGGGATGAGCCTACACATATTGGAGATCAATAATGTGATTTAGGAAGTTGACTTGTTCTAAATAAATTAGGATGAGTACAAAAAGACATCTTTGACAAAGATAAAACAATAGGACCCATCTTCCCATTTTTTGGAAGTATTGGTAGATATTTTGGACCCCAAATTTAATGGGATCAATTGGGAACCACTCCACATGGTATTAGTACCTGCAAAACAAATAAAAATGGGTTAGGAGACTTACCTTGGCCGGCCATTATGGAGAAGAGCTGCACATGACTTGATAAGAATCAAAGTTTGGGGCCACCACTCTTATTTTCGCACAAATTGGTGTGCTGTTTGTCTCCTCTCATTATAGGAGCTATCCTCAACCAAATAACGTGTATGAGGTGTCCTTGGATAGCCTTTGAAGTCTATTATCTCAATTGAGTGGTCTTTGTTCGAGGAGAGAAGGCTTATCTTGCAAAAATCGAGCTGGAACGAGCAAAGGTCTGTGAACTCGAGCTGTGAGAGTGATGAGACTGTTTGGTCGATATCTCGAGTTTTACAAGTCCAATTAAGGCGTGTGAGATACCCACAGAAAGCTCTCAAGACGAGGAATCCGTGAAGGTCTGGTTTGCAGGAATCGGAGTTGTGGAAGGCTTCCAAATCGTCCGAGCAAAACACAACCTCGCAGGAGAGGATTTAATCTTCTAAAGTGAGTTTTAACCCCAAAGCTTTACTTTTCATTCTCCAAATGATATGAACGATTGGTGAGACTATTATACACTAATCCAAGTGTATAATATGTCCCTAAAAAGTTATCTTATTGATGTAAAGGTTAGATACTAACCTAGATGCAAATATTGGAAAACTAGGAATCGAGTTAGCCGGAAAACACCCGTTCTAGGGGCTGTTTTCGTATCAACGATTAAGGGTTGAACTAGCACTTTGAGGAGGCTGTTTAACACTCATATTTGAGCAAGGAATCAGTCCCAAATCCACCTTGACCAAAGATTTGACCATTGGACCAAGAAGGGAAAGTTTAAAGCTCAATTGAGGTGAGGATTGACATCTAATTGCTTACAACTTGTAGGTTAAGCATGAGATTACCTAAATGCTTAAATCATGATTTTTCATGGATTATGATGATTATATATTGATGAAATATTGATATAGTTGCCAAAGAATGAAATTTGAAATGATTTGAGAAGGTATGAATAATATGAGATTAAATGAGTATAAAAGAACCATTTTGTGAAAATGGGTATTTTACTCATGTATGAATTATGTGGATACATAAATGAATATTTGTGTATTGAGATTAAATACTTAAGTTGCTGCTACGTAATTATAAATATGTAGAGAATTACAAATAATGAGGATAATGGTATGATAACAATAATCTTAATAGTATTGAAATACTAGTTAGTGATTATTGGGACTTGTTGATTAAATTGATCCTAGGGATTGGATTGTATGAAAGGTACTTGAATATAGTTCAAGTGTATATAATACTTAGTATGGAACTAAGGTTGAGTTATGGGAAGTCTTTAAGGATGACCCATGGTAGTTTAATGATATGTTAATTCTAGGCATAGGGTTGCTTGAGAATTGGACCTTAATGCATGGTGATGTGATAGAGCCGAGCTCTAGAATGCATGTAAGGTGTAGACTTGGAGTCTATGTATTGTATAGCTAGAGCCGAGCTCTAGGACTTGCGTGGTGATGTGATAGAGCCGAGCTCTAGAACGCAAGGTAGGGAAATTGACCCGAGGTATATGAATTGTATGGTGATGTGGTAGAGCCGAGCTCTAGAATACAATGTCATGTACTAGGGTTGGACTCTAGGAGTTGTCGTGGCTTATAGTCACGGGGTTGGGAATGGTGATTTCCAAATGAACATGGGCCCACGGGCCGTCTACTTGACCTTTATATAAAGTAAGTATATTTTTAAACAGGGTAACTTTGGGTTACAATCATAATGTACTATCACCCTATTTGAGGGTCTTGTGTTTGAAATACTTGTTGTATATCTATTAGATGCCTGCCACACCAGCACTTTATAGCCGTATAGAGTGCTGACCCCTTCGGGGGCGTCCCACCACCATTTTTCAGGTTGAGGCTAGAGCTTGCTTCCTGTGCTCGTTGCTCGAGAGATCATCTAGGAGCGAAGACTTGGTTCGTGCTTCCTCCATTCGGATTTTAAACATTAATAAACATGCTCATGGATATTTTATTATAGAGCCTGCGTGCTCATGAATAGCCCTGTGTGGCCCTTTTGTTTTAAACAATGTTTTCCGCTGCTTTATGAATTACTTATTATGTTGTTTATGGATGACTTATGTGTGAATGATATTCATGACGCCTTGTATAATATGAATGTGTTGGACTGCGGTTGACTATTCGTATTGTACGGCGGGTTGTTGACGTGTCCGGGGAGGTCCGGGGCGTGACAGTGAGTGTATGAAAAGGTTGGTTTTTTGTAATAGTTGAGTGAGAGAGTTGCTCCTCCTATTGTAATTCTGTTCTGGTTATGGATAGAAGAATTTTCCAATCCTAACAGGAGTGCGGTTGGCAGCGAACATGGAGGGGACTGGTTTGGCAGCGAACATGGAGGGGACTGGTTTGGCAGCGACAAAGAGGGGTCTGAGACAGTGTTGGCGAACAGGGATCGGGACGACGGCGACGCTGATGGCTTGGGATGGCAGCGACACGCGGGTCTAGGGATGGAGGTTGCGTGCTGCGAGGTCGATTTTTGGCGATGCCCACAGCGAACTAGCCAGGGATTGGGGGTGGCCGTGAAACCTGCGAGTAGATGGACTGGTGGCACCGGCCGTGCTATTGGACGGCAGCGGACGGTGAGCCGGCGGCAGTAAGGCGTGCGGGGAGCGCAGGAAGCCAGAGATCTTTTGCGTCTAGTTGCTAGGGTTGGAGAAAAAGGGTAGGAGCTTAGGGTTTTATAGATATAACATAAAGGGTATATTTGTCCATAGAAATAATTTAATTATTTATTAATTACGAATTTTAATTAAATAATACAAATTTAGGTAATATTTTGAGAAAAAAACTAGTTTGGTCTTAGATTGGGAAAGTGAAAGTGTTTTAGTCATATGGGGGATAATTATTTCTATAAGAATTATATCACATGACCAATTATCTCTTTTGTATTTTAATACCCATGGCAAGCTCAAATTATTTTACTCGAGACGGATGGAATATATCAGTAAAAGAAAGGTGTTTGGATGTGATTCTTAAAACTGTTTCTGCTTAATTATTCAAAGAGCAGAAACAGAAGTTGAAGTGTTTGGCTGAAAGTGCAAAAGTGATTCTGGTGCTCTAATTTACTTCTAGAATCAGTTCTTTAGAAGTTGGAGAAGCAACTTCTGGAAACTGATTCTGATTCTGCTTTAAAAAAGAAGCAGAAGGAAAATCTGTTCCAAACGATATCTATATTCGGTATACTACTTTTCCAGTGTCACCTCATATATTGTCGGATATTCGAGCACCCTAATACGTGATTCACTCGCACGATTATATTGCATGCATTAATCTTACGTTTGTTCATGTGGGAGCATTAGATTTCCCCATTAATGTTATACGAAGTATATATTTAGGATCCTTTCAATTTCATGGAAGAGAAGACTTTCTACACTTTCATTCCAGAATCAACATAATGGTGTATCATACGAGGTATACCATTTCTATTGGCACGGAAGAAAACTTCAAGTAAGCAAAAGAAAAATCAGTCCATACAGAACATAAGAATTTTATTTAATTTCTTTGTCTTAAAGTAGGCAACATGTTTAAACTTTCCTAAAACAAAGCATTGATGATTTGTATTTATTCTTCCATTTGATATTCTTTCATGAATGGTAATTGCTTGGAGTATGGAGATCGGGATTACTTCTAGAAGAAAGTTGCAACTATTATAATAATGATGATAGTAAAAGGGAAAACTATCCAATAAAACTTCATATTATATCAAAAAAGTTATTTGAATTCTCGTATTTGACAAACATTCAATTGAACACCCAAATTATTAAAAAACTTTCAATTGAGAGTTTTAGTAGTGATGGAGTTTAATCCAACTACGAGAGCTAAATATACGCAGAGTATATAAATAATATGGAAAAAATATGACAACGTAATGCAATATTACTCTTATTCCGGAAGACGAATTACCGATCAGAAATTCATCCCTTTGTAGGGTGTTTACATAGAATTTTTATAGAGATTAGGAGGTAGAATTATGGGAGGAATCTAATACAATAAATGCTAATTAATTAACTATATTCTTGCTCGAAATAGAACTCCTCTCATGCCTTGGTCGTCAAGCATTAATTGTCTCCTTCTTGTATACGAACTTCGGCCTGCCTGCCACGAAAACCTTAGGAATATCCGGGCCTCATTAGAACTCCACCCAGGCTCGAGGCCTGCTGTCCAGTCCGGCCTGGCTGTGGGTTCCTGTCGTGGGCCTGTTTCCTAATTAGGCTCAGCGGCTATTTACCCTTGATCCCGATTGATGGGTTGATCCCGTTGATGGGTTAATCCTGTTAATTAGGCTAATCCCGTAGAGGGCTAATCCCGTTATGGGCTGGATTATGTAATTGGGCCATTGACGTGCACTTTGTCGTGGTGTGCACTCAAAATAAATATCAATACGACACTAATACGTAGTATAGTGTAGTAAGGTTCGTATCCACAGGGAAAGGAACACTTCTCTTTTTATAGAATTAGAAATAAGTAACAAGGGGGGTTTTTATGATTGGTTTATGAACTTAAATTATATTTAAACACAAAGATGAACGAGTTATGTGATTTACTTAATAGAGATGAAGACTTGGCTTTGCTTTTATCCACTTAATGAAATGTTCGTCGATCCCGGTTATATCTTTAACTATCTTCCTCTCGAATACTCAATCGAGGAGTATATCCAATTCATCGAGGGTAGTTATTAATAACGAGACGCATTCATTAATAAAACTTACTACCGAGTTAATATAGAACAAGTGCCGTATATTCACTCGATAGTAGCAATAAAATCAAGATGAAAACGATTGAGATTGATAACCTCAACACAAGCGGTTTATTGGTTTAATCAATATAATTAATTCCTCTTGGTTTATTAACCATGAAACGCATGCATTAATAACCCAAGTTTACTACCGTGAAAGGACCGAATTAATAACAAACGTATTAATCGACCGATTCTAGTAATAATTAATTTAAACTACAACAATTAAGCCCCTAATGTAACACCCAAAAGTGTTACAATATCACTAAAAAGTGTTACATTGGAGCTGTTGTAACACTTTTTTACCATTACATTTGATCATGTTGCATTAGGTCTATTGTAACACTTTATAGATCCTAATGTAACATTTATACTTCTAAAAAGTGTTACATTAGATCTAAAAAGTGTTACATTAGAGAAATATGTAACACTTTTACAGACATGTTACATCTTTAATGTTACGTTAGGTCTAAAAATGTAGTAGTATTAATATATGAAACAAAACTAGTTGATCCTTTAAGTAATGTTCAAAATATTAATATGATATATGAATAGGAATTAATTAATACTCAAGGAAGAATATTAAAGAAGATGAATCCCACTATAGTTAATATCAAGATGTTAACTAATTGTCATCTTAGTAACACTCCCCAATATTAACATAGAGGAAGAATTAGCTATTACTATAACTAATGTCAAGATGTTAACTAATTGTCATCTTAGTAACACTCCCCAACATTGATATAGAAATAGTATTTAAAGGAAGAATTAATATTCAAGGAAGAAGATTAAAGAGAATAACTCACAACTTACAAATTCATTAAGCTTCAAAGTAGCAAAACCAAGATGGAAGAGTTTAGCTCCTCATTTGGAGACTAAACATGATAAAAATATAAAGAAAGTACTTAACTAAACTGAGCTTAGAAGTGTATAGGAATTGGTCTTCTAAATGGGAGGAAAAGGGGGTGTATTTATAGGTATTTTGAGGTGGATGGGTCTGATACCCGACCGGGTATGTAGAATACCCGATCGGGTATCCTTAATTGCTCGGAAGGTGCTGAAATCACATTCAACCCGACCGGGTTGGGTCAAAACCCGACCGGGTTACGTATCAAATCGGATATTTCCCACGTTCTCTTGATCTTGGACACGTTCTTTTGTTCTTGTCAACTCAACCCGACCGGGTTTTATACCAACCCGACCGGGTTTTGGTGCGTAGCTTCCCTTTGGCTTCATATGTCACTTCCAACCCGACCGGGTTATATTGCAACCCGACCGGGTTTGCTACCAGAATATATTTCCACCATTCATCTTGCCTTCCTTTGGTGCCTATAATACTTCCTTGCATCCCTTATGGTACTTACAACAAAATACACACTAAAAATACAAATTAAAACCTACAAAATAAATCTATAGAGTACATCACAAACTAAACTAAACAATTAAAAATAACAATCAAACAATACTAAAATAACAAACTTATGCACTAGGAAATAGTGCATATCAGCCATGGTCAGAGTCCATGGTACCATCACGAGCCCCCCTACTCCTTAAAATAAGCAGGGATGGATTTTAGAGGAGTAATTTGATTCCATTTTCATTCTTGAAATTTTTCATTCTTTGAGGCGGGCGTGGTGACATAGAGAGGAGTAGAGCTGGTGATGCCTTGTAATAACACCGACAAGTCTCTGCACCAACACACACCTCACAATTTGAATTCAAATGAGAAAGCTGAGTAGGCATACAACGGGTTGATGCGAAGAATAGAAGGTGTAGCGGGCTGCTAAAATAGGGTGTCAACTATTATTAATATACAAAGACCATTTGGGCCAATAATATATTAACAATCTCCACCTTTGGCCCAAGGTAGTGCACTTAGACAATTCACGGAACCGCGGACTCATCATTGCCGGATCATTACAAGTATAATCACAAAGATAATACAAGTAATAGAGAGACACGAAGTACTCTCAGGGTAAGATCACCAAGCATACTGAGTCCATAAAGGACTTAACTCTATCATAGGGTCCTCGAGTTCAAAACGAAAACCATCACAATGCTATTAACAAACACAAGGTATGTTAATAGCCCCCACACAAGCAAGCATCCAGGAGAAGTTGGGGATCCCAACTAATCCAACAACCACACATAACAAGTACAAAGAAAATACAAGAAATAATATTATTTTTACAATTAACATAGACGGTGCTCACATAATGAATCGGTATCACATTTTCAAGACATAAAGAAAACAACATACCAAATATCACAAAGATTTTAATTAAAAGAGAATTAAATACATTTAAAGCAAACTCGGAGAAAATAACGTCAAACACTTTGCAGTTATTATTTCTCTCATGCTTCCTAATGTTCCTATCTCTAATAACATGACAATCACGCAACTCAAGCATATTGCACATAACATTCATATCATGCTCCACCTTAATAGAAATATTATTTTCTTTGTTTTCACCATGAAAATCATTTTCATTCACAAATTTGAGCTCGGTTTCAACAAGTAAATCAGAATGAACTTCAACAGGCAAATGCTCCACCTCATTTGGAGCAACATCAGGAGAAACAAGCAAGCAAGGAAATTCATTTTCAACAAAAATGACATTTCTACTTATCAACACATTAAAGCAAGTTTCACTCCTACACCAAAGCCTATAACGTTTCATGCATTCATGATATCCTAAGAAAACAAATTTCTTAGTCCTGCGTTCAAATTCATCATTCTCATGATTCACATAAGCAACACAACCAAACACTCTCAAATTTGGCAAGTCAAGCGGTTTGCCCATGAACACAGATTCAGGGCATTTCCCTCCTAAGGGAACAGACGAGGACATATTAAACAAATAAGCAGCATAACAAATAGCTTCCGCCCAGAACCTTTTAAAGAGCCCAGATGAAGCTAACATAGCTCTCACCCTCTCTAAAAGAGTTCTAACCATCCTCTCAGAAACCCCATCCGGTGGGGTGTGGAGGGAACAGATTTATGCATAGAAATACCCCAAGTATCACATAAATCACCAAGTTGATTATCACAGAAATCAAAACTGACATTTGTCCTTAAACACATTATTTTCTTACCAGTTTGATTTTCAACAAGGGTTTTCCAGTTTTTAAACTTATCAAAAGCATCAGATTTATTCTCAATCAACAAAACCCACACTTTCTTTGAAAAATCATCAATCAACGCAGAAAATAATTTTTCCCACCATGAGTGGAAACACTATAAGGACCCCACAAATCAGCATGAATACAATCAATCACATCAGTACATTTAGGCAGACCAGGAAAACTAACTCTAGACCGTTTTCCTAGCACACAAGGTTGCACACAATTCACATAATCAAGAACGGGTTCGGTATGACAATTATGCGAGTTGTTTTTCATCTCAGCTTTGAAAACAACTAAACAACCCTTCACAACTTTCATGATTCCCTTTCCCATTTTCCCTTCAAACCATCATTTTCAAGAGAAGCACAAGATAGCAAATTACAACACAGCTCAGGGACATGCCTAACATTCTTCAAAGTAAGCACATAACCAGAAGAGAACCTAAGGCATACATCTCCTATTCCTAGCACATTGCATTTCTTCTCATTTGCTAAAGACACAAAGCCATGCTCAATCTCTCTATAGTTTGAAAAAACATTTTTCAAATGGGACATATGAAAGGTACAACCAGAATCTAACACCCAATCTGATTTACCTAAAGAATCAGATATCACAGAACTCAAGTAATCAAAATCACATAGATAATTCATCATAAAAACATCACCTAAATCATCTACACACGTAGTCAAACTAGAGCATTCTCACTATGCTCATTTTCCCTAGATTTAGGACAGTCTTTTATGAAATGACCAGATTCATGACAGTAATAGCAACGCCTCGAATTAGACCTAGACTTAGATCTATGCTGCCTACTATTATTTTCTCTACCCCTCGCATGCATAACTTCCTCGGATTTTCTACCCTCACCCATCTGTTGTAAATCTAATTCCTTACTCTTAAGACCATTAACCACAATGTCAAGAGTCGCATTATCTCTACCATACTTAATAGCAGATTTCACATTACTAAAGGAATCAGGAATAGCATTTAAAAGAGCAATAGGGGAATAATCATCTATATGCTTATCACCACACAACTTAATATCCGAAATAAGTTTGGTAAAAACATCTAGATTTTCTTCAATATTCTTAGACATATCCCATCTAAATTTGAAGAACTTTTCAAGTAAAAACATCCGGTTAGGCAAAGAGGTTTCGGCATAAAGCTTTTCAAGTTTATTCCACAAAGATTTGGCTGATTCTAAAATTCCTACTTTTATGAGCACACAATCAGATAAGTTCAAGTAAATTGTAGAACAAGCATTTTCATTCATTTCTGTTTTTTTCTCTTCCATATCGGAAGTCAACTAGGTTTCACTAATGGCCCTATAAGATTTTTGTTGAATTAATATGCACTTTATTTTCCTGTTTCCATATGCTAAAATCAGTTTTTCCATTAAATGGAGTCATTCCATACTGATTAAATGCAGACATTTTCACACAGAAAATTAACACAAAGAAAATAAAATGCAACTTAATCTAGAAAAACAGTTTAATGTTTATAGGGCTAAACAGTGTCACAAATAAATACAATTCTAGCAAATATTAAATCAACAACAAATTCTAACAGTTTAAATTAAATGAAAAACAGAAAGTGAAATTCATTTAAAGAAAACTTATAGTAGCCAAACACTGGGAGAGTGTTTGGACCTTACCCACCCACAAAGGATTTTTGGATTGTTGACTGGCTTTGACTGCCCGTTGACCGGCGTTGACCGAACTTTGACCGAGTTGACCGAACAGTGGACCAAGTCTTTCCTCTGCTCCAGGTACAGCCTCAATATCAAGCTCCAAGTCTAGCCCAAAGAGTCCAGCAGTCCAGCCCTTCTTGCAGTTTCAAGCTCCAGTTCCAAGTTAGAAGCTACAGCACCAGTCCAGACTTCAAGCTTCATGTCCAATCCGTAACACCTCCAGGTCCTCTGCTTCAAGATTTAGGTTCAACCCAACCCAAGTTGAAGCCCAACAACAAGCCTAATTCCAACCCTTGTCCAGCCCAAAAATCTAACCCCAGCTCCTGATTTGCTTTTTTCTGCGTTCAAATCCCCGTCGGCTCCAGGTCCAGCCTCACGAACGGGCTCCTCCTTCTGCGACCAGAGACGAACGGAGAGGGAAAGCTACAAACTTAGCCTTCAGTCACGTCCAGCAACCTCCAGCGAACTCGACGGGCAGGAACGGAAATCGACGGCGAGTTACCGATGGGTCAAGTTTGGGCGTATCGCGAGCAGACCTCCAGCGACTATGCAACTTCAACTGACGGAGATGAGTAGGACAAACCTCTTGCAACGGCTCTCAGGCAGTCGACGGTTCCAGCGGCAAACGACACAATAGCTCCGGAATCGACAAACTAAAACGGATTCGGGCAGCTAAAGCTCCAGCCAGGCTTATCAGTTGCGAGCGACCTGCGTCTCCAGTGATGAGCGACGTCCAAGGCCTTCAATCAACGAGCTCCAACATCTACCAGGTTAGACGAATCTTCAGGGACCTGCGGCGAGCTCTAATCGGCGGCGGACGGCGGCGGAGCGTTGAAGATGACGGAATCCGGCGAAATCAACGGCAAAGACACCCTGGCTCTGATACCACTGTTGAGGATCGATTCCGTCATCGTATTCCGGCTCAGGCAGTCTAGAGCTCGGTTTCCGATTGTCTCTTGTGCACTCCTAAGCTAAGGGAGCAACTTCCTACATAGCCACGCCTACACTCACACTTCTAGCCTCACAAAGAAGAAAAAGGAAATATGCCTCACTGAAGCACTCTCTCGGCCAAGAAGAAAAAAGGTAACAGATGAAACTTATGGCTTAGCTACAAGTGTAACACTTGAGATTTAATATAAACGGATTAATAGTACTACTCATACCAATCAGAGGTGCATCTCCTTTTAAGGGAGCTCATTACCCAAGAACTCCAAAGTTAAGCGTGCTCGCACGGGAGTAGTCTTGGGATGGGTGACCCCCTGGGAAGTTTCTCAGGGCGCGCATGAGTGAGGACAAAGTGCGCGGTAAAGGCTTGTGGTGGTTTGTGAGGACAGTACTATTGGTCCGGAGTAACTACCTCGGGTCCAGTGGGGCCGGGGTGTTACAGGTGGTATCAGAGCAACCCCGCGACAGTGTGATGACCCGTTGGATATCGGGCGGGCACTTAGCGGGGGAAGATTTCTGGGATTTGATTGAGATTTGACATTGGTTCAAGGGCGCAACGAGGACGTTGCGATCCTAAGTGGGGGTGATTGTAACACTTGAGATTTAATATAAACGGATTAATAGTACTACTCATACCAATCAGAGGTGCATCTCCTTTTAAGGGAGCTCATTACCCAAGAACTCCAAAGTTAAGCGTGCTCGCACGGGAGTAGTCTTGGGATGGGTGACCCCCTGGGAAGTTTCTCAGGGCGCGCATGAGTGAGGACAAAGTGCGCGGTAAAGGCTTGTGGTGGTTTGTGAGGACAGTACTATTGGTCCGGAGTAACTACCTCGGGTCCAGTGGGGCCGGGGTGTTACAACAAGGGTGCAGGTCTACCCATATGTATACGGGGAGAAGTTTTGTCATATTAACCTAATGGAATGGACAGACAGACCGTAGGGGAAATAATGCAATGCACAGCTATGGAAATGTTGGACTATTCCAACAAGTCTCTGCACCAACACATACCTCACAATTTGAATTCAAATGAAGAAGCTGAGTAGGTATACAACGGGTTGATGCGAAGAATAGAAGGTGTAACGGGCTACTAAAATAGGGTGTCAACTATTATTAATATACAAAGATCATTTGGGCCAATAGTATATTAACAGAGCTCATTGAGAAGCATGCCATACACTCATACATGTTGCCTTCGACTTGGCTAGAGATATTATTTGTTCGTGGCTTTTATGTATAATACTATAGAAGTTCTCAAATAGCAAAGACATTAGAATCCATGAAACTACATCCCCATAAACATACACTCTAGAGAGAAAAAGTAAGAAGTTATGAAAATAAAGATAAAAATAGAAATAATTACATCCAACAAATGTTACTTCCTGCGCCTCATTCGGAATTGTCCCAAAATAAATGTCTTGTTTCTTTTTTGGCAAAAAATAAATTGGTCCATATTATTTCACTTTATTTTACTCAAATCTTAACTACAACTTTTACTTTTCAAACACTTTTATTAGTATATGTTTCAAACTAAAACAAGACATGCCATATGAGACCGAAACAGTATTTTTAGTGATCAATGTGCCTAGCTGCCTAATGAAAACAACTCTAGTGGGATACTCATTTCCAGTGTCCAAAATTTCTATAACAAACACCATTAGGTTGTTAGAACTTTAAATTTGAGTAATTGTATACACATCCCTAGGTCATCATAAACCTCGTCGGGAAAGAAGTGCATCATCGAACAATGAATCATTTGTAATGGGCCGGGTCAACTTAAATGCGTGAAGACTTCATGATTTTTGCAAAAATCTCATCATTGAAAATGAAATCCGATAGAGTATATGGACTCGGATCTCCGGCTCATGACTATTGGGAGCTCTGTTAGTTTATTCGCGTATAATTCGCGTATAATACACTCAAACGTATAATTCGCGTATAATACTCGCGTTTATGAATTTTTCAAAATATTATGAAAAATTCACGTACTTTAAGGATAAAATGTATAATACACGTACCGTACGTATTGATACGTATTTTATTCGCGAATAATACTCCGTTTATGATTTTTTCAGAAAAGTCTAAAAAACTTACGTACTTTAAGGATAAATGGATAACACACGTACTGTATGTATTGATACGTATTTTATTCTTAAACACACACCATTAAACGGAAGCCTAATGGAGTTATACAACTGAAACGAAATGTCTAGCACTCTAGCTGCTCAATATTATTTATATTGCTTAAAAAAACTGTATGCCTTATATGTTTGTTAATTGTTTAATAGTCATTACATTTAATAAATTAGCTTCTTAAATTCTTAATCTGTTTCGACATTACTATTGTACTACTATTGTATTACTTTTTTTCTCCACCCATACCAAGACTCCAAAGAGATAGAAAAATGTCGTGGTGGCTCACCAAACTCACAATCACAGTAATATCAACTATTCTTTGGTAATATCTCCGTACTTTTACTCAAATAGGCAATGTCATTTTTATTACTTATTGTACCTCTGCATTCAAATTTGTACCGATAACTCTTTATTTCTTTAATTAAATTAGTATATAAGACACATATTATATGCCGTGTTTTAAAAATGTGAAACATTTAAAACACGTCTGTATCTGTATATATTTCACGAACATATGAAACATATATTAAGCCGTATTTTATATAATTGTATCGTATTATACACGAACGTACGTATTATTGTATTATTCACGAACCGTATATTACTAACAAGGATTGGGAGGGACAACATCCCACATGTGCTCAGAAAACATCATCATTATTATCTAGCTGAGCATTTTATTATTCATTGTATCTATTAGATCAACCTTTTATGTAGCTGGGTCTATCAGATCCTTATTAGCTGCAAAGTTCTCTCTCTCTCTCTCTCTCTCTCTATATATATATATATATATATATATATATATATATATATATCGCTCATATGATCTTGTAAACCTAATCATCAATATTTATACACATTTACATCATTCATTATCTACCTTTTTCTTTCTATGCTCTTATGTATCTCTACATAATATAGTATGAGTAGCAATTATCCGTTAGGATCCAAGACATCAAATCAACTTGTATAAATTTGTCTAGGATTTATCAATACTCTTAATTACGGAGTACGGAGTATTTGTGAAAAAGACCTACTATAATACTTCATCCATCCCTTAAAATTTTGTCAACTTTCCTTTTTGGATGTCCCACTAACTTTGCCACTTTCCCCTTTGAGTAAAGAATTTGTGGTTCCAGTTAATTCTTTCTCCTCTGCACAAACCTCAACCACAGAGTTTTTACTTTATTAATCTTCATACCGGTCAAACTTGCCAAAGTTTTAAAGGATGGAGGGAGTATGTCAAAATGGCTTGATTGATTGTACTTAAAAAATACGTGCACTTAATAGAAGGCCTTAAATGATGTATTGTAAATAGTAGAAAATCTATAGGCCTTAAATGGAAGTCTTATTATGTTAACATGAGCCATCATATCATATTTACTACGGAGTATGAAACATCTTGGTGTGATAAGAGGTGTAGATTCACTCACTTTTTAAATTGGAAGATTTTACACATTCATCACGTTAACCGGTTAACGTGTTCGTTGGATTTACCCATGATTACCCTAATCAATATTTAAAATGTTTGAAATTACCTGCCAACTTTTTTTATGAGTGCACTAGAAAGTGTTTTTAACTACACTTTATCTCTTGACTAATCAATTTTACTATAATTGGTGAGAGATTAATAAACATATTGTAGTATTTTAACTTTATAAAAGTATATTATCTTAATCTATCCATATACTCCGTATTAATTACTCCGTATTATGTATTACACGGAGTATAAAATACATAGAAATACTCATCGTGAATTTGTTCTTCCTTCTTATCCTTCCTCCCTTATTTAGGATGTTTTTACTTGGACCGTAATTTGCTGGTCTGATCTGGTCTGGTCTGGTCTAGTCTGGTCTGGTCTGGTATGGTCTGGTTTCTTTGTATTTTTATAACTATCCAAGTCTGGTCTGGTCTGGTCTGGGACGAATTACAGTTTAAATAAAAAACATCCTTAAGTTTCTAGTTTGACTTCACACATATTAAAAAAATATATTTACTGAGATATATAAATTTTACTATACAGTATAGACACTGTTTGAAATTGTTTGTCGTTGTTTTGCATTGTTTTGATATTGTTTTGCACTGTTTCGGTATAAATTTGTTTGTCACATGAGTAAGTGTGAATTTGTTTGGAACATCCAAAAAAAAATGGAAATTTAAATAGGGAACCGAGGAAGTAACGGCCTGTTTGGATTGAGTGTTGAGGAGTGTTAGTAATGGAAGTGTTAGTAAGTGTTGATCCTAACACTTGTTTGGGAGAAAAATCCAGAGGTGTTAAGAAGTGTTAGTAATGGTTAGGAAGTGTTAATAATAACCTTCTCAACACCTCAATTGTCCATTTTTTTAACACCCCGATTTGGAGTGTTTTGAGGTGTTGGACAATTATTACCCTTCTCATTTACCTGAAAAACATAAAATGCTTCGATATTTCACTTTAAATGTCTTTCCCACGGGTCTGATGGTTTGTTTTTTTCATCTCTTCTCTTTACTCGTTTCTTTTGCCTCAAGGTAAAATTATTAAAACTTCCATTATTAACACTTCATTCATTTGACTCTCCCAAACAAGGTAAAATTATGTCTAACACTTACACTTCCCTTCCCTTCCGAGCCCTTACTAACACTTACTAACACTTCCATTACTAACACTTCCAAACACTCCATCCAAACAGGCCCTAAGTGTTAATCTAGTAGCCCTTATTTATTTGGAATCTTAACCCATCAATTGAGATCTATAAACTGGCGTTAAAAGTAACACTGTGGAGTATATTTTATAAAACTTTGAATATTTTATGTTTGGGGTGGCGAGCTTTTAGAACTGGTCCGCATATTTTTGAGTCTTTTGTGGAGATTTCAATATCTTTGGGGGAAGCGGACACTTTCTTTCTGGGGGCACTTTTGAGGTGGGGATACCAGCTTTTTGCTCTCACTGTTTCTATGATGTGTTGCGCTCTTTTTGCTCTCTCTCATTCCCTCTTTCCCTTCTCCTTTCTTCTCACAGCTTGGACGGTAAATCGAGCCTCTGCGCAGGCACGTGATCTGAATCTACCAGGCCTTTGAACGACATCCTGCCGGGTCATTTCTAGGTCTGGGTTCGCGCTATTTCTTTTGGGGAAGCGCTTTTCGATCCGGAGGAACTTAGACCCAAGGGTTTTATGTGGTTTGTGGGGGAGATTTAACGAATGTGTGGGTTTCAATTTTTGACCTGATTTGGGAGGAGGCTGGGAATTGCTTGAAGAAGCTAGTGGGGCTACTGTTTGAAGGGTTGAAGTGGGCGGATGGGTAAAGGTGGGGTTTCAGAAGATTTTAATGATATCTGAGTTTGAGTTTAGGGTTGTATGAAGATGGGATTAGGAGGTGATGATGCAAAGGTGGAGAGGGTGAAGGCTTGGAATTTGGAGAAATCAAAGCGGGGGAGTAACAAGGAGGAGGAGGATTCTGGAGAGTTGAGTTCGTGTTGGATTAAGTTCAGGTTTTTTTCGTGTTGTATCTCTTCAAGATCTAAGGTTGATACCTCCATCAGTGGCATCAGTACTAACTGTGGTATAATTTCATGCCCTGTTATCTGCTCATTTTAATTACTCCCTCCCGCAAAGATCCCCTTTTTGTCTTTTTGTGTTTGTAAAAGCCTTATCATGCATATTTTTTTTTTCTGAATGTTTTTCATTTACTTAGCATAAAACTAATTCCTATACCGGCTTTACACTGTGATGCCCATTTTGTGCTGTTAGTCTTTCTCAAATCCATCAATTGTTTAAGAAATTAAAGGATTTTCTTATAAGTTATAAGTAGAGATGAAAGATCTGTTGTAGGAGGATCAAGGAGATGGAAAATGAGGTGAAATGTCGTGTACTCTCTGTTCAGCATTTTAGTTTAGTGCTATTGGCCATATACTCTGATCTTAACAGCATTTTCCAGGATACACTTAACAGATTCTAGCTATATTTTTGAAAGTTATGTGTTCCATTTTACTAAAATCGGTTACCTAAAACTTTTCAAGTTCCAATTTTGGATAACTTTTTTTTCCTTAAGGACACACAAAGTGCAGTGGCACCAATTTTATGCTAGGTCTCTAGGCTTTATTCTGCCCATCTATATTTGCAGTGTTTCTTATAGAGGCTGGACATATTACAATACCTAGTTACCTACAATGAGTGCTTCCTCTTCTATGTGATATGTCCGGCTTCTCCTTTGGTTGAATTAATTTGCTCCTACATGGCTCCATTTTAGTTTATTTTTCTTTGACCTCCTTCTTGGACCTGTTGGAAAGTTTTCATTACTAAAATTACATTCCATGGCCGATTTTGATTCTTACTGTTTTCTTTGGTGTACTTGGGCTTGTCTGCCTCTCATTAGCTGACAGCGTGACATATTAAGCATTTTATCAAACATAAACTACAATCAGGAATTATTTGTGGATCTGTAAGTTTTTCTCCCTTTTTGTTGACAGAAAGTAAATGTGCAAATGATACGAGTGTGGGAACAAGTGTAGAACAACCTGCTGCTCCAGTGATTTCTTCCACTGCTACAAGTATTGCAGAAAGCAGTTCATCTACTGCCAAACTTGAAGAGGAACTAAAGATATCAACCCGGCTTAGAAAGTTCACATTTAATGACCTGAAATTGGCAACAAGAAATTTTAGGCCAGAATCACTTCTTGGGGAAGGAGGTTTCGGATGTGTCTTCAAGGGCTGGATTGAAGAAAACGGAACAGCACCAGTCAAACCAGGGACCGGACTTACTGTCGCTGTCAAAACTCTGAATCATGATGGGCTTCAGGGTCACAAAGAGTGGCTGGTCATTTTCTTCTTTATTCTAAGAGAACCATCTTCTACATATATATTTTTCATTTCTCACACCAAATTCGTTTATTTGGCAGGCTGAAGTGAATTTTCTTGGTGACCTTATTCATGCTAATTTGGTGAAACTCGTTGGTTACTGCATTGAAGATGACCAGAGGCTTCTGGTTTATGAATTCATGCCTCGAGGAAGCCTGGAAAACCACTTATTCAGGAGTGAGTAGCTATCCTTGTTGAACTAATATTCTCCTGCTTTTCAATTTCGTTCAAGATCATTCCTCAATCTGCATTAGTCTAACACTCTAACCAATTACAAGAACCCACCAACCAACTGTTCTGAATAAATGTGTCTGTACAAAAGTAACAATTTCTGTGGTTTTACAAAATTAGGAGAGAAATAATCTATTTGGGAAGTCATGTTTTTGGTTGTTTGGGAGAAGGGAGAAAAGAGAGAAGAGGTAAAAGAAGTGGTGGGAGTAGTAGTGTGGGACACTTAAAAAATCTCCCAGCGCGCTGAGATTTGGCAGAATTGTAGAAAAAAATGTCCCATAATTAATGAAATGATGTGTATACCCTCTAATTTATACATTATTCGTAGTACTAGATTATTAATGGTGCATTTGTCATTATACCAGTCACAAGACATTCATTTTTCTTTCTTCTCCACCTGTTTACATTTCTGTCAATTCAAACTACAAAAAAAAATCAACTCACCTTCTCCTCTCCCCGACTTCTCTTTCCGTATTCTCCTAGTCCAACAAAGCATAAAAGATTCAATCCCTTCACCTTTCTCCTTCCATATATTTTAAATCAATGATGTGGTACACATTTATTCATGAGAATATGTTTCCCTATCAGTGTATGATAACTTTAGAGTTAATGTGGTTATGTTTCATTATTGATGTGGCATTCTGTTTTTATATGTAGGGTCCTTGCCTCTTCCATGGTCTGTAAGAATGAAAATTGCTTTAGGTGCTGCAAGGGGGCTCACTTTTCTTCACGAGGAAGCAGAAAGGCCAGTCATATACCGCGATTTTAAGACATCAAACATCCTATTAGATGCTGTATGTGTTTATTTTCAGTTATCTCATTAGTCATTATGTTTTACTTGCATGCTATTTTGCCATAGGAAATCTTAAGTTGTGATAAACACAATGAAAGTCAAACAAGTAAAATCTCCTATGTCAAAATATCATACATGTCAATCTCCTATGTATTGCGGAACAAATCATATCAACCATATATTCCCCCCGTTCTGCAATATTTTGCCATGGTTGACTGGCATGAGAAATAATGAAGTGAATTTTGTTTGTCGAGGTTTATGTTGAGAAGAGAGTAATACTCCCTCCGTCCGCAAAATAGTTCCCGGTTCGACTTGGATCGGAGTTTAAGAAAGTGTGAATAAAGTGGAAATGTATGGTTGTGGTTGAGTAAGAAAAAGATAAATACATCTTAGCCACACAAAACTTTCCAAAAAAGGAAATGGGAACAATTTTTTGGGATGACCCAAAAAGGAAAGTGGGAACTATTTTGCGGGACGGAGGAAGTATTATAAAATACAGATTTAATTCGTTTAACAGAAAGTGGCCCACTTGTTGGTGCAGCTAAATAAGGAAAGTTGGCAAAGTATTGCACAACAGTAGGAGTTTATGAAAAGTTCATTCTTTAGTTACATATGATTTGCTCTGATAAAAATATATTCCAGGATTACAATGCCAAACTTTCTGATTTTGGACTTGCCAAAGATGGGCCAGAGGGTGATAAGACGCATGTGTCTACTCGTGTTATGGGAACCTATGGTTACGCGGCACCAGAGTATGTGATGACAGGTAAGTAATGTTACTTAGATGATAAATGTAACAGATCATATATCTCTCTCTTTTAAATTCTCAATACTGATTTGATGATGGTTGCAAAAACTTTAGCACCTTTCAGTACTTACAAGTTGGAACTTGGAACCTTAAGAGGACATGAAAGTCTGAAACACAGAAATATGGCCCACTGTGAAACACAAGTAACATTAGTATCTGTTTGACTTAATGACTTACATGTAGTACCTCTAGTACCTAAAAAGTATAGAAAACATCTTAGAAGTTAGAGTAGCAGCTTTATAGTTGAACTATGAAATAATGCCTCAAGACTTGCACCATGTAACTAAAGTAGTGCATGCTCATCCCTCATTTCATGCTGTTTGTGAAGGGAAAGTGAATAAAAATGCATCTATAATACACCTACAGACTACTGTTGAAGAAGATCTGGGCATGGTGATAAATGAACTGATTTTGAATATTCAGATTGAAGCATTTTTCTTTGATTATTTTTAAGATAGTTGAATAGTCAATGAAATTTGAAAACTGTGTTTTGCTCATTATGGTGAACTGCACTTAGTCTTTGTGTTCTTGCATGACTTTCAAACATGCTTGGGTTTTAATGTCATTTATTTAATGTTGTGTATCAATTCATTCAATTGCAAAATGGTTTGACTTTGCTCTTCTGGTAAAATTTACATTTATTGTACATCATTATACTACTGGGTCCTGGCCAGACCTCAATAAAAGGTCCCACTATTTAATACCCTGTCTCCTCAAAACAGTCATGTTTCAACAAGACAATCTGATTTTTGATGTTATTTTCCAAAACAAAACTAAATAGTCAAACATGTTATATATGATATGTTTAGCAAATATTGAAACAATAAAGTTGGGTTCGGCACTTATGCTGTAGTGTTGACTGGGTGAGGGCTAATAAGGATTGTTGTGTTGTACCTCACAAAAAAGGCTGTACACAGGTAAAATAAGACTTTCTTTTTTAGACAAGGTAATAAATTCTTGGTAAGTTTATTTAGATAGAACACACTTTTTCCATTGTGAAAAGAATACTGCATGATGAGCATGTACTGGTTGCATTTTTTCAATTTATTTATCTTATCCTGATTGAATTGTCTTTTTTCCCATTTTGGGACCTCCTCTTTCAGGACATTTGACATCAAAAAGTGATGTCTACAGTTTTGGGGTAGTTCTGCTCGAAATGATTACAGGTAGACGATCAATGGACAAGAATCGGCCTAACGGGGAGCATAACCTCGTAGAATGGGCAAGACCACATCTTTGTGAGAAAAGAAGGTTTTACAGGCTGATAGATCCTAAGCTTGAAGGGCATTTTTCCATAAAGGGTGCCCAGAAAGCAGCACAATTGGCTGCTCGGTGCCTCAGCCGGGACCCAAAAGCTAGGCCCATGATGAGTGAAGTGGTTGAAGCCTTGAAGCCTTTACCAAACCTGAAAGACATGGCCAGCTCGTCCTACTACTTCCAGACCTTGCAAGTAGCTGATCGCACAACTGCGTCCAGCCCAAATGCTAAAAACAGCGTTAGAGCTCAACAGAATGTGTTCTCGAAGACCGGACAGCAAAACCAGAGGAGCCTTTCCGTACCAAATGGTTCTCATGCTTCACCATATCGTCAGTTTTCCCACAATTCGCCAAAACCAAATGCTAAAGCATAGGGATTGGCACTGGCAGGCAACCCTTTTCTGTACTGTTCTTTTCATCCTTGTCAAAGGCAAAAAGAAAAAAGAAAAAAAAAAAGAACAGGCTTTTTATGTCGGTACTGCTATTTTTGAGTGTTGAAGTCCTTCCTTTCCTCTGGAGAAGAATGTAATTTAAAATTTTAAACAGAGCAGATTCATGTGGAGTAAATATTAATTTGTAAAATACATCTGCTCTTACTCTCTCTGCTGATGTATCAAATGCTTCCATAGTTGATATTCTATGATCGCTTTAACTCTTCTGTTTCTAATTATAAGCATTTACATGGTTCATTTTAGGATCATTCGTTCCAAATATGTGCCATATATCATGGATCCGAATCAGGCGTGGACTCGGGCCGGGCCGGCCTGGGTCCGGGTCGGGCCTAGGCCTGAGCGGGCTGACGGTTCAGAATTGGTGGACCTGGGATCGGCCTGGGTAGCCACCGGGTCCGGGTCGGGCCGGGCATCCATTTTTTTTTCCCCACTTTCTTAACCCCCCAAACCCCTCCTAACCATCAATCCCAACCCTGGTGGAACCCCAAAAAATGAAAAAAAAAAAATCAATTTGGCCCGGACCCGGGCCCGACCCAGCCGGGCCGCTTCGCCAATTGTAAGACCCGAGCCCGGACCCGCCCCCCCGGGCCTAGGCCCGACCCGGACCTGAGAACCGGGCCGGTCCCGGTCCCGCACAGTAGTGGGCCGGTCCCGGTCCAGCACAGTAGCGGGCCGGGCCGGTCCACGGGCCGGGTGGCCCGACCCGAGTCCACTAATCCGAATGTTTTCTTTCATTCACTTTCTTCATGTAAATTTTACCGACTTTGTCTTCCTTCTGTTGGAGTATTCTACTTGGAGTCTTGGATGGGTATGAAAACTAAAATTTTCAGAACGACTCAGTTGGTTTCAGAACATCTCAGACTCTCAGTTGGCTACTCCGCAGTAAAAGGTGGTGTTAGATGACACCTTGTCATTGTTTCTATCTATACATTTTTTTTATTGAGAAAAATCTTTGAATAAGATTAAGAAGGTTAAAATTTATAAATAGGACTCCTGTAATGCTATTCCCAAAATATGACTCATTTATTTTTATTTTCGGAAGTTTTTGTCTAATTTATTCTGTTAATATGACTCAATAATTCTTATTTGAAGAATAAATTATACTCCCCCCATTCCATTTATAAGTTCTCGCTTTCTTTTTTTGGTTGTCTCACTTAAAGATTCTCATTTTCTATTTTAGGAAACAAGTAATACTCTTAAATAACTATATAATCATCAAATATTAAAAATAATACATTTATAACATTACAGTTATCATCAACAACTCATTATATTATATACTTATTAAAATTATTTATCAAAATATATTCGAATTAGCATATTTAAATACTGTCTAAATAGTCGTGTCATTTTGCCATGAAAACCTTTAAACGGGACGGAGGTAGTTCTTAATTCTATTTTTGAATTATGTTTGTGTTTTGGTTCATTATTGAGTAAGTTCTATTTTTTATTTGAGAAAAGGTTCATATAGACTTTTTTTTAAAACCCAAAGGGCAAACCACCAAAATCAGTGAAGTAAATGCCAGAGAACATTTACCATAGAACTCTTTCTACTATTCTTAATTCAATCACTTAATAACATAGTCGTAAAAATTTGCTTACTCCAAAAAAATCTATCAATGCAGTCACTTAACCTATAGTAGATTCTTTTGTTTTATTTGAAAAAACTACTAAGAATTTTTTTTCCAATTCAGAAATTAGAGAAACAAATGTAGAAACTTAACAATGTCAATTTTTTTTGTGTTTTTTTTTTTAAATTATTTTTATATTCTACATCTTTTAAAAAGTTTTACATTTTAAATTCTTTTACTATTCTATTTCAATTTTTTTATGATTTTTATTTGTTTAAATATTCTTATTTTTTTAAACATAGCAAGTCAAAATGATTGTATTGATTGTGCTTTCAAAGTAAAAGTGTTTATGTGATAGATTTTAATATAAGGATTCAAATGATGGATTTGAAATAGTAGAATGACTTACGTAGTGTTTGAACTTTTTGAGTTTTAAACAATGTCATTGTTACTAGCTTACTATTTTGGTCTGTATTAATTGGTTTTAATTTTTAAGTAAAACCAAACCATTTAAAGTAGACTAAAATAGACATTAAAAAATCGAAATTAGTTAAGAAATTAAATCAAGCCGTCTAAAATTTAATAAATTGAACCTCAAAGCAAATGAAATGAATTCAAACGGACGAACATTCAAATTGAATTTGGTACTACTTCCCCCAGATTGAATAAGCTAGCAAAGCGGGTACTTTTCTGATAGGAAAATACAATATATTTTCTGGTAGGATTGTATATCCAGTTTTTGTTAGAAAAAAAATGAATTAAAAAACTTGTACTTTGTACATCGGGAGGATATGGGTCCAATGCTGGTCCCCTTCTTTGTAATTTGTACTTAATAGAAATATTGAATAAAAGAATATTTTCAATTTGCGTTCATTTAATAAGTTGAACATAAACATCTTTGTTATATGATAACAATGAAGGCTGGTCATCATCACATTAAGTTTGCGTGTATAGCTATAAAAACATCATTATAGTGTGTTTGCTAGACAGTATAATTTACAATAAATCTAATACTCCGTAGTTAAAAACTTACAAATACCATGAAGATATTGAAGTAAAATATACGCAATCAACTACAAGTTATTTGAGTTATTTTATATTTATAAAATTTATGGGATGCAACAAAACTTGATTTGTAAGGTTGAGCTTAATGCATTCAATCTCATGTGCAATATTGATTACTTTTGTTTTCGCTGGTTAAATTACAATAGTTGGCTAAATACCATTGATTGTACTACTATTTTTATTCTTGATCTTATTGTTATTACTATACTATCACTACTACAATTACTATTTTTATTTTTTACTAATAGTTCCTTAACGATTCCGTGCACATATTATTTATAGGAACCAGGAACCGAATCGTTAGTAACAAATAGGAATCGAACCATTAACAACTAATATCACATTTGTAGGAACCGGGTTATAACAGTTCGGTTCCAACCGGTTCTACGGTTCCTGGTTCCGAAATCTCACCCCTAGTTCTCGTCCTATTATGAGAATTTACTCTAAAATTTATCAAATCAACGTTAACTACTCACTGTATTACTAGTAATAAAATCATGATTCAAAGAAAATAAAATAGTGTGAGAACAATGGTTACCTAGTTTTAAACATTCAATTATTATTATTATTATTATTATTATAAGAGTCAAGCATAGAAACAACCGCTCTCATTGATTTGAGAGCAACCATGTTAGTAGGTCATTTGTAATGGCTAGAATGAGACTCTAATATGTTTGATGGTCAATAGGAAGACTTTTATGTGCCTCGAAGAAAACGAGTATCAGAGGAGTTTGAGCCTTTGGGGTTTTTGCTCATTGACACACTTAAATGCCGAGCGAAGGCATGAGCCGCATAGTCATACATATCCCACACCGTAATATGAGAAGCATTTTGTATTCTTAATAAAAGGATTGCGGACAGCTAAGGCCACTGAGTTCAGTAACGTGAACTTGTAACCCTAGTGGGAGTATTAAGGTGATGGGACGTTGGGCTTGCTGATGGGCTGGGCCAGGGAAGTGTAAAACTGGGCGTCCGCTCCAAGCTCAGAGCTGGCCATGGGATCTCTTCGAAAGTTGAGGTGTCATGGGCATTAAACGGGAGGGTAATGCGTGAGGCTGGCTTCACAGAGCAGCGAATACTTCCCTCTCTTAGCAGTGGAAGGACAACGTATGGTTACTCCTCTGGCCCAATAAGTCCATAGGCATATCCAATTGGACCATCACTTTTTAATTATTTAACCAATAATATTAACTACTAACCATTATTAGTGATATTATCTTTTTTGATAATATAGTATATAGAGGAGAGCCTATATAGTACACCCGGGTGTTAAGTCCATAGGCATATCCAATTGGACCATCACTTTTTAATTATTTAACCAATAATATTAACTACTAACCATTATTAGTGATATTATCTTTTTTGATAATATAGTATATAGAGGAGAGCCTATATAGTACACCCGGGTGTACGTACATCCGGTCCAATTATTAAATATGATTGGTGGGCTCCCGCGGTCTCAGCTTAAAAAAGCTTAAAACCCCAGCGGGATTCGATCCCGCGACCCGAAGTAGGATATTCGCCCTTCCAACCATCTCACTGACTTGTCTTGTTGAAATAATCAGTTCATTTATCTTACTTATCCTATATAGTTTCATATTGCGTATTATTATAGTAATTATAATATTAACTATTCTTTTGCTTTTGCTCATTATTACTATATTAAAAGACTAATTCATATTTTTGAAGTATTTATTTGATCTATGAATCATACTATTACTTTATATAAATATGTTTATAATTTTTTTATATAGTGTTAGTGAGATGAAAATCACGACTTCTGGAGAATGAGTAATAATGAACTTTTAGTGAGCACTAGACCTATTCTGATGAGCATACTGAATACACAAATTGATATTTAAGCGTATTCGAGATTTTAAATGAGCTTTTAAATTTTTTCTATGCTCATTTCGTAAATTTTAAAATGAGCATTACACGAGACAACTTAAATGTCATATCCATGCATATTGGCGTAATGCTCATTTTGAACTTTTTGATACTCATTTCACGTTTTATATATTCACATTTAATATTTGAGCATCAAACATCAGCTATTGAGATGAAATTCACGGATTCTAGTGAATGAGCAATAATAAACGTTTAATGAGCATCATATCCATTCTGTTGAGTATTAGGAGTCTAATATTGAAAATTGTGATCTCCACTTCATAACTTCTAATTCACTTTCTTTTTGTTATTTTTTCTTTTATAAAATCTTATTAAATTATATATATTTATAATCAACTCCTGTGAATTTCAATATGTGAATTAATGTAAAATAGTACTTTAAAAAATGCATCGATATGACATTTAGACAATGAGCATAAGATCTCTACCAGATGAGCATACGTAACATACAAAATGAGTATTAATGAATTTGTTAGTTGCTTTGTTATTTAAAATGAGCATAACAAGTGTACTAAATGGACATACATAACTTACTAAATGAGTTCAAGATAACGATTTTAATTGAGCATCACACATCCTCTATTGAGATGAAATTCACGGTTTCTGTTAAATGAGCATTAATGAACTTTTAATGAGCAACAGACCTATTATGTTGAGTATTGTTGAGCAGCATAAATTCTTCTTCATAACTGCTGTTTCACTTTCTTTTTCTTATTTTTTCTTTTATATAATTTTTTAAAATTATATCTATAATAGATTCCTATGAATTCCAATATACGAATCTAATTTAATATTAAATTTTTGGAATATGCATCAAGACATTTCATTGAGCATCAACTTTTCTCTATTGAACATTGGAACTCTGCAATTGAGCATAAAAATTTCAAAACTTATTGAGCATAAAAAATCTTCATTGAATAATCAGCCGTAATAGTATTTATCATAAAATGTTATATTGATGTACATTTCATGTAAAAATTATTCTCATTTGGTATAACATAAAACTCTTTTCTTTTACTCATTTTATAATGTTATACCAATGCTCATTTTTTTGAAAGTGGTGCTCATGTATGTATAATATAAAAATCATTTGTGTATAACTCACTCATGTAACATAGTGATTACGAATAAATTAGAATAAATCTTTCTTAACATTAAAATCTTTAGTATAATCAAATATTAAATGAGAATACAACCTATGAAATGAGCATCAAAAAAATTAAAATGGACATTACACCAATATGTATGGATGTGACATTTAAAATGCTTAGTTTAAAATGAGCATTACACCAATATCAAATGAGCATAACTAACTTACGAAATGAGCATAGAAAAATTAAAAAGTTGGATCATCTAAAATCTCTAGTATGATATATATTCTCAAATATCAATTTGGGCATGCTCATTTAATATTATACGGAGCATACAGGTGCAATAAACAATAAAATATTTCATGAAAAGAGAAATGAACTTTCACTCTGTAAATTTTTCAAACAGTTGGTAGGCAAAAATTTAAAAGCTTATCTAAAATCTCTAGTAGTTTCTTCTTATCATCCCTACAGTTTTTCTTCTTCTTCAAGCTAATAGGCCACTCACATAGCTTCCTACACACATATAATTAAATGCAAAATCAATTACGGAGTATCAAATACGAAGTATTATGGAAGGAGACATTGGAGCTTTAGAGAAAGTGGAGGTAGAAGACTAATTTTGAAGTTTGAGCTTTGTATTGAATCTCAAACAGTTGGTGGCGGTTGAAATCATTAGCGTGTAAGGAGTTACAGAGTATTTCATTATCAGAAACAATGATATTAATAATCAGGCTCAAGCTTCTAAGATAAATTCACAGTGCAAATAAAATTGGGAATGATCGCAGATGCGCGCAGGGAAGAACGGCCACGGGAAGAATACAGATCAGAAAGAATTTCAAAAATACCTGGGTGTACCTGTACACCCGGGTGTACGGTATAAATTGCCTATATAGAGTCCCGTTTCTATCAGGAGCTCCTGAAGAGAAGCCCCGTGCGGACAAGCCCATCAGAGGGTCTTCCCAGTGGAATTTTTTGATGAAATTTTTTGAGCATGTTACTCATCAAGTTTAGTTTGTTCACACCAAATTTTAGCTCAAAATTCGATCGGGAAGGCTGTCAAATAAATCCTGGAAACATACTGCACTTTATATGTGTGCAGAATGAGCCATAGTCTTCCAGGATTTACTTGATGAGTAACATGCTCAAAAAATTTCATCAAAAAATTCCACCGGGAAGACCCTCTGATGGTCTTGTCCGCACGGGGCTTCTCATGAGGAACTCCTGATGTGAACTGCCCTCATAGTATATATACTTTATTGATAACTAAAGTATTTTAGAATATTTCCTTAATAATGCAAAAGTGAATTTTAGTGTTTTGTATAGTTCTTTTAATAAAAAACATTTTCAAATCACTTTTGTATAATAAATACTATCTCCGTCCCCCTATGTTTGGGACACTAGAAGGTGACACGGTTATTAATAAAAGTGAGATTATGTGGTTGATATTGAATTGAAAAAGTAAGAATAAAGTAGGAATGATTTAGAACCACACAAACTTTACCAAATAAGGTATGTGACAATATTAGTGGGACGGACCGAAATGGTAAAATGGCAATCATAGCGGGACAAAGTGAGCAATTTTCTATAATATAGAAAATTGGTCAAAGTCGAAGATGTTTGATCAAAAGAATTTAAAGATAGTTAACAAAGTTTTAAAGAAAATGAGAGTAACTTTTACATTTGTACAACCTAACTTATAACTACTTAGCAATATAGTCACAACACAGTTGACTATACTGTTGTGACTAATTTTGTTGACTAATATCTATAGTGTTGTGACTAATATCTATAGTGTTGTGACCCTACGTACTACCTTTTTATTGAATTTAGTCACAACACTATAGATATTAGTCAGTATAGTAATTTTTGGGAACACTTTTATTGAATTTATGTGAAGTCTATTATATATTAAAGAAATGCAATAAAAATTTGACATAGGGTCAAGGTGCCTACAAAGCACAAAAAACATAACAATAATATTTGATTGAGGAAACACATCTCTGAAAACACTACATAAAAGTTGATCACTCATCTTCCTGGCTACGAAGCCTAGCCAACTTGTTGGTAACAACAACATCAAGATGTGCTGCGTGTTCCACTGTTTCCTTCCTTTTCTTGGTGGACACATTGTGTGCAATCTCTGCACAATAAGTCCTGTTGTGCATCATCAACAGTTTCAACTCCTTGGCATTATGCACAACTGATGGATAGTCTACCCGGGGGGTATCTTATCCGAGGGGTTATTGCGGGAATAACTAGAGAGAAGTCAGAGCAAATAGGAGGAGAGAGAGTCGATTTATTAAATGAACTCGAGATGTGGAGTTGGGATGTAGATCATGTTTTACAAGGAGAAATGGGCTGCTATTTATAGCAGAAATAAATGCGATGGGAGTACACGTGTCAGTAATCCAACGACCGAAGGGTCACATCAACCGGGTGGCACTGGTAGTGGTACGTTCACCGCATTGAATGCGGTTGGCGGATGCGACGTGGCATTAAATGCGGTGGTTGGCTGTCTCTAAAAGGAATCTTCGATGATTGAGAGTGTTTGGCCGAAGGTTCCTTGTGTGGCCGAGGGCCCCATGTAGCCAAGGACCCCTGTGCAGCCGAAGGCCCCGCGTGGCAGAGGGCTAAGTTCAGCCGAAGGCTTCCCTAATGCCGAAGGCTTGGTAATGCCGAAGGCTCATGTTTTTCGCCGTTTTCTCCCAGTGGCTTCGAATGCCAGAGAGGGCTACTTTGTGAGTTTCCGGAGCCTTCGGCCAAGGAGGCCGAAGGCACCCCAGTGCGTATCGTGGGCTACTTTGAGGTTTGGGCCGTTGTATTTGGGCCTGAGTTGTTTCCTGAGCTCAATGGACTGGTGTAGGAGAAGTAGGAGTCTATGGGCCGGGGGTTCCTGGGCCATATACTCCATCAGGAGTCCCTCACTCCTTTTGCCGAAAGGTACTTGAGGAAAAAGGAGTAATTGTGTTGACGCGTTGATCTTTGCCGAAGGCTTCACGTTCCGATGGAGAGTCTTTTTGCCGAAGGCCGAGGGATTTCCCTCAGTCCCTCACATGTCGAGGGTTTTCTGAGGGAAGCATGAATGCATGGCATGCACGTGTTGTGGTGAAGGTTGCTTCCTTGTCACAAGTGACTTGTGGGACATTTTAAACCTTTCCCGGAGGGTGTAATGATGCACATAGCCGAGGGGTTCTCGCCTGATGGTCGCGTGAAAATTCTGCATGTGAAAATTTTGTTTTGTGTGTTCCCCGAGGGGTGTATCCCAGTCCCCCACTCCTTTAGGCCGAAGGCGGGTTCGGGATGAAGGAGTTATGATGTGTTGGTGCAAACCCGAGGGGTGACGATATTGTCAAGCTGGGGGCTCATGCTGCCGCAGGCTCGAAGGTGTTTGGTGGAATCCGTTGTCTGAGGGCTGCGGAGAGTGATAACCGGAGGCTATCATTCGAGGGCACCCCAGTGTTGTCGAAGTATAGTCGTTGTAATATAGCCGTTGGAAGGGGAGTTGACGTGGCGTTCTGTCGTTGGCAGATGGGGGGCGGGTGCCACCCATTGGTTGAACCGGCGGCCCGTAATGATGGCCTTTTTAAATCGAGGCCCAATTCTCGAGGCTGAAAGCCTATATATACCCCAAATCCGAACTCATTTGGTTTGTGCGTTTTGTTGTGAAGCGAAGCTCTGGCAAAATTTTTCTAGAGAGAGAAAGTCTTGCTTGATCAAACCCCAAGTTTTCGAGGTCAGTTCTTCACCGTTTTCCGGCTCTTCCAGCATATTTTGCCTTATTATTCTTGGATCGAGTGTTTAGAACCTCCCTAGGAAGCCCCTAGTCTCCTTCTTTCCTTTTTCCTCCATACTTCTGTTCTCTCGATCTCGAAGGATGTCATCAGCAAGCGATTCCCAGAACCACTCGAGGGATCCTTCGGTCGCAGCAGAGAGCTTCTCTGATACAGAGTCATCGAGCGGGCAGTCTTCGACCAACAATGACCTCGCCGTGGCCGAGGAGGTACAAAGCAACCTTCGAGTTGAGCTGGAGGCTGAAGAATTTGAACAAGTCGCCGCTGATGAAGAAATGGCCCTCGCGCTCCAAATAGCCGAGGAAGAAGAAGAGAGGGAGCGACAGGAGGTGACGGTTGCCGTCTTGCCCCTTCGTGGTTCCGGGGAGGCGAGTACCTCCCGGCCCCTAGATCCGGAACCCCTCAGCGTTGCCGTGGGAAAGAAGAGGAAGAAGACGAAGGCTCCCAAAAAAGGCAAGCAAACCGCCGTGGATTGCGGGAAACCTGTGGGGATACCCGAGGGGCATTCATGGCTGAACACTGCTGCCCTTGCGCTGAAGTCGAGGGCTGATCGAGCCGAATGCTACGTGACCCAGCTGCATGTGGGGCCTTCAGCTGCCGTGATTGAACCGGGACCCAATGATCTCCTGTTGCAAGCTCCGGAGGGTTGCTTTGCGGTCCATGTGCTATCGGTTGCCATGGGCCTCCGGTTCCCGCTGCATCCTTTTCTCCTCGAATACCTGAGGTACGTGGGTTTAGCCCCCTGCCAGCTAACCCCAAACAGCCATTCCTACATAACTGGCTTCCTGCAGCTGTGTCGATCCCGAGGGGTAACCGCGACCCTCGATCTTTTCTTTCAAAGTTTCAACTTGTGCCGGGGGGGGGGGGGGGGGGGGGGGCATACCAATTCCGAGGGCTTCGCAAACCTGCAGCAGCTCGCCCCCTGGAGGCTTTTCGACGATGTGCCCTCGTCTCACAAGGGATGGAAAGACCGATTCTGCTATATCAAGATGGCGGAAAATCCGTTCCCGAGGGAACTGCGCAACCACTTCCGGCGGCACCCGAAGGTGGGAAGCGCCGCGCTTCAGAGGGAGGGGAAGAAGATTGCTGCTTTGCTGCCGGGGGCCACAAAGCATGTGACAGTCAAGGACTCCACTCTCCCGGAAGACTTGCTTGCCCTAGGCTTCCGTCGGTACCGTTTTTTGGGTGAGAAGGATGACCAATACCCAGTCCTCGAGAGAGCCTTCGGCGGCAATGGAGGTAGTTACTGGAGGGTCCGCTTTATTGTACTTAGGATATTTGCATGTTCTTATTTCTCTTCTTTTTTAATTGACCCCTTCGGTTTGACTTCTTTGCAGGTATCAACATGGATGTCTCCAATTTTGCCGCGTTGAAGAAGAAGCTGGCCAAGGAGCCGAAGAAGAAGAAAGAGGCGGGGGGGCCAGAAACCCGTCGATGATTTCTTCCAGAAGGATGGGGCATCTCAGGTCCTGGAGGGGGAGGGACCCTCCAAAACAGTTGATACCGGTGCTGGTGCCGGGGGCTCCAAGGGGGAGGAGCTCAAGAGAAAGAACTCCGGGAAGGGTGTCGCCCCCGGAGAACAAGAAGCAGAAGAAGGGGGCCCCTGGGAGGAAGGATGTCCCCATTGTGATAGTTGAGGAGCAGCCCTCCTTGAATCCTTCTGCGACTACCCCCCCCCCCCCCGATCTCCTCCATCCCCTATAGACGAGGGGGTCCGCCCGGCGGAGATCATCCAGTTCCCCGTCAAGTCGGGGACTTCAGTCATGCACGGCACCCTTCACCCCGTCGGCTTCATGAGGGGGGTGATGGCCCCGAAGGATAGATCGGTGTTGGCCCGCCTCGGGGATGACATCCTCGATTATAAAGTCGTCAGCTACAGCACCATGGTGAGCCGTGTTCCCCCTTCTCCTTCCTTCATTTCACTTTTTGATAATAGCCCCCGATGGCTCATTCTGATGTCATATTTTTGTCCATGTGCGTTCACTTGCAGGCCGCACTGGCTGCTTCCGAGCAGGCCCGAAGGGTCGAGCAACTGAGGATCGCCAAGTGCCAGGCGGACGAGGCTCTGAAGAAAGCCGACGAGGAGAGGGTTGCCCTTCGGCAGAGGATTGCTGATGCGGAGACAGCCCTTCGTCTGGAGAGGGAGGCCATGGAGCAAAGGCTAAAAGATGCCGAAGCTAAAGGGAAGGCCGCCGCCGAGGAAGCCGCCGCTGCCATTGCCAGGACCGTTGCCGAGGCTGCCGAGAATGATAAGGCTGAAGCGGTGGCTGACGCCAGAAAGAAAGCGATTGAGGCTTTTCTTGCCGAGGGCTGGGCGGCATTGGACCACGAGGGGTGGGTGGCCTCCGTGGTGGAGCAGAAGGTTGACTCTTGGGTGAGAGGCCCCGGTGCTGAATGGCTTGCCCGAAAGGGTAAAGACTATTATGACGGTGGTGAATTCTTCACCCAGAAGATGATCTACCGGAGGCTGGCCCGGCACTTAAAAATCGATCCGAAGGAGTTTGATCCGGCAGCTTACGGCCTCCCCCCTTGCAGCCAGATGTCCGGGTTCCTCTGCCCGAAGGCGAAGAGAGGCCGGATCTTGAGGACTCCGAGCTTATGGGCGAGGGCGACAATGAAGAAGCCGAAGACGATGCGGCCTCAAAGCCGAAGGAAGATGTCGCCAAAGAGGCAGAGGCTTAGAATTTTCCTATATGTAAACATTTGTAACAGTAGGCTTCGGCTTCGGCCATGTACGCGGGAATTTGTTTTGCATTTTGATATTCCCTGATGAATGAATGTGATGTGCCTTCGGGCCTTTTTATGAATGAATGCCTTGACTCCTTATTTATGCTTTCGTCCTTTTACCTTTGAATGTATGTTTCCTTTCTTTTGCCTGGTTTCCCGAGGGCCACAAATTTGTGGACTTAGGAAAATTTTCTAAGTGTAAACTCCTGGCAGCAAGCCTCCTGTTGTAACGTGAAATTACCGGGGCCTGTTGTTGTGGACTTAGAAAATTTTCCAAGCAGAACTTGATCAGAACCCTTCGGATGTAGAGTAGAATCACCAGGGGGCTTGCGATTGCGGTCTTAGAAAATTGTCTAAGTGAGAACTTTTGTCATGAGCCCTCAGTTCTATTGCATGCCTTTGGTGATGAGCCATTGGGACCCCTCCGGATTGTAGTATCAGTACCGAAGGCCAGAATGAATTACACTTCGGGCCATTGCCAAGTAGTTTGGGTGGCCATCGACCACGAATCTGTAGGTGAGGAATTGCCCCCCGAAGGGTCCCCCATTTGTAGACTTAGTCATTTCTTCTACGAAGTTCCAATGGCTGTCGGAGGATCCGAAATCATGGACTTAGTAAATTCTGAGATTCGTCTCCCATAGGTCTTGCGTGTAGCCTCCGGTTAATGAATGTTCCCCGAGGGGGTCCAATTTGTGGACTTAGCGAAATTTTTTCATCGTTGAATGAGCCTGTTGACATTCTGCCTTCGGCATGAGACCCCCGGTTTGTGTAGATATAGGTTTAGCTTGCCTTAGGACTTCGTGTAGACTTCGGCATGACACATAGTTGACTCTGACCCATCCGAATTTCGGCCTTAGCCAAATTCAGGTGAAGTTTTGCTTAGTGAGCATTCTTCTTGGGCCTCTGGTGGAAATCTTGTACTCCAAGGTTTCATGTAGTTAAGCCTTCGGCTATGCAGCCAGATGACTTGTTGTTGCGAGATTTTCTTGTGCCTTTGCAGGAGCCTTCGGGAATGTATGTCCGAAGTGTTGAGCCTCCGGGGAGAGTAGTATCCGGGGAGTTCCTTCCCCCCTACACATCTATATTTTTTTTTTTTTAAGATGGTATAGGGGAGGCATCACGAAACTTGGTTTCTAGGAAAGGCTTGGCCTATATGGGAGGCAACGGAACAAACCGTTGGCTCCCCCTTCGGGAATGACCTTCCGATATCCCGAAGGGTTTGAGGGTCGTTTCCTCGGCCCGAGACATCGTCTGTTGCCTGCTTCCCCTTGGGAGATAGCACGGAAAGCGCCTCGGTTTTGAAAGTCGTCCCCTCAGCCCGAGACATGGTCTGTTGCCTGCTTCCCCTTGGGGGATAGCGCGGGGAGCGTTTCGTTTGTGGAAGTCAAATCCTGGGCCCGGGACATGGTCCGTTGCCTGCCTCCCCTTGGGGGATGGCGCGGAAAGCGTTCCTGGGAAGGGTTTTATTTGCGTGTGGAACACACATAGCCGGGGGCACTTGGTACCGGAGCCGAGGGGTGTTGCACCCCCCGGTTTTTTTTTTTTTTTTTTTTGGAAGGATTAAGTATGTATAAGTATGCATAATGTATGCATGATTGCGTCCTCGTGGGGTACGGCTTAGTGAGAAAACACTAGGTGTTTTCAAAGAGTGATGGGGGTGACCCATACACTTGGTACTTGGTGCCTAAACTGTTTTTCCCTCTCATGAGAGGAAGAGGCCCTGGGCCTATTTTAGTGAAGAGATGAGGGCTTGGCCACTCATTTATAGGAGAGAAGGGGGCCTTGGGCCGCTTGTACAGTATGTAGGTGATGAAGGCTTGGCCTTTTGATTATTCTTCAAAAACAGATGGGGCCTTGGGCCATTGATATTTACACTTGCTGAGGATGAGGGCTTGGCCGCTCATGTCTTATTGATAGAATTTGACAAGGTGGTGCACATTCCAATGTCTAGGGACCTCCGTCCCATTGGGGCGTTTTAACTTGTATGTCCCCGGTTTGATGATGGCTGAGACAATGTAGGGGCCTTCAAACTTGGGCGCCATCTTTCCTCCTTCGGTGGGTAGACTGGCCTCCCTTCGTCGGAGGACGTAGTCTCCCACCTGGAATTCCCGGGAGCGGACCTTGGCGTCGATGTAGCCTTTGACTTGTCTCCTATAGTTTTCGGCCCTGAGGAAAGCTTGCTCTCGGCGTTCCGAGATGAGATGAAGGTCGAGGGCCATGTTGGCGTCGTTGACCTCGGCCTCATATTGTTCCACCCTTCGGGTCGGAAGGGTCACCTCTGTTGGAGCCTTAGCCTCAAAGCCATAGCATAGGGAGAAGGGCGTTTCGCCTGTTGCACGCCGAGGGGTGGTACGGTAAGCCCACAAGATGTTGTGAAGCTCTTCTACCCAAACTCCCCCTTCGGCTTCCAGCTTCTTTTTCAACCCCTCAAGGAGGGTGCGGTTGGCATTTTCTACTTGCCCGTTGCCCTGAGGGTAGGCAACGGAGGAGAATGTGTGCTTGATGCCCCAAGCCTCAAGGAGGGCACAGAAGGGGGCTGCCTCGAATTGAGTCCCGTTGTCGGAGATGATTTGTTGGGGGACGCCAAACCTTGTGAGAATATTTTTGAGAACAAAGTGGCGGCACCGGGCCTCAGTGATGCTGGCGAGGGGTTCGGCCTCTACCCATTTGGTGAAGTAGTCGACGGCCACAATGATATACCTGTTGTTGGAGGTACCCCTCGGCAGAGGGCCTACTAAGTCAATCCCCCATCTTGAGAAAGGTATAGCGGTGCTGATGGGGGCATAGTTGACCGTTGGTCTGCCGGGGGCCTTCTGAAAGTGTTGGCAAGCGGTGCACCTTCGGGCTAGATCAGCACAATCTCTAGCCATCGTGAGCCAGAAGTAGCCCTGAACTATGAGCCTCCGGGACATGGAGAAGGGTCCCTGGTGAGCTGAGCAAGTGCCACTGTGCACTTCCTCCATGGCGACTTCGGCCTCATCTTGATGAAGGCACCGAAGGAGGGTGCCGTTGTAAGATCTCTTGTAAAGCCTCCCGTTTTCGAGGGTGTAGCTGGGAGCCCTAAGTTTTGCTAACCTGGCGCGGGCTTCGTCTTGGGGCAACTGCCCTGTGGTGATGAAGGCGATGATGTCAGAGATCCAGTCCTCCGGCCTCAGGTTAACGTTCATAACGGGGCTCGCGTGGATGCTTGAGAGGCTAAGTTCCTCAATTCTTGCAATTTTTGAGAGGTGCTCGGGGGATTCATCCGAGAGCTTGGATAGAATGTCGGCCTCGGAGTTTTGAGCCCTCGGTATTTGGGTAAGAGAATGTGCCTCAAACACCGTGAGCAACTCCTTAGCCGCTTCTTTGTATCGTTTCATCCTCCCTTCTTTGGCTTCGTACTCCCCGTAAATTTGACCCACGACAAGCTTGGAGTCACACTTCACGTGGATCATCTTGGCCTTCAGATTTGCTGCCAGCCGAAGGCCACATAGGAGGGCTTCGTACTCGGCCTCGTTGTTGGAGACTTTGAAGGAGAAGCGGATGGCATAATAGGCGCGGAAGCCTTCGGGTGTGATCAGAACTACTCCCCCTCCGCATGCTTTGGTGGCCGAGGAGCCATCAGTATAGAGTGTCCACCACTCATCGAGGGGTGCCGAAGGCTCCTCGTCTGTTGTTGATCTTGCGGTGCATTCCGTTACGAAGTCTGCCAGGGCTTGGCCCTTAATGGCCGGCCTCGGACGGATATCTATGTTGTATTGGCTGAGGAAGATGGCCCATTTCACCATGCGGGAGGAACTTGTGGGGCTCCTCATGAGGGCGCCGAGGGGTTGATGTGTGAGCACTTGGACCGGATGAGCTTGAAAGTAGTGGCCAAGCTTCTTGACGGTCCAAACGATGGCTAGCACCGTCTTCTCGACGGGAGAATACCTGAGTTCGGCTTCCTGGAGGGTCTTACTGACGTAGAAGATGGCGTGTTGGATGCCGTCTTCCTCTCGGATCAGTACTGAGCTGATAGCCGCAGGGCTAACACCGAGATATAAGTATAGAGTCTCCCCCACCTTTGGTTTGGAGAGCATTGGGGGAGAGGAGAGGTACCTCTTGAGTTCGTCGAAGGCCTCTTGACATTCAGATGTCCATTGAAAACCCGCTGTCTTCCTCATGATTTGGAAGAAGGGGAGGGCCCTCTCAGCTGACTTGGAGAGGAAACGGTTGAGGGCCGCCAGGAGACCCGTCAATCGTTGAACTTCTTTGACGTTGCGTGGAGGCTCCATATTGATGATGGCCTGAATTTTCTCGGGGTTGGCCTCGATACCCCTTCGGCTTACCATGTAGCCCAAGAATTTTCAACCTTGTACGCCGAAGGTGCATTTTTTTGGATTCAACCGGAGGTTGAATTTTTGCATGATGGCGAAGATTTCCTGGAGGTCCTCGGCGTGAGTGCCGGCCTTCTTGCTCTTGACAATCATATCGTCAACATAGGCCTCCATAGTGCGCCCCAAGACAGCTTGAAAGACTCTGGCCACCATTCGGGTGTAGGTGGCGCCTGAATTCTTGAGGCCGAAGGCCATCACCAGATAACAGAAGATGCCTTCGGGTGTCATGAAGGCAGTTTTCTCAGCGTCTTCCTCATGCATGTAGATTTGATGATATCCGCGGAATGCGTCGAGGAATGACATAATCTCGCATCCCGCGGTCTCATCCACAAGTTGATCAATGTTCGGCAGAGGGAAGGGGTCCATAGGGCACGCCTTATTCAAGTCCGTGTAATCCACGCACATGCGGAAAGTAGGAGGCTTCTGTGCAAGGACCACATTTGCTAACCAAGAGGGGTATTTCACCTCCTTGATATGTTTGATGGAGAGGAGCATGGCTACCTCCTTCTTCACGAACTCCCTTCTCTCGGCCGAGAGGGGTCTCCTCCGCTGTTGCACTGGTTTGGCCGAAGGGTCCACCGCTAGGCGGTGGGTGATGACCCTTCGGTCAATTCCTGGCATATCCTCCGGCCCCCATGCAAAAACAATGGAGTAGGCGCGGAGGGCTTTGGTGATGCCAGCCTTCAAGTCTTCGGGGAGCTTGGCTCCAATCTTCAGGACTCTCTCCGGCTTGGCCGGATCGAGTATCAAGTCTTCGGTCTCCTCGGCAGGCTCAGCCCTCGGCCTGCCTTCTTCTTCTTCCAAGGCCTTGGTGGTGATGGTGTCAACACGAAACTCAGTTTTACTAACCTTCTTGGTAAGCTGAAGGTAGCAGGCCCTGGAGAGTTTCTGGTTCCCCCTCGAGTAGCCGATGCCGGTGGGTGTAGGGAATTTGAGGCAAAGGTGTTTCATGGAGATGACGGCTTCTAAGTCCTCGAGGGCAGGCCGGCCGAGGATGATGTTGTGCGCGCAGTCGAGGTTGACGACGATGAATTCCACTTCGAGCTTGGCTCTATGGGATCCGTCGCCGAATTCAACCATTAGGGTGATGACGCCTTCGGCGTCTACGCTATCCCCCGTAAATCCGGAGAGGGGGGTGTTAATATGCCGAAGGGACCCCCTATCGAGTCCCAACTCTTGAAAAGTGCTGAGATACATGACGTTGACAGAACTCCCCGTGTCGACGTAAGTCCGGTGGATGATGGCGTCATTGATCTCAGTGCGGATGACGAGGGCGTCCCTATGCGGCAGAGAACCCGAGGGGAGGTCCGCATCTGTGAAGAAGATTGGATCCGCCCTCGGCCTTTTAGTTGGGGGCATGTGATTGACTTCCCCAATGTAAAGGGACTGTGCCCACTTCTTCCTTTGGCTCGCTGAATCGCCTCCGGTGTTTCCGCCGTTAATCATGTGAATGTGGCGCTTGTATTGTTGATGGGAGCCCTCTCCCTCGTCGTCGAGGCCCCCAATTTCACGTTTCTTCCCCTGTGGGTTTCCCAAGGGGATGGTGTTGGGGTTTACCCACTTGTTCGCCTTCGGCGGAGGGCCTTGATGATGTGGGGGGCCGTGGGGAGGAGGGCCCCGGATAAATTGAGACAAGTGGCCCGCCTGTATCAGCCTCTCGATGGCGTTCTTCAGCTGATGGCAGTCGTCGGTCTTGTGTCCATGGTGGCGGTGGAAGCGGCAGTAGGGCTCATCAGGACCGATGGCATAAATCTCGAGGGGTGTACGGGAGTCTCGCTCAACGAGCCCCCGCTCTTCTGCATGATCAAGAATGACGCTGACGGGATGCGTCAAGGGAGTGCGTGGGTGCTCAAGGAGGACGGGTTGCGCCCACGCCTTTGGATTGTTCTTGTAATTGCCCCCGGTTCTGGCTTGGCCACCTCGGGGGCGATCATTATATTGGGCCTCGCGGTTGGCCGGAGGGGGAGGCCCTCCGGGCCGATTCCTGCCCTCATTCTTCTGAGAGGGATCCGCGTTGCGGCGGTCCTTCTCGATCTCCTCCGCCTCAGCATATCGGTCCCCCCGCTGAAGGGCCTTTGTATAATCGCGGGGGGGATCAGTGATAAGGCTCCGAGAGAAGTTACCGTTGTGGAGGACGGTGTGGAAGAGGGCCATCAGGGTTCTGTCATCGGCGCCCTTGACCTCGAGGGAGGCCTGCCTCCAGCGTTCTAGGAAACTCCGAAGGGTTTCCTCCTTCTGCTGCCTGACGTTCAGGAGGTGGGAGAAGTGCTTCTTCGAGTGGTGCCTCCCGGCAAATTGCGTAAGGAAGCGGTGGGCAAGTTCTTGCCAAGAATCAATGCTGCCTTCGGGCAACCGGTTGAACCACTCATACGCGGGTCCCTCCAAGGTGGAAAGGAACCAACGGCATAAGTATTCATCCGAGGCCCCCATCATCATCATGCTGTTTTGATAACGGCTGTAGTGCTCTTGGGGATCCGTCTTCCCCTCACATGGTTTGATAGGTTGCCCCCGATATTTGTGGGGGATTTTGGCCGCCAACACCCTTGGGGTGAAAGGCGTCCTAGTGCGGAGCTGAATGAGGGGCTCGCCTGAGCCTTCGGCAAGCTTACGCTTCATTTCCTCCACTTGCGCCCGGAGGTCAGCGTACTCTGGATCTGGCCTCGCTGTGAAAGCCGCCGGGGGTGCCTGACGATTCTCCTCAAGTTGACGAAGGAGGGTCTCAATGATTTCGTCCTTGGGATCCTTCGGGGCAACCCCTTGGGAGTTGGCCCGGAAGGATTGCGCCTGATTGATTTGGTGTCTGGCGTCATCGGCATGGAGGAGGGCTTTGCCTTTGCTTCGGGGGGAGGCACGCCCTCGGCGCCCGAAGCAGAGGCTCCACTCTCCTGGGGCCTGCTGAATGCTTGTTTCCCGAGGCGGTCTTGGACCCCTCGGTGCCCGGGAGCTCCCCCAAGCCTTTCGAGTACAGAGGTTCGGGGTTTCTCTTTCATCATGGGGCGCTTGTCCCTGGATTGGGCCTCTTGGGAGGCGGTATCCAATCCCCGGGGGAGGATTGTTGAACAAAGGAGGGAGTGGTGGTAGGTTGATAACATTCCCTCCAGCATAGGGCTGAAGGGGTGCCTGAGAGGCGAGGGCTCCGGAATTGAGAGCCATGTTTTGAACAAAGGCCGCAAAGGCAGCCTGAAGATCGATGGCCGGGGCCGGAGGGGGAACTTGGTTCTCACTCCGATCCCTCCTTCGATTATCAAGGCCAATGCGGGCATCAGGGGCGTTCTTCTGTAGTTGCTGACGGAGGTCAGCAGTAGCCTGCTCCAATTCGAGGATGATACCACCTTCGGGCACTAAGAGCCTGTTGGAGGCCTCAGCCCCGTTGGTTTCGTCGGGGGCTACGTGGTTCTCTTCTAGGGTTTTGGATTGGGCACGAGTGGTTCTTCCCATTTTTGGTAAGCGTTTTATATTTGGTAGAAGGGGAGGGTTTCTTACTTGATAGTTCAGACCTCTCAACGAGAGCACCAAATGATGGATAGTCTACCCGGGGGGTATCTTATCCGAGGGGTTATTGCGGGAATAACTTAGAGAGAAGTCAGAGTAAATAGGAGGAGAGAGAGTCGATTTATTAAATGAACTCGAGATGTGGAGTTGGGATGTAGATCATGTTTTACAAGGAGAAATGGGCTGCTATTTATAGCAGAAATAAATGCGATGGGAGTACACGTGTCAGTAATCCAACGACCGAAGGGTCACATCAACCGGGTGGCACTGGTAGTGGTACGTTCACCGCATTGAATGCGGTTGGCGGATGCGACGTGGCATTAAATGTGGTGGTTGGTTGTCTCTAAAAGGAATCTTCGATGATTGAGAGTGTTTGGCCGAAGGTTCCTTGTGTGGCCGAGGGCCCCATGTAGCCAAGGACCCCTGTGCAGCCGAAGGCCCCGCGTGGCAGAGGGCTAAGTTCAGCCGAAGGCTTCCCTAATGCCGAAGGCTTGGTAATGCCGAAGGCTCATGTTTTTCGCCGTTTTCTCCCAGTGGCTTCGAATGCCAGAGAGGGCTACTTTGTGAGTTTCCGGAGCCTTCGGCCAAGGAGGCCGAAGGCACCCCAGTGCGTATCGTGGGCTACTTTGAGGTTTGGGCCGTTGTATTTGGGCCTGAGTTGTTTCCTGAGCTCAATGGACTGGTGTAGGAGAAGTAGGAGTCTATGGGCCGGGGGTTCCTGGGCCATATACTCCATCAACAACTATTGTGCATCATCAAAAGTTCCTACTCCTTGGCATTATGCACAATGAAATTTTTAAAACCATTAGGCAGATAATGGCGGGTTTTCTTGTCAGAACCATAACCAATGTTTGGCATGAGAGTACATCCCTTGAACTTTTTACACACATGAGAATCAATACCCTTGGCCCTCCTCCCGTCTTCCTTGACCGAAATGTATCTGTCTCTTTGTGGCCTCTTGAACTTCTTCACACGCTTCTTCACGATCTTTTTGTCAAGCAATGAGACAACCATTTTTCAACCCGCTGAAGTGGGAGAAGGCGTGAGAGCTCCCTGTGAACATGAAGTGGGCGAAGTGAGAGTAAATAATCAAGTTATTTACTCTTAAATTATATATAAAAAAATCAACTACACTTTAATTCTTAAAAAATGCAATCGGAAAACTGAATCTGAAAACGAGCCAGATTACACCCAGTACGCTGATTTCATAACCTGCATTGTGCGGTTTTGATTCCCCAAAGTTGGAATCGGTTACCGGCGTTTCGATTCGCTTCCCAACTTGGAACACGGGACACCCTAGCAACATTGATTTAATTTTATCAATCTAAGATTAGTGTATTGTATATGAATTGTGGTGAGTTTTTTTATTCGTGGAATTTTAAAAAAAGTCCACAAATTTTTAAATTTGTAATAAATGAATTATACTGATTTGCATAAATGTATGCATTGCATATGAAAGCAGATCAATTTTCATGGAGGAACAAGAACTATATATGTTACACCTTCCATGTTTAAACCTTGCATATCGAGATCATCCTTGTACTCACACTCCGACCCGGTTCTAGCCCAGGTGAATATGAAAACACAATCAATTTCAAAAAATGATTTGACTGTCTTCCCAATCGAATTTTGAGCTGAATTTTTGTTGAGATAAACTAGACTTGATAAAAACATGGTCAAAAAAATTATTAAAGTGCTAGACAGGATCATTTCTCGCCAACTGTATGCATATTACACTTGCACGGGTTGAATGATAGTTGATCCTTTATGCCCCTCGTGCCCAAGAATTTTAACGAGCATGTCACGGGTTCCCTAATGAGCACGTACACGTAGTCCCCTCGTGAAATGCATATAACTCATACGATCATACTCGAAATAAATTAATTAAACGGCACCATCAAATTATTATATTTTGTTCTTGCTAACATCATAAACCAATTAGATCATGCCTCTCACTCTATACGCAGGCCCGGTCCTGACATTTTATGGGCCCGGGACAATACAAATAGACTGGGCCTTAGGGATAGCGCGCAAAAATCTATAATTTAAAATTATACAATTTTACAGTCAAAATACGAGTATAACACATAAAAAAACTAACAAAACATATGGTTAGAAAATTTATAAAGAGCGTATTGATAAGTGACATTCGAGGATACAATGTACCTAACAACCGAATGAAACAAGTAGTGCAACTATTAGGCGCAATAAAAATTTCGAATCAAGGAGCAACTCTTGTATGAGCAACTTTTTCATATTTTAAATCACATTTTCACTAGACAAAAACAAATTCTAAGTTTCTAAATTATGGACACTAAAGTTCAATCTTTCACTAAATGAGAGAATCGGAAGAAATTTGTGAAATATATCAATGGATATACATAAGACACGTACACTAAAAGATTAAAATTAATGTAATAATCCTTAATGATTCAAAAGAAATGGTGAAATATGTTCCCAATGAATTCTAATGTGGATGTTTCAAAAATATAACAAATTAGAAGTATCTAAAAATATAAGTTCGATTTTATTTTTTATTTTTTATAAAATATAATTTATATATATTTAAAATATTTATGTACATACATACACACATATTTGAAAATTTTATGGGCCCTACTGGAGCAAAGGGCCCTGGGCGCATGCCCCTCCTGCCCATGCCCCAGGACCGGCCCTGTCTATACGATTGAAAGGCATGCATATTTCAAAAAATTATTATTTTCATTCATTTTCTTTTTATTTCTGAAATTAAATAACTAATTAACATGATTAATTCCTAATCTTAGACATGTTTCTTACGAGAATTCTAATATATTTACTGTAAAATTACATACTCCCTCCGTGTCATAACATTCTTCCCAATTTTGTTTGGATCACAATTTAAGAAAATGAGAATAAAGTTAAAATGTATGATTGTAGTTGAGTAAAAAAAAAGGAAATGAATATTACTCACACAAAACCTTTCATAAACAAAAAAGAGATTTTATTTTTTGTGACATTCCAAAAAGGTAGGTGGGGAAAATTTTATGAGACGAAGAGTTCATTTTTACTCGAGCGTCTCCGTGTAGAGATGTCGGAGCACACCCCCATGGACAGGGAAAGCGTATTAACTACAGATGTAATGTTTAGAATATTGAATCACCATTAAAAGATTTACTGAATAATGAAGGTTTTTCATCCTTCTTATAATTGAACTAGTTTTTGTGTCGCGCGTTGCGCGATTGAGCCAATGCCCAATACATTTATAAAATCTGTTTTTTAGTTAGTACTAAAATTATTACTATAAACTTTCTAAGTATTGAAACCAAACTATTTGAATTAGACAGAACAAATAACTACTAACTCGTCTCGTATACAGACAAGGGTTAATTATCACCTCTAATTCAAATCACTAAATCAAAGAATTGACAGCTAAACAATGGAACTAAATGTGGAACTTAAGGTCAGGGGTTTCGAATGGTAAGAATGACATTAACTGCAGAGGATGAAAGAGTATTATAGTCTAAAATTCTAGTTCTAAAGGAGGTGAGTTTAACTTTTCAATTGAGTGGATTTATATCTGGGTGTCAAAGATTTTGACTTTAACAATCTCTTAAGAGTTTGGAAGTACGTATTACTATGGATGCATGAGAACTATAGCCATTCAAGAACAATAGAAATAACGCAAAGTTTTTTTAAAAAAAGTGGATAAATAAGTTAGTCAAATATATACATAAAAAAGTTACATATATGAGTGTATGAGACTATGAGGTGGACTTTTTATTTCAAATTACAACTCAAAACAAAGTAGTCATATTATAAATAAAATAAATTATTGCACCGTTCTGAGTGTATCATCTAAGAGCAACAATGACAAAGAAAAAGATCAAACTAACATTAGCGATTAACATTATTTCATAGCCAATAACAAAAATAGCAAAGTGTTTCACCACAAAATAGACGTTCATTGACATATCAATAACATAAGGAGAACCATTCTCCAAACACATGGTTCCGATACCACAAACAATTTGACAATATATATAATTGAATAGAGATTAATTTAGCATTATAGGTGTAAAAACAAACAAGTACGCGGAAACAAACTTATAGTTAATTTTGACCCCGTTTGGTAACTCATAATTCCAGTTTATCATCCTTATCAACCATCTTTTTTACCAAACACGTACTTTTTCATCTTTTGGCTTAAAAAGGGTTAAAATGAGTTTTTTCAAGTGAAAACTTTTGTTTAAATTAAGCACTTTAAAGCTAAAAGTTGGAAGCAAGTGGGGGGGGGGGGGGCTTAAGAGCCCGTTTGGTAGCACGAAAATCGGCTGATTTGGCTGATTCTGTTGAAATTTATGAAGTTCTGGCTGAAGTGGCTGCATTGGCTGATTCTGATGATTTAGGAAAAAATATTTTTAAAATATATTTTATTAATAAAATAAAGAAAAAAATATATGTAAAAATAGTCAAAGTGGTCATCTACAGTAACTTCAGCCAATACATCCAGAAAACTAACTTCAACCTTACGTTTTTTGCTTATTATACAATTTAAAAACTTTTGTTTAAATTAAGCACTTTAAAGCTAAAAGTTGGAAACAAGTGGAGGGGGGCCTTAGGAGCCCGTTTGGTAGCACGCAAATCGGCTGATTTGGCTTATTCTGCTGAAATTTATGAAGTTCTGGCTGAAGTGGCTGCATTGGCTGATTCTGATGATTTAAGAAAAAAATATTGTTAAAATATATTTTATCAATAAAATAAAGAAAAAATTATATGTAAAAACAGCTAAAGTGGTCATCTACAGTAACTTCAGCCAATACATCCAGAAAAGTAACTTCAACCTTACGTTTTCTGCTTATTACACAATTCAGCGCGCGAAAGCAAAATTTACGTATTTGGTGAAAAAGTTGGCTGATAAGCCTTATAAACCGAAAAACAGTGTTGCCAAACAGCCTCTAAAAGAGCTTTTCACTTTTCTATTACACAAAAAACACTTTTTTTACCAAACACCACCAACATTTACTTTTTAGAAACACCTTTTTCAACACTACTAATTTTTACTATTAAGCACTTTCTTCAAAATCACTTTAAAGTTCACCTTTTAAAGTAGAAACAATCGGAAAATAATTTAATACTTTTCTGTTTGAATTGACTAACATTACCGTGGAATACTATTTCAGTTATTTTCATGTAATGTTTTCTTAATAAGATATAATTTAAACAAAGTAGCATTTCATCTTCTACATAACATATACAATGACCTAGAGAAAAGTTTTAAAATGCAAAATTAAATGAAAACATTACATAAAAATCAATCCCATTAAGTACATAGAATAATTTAAATACGAAAGCCACATATAGGATGTTAATAGGAAACTTAACAATTGGCAACGGAGTAAGTAGTAGAAATAAGAGTAATGATGAAAGGTACAATAATTAAAACAAATTGTATAAGTGTAACTTGCTTTAGTGTTACACCAACATTTTTATCATTCCTAAAATGCCCTAACCATCATTGGTGTTTATAAGTTTTTTAGATTTTAGATTATCGTGTTAATTAACACTACTACATTCTTTCCTAAAAACTTTGTCATTTTTAAAACTTTGACCAACAACATATTTTAATTTTATCAGATGTTTTTAGAAATGGAGGTAGTATTAAATTCGATTTAAGTCATTGTAATTTTCTTAAATTCATATGGTTTAGGTTTAAGATTATTTGTAATTTCAACTTTTTAAATCTCGATTAAGAATTACAATTTGGTTAAAAAATTCTGTCCAAATTTTAAACTTAGCAATTGTAAGTCCAACTAGACTAAACAAGGACTACAATTAGAATAAGAAAGTATGTTAGGATGTCTTTAATTGCACCAGACTTTTCTAGGCCGGTTTGATTTGTTTAAATCTAATCTGACCAGATAAAAGTCAGATATATGTATATACATTTAATATTGTCTACGCTTGTTCCGGTTTGGTATGATGTAATTTGTTTAAGTCATGTTAGATCTGATCTAATATGTTTAGTTTGGTGTAATCTAGCCTGATCTGTGTAGTCTATTCAGGCCTGATTTTATTTTTCTAGCATGTTTAAATCTGATCTTATGTGTGGCTATAGTTAGTGTAAATAAGAATGTCCTTAATTTCATTTAGTCTAGTAGAACTTACAATCATTGTGAGTAAAATTGGGATTGAAAGAAATTGTTAAATCAAATTATAATTGATGGTTTCCCCGACCCGGGGTAGCAGAAACCGAGAAGGAGAACTGAAATGTGCTAAGTATAGATTGAGTGAAAAAATTGAAGGAATAACATTAACCTTGTGTGCAAGAATAGGGACCCCTTTCCGCAAGTTGGAATGTGATAACAGCAATCTACCGTAGATATATTAGAATTCGAGTCAATTCCCTAAATAGGACTAAAAAGTGACAAAATTGCACAAATAGGACTACATTTTTTAAATTCCCTTAATAGGACTATTTATGTGTGTTTGGACAAATATACCCTTGTAACTTATGAAATGTTTTAATTAATAATAAAATCATAAAAAAATTAATAAAAATCGAAAAAAATACTAAAAATCGTAAAAAAATAATAGAAAATTAATAAAAAATATTTTTTAAAAAATAAAAAAAAAATTAAAAAAATAAAAAAAAATAAAAACAAATAAAAAAATCATAAAATAAAATAAAAACATTACCACCCCTGCCACCCCCCAGCACCACCAGCTCCCATCACCGGAGAAAAATATGCCAACATTTTAAATAATGCCATAATGATGGCATATTTAATGAAAATGTTGGCATATTGAAGAGTAATTATGCCATCTTTTTGGCATTTTCAGAAAAATATGGCATTTTTTTTATCAAAAGTGGAAGAAATTTCACCAATCGGAGGTGGTGGTGCTGGGAGGCGGCGGGAGGCGGTGGGAAAGGTATCCATAATTTTTTTCATTTTTTATGGATTTTTACTATTTTTTATTATTTTTTAAAAAAAATTAAAAAAATAAAAAATTAAATTTTTTATTTTATAAATGGTTTATAAATTTTTTATAAATTTTTTACGTTTTTTAAATATTTTTTTACGTTTTTTATGATTTTATTATGAATTAAAGCATTTCTTTATAAATTAATACTCTTAGGGGTATTTAGGGTAGAAAATCAATGTTAAGTCCTATTTAGGGAATTTTAAAAGTAGTAGTCCTATTTGTGCTTTTTAGGAACTCATTAGTCCTATTTAGGACAATTTCCGTTAGAATTCTCATAGAAACATGTTTAGGATTAGGAATTAATCATGTTAATTAATTATTTGATTTCTGAAATAATAAAATTGAATAAAAAGAGTAATTAATCACGCTGAGTTGCATACCTTTCAATCTAATAGAACGAAATGTGTGATCTAATCATTTTACGTTGTGAGGAAGAATGATACGGATTACGGAGTAATCTAATGATAATTCAGTGGTTCACTTAACTTAATTGTTTTTAGGAATGAGTTATGTATACGTAGTAGGACTACATGCTCATTAGGGACTCCATTTCACCGGCGGTTCCGAACGAACAGGCGGCTTAAGCTTAATTCTGAGATTTAACTTGAGCTCCAATTAACATACTCCGGACTTCCCGCAGCGAAGACAGAGGTAAGCAATGAGAGAGAAGAGTTTGCTCCTGATTTTGAGGCAAAACAAAACCTTGGGTTCGAAGATTTCATCGAATCTGAGCGGGTTGTTCAAATCAACCTCGACCCAAACTTCGGAAAAGTACAGGCTTTTTTCTGTCGCCAAGCTTGCTCCTTTAAGCAGAAACTCAGTTACCAGAAGCTTTGTCAATTATGGGTTCAGATCCTTTCGTCAGTTCAATCACAAGGTTATCTTCCTGCCTTTTTTTTATTAATATTCTGTTTGTTCATTTTTTCATTCATTATCACTACTCAGTGGCTATAAGAGACGTAATCATATGCTAAACGTTCTTGGATGATTTCCGGTAAGTGAAGATTGTTTATTAATTATTTAATTTCTATAAATGATCACAGTTTGGCTTTTTCAGTATCCCAGTTCTGGACAACCATTTGACTATTTGAGGTAGTTTATGCTTGATGACGAATGGAACTTGCCCTCTGTTTTTTTTTCAAGATAGTTATGTAATCATTAAAGTTTCATCATCCTACTTTGTTTTTTTATTGACTAGCTCTGTGGATATGTTTGGAACTATGGATCCTGAAACTAGGATAGAAAAATACTCCCTACTAAAGAAAGTTATTTTCTTATGTCTTGTTTTACCTTTAAGAATGCAAATGAATATAAATAGGATGAATGCTTTCAAAAAAAATGTGACAAATTTGAGCAAATTTAAAAAAAAAAATCTTGTTGTGTTTGAGCTAATGCTTTATTTCCCCCGAACTTCTCTTTCATTAGAATTTCCTCCCCAATTTCTTGCTCTAGCATTTTCTGCGCGTTCCAAACTGACATTTGTACATCAGTACTTAAAGTAGTGCCTGAAAATGTAATAATGGTTCAGGGATACAGACCATCATATAGAAATTTTTCCACTTCCACGGCTGCTGAAACAAAGGAGGAGTTGAAGCTCCTAGTAACTGGTGGGCCACATGCTCAGAAAGTGGTTGGGATATGGCTTTTCGCTTCAGCTGCTTGGGTGTTTAGTATGGTGGTGCTAGGGGGAGTAACACGCCTAACACGTTCTGGCCTTTCCATGACTGACTGGAAATTCACAGGGAGTTTGCCTCCTCTTTCAGATGAAGAATGGGTGGTTGAGTTTGAGAAATACAAACAATCCCCTGAGTATAAGCGGTTAGTTCCAATGCCTTATGTTGCAAATCACACTACTGTAGAACCTCCCCATTTTAATTTATACAACTCTATGCACTCGTTCGTTCTTACTTAGTGAAATACAGAACCATGTTTTACAGTGGAAATAAAATGGAAAGTGGAATTATATATTTTGTGGTAAAGTAGACAATAGAGTATAAAAATATAAATTTATGTGATAGAATAGTGAGGTATTTTGGAGTAGGAGTTGCAGTTCAAAAAGTTGTTACTCAAAATGAAGATTTATCTATCTTAAAGAAAAAACAAGAGGGTAACCATTCAAGTTGGTCTTAGTCCTAATTCAGAGAAACAACTCAGTTCAGGGATTATACTATAAACAATTTTTTCAATAATTCCCATGAGGTAAACACCCAAGTAGGATCAACATGCTTCTGCAAGAATTTGAGAAAATGACACTTTTAGTCCTGAATTTCAGCCTGGTGCATTTTGTATCGTCATATAGCTACCTCTCTATTCCAGCCCCTCAGTATCCCCTAGGCTATGTTTGAATCCCAGATAATAATACAGACTGTAAGAAAAGTTGTGTTTTTATAATTGGATTTACCTAGGAAAATAAAAATGAAAAAGCAATATGACTAATGTTTTAATTTTCTTATATATGTTTAGATTGCTTATTTTTCTTTACATAGTATGTATGAATGGATAAAAATGATTTTGAACAAAGTTGAAAAATAAATTAATTGAGTTTGAACCAATATTTTATTGTTTCTCAATGTTTTATTTTCTTCCAAATTTCGCAAGTATTTTCCTCTAAATTTTCTCCCTAGCATTTTCGGCGTTCCAACTTCCAAGGGGATCCTAAAGTGTCTGTTTTACTTATCCTCATTAGGGTACGGAGGGTATTGATAAAGCAATATTGGCTCACTAAACTGCTTGTGCTTCTTTGTTATAAAGCAGCAGTCAGTCCATGCAATTTTGGATGCGATTTTCGCCATGGGTCATCCGAAAACTGTCTCTTTGCGCTCTAGTAAAGGGGTAAGACTGCGGCACTGGGAAAATGATGATGATGATGATGATTAGGGTACCGAGGGTAATGAGTGACTAAAAGAGACACTTTAGGGAAAACAAGAGATGGAATATGGAGATTTTACTTTTTTATAGTTATATGAGTACTTAAGTACTAAAAATGGATCGAAGGTATAATCTAAAGTCTAGTAATTCTATTTTTCCTAAGCTTTTTTTTAGCTTATTGGGATGGGCTCTTTTAAGTAGATTATGAGTGCACTACCAAAGCCTCGGGATTAAATGAACACAAACTTATCCAAAAGCTGTAGTATGGGATTATAAGCTAGTTTAGCTGTATTTTCTAAACTTCTTTTATGTGAAATATTGAAATGCTGATTCTTTTTTATTTCTATTGCTGCTTTTGCTAACATCAATTGTCTTCTGGATGCTCACTCACTCACTGTCACTGCACTTATGATTTCTATTGAGTCTTTATACTTTGGGAATGGCTTGAATGGGCTGGTTATTTATATGTAAATTACTTTTTACCCTTGCACAGTGTAAACAAGGGGATGGAAATGGAAGATTTCAAATTCATATATTGGATGGAATATGCTCACCGAATGTGGGGAAGAGGATTAGGTATAATGTTTGCGCTTCCTTTCTCATACTTCCTCCGCAAGGGCTATATTACTGTGCGATTAGGGCTTCGTCTCTCTGCCTTATTTGCCCTTGGTGCTGGACAAGGACTTATTGGTTGGTGGATGGTTAAAAGTGGTTTAGAGGTACATACAACATATATGATGTACTCTCTTCTGCCCTTATTGTAAGACAGTAAAGACACATTTTGAACAGAGTCAACGGTCCTTTTTAAACGGCATTGTTTTTCTCAATGAAGTATTTATATATTGTTTTCCATTGTTGAACTCTTATTAATATTTATCATGCTTAATTTTAAGGGGATTTTCCTATCATTCAAAATATATCAAATGTTCAGTGTAGGACAAAAATGAAACAAATACAGCTACCAAGCATCACTGGTCAGTGACTGTTGGTAGTTGCATTGATAATTGGCCATGACTGGTTGGTTCTTCGTAAATGATTGGTGACATTTATGTCCTAAATTAGAAATTAACATTTTTTTCGATGGGTATCCAATTAGTAATACTTACAGAAGTTTTTCTTATAAAATAAAATGCACTCAATTACAAGGCACAAAAAAACAAACAGTGATAATTTGGACTCTCATAAGTTTTGTAAGAAATCAATAAAATCAACTATTTTTCTTGGTTCGTGTATATAGGTCAGCTGTACCTTATAATAAGGTCTAGAGGAAGTATTATGTACCGTACCATTGCATTGATATTGATATAAAATATTATGTCCTTAAATTTTATATATATTCGTTTCATTTGCAGGACCCACCATCAGAGTATGTCATACCAAGGGTGAGCCCATACCGCCTTGCAGCTCATCTTACATCGGCTTTTGCCATTTATTGTGGCCTCTTTTGGACGGGTCTCTCTGTTGTTATGCCCGAACCTCCTGCCAAGTCACTTGCCTGGGTACAAGGAGCAGCAAAAGTAAAGCGTCTTGCCCTTCCAGTTGGTATCCTCGTTGGACTTACAGCTATCTCAGGTGCATTTGTTGCTGGAAATGATGCTGTATGTAAACATCGGTTCTATGTATTTGGATCACCATGACATATTTAAAAAAAGGCTTGCACAGTTATGAAACTCACACACATTTTAATACCGCTACCTCTGTTCCCAAAAAGAGCCATGTTTTAATTTTATTGTTAAGGTTAAGAATGACTCCCCCCAGGACGAAGGTAGTGTTTGAATTCCAGCTCCTATCTCTATGGGGAAAAAGTGTTCTTGAGGGAAATTTGTTGGGTGGTTTTAATCCAGGGTCATGCATTCAATACATTTCCTAAAATGGGAGACCAGTGGATTCCAGATGATGTTTTCAGTGTGAAGCCACTCATCCGCAACTTCTTTGAAAACACTGCAACTGTCCAGGTAAATGTCATCCCCGGATAACTATTTTATGCCTATCTCCATCACAAACTCAGCTTGTGCAGTTTAAGATTTTTATCGTCTTAGGACCATCTACCAGCTCAAGATTCCAAGGATGAAAGACTTCAAATTTAGGTGGTGAATGGTTGCCAGAACCAAAAAGAAATCATGAATTTCATTTATTTTACTTTTTTATCAGTTCTTTATTAAATTTAAAAATAATAATCCAGGAAAGAATTTTCATTGAAAGTAAACATAAAAATAATTAAATAATAAATAAGTTCCGGAATTCATTATTTTTTTAATCTTAAGTTGATAGTTTCAACTTTCAACCCTTCAGGTTCTTAATTGATAGTTTCTGTGTTTCATGTCCTTGAATGATTGGTAAATGGTAATTATCTTTCGGGTCTTCAAGTCTTCAACTGATAAAATTCATGAAGAAAAAAGAAAAGTTGGCAGCTAGATACTCCATATATATGAATTGCTTGCTGATAAATTTCTATTGGCTGAATTGTTTGCTATGTTTCATTCTTTTTATTTTTTAATTGTATTCATTAAAGTTGTTTAGAATTGTTTTTTATGTTCAAATCTGTTATCTGGAATTCTGCAGCTTGACCATCACATACTTGCCACTGCAACATTAACCTCCATAGGTGGCCTATGGTGGGCAACAAGGAAACTAGACATCCATCCTGCGATACGTTCTTTAATCGGAAGCACTGTGGGCATGACTGCTCTTCAGGTAGAATACGGGAAAATGAAAAATTAAAAATGATAAATTTTCAAACATTTTTAGCATATAATTAGTTTTATGTGTTTAAATAATACATAACTAAATAAAAATGAGCATTAATAAATATCAGAAAAAGTTACGGAGTTTTGTTTATTTGTTTTTATATTTTCCCCAACAATTTCTGTTAATCCAATTAATTCTCTAATTTCTACTTCCTTTTTATTTCCCCTAGTAGTTTCTGGGAAACAAATGTCAAGGGAAATAGGTTTTATATACCTTGGGTTGTATGAAGGAGAATCAAATTCCCTACACTTTTGTGTAGTTTGAACCGAAATTTTCTTGCATCCATTTTTATACTGTAATTTTTATTTCAGTGTTCCAAATAGACCTGATAGGTTTCGGGATCTGCTGCATGTCCTTAGGACAAACAATACATTCTTGTTTCTTTCGGCTGTCCGATTGAAATCGGGTGGTTGTGATCCCGCAAGCAGCAATGGAACCCCTCTTCCCATGTACAGACTACAAGCTATAATCTGTTTAATTCACAGGTCAGCTTGGGCATATCAACACTTCTTTCGTACGTACCTGTTTCATTAGGGACAGCTCATCAAGCCGGAGCTTTGACTCTTTTAACACTTATGGTTCTGCTCAACCACACTGTGAGGCGCCCTTCTTTGAATCTTCTCAAGTCATTGCCTCCAATTACAAGAACAGTATGAATGTATGATTGCTTCTTCTTCTGTTTTTATATTTATATATATATATATATATATATATATATATATATATATATATATATATATATATATATATATAAGTCAAATATTCTGATGAAGCTTTTGCTTCTCTGCTTAACTATTTTATCGCTTTTTGTTTATTAAAATGCTGATATCATTTTACATTTGTTTTACGCGGCTTAGGCGAGTCATGAACTGTGATATTTCAACCATGAATAAACAACAAGTGTAATATTGTTTAGCTTGGCTCTTTAATCTAGCAATATCGTTATTGTAAGATGTCGGTTTTAGTAGAATTTGGGGATGATTTTTATTTTCGTTTTCTTAAATGATGGTGTCAGACTGCCAGGTCATATGTGACCTGGACTGAGCACCAAGCCAAGACTAAGCCGGGATCACGGAAATCATAAGTTGGAAGAGTGAACCGGAAAGTTTTGGCCCAAGAGACCAAGTTGGGATTGGACAGAGTCATTCCCAATGGACTGGACCAGACCGTTTTGATCTTTTTTTTTTAAATGTTTTTGTTTAAAAATATTAGGCTATTATCTATGATTGTCCAAAAACAACTACCATATTGGCTTTGTGTTTCTATTATTTTTATGTGTCTTGTTTACTCTACGAGCTTTGCCAATATATTTGTATCATATATTTTGGTGAGTGCAATACAATGCATTCTATATTTCTATATGAAGATAACACATCCATCATTCAGGAATAAAGCATAGTCTAGATTCAAATAATTCAATAGTAGGAATTATAGGATACTTGTTTGAAACTCCTAGGAAAAGGAGTATGAAATAGAAGAAAGTTTAAAATCTAATGGAATTATAGATGCATTGTTTTAATATTTGATGATTAAATTGTCATTTACGACTTACGAGTATTAATTATTTCCTAAAAAAGAAAAGTGAGAACCTTAGAATGAGACGAATGGAGTATTTGTTAGATGTTTATCTCGAATTGTCTATTTTACAACTTATCGGAATGCGCTCCTAACCAAGGTATACATCTAGAAACAAACTATTTGGGGAAAAAATCAATGATGAAGTTGATAAGTTAAAATGGGGGTTATAAAACATCAAAACGAGATCTAAGATTTTTTTTATTTGATAGCGGTGAATATTTAAAGACCACATGGTTAGATGTAGTGATGGACCCGGGCCGGGCCAAGGCCCGGTCGGGCCTCGGGTCAGGTAATGGTAGGCCCGGGACCGGCCCGGGCAATGGCCGGTTCCGGTTCGGGCTAGGCCACCCGCCGGGCCGGGTCGGGCTAGTAATTTTTTTTTTAATAATTATATATTATACAAATTCCTATTAAAAACAAAGTTCAAGTGCATTTATTTGAAATAAGAACAACATTTGAGAATTGAGAAAAAAATAACAATACGAAATACATTTTCTAATGAATATCAATTGAGATTTCCGTCACCGTTGGTTGTTGTTTTCCCTCTATCACAAGACTTCATATGTTTTATTGGCATCCCGTATCCGTATGAACGCCCAAGCAACACTCTTTCTTGCACCACCTGCAAGTTGCCCACCACAGTCCGGTCTTCGGGTCCTTCCACTTGTCAAAATACAAGCCTTTTTAACTGTGTGTGAGTTTCATAACTGTGCAAGCCTTTTTTTAAATAAGTCATGGTGATCCAAATACATAGAACCGATGTTTACATACAGCATCATTTCCAGCAACAAATGCACCTGAGATAGCTGTAAGTCCAACGAGGATACCAACTGCACCCGAACCGGACCCAGACCCAAGAACCAGGCCGGTTCCGGGCCCAGACCCAAGAACCAGGCCGGTTCCGGGCCGGGGCGGCCCGAACCGGGTCCACGCCTAGTGTAACACCCCGGCCACGCAGGCCCCGGGGTAGTTACTCCAGACCTCTAATACTGTCCCCACAAACCACCACAAGTCTTTACCGCGCACTTTGTCTTCATTCATGCGCGCCCTGAAAAACTTCCCAGGGGGTCACCCATCCCAAGACTAGTCCCGAGCAAGCACGCTTAACTTTGGAGTTCTTAGGTAATGAGCTTCCTTAAAAGGAGATGCACCTCTGTTGATATGAGTAGTACTATTAATCCATTTATATTAAATCTCAAGTGTTACACCTAGTTAGATGTATCTAAACAAGATAAAATAGAAATAATAATTGATGTTTGGAGCAACATGTTTAGAAATATATCAACATTCATTTATAGAGAGAATTCCCTAAATAGGAGTAAAAACATTTTAAAATTCCAAAATAGGAGTATCATGTTTTTTATTCCCTGAATGGGAGTAAATTTCTGCCAACTTTGGCATTACAACTTTACAAGGCTTTAAACATGACATTGTTTTCCAAACTTGGTAGATTACTTCTATTCAGGGAATAAAAAATATGATACTCCTATTTTGGAATTTCAAAACGTTTTTATTCCTATTTAGGGCAATTTCTGTAAATTTTTATGTTCTTTCATTTGACACCAATGTTGCATGTATAGTTTTAAAAATAAATTGAAGAACATTCGGTGTCTAATTGAAATACCAAAATTCAAAATTATTTTTCTAATCATGATTTATTTCCCACAAGACCAAGTTTAGGCTAAAAAAATTATATGAGACCAATATTACATACATAGTACGGAGTATATAACATTAGGAAAAATTGAAATATCTACTTCATTGGACCAAGTTTAGGCTCAGATTTTTCTTAGCGGAGTCGGTATATATGCAATATTGGTATGATATGATAGACCATAAAAATTATGAATTTTGCTATAATATTTTTGTCTAAGCTTAGTTTGGTGAGAAAGAAATTTCAATTGGAGATTTGGAGATACTAAAGTACAATTTTGAATTTTGATATTTTAATTGAACATCGCATGTTCAATTAAAATTATATATTCAACATTTGTGTCAAATGAAAGATCACAAAAATTATGAATGTTTATATATTTTTATATAAATTGGAGCAAAAATAAAAAAGATATCCATTTAAAGAAAATGAATGTTTTTTAATTTGAGATCCCATCTTTGAGGTTGGCATTTGGATTGTTGCGATGAATTATCATACGTAAGTCACCACTCAACAGTATTTTGAGAATTATTTTTAACTCAATCCTATTTTCATAATTATTTATTTAATTTGCATTAACTCGATAAAACTCCATGAAGTATCCTTCAATACTATTCAAATATTTAAAACTAAAATATACGGAGTATCAAATACCAGAGTATCATTTTTGAATACATCAAAATTGCTAACAAAACATTATTAGTATTTTAGCATAGTGAAGAACAAATATTTTTAATTTTGTAAATATATTTATATATGTTCATTAGTATAAAATTCTATATAGCAATTGACCATGTTTTTTAGTATTGACCGGGTTGACCCGTCATCCGATCTTTCATCTGGGTCACTTCCCAATTCGATTTTTAAAACAATGAGTATATAATGTACAGTAGAAAGGTACTCTACAGTCTACGAGTATATAACAACTAAACATGATACAAGTTTAACATAAAAAGGTAGTAGGATAGACTTCCTGTGAAGTTCATTTATTCACAAGTGAGCAAAGTCGTGGCAACTGGCAACCGTCTAAGAAAGGGTAATTCTATAAACAACACCCAAATTACTATGTACAAGTGTACAACCACTAATTTAAATACGATAGTATTAATTAATTAAATTAACTCAAATATCTGAACTGCTCTTATTATAAACAACACAACCATCGTTATACACATCATCGTTAAATTCAGCCAATGCTTCTGCTGCGCAAGTACTCATACTTGAAATGCTGAAACCCTTTGCCCAAGTTCCACGATGATGAATTCAATTTTCAGCTTCATTCAATTTGATCAATGAAGTTAGCTCGCACCCTGCATCAATAAAATAGGAAAAAAAAGCTTTATGATTTGTTGTACAATTATCACACACCTTCCAGAATCTATGAAATTTGAACGGAGACTAAAAAATTCTTGATACAAACAAAACACTAGTGGTAGTCAGATCCATTTTTTCCACAAACCCCTTCTTTAAATTGAATTTGGGGATAACCATGTTCCAAATCCGAATGGTATACCTTCCAAGAATCAACTTTCAGAGGCCAAATAACAAGAGCTATCATTGTGCGCACATAATTGCAACCCAAATTCTAATTTGCTTGTTTTTCTATTTAGTTTATTCAAAAAAATAAGTATATTTTCTAGTACTTGAATTTTACTTCTATGTTACCAATTCAATTATCATTTTTTAGCACAACTGCAATTATCAGTGCAGAAAACAAATTGAAACTATGTCAAGACATAATTTCTAAAGAGCTCCTCCTCCTCTCACCTACAATGCGGCTTTCCTTATTCTCAAAATTATGTATTTGTACCAGAATATAGGGTTGTGTAGCAAATTGGAAACATTTTAGACTTGACTCCGCAGTCGAGTGGGAGACCCCATATTTAGTTCATATTAAGGATTTTAGTGGCATACTTTCAACACATGAGGGTGGTCCAAGTGAGGAAGTTATTAACGTTGAAGAAAACAAATAGGGAGGGCATTTCGGGCACTCCCCGGTGGAATTTTTTGATGAAATTTTTTGAAAACAAATAGGTACATTGTATGAATGGGAGAAGGCCTCAGTCACATTCATTGCATCAATAGGAGTATATGGCTTATGATTGAAACAGACTAATTTTCCAGATATTACATTTCACGAATGAAATAATACATGATTAAGAGGTTACTTGGTGATAGGTTGGGGTTAGTTATTTGAAAAGCTTGAGCTGATTCAGTAAGCTTTCTCAAGTATATTTTTCAAAACAGCTACCTGAACTCTAGTTTGTAGTTTCAGTTCAACCTCATTTTCTAAAGAAGATTTCTAAGGCATTTTATTTATATATGTTATTGACTAATTTTATCAGGTAAATTTTACCAGATAGTATAGCAGCTAGCTTGTATAGGTGTATACTATAACAACTGAAAATCTATGGAGTTTTAATTTATAATTTAGTAAATGAATAACCTTGTTTTAACCTAGCTTGTTAAGCAAAAGATTAAATGGGCATTTCATCTTCCATGCTCTTCGTGACCTAATAAAATGCCAGACCAAGTAAACCTATACAGCTTACATTAAACCCAAAAAGGAAAAAAACTACAGTTTAGTTAAGCCATTGAATTTACTACTAATATGTGTATTTAATCACAGAATATACTACAAGTACTACTTTACTACATCACTCCTTTGAGCCGCTCTTCTCCATTGTCCATTTGACAGTACATATTAGGAAAAAGTTGTATTTACTACTACATCACAAAATTGATTACAACAAAATGGATTTTTAGGGAATAGACTCGATAGAAGCATAGTGAAAAAACCAAATAAATCTGATTATCATCAGGAAATAAGACTTACTGCGTAGATTTGAGTCTCATGTTGGATATGGACAAATTGTCAATCTCAGTAACCACCAGGTCCTTACGGAGGAAGACTAGAGTTCCATCTGCAATATTAACAGGGATAAGAACCAAGAGAGCTACAATAGCTACTGGTCTGGATATTATTAAACTGTCAAAGACAGATAATTCATTACTTAGGAATAAAAAAATAAAGGAAATTAAAAATATAAAATAAATAAATGCACAACACACATACAAATCGTCTTAAAATAAAGCCTACATTAACCTCCATCCATCAGAATTGACCTTCATCAAAATAAAGTTGCACCACATTCACCACTTAACAAAATAATTATCCAAATAATATAATGGAAATTACAACATCTCAAATAACAATCCTTAACATGGACATAAGACTTGTCTACTCGTATTAAAAAAACAGAACTTGTAAAGATAAGTAAATAGTGTTTCAGATTTGGGATTTCAACAGTCTAAAGTTTGATACGATTACATTATCTACCAATTTCAGTTCATATATGGATATTTGAAACCAGATCAAAAATTTCTTCCAAACATTTGAACAGACCGGAAGTAAAAGCAAAGTTAAGATGGAGCGAAGTAAATGAGTAATACTTACCACTACCATACATGGCATGTTTAAGGAGCCTTAAGAAACCATGGGATGCTGAGATGGAGCATCGAACTCGAACTAAATGGAAGTATCAATGGAATTGTGTGCTCCTTACTTGTGCCCTGTGGGTGGTTGTGAAGACTTGCTGACTGTGGATATATCCATGGAATCATCTCTCTCATCTGGTGTGTCATTTCGATTTGCTGGCTGAAGGAAGAAATGAGATATGGATCTTGCTTCTTCTCTTCACTCTCATTCTGTAAACTTTAGAGCTCAGACATGTGCAGTGGCGCGTGGTGGATGTGTGTATAAGCATGAAGCTATGAGTACATGTTCCCAAAGAACTGAAATGGCGTTAATATGAATTAGAATTGAGACGGCATTAATATGAATCAAAACTGAGACAACGTTATAATAAGGGTAAAATTGGAATTACACCGTAATACGAGAGTGTGTGTCTGTAACTAACAATCCAAGCCGGCCCACTTCTTAAATTCCTTAACATACTCAATCCTCTTTTTCTGCACCTCATTTTTCGCATCAAACACCTTCATGCGACAATAAAGACCCTTGTGATACTTCAGGAATTCATATTTAAACATCCACTTGTCTAGGTACATATTGCTTTCCTTCATAAGGCCAATTACCTCCATCACCCTTTCAAAATAACCACCCCGAAGAAAGCTCAACAATATCATCTCATACAAACCACAGTTTTTCAAGGCCACGCCATTCTCTATGCTCCTCCTTATATCCCCCCATAAATGTGTAATTTCACGATACATCCCCACAGAAGAATAACCGTGAATTAGATTGATGTAAGTTGCAACATTTGGTTGGATCTTCATCTTTTTCATTTTTCTGTATGCCGTTTTGGCATCACCTAGCATTTGTGCCTTCATGAAGAAATAGATAGAAGAATTGAATTTATACACCACAGGAGATGTTATTGCTTCTTTCTCCTGTTGTCTTATATCCCGGGCTAAAAGATTATTCACATCTGATTTCCCTGAACAAGTTTGTTTTTGTAAATCACATATTCCCCCATCATCTGCTTTATGAAGATGTTTTAGGACCAATTCAGCTTCCCTAAACATTGTTAGGTGGTGATAGGCTGACAAAAGAGACATGTAAGAACTTTTGGCCAGTCGATTTCCTTCCAAATCTAAGTCATCCAGAATGTCATGGGCAGTTTCAAGCCATCCAAGAGACACACATGCATCAACCACATCATCAAGTATGTTTCTAGTGGAACTTGGTGGTAGGGCCTTGTTGATCCTACATAGAAGCTTTGACAAGTCAGTTATTCTCCCACATTTCTTGTACTGTAGCATGAGCTTGGCAAGGGCTTTCTTGGTGAGAAGAAACCCCCCTTCTTTATTACAGGTGACAAACCTGTGATTGGGTCCCACATTGTCAAGAATTGTGTCCTTCTGTAGTAAGTAAGGCACAACACGTAGTGTTAACCCCTTCTTAAGATGGTGTGATCCTCCTAGTGGGACCAGGCAAGGTTTAACAGGTTCCTTCCTGTCATACGGGGCATGGCCAGATACATACATACCCAGTATAAGTTCAGAAGCGGAATCGATATCATCAAACTTGAAATGCAAGCTCAATAGGCTTTCATAGAACTGTCGATAGTGACACATCAGATTACCAAGCGGAAACCGATCAATGTGCTCTTTAAATTTCATAAGTTCATCTCGTGTACCATTCATCTCATGAATTAGAGAAATGCATGTAATGGTTTGAACATCAGCTGTAACTGCAACTTGGGCCATCAGCTCAATGATACATTGGCCTTTGATAGATGACCCAAACCTCACACAAGCATCAAGAACAATGTTGAAAATCATAGTGTCGGGTTTTGTGCAGAATTTCCCATAAGTGGTAGGCTTGTTTGTGGTGGATTGTTGAAACACATCACAAATCTCAAACAAGGTATTTGAAGCAAGGACCATTCCGTTCTCTGTCTTCACTAAATGAAGAAATATCATTTGTAATATATTAGATGGCGGTAATCTCTTTTTAAGGAGAATCAATCTAAGAACCGTTGACGCTCGAATAGGCATTTGGGCTCTTGCCAGTGAAAGGGAAAGCTTAGTCATTAAGTCCAGCTGAAGTAACCCAAAATTATCCTTCCGAATAGAAATGACCAAATTGCATGCCTTCTTAAGCCAATAGGAATCGGACGAATAAGCCATCTCAGTTACCAACCTGGTCACAAGAGAGTGGTCAGGGAAACCATATAGGCGCTTGAAATCTTTGTAAGTATCCCACGCCTCATCAATATTGTGATGCATTAAAGCGACTTTAAGGTTTGTCAGTAAAACATCCTGGGAGGATCCTTGCCAACATAATTTTTCTGGTTTCATATCAGTAGATAAATTCCCAAAACAATGGGCTTGACTATGCTTACAATATTCATACGAGAAACATAACCTACTGGCCATGTACGTAAGGACATAGCTTCTGTTTGAACTCACTTTCAAGGCACTACTGCTACTGGTACTTGGAGTCACACGGAGCACTGACGAGTAACACCTAATCAGAGTGAGGTGTGATAAATATTTTCTTAATGTGGGAGCCATCCAATAGAACTATTTAAGCACACCATATATTTCAGGCTGAATGCTCTTTCCAGCAGCATTTAGGTACTTCAAACTGCACAAATAATCATCATAAAGCAGTGGATGAAAAGACAGGAAACAAAACATAGTTTATGAGTAGTTTACTATTTCAGACATTACAGAAAAAACACAGTGATTGTCTGTTACATTAAAACACCATTAAGGATGACTCCAAAATCTGCAACATCGTTAGAATTGGAACTAAAATTGCACTAGACAAATATATAGCATGATGGCATCCATATTTGACTGCTACAAAGCATCAATAAGTAGTTAGTAGTAATAATGCCCTACCTGAGAAATTATTCATTTAGTTTATCCATGTGCAATAATCTGAATTTCCAAATAACCCTTCATACGTGTGTATCTCAAAACAATATGTTGGACTATGCTTATCACATTCAAACGAGAAACATAGCCTACTTTTCATGTATTTAAGGGCATAGCTTCTGTTTTGAAGTCTCTTTCAAGGTACTAATACTACTGGTAGTCTGGTACTTGAAGCCATATCAGTGGCAGATCTAGCCCTTATGTTGGGTGTTCAAAACCAAAGTAAAATTAAAATGACAAAATTCATTTAGTAAGAGTAAAACATAGGCAAAGTGCATTAACTCCTAACTGGGGAAGTTTTATGTTTTCAATAGAACAAAATAAGTCCTATTTTGGGAATAAAGCATAACTATTGATATTTGTGCAATTTTTGTCTATGTTTTACTCAAATTTCGAGCAATTTCTTAATTAAAATTAAAATAATCACAATAATCTTTCACCAAACATAAAGACACCAGTAAATTTAACCAAACATTCAACAAAAGTATACTGCCACAGCTGACATTTACTGTTTTACAGTTGAGACATTCAAGCAGACTTGAGGTATAAATGTAGAATACTATACTCCGTATTAGAAAGGCAAACTAGGCATCAGGAAGCAATGGGGATTGGGGTTTGGAAAGGGTGTGTACGGATTTCAGATTAGGATTACAGACTTTAGGTTATAAACATCTAATTTCTGAATGAAGAATTGAAGAGGCTAACCACTAACCCGGAATGGAGGGATGGAGGCGTGGAGGGATGGACTGCTGGAGGTGGTGCGCCGCCGGGACGGTGCCGTGATGGAGCCAGGAGATATTCGCGATTGCCGACTGCAACTCTGCAAGTCTGGAACGCCGTGTCACTGCGAGTCTGCGACAGCCGACAGAGCCACAGGCGCACAGAGAGAAGACGGATGGCGGGCCGTCGAGCGGGGGACTGAAGGAGGAGGATCCAGGATTAAAGGAGACGAGGACTGGCAGGAATGAGGAAGAGCTAGCGGGGGAGAGGAGTGATAGACATGGACTCATAGGCTGTAGGAAGAAGACAAAGGTCTTTTTTGCAACGGCTTCTGCTTTTAATGAAATGGTGAGAAGTGATTAAATAAAAGTTGATAGTGTTTGAGAAAAAAGTGATTTTGAAAAGTAAAAGTGGGTAGTGTTTGGTAAAATAAGTGCTTTTGTGTAATAGAAAAAGTAAAAGCACTTTTGACGCGGAAGCCGAGAAAAATAAAAGTTGTAGTGTTTGGAAAAATAAGTGCTTTTTTAAAACCAAAAGCTGAGAAGTGCTTTTTTAGAAACAGTTGCAAACCAACCCTAAGAGTGACACCCACTAATGTCCTATGCTATAATTACGAGTGATAGCCACATAATTATTAGCAAATAAATTATTTATCTCCTTATATGAATGATTTTATACAATTTTGGTAAGTTTTTCCCTGCAATGTCAACATTAGACGGTTTCCTTGACATTGTGGAGAAAAACTTACCAAAACTGTATAAAATCATTCAAATAAGGAGAGAAATAATTTATTTACTAATATTTATGTGGTCATCTCTCATGACACGTGTGCACCGTGCACATTGTACCATTGAAGATGCTCTAAGCTATTTGGCACTATGAGGGTAGAGGAGTGATGGACTCATAAGCTATTTTGGCACTATGAACTAAATTAGACTATTGTCTGAATTAGAGAGCAGAAACTAAATTAAATTAGAGAGCTAAATTTTGAAGAACTTGGTCTGAACTACTAACTGAATTAAATAAATTCGTATGGCTAAACAGCTGAAAAAATGATGTAGTATCTTTATATATATAAAAGCAGAATCGTGAGAACAAAGTGAACAATTCTGGCCACTAGATTATTACACGTGTCAGAAGATAATTAAATTGAAAACATAACAGAACATTCACGATTACAATTCCTTGCTTTTCTCAGAATCAGGCACGTGTCAAATCTTTATTGCTTTACTAATTCAACAAGTAGTCGCACAATTGAATCACGATTGCACGACCTCTCTGCCATGACTGCGACAGTTTCCCCTGATGGATAGTCTACCCGGGGGTATCTTATCCGAGGGGTTATTGCGGGAATAACTTAGAGAGAAGTCAGAGTAAATAGGAGGAGAGAGAGTCGATTTTATTAAATGAACTCAGTGTGTGTAATCGAGATGTCGATCATGTTTTACAAGGAGAAATGGGCTGCTATTTATAGCAGCAATAAATGCGATGAGAGTACACGTGTCAGCAATCCAACGGCCGAAGGGTCACATCAGCCAGTTGGTACCGGCAGTGGTACGTTTACCGCATTGAATGCGGCTGGCGGATGTGACGTGGCATTAAATGCGGTGGTTGGCTGTCTCCAAAAGGAATCTTCGATGATTGAGTGTGTTTAGCCGAAGGCTCCTGGCGTAGCCGGGGGCTCCATGCGACCAGGACCCCTGTGTAGCCGAAGGCTCTGATGCCGAGGGCCTCCCGGTGCCGAGGGCTCCGCAGTGCCGAAGGCTCATGTTTTTCGCCGTTTTCTCCCGGTAGCTTCTTATGCCAGAGAAGGCTATTCTGTGAGTTTTGGAGCCTTCGGCCAAGGAGGCCGAAGGCACCCCCAGCGTGTATTCTGGGCTACTTTGAGGCTTGGGCCGTCACAATTGGGCCTGAGTTGTTCTCTGGGCTCGACGAACTTGTGTAGGAGAAGCAGGAGTCTATGGGCCGGGGGTTCCTGGGCCATATACTCCATCAGGAGTCCCTCACTCCTTTTGCCGAAAGGTACTTGAGGGAAAAGGAGTAGTTGTGTTGATTCTCCTGGAGGCTTCATCATTTCGTTGGGTGCCTTTGCCGGAGAACTTCCCTTCTGCTGATTGCCGAAGGCTTCCCTCAGTCCCGCACATGTCGAGGGTTTTCTGAGGGAGGCATAACACCTGTATGACTACCGAAGGCTTTCCTCAGTCCCTCACATGTCGAGGGTTTTCTGAGGAAAGCATAGGTGTATTGCCTTCATGTGTTGTGACGAGGGCTGCTTCATTTCCGCAAGTGACTCGGGGAGAGCTCGTGATATTCTGCCTCTGCCGAAGGGTATATTGAGGTATGTACCCGAGGGTTTTTATTCTGATGTCCGCTTGAAGAAATATTTGTATTTTGTTCTGTTGTGATGCCCGAGGGGTGTATCCTAGTCCCTCACTCCTTTAGGCCGAAGGCGAGTTTGGGCTGAAGGAGTCATGATGTGTTGATAAGCTCCCGAGGGGTGGTAACTTTGAAGAGCCGAAGGATTACGCTGCTATATGCTCGAGGATGCAATATTGACAAGCCGAAGGCTTATGTTGCTGCGGGCTCGAAGGCGCTTGGTGGAATTCGTTGTCCGGAGGCTGCGGATAGTGATAGCCAGAGGCCACCATTTGAGGGCACCCTAATGTTCGAGGAATATAGTTGTTGTAATAGAGCCGTTGGAAGGGGGGTTGACGTGGCGTGTCCTCATTGGCTGGAGGGGGGCGGCTGCCATCCATTGGCTGAACCGGCGGCCTGTAATGATGGGCTTTTCAAAACGAGGCCCATCTTTCGAGGCTGAAAGCCTATATATACCCCAAGCGCAAACCTATTTTCTTTGCGCGAACTTGAGTGATAGCGGAGCTCTGCCAATTTTTCTAGAGAGAGAAACCAGTATTTTCGATCAAACCCTACTTCCGAGGTCAGTCCTTCTCCTGTTCTTTACTTCCTTAGCACTTTTGCTATTTCCCCTCTTGATTTAGTGTTAGCGGCCTTAGAACCTTAGGGACCTCTCCTACCCCTCTATTTGTCAGTATCGTACGATGTCGTCGGAGGATGATTCTCAGAACATGTCAAGGGAACCGTCGGTGCAATCCGAGAGCTATTCGGACGCCGATTCTTCGAGTGAGCAGCTCTCGGCCGATAATGACGCCGCGGTAGCCGAGGAGATGCAAAACCATATTCGAGCCGAGTTGGAAGCCGAGGATTTTGAACAAGTAGCAGAGGATGAGGAGCTAGCCCTCGCGCTCCAAGTGGCCGAGGAGGAAGAAGAAAAAGAGAGGCAACAGGTGACTATCGCCGTACTGCCTCCGGACGCTGGAGAAGCGAGCTGCTCCCGTCCTCTTAACCCCAACCCCATCCGGGTGGCTCCCGGGAAGAAGAAGAAGAAGAAGAAAGGCGGGGTGGCTCCGAAAAAGAAACCTGCTGCTGTGGACGCCGGCCAACCAGTGGGCATTCCTGAGGGGCACTCTTATTTGAACACTGATGCTCTCGAGCTAAAGACAGCGGCCGTAGCTTCGGATTATCAGGCCACACAGTTCCTTGTTGGTCCTTCGGCGCAGGTGGTGGAGCCGGGGCCAGAAGACTTGCTGTCTCGTCCTCCCGAAGGGTGCTTCGCGGTTCACATCCTGTCGATGGAGCTGGGCCTTCGCTTCCCGCTTCACCCTTTCTTGTTAGAGTACCTCCGGTTCGTTGGTCTCGCCCCCTGCCAGCTGACCCCGAACAGCCATTCATACATCGCCGGGTTCCTCGCGCAATGCCGGAGCCGAGGGGTGGATCCTACTTTGGACCAATTTTTCCTGTCATTTAATCTTTGCAGAGGGGGGGCCGCCAACAGCGAGGGCTTTGCCAATCTCCAACAACTACCGGCGTGGAGGCTATTCTCAGAAGTACCTTCGTCCCATAAGGGATGGAGGGACCGCTTTTGCTATCTCAGGATGCCGGGAGCATCTTTCCCGAGGCCCCTCCGCAACCATTTCCGAAGGCACCCCAAAGTTGGTAATGCCGCCCTTGAGGGTGCGGGGAAAAAGCTAACGGCGAAGCCGCCGGGTTCAGAGAAGCTGACGACCATCAAAGCTGCTACGCTCCCGGAGGAATTGTTTAAGTTGAAATTCCTGCGGTACCGTTTGCCGGGGGAGAAGGACGAGAGATACCCCCTCCTTGACCGGGGCTATCAGAGCGCCGGAGGTTGTGACCGAAGGGCTCTTGTTTTAGTACTTAGAATATTTTCTCTTCGATTTGTTTTGTCGTTGATTCTAACTTCCTCTCTGTTTTCTTGCAGGCGACATCATGGATCCAAAGGCTTTTGCTAAGCTTTCCAATAAGCTGTCCAAGGAGAAGAAGAAGAAGGCTGAGGGGCCTTCTAAGCAGAGAGCTGTCGGGGAGATTTCCCCAAAGCCGGAGGCCACAAGGGGCCCAGAGGGCGTGGGGCCCTTGAAAGATGCTGATACATGCGTTGTTGCCGAAGGCTCCCGAGTCCCGGAGCTAAAACGGAAAAATGCCGGGAAGGGCACCACGCTCCCGGAGAAGAAGCAGAGGAGGGGGGATGCCGAACAGAAGGCTCCCTCCGTAGTGATTATTGACGACCCCCCAGCCGGCCAACCGTCAGCCTCTGCTCCCCTGGAGGATCTTGTCGAGGGGGCCTGGCCCCTCGAGACTGTACACTTCCCAATCAAAAAGGGAACAGCCATCATGCATGGCACCCTCGACCCGAGGGAGTTCTTGAAGGGTGCCACTCCTTCGGTAGATCGGTCCACCCTCAGCCGGTTTGGGGATGAAGCCCTCGAACTCAAGGCTCTCCAAGCTTCGGCCACTGTAAGTGTTCAGATTTTTTGCACCCTTAGTTCCTCTTTTCTTTTCCTTTCTTTGAATAATCTGATATTGAGTGCCTCCTTATATGTTTGCAGGCGAGCCTGGCCTTTGGGGAACTGGTCCGTAGGGCGGAGCAGCATCGCCTTGAGAGGGCTAAATCCGCCGAGGTGACGAGGAAGCTGGTGGCCAATAATACCGAGGCCATTCGGCAGCTGGCGAATTTGGAGGAGGCCCTCCGGCAGGCGGAGAAGAAACTGGAGGCAGCCAAGGAGGAAGCCCGGGCGGAGGGGAAAGCTGAAGCCGAGAGGGCCGCTGCTGAGTCCGCCAAGATAGCCGCCGAGAAGGCTGAGGAGGCTAAAGCGGAAGCTATCTCTAAGGCCAGGGAAGAGGCGGTGGCGGCTTTTATTGCTGACGGCTGGAAGGCCGAAGAGCAGAAGCAGTGGGTGGCCTCAGTGGTGGAGGCTTCTGCTGATGGCTGGGTGAAGGGCCCCGGGGCAATGTGGCTTGCCCTGAAGGGGAAGAGCTTTTATGAGGGGGCTCAATATTTCACTCAAGCCCTGTTGTACCGGAAGCTGGCCCGACATCATGGCGTGGATCCGAAGGCCTTCGAACCGGCTTCCTATGGCCTTCCTCCCTTGCTCCCAGATGTCAGAATTCCCCTCCCCGAGGGTGAGGAGAGGCAGCTGCTTGAAGATTCAGAGCTGGCAAGGTGTGACTCTGATGAAGAAGAGGTCGGGGATGACGCGGTCTCGAAGCTGAAGGAAGACGTCGCCAGAGAGGCAGAGACTTAGAGTTATTTCATGTGTAAACATTTGCCATAGTAGGCTTCGGCTTCGGCCATGTATTGTAAACCAACATCTTATGTACTTGTATATTTCGGTGATGAATGTTTTGCCTTCGGGTCTCATTTTATTGTATGAATGAATGTATGTCTTTGCTTCTCTTCCATCCTTCGCATTTTGAATGTATGATGTCTTCCTTTGTGGACTTAGAAAAATTTCTGAGTGCGACTCCCCACAAGCCTTCGGCTGTAGTGTAGAATTACCGGGGGTTTGTGGTTGTGGACTTAGAAATTTTTCTAAGTGTAAACCCCATCATGAGCCCTCAGTAGTATCCCGGGGTTGCCGGGGGCTCGTAGTTGTGGAGTTAGATACTTTCCTAAGCCAGACCTCTGTTAGGACCCTTCAGATGTGGAGCAAAATCTCAGAAAATAATCCAAGTAAATTCAAACTCCGGTAAAGAATCCTTGTAATACTTCCGGGGTGAAATCCAAGGACCGAGGGCTAAAATGAATTAGACTTGGCAATTTCACTAGGTGAAATTGCATCTTGGGCCCCCGGAAATGCTGAGCCTTCGACTAATGGTGTAGCTTTTGTGTAGCTTTAGGGCCTCGTCAAATAGTTTGAGGCCTTCTTCACCTGTAAGCCTGTGGGCAATAGTGGGGCCTACGACTGCCTGTCGAAGGATTCCGAATCGTGGACTTAGTCATTTTTCCGCAAACTTTCAACAGGTGTTGTAGCGATCCATCGAATGCGAGAATTGCTTGAGCCTCCCATAGATCTCGTGCGTAGCCCTCGGTTGATGGCCATTAGCAAAGTTGCCATAAGTGTTATTGACCATTCGGTTGCCATAAGGTTTGACCCCTCGGTGAACCCTCCAGCTCACGGTTTGTGTAGATTTGAATTGCCTTAGGACTTCGTGTAGCTTCCGGCATGGAACATAGCTGGCTTTGATTCAGCGGAATCTCGGGCCTTCATCTTGGGCCCCCGGGGGAATTCTTGCACTTCAGGGCCTAATGTAGTGAATCCTTCGGCTATGTAGCCAGGTGATTTGTTGAGAGATTTTCTTGCGCCTTTGTAGGAGCCTTCGGGAATATATATCCGAAGTGTTGAGCCTCCGGGGGGAATAGTATCCGGGGAGTTCCTTCCCCCCTACACATCTTTTTTTTTTTTTTAGATGGTGTAGGAGAGGCATCTAGAAACTTGGTGTCTAGGAAAGGCTTGGCCTATATGGGAGGCAACGGAACAAACCGTTGGCTCCCCCTTCGGGAATGACCTTCCGATATCCCGAAGGGTTTGAGGGTCGTTTCCTCGGCCCGAGACATCGTCTGTTGCCTGCTTCCCCTTGGGAGATAGCACGGAAAGCGCCTCGGTTTTGAAAGTCGTCCCCTCAGCCCGAGACATGGTCTGTTGCCTGCTTCCCCTTGGGGGATAGCGCGGGGAGCGTTTCGTTTGTGGAAGTCGAATCCTGGGCCCGGGACATGGTCCGTTGCCTGCCTCCCCTTGGGGGATGGCGCGGAAAGCGTTCCTGGGAAGGGTTTTATTTGTGTGTGGGACACAAATAGCCGGGGGCACTTGGTACCAGCCGGGACCGAGGGGTGTTGCACCCCCCGGTGTTTTTTTTTTTTTTTTTTTTTTTTTTTTTTTTTTTTTTTATGAGAGTATGTAAAAGTATGCATAATGTATGCATGGCTGCGTCCTCGTGGGGTACGGCTTAGTGAGAAAACACTTGGTGTTTTCAAAGAGTGATGGGGGTGACCCATACACTTGGTACTTGGTACCTAAATTGTTGTTCCCCCTCGTGAGAGGAAGAGGCCTCGGGCCTATTTTGGTGGAGAGATGAGGGCTTGGCCACTCATTCGTAGGAGAGAAGGGGGCCTTGGGCCGCTTGTACAATATGTAGGTGATGAAGGCTTGGCCTTTTGATTTATTCTTCAAAAACAGATGGGGCCTTGGACCCTTGATCATTTACACTTGTTGAGGATGAGGGCTTGGCCGCTCATTGATAAAACTTAACTAGGTGGTGCACATTCCAATGTCTAGGAATCTCCGTCCCATTAGGACGTTTTAATTTGTACGTCCCCGACTTGATGATGGCTGAGACAATGTAGGGGTCTTCAAACTTAGGCGCCATCTTTCCTCCTTCGGTGGGTAGACTGGCCTCCCTTCGTCGGAGGACGTAGTCACCCACCTGAAATTCCCGGGAGCGGACCTTGGCGTCGATGTAGCCTTTGACTTGTCTCCTATAGTTTTCGGCCCTGAGGAAAGCTTGTTCTCGGCGTTCTGAGATGAGATGAAGGTCGAGGGCCATGTTGGCGTCGTTGACCTCGGGCTCATATTGTTCCACCCTTCGGGTGGGAAGAGTCACTTCTGTTGGAGCCTTAGCCTCAAAGCCATAGCATAGGGAGAAGGGTGTTTCGCCTGTTGCACGCCGAGGGGTGGTACGGTAGGCCCATAAGATGTTGTGTAGCTCTTCTACCCAGCCTCCCCCTTCGGCTTCCAGCTTCTTCTTCAACCCTTCGAGGAGAGTGCGGTTGGCATTTTCTACTTGTCCGTTGCCCTGAGGGTAGGCAACGGAAGAGAATGTGTGCTTGATGCCCCAAGCCTCAAGGAGGGCACAGAAGGGGGCCGCCTCGAACTGAGTTCCGTTGTCAGAGATGATTTGTTGGGGGACGCCAAACCTTGTGAGGATATTTTTGAGGACAAAGTGGCGGCACCGGGCCTCAGTGATGCTGGCGAGGGGTTCGGCCTCCACCCATTTGGTGAAGTAGTCAATGGCAACGATGATGTACCTGTTGTTGGAGGTACCCCTCGGCAGAGGGCCTACTAGGTCAATTCCCCATCTAGAGAAGGGTATAGCGGTGCTGATGGGGGCATAGTTGACCGCTGGCCTGCCGGGGGGCCTTCTGAAAGTGTTGGCAAGCGGTGCACCTTCGGGCTAGATCAGCACAATCTCTAGCCATCGTGGGCCAGAAGTAGCCCTGAACTATGAGCCTTCGGGACATGGAGAAGGGTCCCTGGTGAGCTGAGCAAGTGCCACTGTGCACTTCCTCCATAGCGACTTCGGCTTCATCTTGGTGCAGGCACCGAAGGAGGGTGCCATTGTAAGATCTTTTGTAAAGCCTTCCATTCTCGAGGGTGTAGCTGGGAGCCCTCAGTTTTGTCAATCTCGCGCGGGCCTCATCCTGGGGTAGTTGCCCTGTGGTGATGAAGGTGATGATGTCGGAGATCCAATCCTCCGGCCTCAGGTTAATGTTCATGACGGGGCTCGCGTGGATGCTTGAGAGGCCGAGTTCCTCAATTCTTGCAATTTTGGAGAGGTGCTCTGGGGATTCATCCGAAAGCTTGGATAGAATGTCGGCCTCGGAGTTTTGAGCCCTCGGTATTTGAGTGAGAGAATGTGCCTCAAACACCTTGAGCAACTCCTTAGCCGCTTCTTTGTATTGTTTCATCCTTCCTTCCTTGGCTTCGTACTCCCCGGAAATTTGACCCACAACAAGTTTGGAGTCACACTTGACGTGGATCATCTTGGCCTTCAGATTTGCTGCCAGCCGAAGGCCACATAAGAGGGCTTCGTACTCGGCCTCGTTGTTGGAGACTTTGAAGGAGAAGCGGATGGCATAATATGCGCGGAAGCCCTCGGGTGTGATCAGGACTACTCCCCCTCCGCATGCTTTGGTGGCTGAAGAGCCATCGGTGTAGAGGGTCCACCATTCGTCTAGGGGTGCCGAAGGCTCCTCATCAGTTGCTGATCTCGCGGTGCACTCCGTCACGAAGTCCGCCAGGGCTTGGCCCTTAATGGCAGGCCTCGGACGGATATCGATGTTGTATTGGCTGAGGAAGATGGCCCATTTCACCATCCGCGAGGAGCTAGTGGGACTCCTCATGAGGGCGCCGAGGGGTTGATGAGTGAGCACTTGGACCGGATGAGCTTGAAAGTAGTGGCCAAGCTTCTTGACGGTCCAAACGATGGCTAGCACCGTCTTCTCGACGGGAGAATACCTGAGTTCGGCCTCCCGGAGGGTTTTGCTGACGTAGAAGATGGCATGTTGGATGCCGTCTTCCTCTCGGACTAGCACTGAGCTGATTGCCGCAGGGCTAACACCGAGATACAAGTATAATGTCTCCCCCACCTTCGGTTTGGAGAGCACCGGGGGAGAAGAGAGGTACTTTTTAAGTTCGTCGAAGGCCTCTTGACACTCAGATGTCCATTGGAAGCCAGCTGTCTTCCTCATGATTTGGAAGAATGGGAGGGCCCTCTCGGCTGACTTAGAGAGGAATCGGTTGAGGGCCGCCAGGCGACCCGTCAACCGTTGAACTTCTTTGACGTTGCGCGGAGGCTCCATGTTGATGATGGCCTGAATTTTCTCGGGGTTGGCCTCAATACCCCTCCGGCTGACCATGTAGCCCAAGAACTTTCCTCCCTGCACGCCGAAGGTGCATTTCTTTGGATTTAGCCGGAGGTTGGATTTTTGCATGATGGCAAAAATCTCCCGGAGGTCGTCGGCGTGAGTGCTTGCCTTTTTACTTTTGACGATCATATCGTCAACGTAAGCCTCCATGGTGCGTCCTAGGACAGCTTGAAAGACCCTGGCCACCATTCGTGTGTAGGTGGCGCCTGAATTTTTGAGGCCGAAGGCCATCACAAGGTAGCAGAAGATGCCTTCGGGTGTCATGAAGGCAGTCTTTTCTGCGTCCTCCTCATGCATATATATTTGGTGATATCCGCGGAAAGCGTCGAGGAATGACATGATTTCACATCCCGCGGTCTCATCAACCAGCTGATCTATGTTTGGCAGTGGGAAGGGGTCCATGGGGCACGCCTTATTCAGATCCGTGTAGTCCACGCACATGCGGAAGGTAGGAGGCTTCTGTGCGAGGACTACGTTTGCCAACCAAGAAGGGTATTTCACCTCCTTAATGTGTTTGATGGAGAGGAGCATAGATACCTCCTTCTTCACGAACTCCCTTCTCTCGGCTGAGAGGGGTCTCCTCCGCTGCTGTACTGGTTTGGCCGAAGGGTCCACCGCTAGGCGGTGGGTGATAACCCTTCGGTCAATTCCGGGCATATCCTCCGGCCCCCATGCAAAAACAATGGAGTAGGCGCGGAGGGCTCTGGTGATGCCAGCCCTCAAGTCTTCGGGGAGCTTGGCTCCAATCTTCAGGACTCTCTCCGGCTTGGCCGGATCGAGTATCAAGTCTTCGGTCTCCTCCGCAGGCTCAGCCCTCGGCCTTCCTTCTTCTTCCTCCAGGGCCTTGGCGGTGATGGTGTCAACTCGAAATTCAGTTTTGCTAACCTTCTTGGTGAGCTGAAGGTAGCAGGCCCTGGAGAGTTTCTGATTCCCCCTTGAGTAGCCGATGCCGGTGGGTGTGGGGAATTTGAGACAGAGGTGCCTCATAGAGATGACGGCCTCCAAGTCCTCGAGGGCAGGCCGGCCGAGGATGATGTTGTGCGCGCAGTCGAGGTTGACGACGACGAATTCCACTTCGAGCTTGGCTCTATGGGATCCGTCGCCGAATTCGACCATGAGTGTGATGACGCCCTCGGCGTCGATGCTGTCCCCCGTGAATCCGGAGAGGGGGGTGTTGATGTGTCGGAGGGACCCTCTGTCGAGTCTTAACTCCTGGAAGGTGCTGAGGTACATGACGTTGACAGAACTCCCCGTGTCGACATAAGTCCTGTGGATGATGGCGTCGTTGATCTCAGTGCGGATGACGAGGGCATCCCTATGCGGCAGGGAGCCCGAGGGGAGGTCCGCATCTGTGAAGAAGATGGGATCCGTCCTCGGCCTTTTAGTAGGGGGCATGTGATTGACCTCCCCAATGTAAAGGGACTGTGCCCACTTCTTCCTTTGGCTTGTTGAATCGCCTCCGGTGTTGCCGCCGTTGATCATATGAATATGGCGTTTGTATTGTTGATGGGAGCCCTCTCCCTCGTCATCGAGGCCCCCAATTTCGCGCTTCTTCCCCTGTGGGTTTCCCAAGGGGATGGTGTTGGGGTTCACCCATTTGTTTGCCTTCGGCGGAGGCCCTTGATGATGAGGGGGGCCCTGGGGAGGAGGGCCCCTGATAAACTGAGATAAGTGGCCTGCCTGTATCAGCCTCTCAATTGCGTTTTTCAGTTGGTGGCAGTCGTCGGTTTTGTGCCCATGGTGGCGGTGAAAGCGGCAGTAGGGCTCATCAGGACCGATGGCATAAATCTCGAGGGGTGTGCGGGAGTCTCGCTCAACGAGCCCCCGCTCTTCCGCATGATCAAGAATGACGCTGACGGGGTGCGTCAGGGGAGTGCGTGGGTGCTCCAGGAGGACGGGTTGTGCCCATGCCTTCGGATTATTTTTGTAACCGCCCCCGGGTCTGGCTTGGCCACCTCGGGAGCGATCGTTGTATTGAGCCTCGCGGTTGGCCGGAGGGGGAGGCCCTCCAGGCCGATTCCTGCCTTCATTTCTCTGAGAAGGATCCGTGTTGCGGCGGTCCTTCTCGATTTCCTCTGCTTCAGCGTATCGGTCCCCTCGCTGAAGGGCCTTGGTATAATCGCGGGGGGATCAGTGATAAGGCTTCGGGAGAAGTTACCGTTACGGAGGACGGTGTGGAAGAGGGCCATCAGCGTCCTGTCATCGGCGCCTTCGACCTCGAGGGAGGCCTGCCTCCAGCGTTCCAGGAAACTCCGAAGGGTTTCCTCCTTCTGTTGTCTCACGTTTAGGAGGTGAGAGAAGTGTTTCTTTGAGCGATGCCTCCCAGCAAATTGCGTAAGGAAGCGGTGGGCAAGTTCTTGCCAAGAATCAATGCTGCCTTCGGGTAACCGGTTGAACCACTCATACGCTGGTCCCTCCAAGGTGGAAAGGAACCAACGGCACAAGTATTCATCCGATGCCCCCATCATCATCATGCTGTTTTGATAGCGGCTATAATGCTCTTGGGGATCCGTCTTCCCCTCATACGGCTTGATGGGTTGTCCCCGATATTTGTGGGGGATTTTGGCCGCCAACACCCTTGGGGTGAAGGGTGTTCTAGTACGGAGTTGAATGAGGGGCTCGCCTGAGCCCTCGGCAAGTTTACATTTCATTTCCTCCACCTGTGCCCGGAGGTCAGCGTACTCTGGATCTGGCCTCGCTGTGGAAGTCGTCGGGGGTGCCTGACGATTCTCCTCGAGTTGGCGGAGGAGGGCCTCGATGATTTCGTCCTTGGGATCCTTCGGGGCAACCCCTTGGGGGTTGGCCCGGAAGGATTGCGCCTGTGTGATTTGGTGCCTGGCATCATCGGCATGGAGGAGAGCTTTGCCTTTGCTTCGGGGGGGAGGCACGCCCTCGGCACCCAAAGCGGAGGCTCCACTCTCCTGAGGCCTGCTGAATTCCTGTCTGCCGAGGCGGTCTTGGACCCCTCGGCGTATGGGAGCTCCCCCAAGCCTCTCAAGTGCAGAGGTCCGGGGTTTCTCCTTCATCAAGGGACGTTTATCCCTGGATTGGGCCTCTTGGGAGGCGGTATCCTGTGCTATGACCCCTTCGGCGTTCCCAATCCCCGGGGGAGGATTGTTGAACAGAGGAGGGAGCGGTGGTAATTGAATAACATTCCCTCCAGCGTAGGGCTGGAGGGGTGCCTGAGAGGCGAGGGCTCCGGAATTGAGAGCCATGTTCTGAACAAAGGCCGCAAAAGCAGCCTGAAGATCGATGGCCGGGGCCGGAGGGGGAACTTGGTTCTCACTCCGATCCCTCCTTCGATTATCAAGGCCAATGCGGGCATCGGGGGCGTTCTTCTGTAGTTGCTGACGGAGGTCAGCAGTAGCCTGCTCCAACTCAAGGATGATACCACCCTCGGGTACTAAGAGCCTGTTGGAGGCCTCAGCCCCGTTAGTCTCGCCGGGGGCTACGTGGTTCTCCTCGAGGGTTTTGGATTGGGCACGGGTGGTTCTTCCCATTTTTGGCGAGTGTTTTGTGTATTTGGTAGAGGGGGAGGGTTTCTTACTTGATAGTTCAGACCTCTCAACGAGAGCACCAAATGATGGATAGTCTACCCGGGGGGTATCTTATCCGAGGGGTTATTGCGGGAATAACTTAGAGAGAAGTCAGAGTAAATAGGAGGAGAGAGAGTCGATTTTATTAAATGAACTCAGTGTGTGTAATCGAGATGTCGATCATGTTTTACAAGGAGAAATGGGCTGCTATTTATAGCAGCAATAAATGCGATGAGAGTACACGTGTCAGCAATCCAACGGCCGAAGGGTCACATCAGCCAGTTGGTACCTGCAGTGGTACGTTTACCGCATTGAATGCGGCTGGCGGATGTGACGTGGCATTAAATGCGGTGGTTGGCTGTCTCCAAAAGGAATCTTCGATGATTGAGTGTGTTTAGCCGAAGGCTCCTGGCGTAGCCGGGGGCTCCATGCGACCAGGACCCCTGTGTAGCCGAAGGCTCTGATGCCGAGGGCCTCCCGGTGCCGAGGGCTCCGCAGTGCCGAAGGCTCATGTTTTTCGCCGTTTTCTCCCGGTAGCTTCTTATGCCAGAGAAGGCTATTCTGTGAGTTTTGGAGCCTTCGGCCAAGGAGGCCGAAGGCACCCCCAGCGTGTATTCTGGGCTACTTTGAGGCTTGGGCCGTCACAATTGGGCCTGAGTTGTTCTCTGGGCTCGACGAACTTGTGTAGGAGAAGCAGGAGTCTATGGGCCGGGGGTTCCTGGGCCATATACTCCATCATCCCCCATTCGCACAACTATATGTATTCTGCATAACAGAGGATTCAAACTATCAAACTCAAGCGCAGGCATTGTTGAAGTATATTTCTCACCATCTGTCATATTACAGTCATATTACGTTACTATAATACGGAATACGTTTTAGGAAAATAGTGAATTTTAGGAATTCCAATAGTGCTCTAAGAAGTTTATCATGGCGACAATTCTGCCAAACAAAATTCCATTGCACAGATCTCGAAAATAAATTTTCTAGAGCAAGAAATCCAAGAATGTCCGGTACTTCTCTACACCCTTCGTTCCAATTAAAATTATTCCTTCTTTTATTTGTTTACAAGATTCATTATGCTTTTGCTTATATACAAAGAAAATCTACACAGACAGATGATGAAAAAGAATAAGGAAATGGATATTCGAGAAAATGTCATCACAAATCCAAGTAGGAGAAAGACCATTGGAAGCAAACCCTCCAGAAGCAGTACTCCAGGTACAATTCAATCTATTATAAATCTATTGTGTATTTATCTTTTACAACTTTCAAAATTCTTAGAAATGTAAATTGAACATATGCTAAAAGGTGTATATATTATACGATGGTATAATTTATTTTTATTAAAAGCTGAAACTGATGAAACTGAAAAATGAGAAATCTAAGTATTACTTAGCAGACCATACTAACAAGATGAACTTGAGATTGATTTTATTTCTATCGATATAAAAAGAAATGATTGAGAATATGAATGTAAAGGATTTATGTTAACCTATGAAGTTTTTAATCAAAGGTTCAGGAATTGTAGGGATCTCTCTGATTTATTGTTATTTTACTTCCACAGCAGACAAACCTGAAATGGTACAAGGAACAATGATGAGAAAAGTAAGTATTTCTTAACAGTCCACAATAAGTCCACAATAATAAGATAAACTTCATATTGGCTTTATGTTTAACATTTTGGGACAAATTTTTCTGGCTTTATCTTTAACATTTTGGAACAAATTTATTTAGAAAAACAGTATAATTTAAGGTAGATTTCTTAGTCATTCAGAAATAACAATTACATCCTGATTTTGAAAGTGACAAATACATTTTAAGAACTGATGTAAGACAAAAAAGTTTGACGAAAACATATCTAAAAGCATCAGATCTGAAAATATAAAGACAAAAAGTTTTGGATAAAACTTATCTAATTACATGAGGTTGATATTAAGACCATGCTTGAACTTCTTCTCAATGTTTGTGAGCTGCGAAGATAGACATAAAAAGAAATCAGTTCAGATATCTTTATAACCATACAATGAATTGACAAATCAGTTTGAAAATAAACCCGAACAACAAGAGTAGTTACAGAATACTTTTGATATCCTCAGAATTCAATTTAAATTGAACATGTGGTAAACACTGTAAATTATATAAATTAGATTTTACATATATATAAGAAAATACGTTTGTTAAATGTAGAAAATTTCACAATCTTTCATATTTAATAAAAACAGATAGGTATTGACAATTAACTATGTTATATTACGAAATTTTTAAAGGATGTGTAAAGATTAAGTGAATTGTTACATTAGTTTTAACACATAATTATTTCAAATAAATAAAAATGTGAAGATTGAAGTGTTTATTTGACAGAACAGTTCACTTTATAAAAAAAGGTGAATGAAGTAGAGGAGTTATATTAACCTATTAAGTTTCTTCTTTGAGGTTCTTTTACTTCCACAAAATATTGGCAAACCTGAAATGGTACAAGGACCAATGATTAGAAATCCAAATAGGTCTTCACAGAACATAACAACAACAACAACAACAACAACAACAACAATAATAATAATAACAATAATAATAATAATAATAATAATAACAACAACAATAGTACTAATAATAATATTTAGTATTATAGGCTTAAAACTATACTAATAATTGAAGGAAATCGGTTTATTCCAGAAATAGCAATCACACCCTCATTTTAAAATTAGCAAATGAATTTTAAAAACTGGGGTAATTTCGTAAACATCGTTTCGAAACAGATCCAAGTAAAAATTATATTAATACACAAGATTAACATAGAAATATGTGATGTCTGAAATATTAAGACAAAAAAGTTTGATGAAAACTTTTCTAAAACTCATCGGTCAATATACTTATACTAAGATACACGTTTAATATATAATAACAGATAAATAAATTTGAAGAACCATCAGATCTGAAAATATAAACATATAACATTTTGGAAGAACTTATCTCATTCCAGGCAATCGATTTCTCAAGGCATGTGTCCAGTTTGTTTTCGATGTATGACCGGCAACAGATAGAAAGAAGAAGAAATCAGTTCATCGAGATCTATAACAATACAATAATTAACAAATAAGGTTGAAAAAACAAGAGTAGTTTGAAAAAAAATTAGAGATACCTGACCGGTAGAAGGGAGCTACAGTGTGGCTCAGCACCGACCGACCTCACCTTCCTCCATCGACTTCAAGATACGGAGTATCTGTTAAGAAGTTGTATAGGGTGTGGAAGGTATCGGGAATAATGGACGCCGATGGGTGATAGGTAAGTGAGTGATAGGGTATGAGGGAGAAGGTGAAGTTACGTATGAAGAAGCTGAAATTTCTAGAGAACTCATTTGGACAGGCAGCATATATTTAGGGTAGAGTAGGTTTATCTAACCTTCTGGGCCAAATTTGTAATCCGTTGGGCCAAAATTTTAATCAGTTGGGCCAAGTTGTGTGGGTTTAATGGAAAACGGGTAAAGGAATGAAAAACGGGCCAAAGAATGTAAACCTTTTTGTGATCATGTTTTCCGACTTATCAGGCTTATCGGCTAATTTTTCACCTAAAAAGTGTGGGTTAAGAAGTGGCTGAATTGATTGATTTTGTTGAAATTTATGAAATCCGGTATTATGTCATGGTCAACTCTACGTTGTTGTTTCCCGAGTTACCAGACGTGAAAGATTGACAATATTGATATGCAATCCCGATGATGCCTCCAGTAAGTCAACGATAAATGTTGTATACGCAGAAGTTTTTCAAAACGTTTAGTTTGTTTTGTATTACAATGTTCTTAATTCTTTAATTCAACAACTTATTGATATATCTCTCATATCATTTATTTTTTTAAACTTGTTATATTAAATGTGACTGCTTTGATATTTTTATATGTATATCTCATAACTAAAACCAACAAAATATTGTCACGTGCATCGCACGGGTGTGATACTAGTATTGATGGAATCTGCTCCGTATATTAATTTTTGCTTTTATTTGCCGTTCAACTACAATCAATTTAATAGTCTAAGGCTTTATTTGCAACCACTTGTGCTTAAATAAAAGCACTTTTGGAGAAAAAGTGATTAGTAGTAAAAGTTGGTAGTGGTTAAGAAAATAAGTGCTTTTTGTGTAATAAAAAAAGTAAAAAGTAGATTCTACACGGAAGCCGAAAAAGTAAAAGTTGGTAGTGTTTGGTAAAATAAGTGTTTTTTTCTTAAAAAAAGTTAAAAGCACTTTTTTTAATGGATTGCAAACAGACCCTAATACTCCCTCCGTTTCATTTTCTTTGACATAGTTTGACATGTCAACATTTAAGGAATTGTTTTACTTAGGGGTAAATTTTATTGTTTGAGCACTGTTTGGCATTGTTTGAACACTGTCTAGACATTGTTTGACACTGTTTAAACACTGTTTTGCACTGTTTTTGTACTGTATTGTTTACCAAATGGGAAGTGTGGCATTCATTTTGAAACGTCCAAAAAGGAAAGTGTGTCAAAGAAACTGAAACGGAGGGAGTATTAAACTAAGAATACTTTGTATCTTTGGAAACTTTTATTATTATAAATATATCTGTTAGGTACCCAATTGAGGAACCTTTCCCATTATTTCACATGGTATTGGAGCTAAATCGATCCATGGTGTAGGGCCCCTTATGACACTATTAATAAAAAATGACAATTACGATCGGATGAAAAAAACGGACCGATGAAAAAAAACGAATGATGACACGATCCAGGCAAAAGTGTCCGGTTGTGAGGAGGAGTGTTAAATGTCCCACACCGGAAATATTTGGATGAACGAAGTACTATATTAACACATGGGCTACTCCTCCTAGCAGGTTGACTTTTTAGTATGGAACTCTGTGTCTTAACATGGTATCAGAGCAATTGATATGGTGTAAAAATTAAAAATAAACAATTGCTCTGAGGCAAATAAACAATTGATATGGTGTAACGCTATGGTTGAGGAATTTAATGCACTTATTGCTAACCACGCTTGGGATTTGGTACCATTTGATAATTCTAAAAATATTGTTGGATCTAAGTGGATTTATAAGAAAAAATTTCTCTCTGATGGGTCTATTGAGAGCCACAAGGCACGGTCAGTTGCTCAGGGTTTTAATCAGCAGGCTGGTGTAGATTTTTCTGAAACTTTTACCTCCTGTTATTAAACCCACCACTGTTCGTACTGTTCTCACTTTAGCTATTTCATTCGGGTGGGTTATGCGTCAGCTCGATGTTAAAAATGCTTTTCTTCATGGTCATCTCACCGAAGAGGTCTATATGCGTCGACCGCGGGATTTTATTCATCCTCAGTATCCTCATCACTTGTTTCGTCTGCGCAAGGCTATTTATGGTCTTAAGCAGGCCCCGCGGGCATGGTTTCATAGGTTCAGTAGTTTCCCGCTTCCTCGTAATTTTTTATGTAGTAAGTCGGATAACTCTCTATTCATTTACTGCCAGGGCACTTCGATTATTTATTTGTTATTATATGTGGATGACATTGTTATTACAGGCAATTCCTCGTCTGTTGTCACTCAGTTCATTCATCTTGTTGCTCACCATTTTGCCATAAAAGACTTGGATGATCTTCATTATTTTCTTGGCATTCAGGCCATTCGTAATCGTAAAGGTCTGTTCCTCTCTCAGCATAAATATGTCTCTGACCTTTTGTCTCGTTTTAATTTACACACTGTCAAGTCAGTTCGCACTACTCTTGCGTCTCGCACTTCCTTATCTCTCACTGATGGTGTGCTCCTTGCAGATGCGACTGAGTATCGCAGTATGGTAGGTGCATTACAGTATTTAACTTTGACAAGACCTGATATTACTTGTGCCGTACATTTAGTCTCTCAGTTTATGCATGACCCACGCACCACTCACCTTTTTGCTGTCAAGAGGTTTTTTTAGATATTTGCAGGGTACCCTCGATCATGGTTTATGGCTTCAGCCTACACCTAAGGCGACTTGCATTGTGGCATACTCAGACGCCGATTGGGTCGGGTGTCCCGACACCTCTCATTCCACCACCGGTTATGCTATTTTTTTTGCCCAATCTTGTATCTTGGAAGTCAAAGAAGCAACCTACTGTCTCCAAATCCTCTACAGAAGCAGAGTATCGTGCCATTGCTTACACGGTGCAGGACACATTACATATTCGGTCTATCATGTTCGAGCTTGGTTTTCCAGTCGCGGCACCGGTAAGATTGTTCTGTGACAACATTTTTGCTTCCTACTTGACAGCCAATCTTGTTCAGCATGCTCGAAGTAAGCATATCCAGATAGATTATCACTTTGTTCGTGAACGTGTGGCTTATGGTGATCTTGTTGCTAAATATGTTTCTACCAGTTTTCACTCTTCAGTTGGCAGATATATTTACTAAGAGTCTCTCTAGTCACCAATTTAATTTTTTAAAGGACAACCTGCGTGTTGTATCTCCCGCACAGTTTGAGGGGGTGTAATAGCCTAATATTAAACTAGGAATACTTTGTATCTTTGGAAACTTTTATTATTATAAATATATCTGCTTTTCGGATTATTTCACAGTAATACCCTATTGGGAAACATTTCCCATTATTTCACAGAATTTTCATATCCCCACAAATATATAGATTGTGAAAATAAACACACACACATGTTCTACTCCAGATTTTCGGATTAAATATAAATAATTAAATACAATATTTCTCCATCCACCCTAACTAGTAATATCATCAGCTCAAGGTAACGTGAACTCACCAATTATACATTTCCAGATCTTCATCAAATGAATATACGGAGAATAAAATTTGAAGATAAAAGAAAACATCAGGGTTACTTCACAAATCAAATCAGGGTTATCTATAGTTAGATAAAATTGTCGCACCATAGAGAAGATGGTAAGGATTTGATTATTCAAAAGGAAGAGCCGAAGAGATCATTTATTTGGGTTGTGAGATGCTTCCGCTCAAGGGTTGAGCTTTATCGGCAAAGCATCAGTGAAGTATGTGGGGATATATTAGGAATCCATTCATCGACTGAATAAGGACGCTATGTGAGCTAACGTTTCAATTCAGTTGCTTTATTTCAGGTTCAGCTCACTTAAGCCTTTTGTCCGAACAAAGCTATTTCAGCCAATTTTGAGCTGATTTGCCATGCCGAACAAACTCTAAGGATGTTTTCTTTTAGACTGAAATTTGCTGGTCTGGTCTGCTCTAGTAAACGTTTGGTCTCTGTGTATTTTATAATTACGGGAGTCTGATCTGGTCTGGTCTGGTCTACGACTGAAAACAGTCCAAAAGAAAACATCCTAATTTTCGACGCCCAGTACGAGGATGTACTGAGAAATAAGTAGTTTTACTAATTTTCGAAGTAGTTTTAGGGATTGTTTGACTTGTACCGTAGATCGACAGTGTTTGATAAAAAAATGATTCTGAAAAAGTAAAAGTTGATAGTGATTGATAGATTAAGTGCTTTTTATGTAATATAAAAAGGGAAAAGCAGTTTAAATCACCCTTCAATCTGCTTCGAGCTTTTAGCTTTTAACTGCTTAATTTAAGTAGAAGTTGTGGTTTGAAAACACTTTTAAGCCAAAAGGTGAGAATTATTTTTTTAAGTTTTATCAAACACTCCCTTAGTTTATAAGATCTTGTTAAATTTTTTAGTGTTCTTGTGAACACTAATAGTCTGTTTTGGATGGGGTGTTGGAAGGTGTTAGTAATGGAAGTGTTGAGGGGTGTTAGTTTTAACACTTGCTTGGGAGATTTTATTTAAAACAATTGAAGTGTTAGTAAGAGCATCTACAATCGGACATTGTTGACATCTAAAAAGGAATGCCACGTCATCATTGTTAACATTACGGTAAGATATAAACTTCCAACGCACGATGTTTAACGTCAGGTACAGCTGAGCTGTTAAAAAATACTACGTACCTAGTAATTTAGACATTGTATACATGATTGTCATCTTACAACAATTCCCTTCACATGCTGACTCAGATAATTATACGAGCAAAACTATATGGAGTGGAAAATAACCGCAGAGACCCAGTTAATAAATTTCTCTTCTTCCATTTCTGCAGATTTCCCTTTTTAGTTCAAAGATTAAGGAGTGGAAAATAAACTCGATGAAGGATCAATTTCTGGTTTTATAGGATTTTGAAGAAAGAACGGTGGTTTCAAATACTTTCAATAGGTTGGATTCGGTACTCCCTCCTCCTATTTGTTTAAAGGGTGTAAGAAGATTCTTGATGAATTAGGGATGTATCTGATCTTTTCTATCTTTCCGTAGTTTTCTTTTTCCCTTTTTTATTAATCTCGGTAGAAGTATATGATTTCTTATCATCTTTTCTGCTCCTTGTTTGTAAAAGTAGTTTCCTCATCTGTTAATCTCACTCTTGTTTGAGGGGGAAAAGAAGAGTGATGGATAAATTAGAGAGATTGAACAAAGAATATGGAGAAGGAGATAATGTGTATTGTGTATGAACTATGAGATAGGTTTACAAGCTCCAAAAAGGAGTATATATAGAGAAATTTGGGTCTGCACCTCTAATATGGGCCTGACAGACCCGTACATAAAAGGATTGATAACATAAAAGGTTAATCTAGTACATACAATGAATGTGTAAACTGTACAATAATATAAATGTCGTGTGCTAGGTGTACGTGAGCCGTTGTCCAGGACCAATAGTTGACAGACCGAGGGGTCGGAGTCCATATACTCCATCAGGAGTCCCCCACTCCCTGAGCCGAGAGTACTCGAGGTGAAAGGGAGTAGTCCACAATTGTATCTGCAACGTTCTTCTGTCTTTGGTTTCTTCCTCTTCGGTCGGGGGACCTCCACCCTTGTCCATGATGGGGAGGTGCCTCGTTAAAAACCTCATTAGGAAAAACTCAGTGGGAAAAAATCCTAATGAGGAAAAAAGAGTACACCTAGCGCCCCCAACATGAAACAAGGAAGGTAAGTCCCCTCCGGCATAATGAATCTAGCTCAACTCCTCTTCATCCGACTCAGCTTTCGTTCCTGCTCATGCGTGATATTTTCTGCTCATCTAGAAACTCCGACCCCTCAGTCCCCCAGTCCCCCACTCCTTGAGGCGAGTGGAGACGAGGTGAAAATGAGTAAAGTCATCTTTGTACCTACACATTTAACATACATATAAATTTTTTCTTGGGATTTATGTTTCCGATCGGGAGTTCGTTACGTGAAACAAGTGGAAATGTGAATTGTCAATGTAATGATAAAATACTTAGTAGAGTGGATGTGTGAGCATTTCGTAAGCAACGGTCGCCACTTGAGGAATGACTAAGACTGATCTTTGTGCCCGACTTGGTCGGGGCTTCATGCCTGATCTGGGTCAGGGCTTCGTGCCTGATCTGGGTCGGGGCTTTGTTCCTGATCTAGGTCAGGGCTTAAAATCCTAGTTATGGGTCTCAAGCCACACTCTATTAGGCATTTGGTCATAAGTGTGTGATAGTTTGACATTCACCCGATAAAAAAATGATACAGATAAATATAAATAATTATGTTTTGGATATTAATTATGTTGCTTGGACAAGATGATCCATACGAGCACCTGGCCCAACTAATAAACTGGAATTGGTGTGGTGCATCATGCTGAATAGCTTTGGGCCCAATTGTCTAATAAGGAATTGGAGAATTACGGATGTTTGACAGCCATGAGTTCCTGCTTTCTCTTCCTCGTCAGACATGAGGCTGGAGTCAGGGAAGCAAATGTTTGACCTAGTCAACATCTGCCTTTTCTTCATAGGAGAACCCTTTCACCTGCGTGTCGTGGACATAGATGGCCCTCGGAGAGATCTGCCGGACGAGGGAAAACTCACTGGAAACCGCTGCCTGAGAGGGGGGGTTCGGATCTGGACTGTGTCGACAAAGGTCTCACCGTAGTTCATCATCTCTGCCCTTAGAGTGGGTGAACGATTCATGCTTGTTCGTGGCTTTTTCCCGTGGGGGCTCCATGGACCCGAGTAGGCATCGTGGCTTGCGCTGCATTTGGCCGGAGCGTGACGGGAAGCGAATAGCGTGAAAGTGGAGCGAGTTTTCATTAGCCGCTGCCGACGAGCGACTAGCGGTGGTGCTGCGACTCAGGCAAGCTGCTTTTGTGACTGGTTCGAAGGAAAGGCAACACCGTCGCTCTGACTCAGGCGAGGAGCTCCATGGATTCGAGCAGGCATCGCGGCTTGGTATTAATGATTGTCCGTGATGTAAGGGGTTCAAGTTGGTAGATAAACTTGTACTACCTCCGTCCCATTCGTGTCCCATGTAAGGGGTTCACAAATGTACGTGATGTTATAAATATATGTCTATCATTCATATTTGTAGTTTGTAGATAAAGGTAAGTACACATTCACCTTTTGTTTTTTCTTTCCCTTTTTGAGTGGACCCTTTAGGCGATTGTTTCTAGGTGCGCCCTTGTGTTTTGATGTTTTTGGATCAAGAGTTGCATTGGGATGATCGGCATGGACACTTGTGCATATTTGGGATATTTGTGTCATGGCACCGCATATACTTGAATTAGCCTTTGACGTGGTACAATCATTCAATTTCCCTTCTATCCATTGTTGGGTGTGTTTCGGAAAATAAAGAAAATTAATTAAAATAAATTAATTAAATAAAATGACTAGAGAAAAACAAGAAAGGAGATGAAGCAGAATTAGTCAAAGCTCGTGCTACGCACGATGTCCTTAAAACGTATTTGTTGCCTCCGACGGTGCTAGGAGCGTTGCAACAATCGTTTCCCAGGATACGATGACTACAAACTAATGTTTGAGCACACAAACAAGAGTTCCAGCGAACGAGAACAAGTTTGAACACAGAATGAATTTTTCAGAATGCTAGCAGTGTGTTTTTTGAGGTGCAAAAGGTGCTTGGAGTGTATGAATTCGTATGTTGTTGCAAACCACCTGCCAGCCATTATATAGGAGGATTTGTTGTGTGTAAATGGTCAATTAATGGACCTGAACGTTGGACATCAATGACCAGTGCGTTGGGCATTGAATCGTCCATGAACTGTCCATTTAACGCTGTATTAAAAGATAAGAACGTTGGGCATTAATTGTTGTAACGTTTCAGAAGCGCGACAGAAGACCTCCACCAGAACCCCCCGGGAGGGGTTCTGTTCGGAGGCCAATCAGAAGACCCCTAGAGGGGTTCTGTCACGAGGCCACCAGAACACCAACGAGGTGTTCTGTTCCGTAGGCTTCTGTCCGAGCACTTCTGCCGCTGGAAAAAAATTAAACATTTCGGGATAGATTTTTGGACGACATTCGTGTCCGCAGGTCGCCCGCGCACGCAAGTCGCGGTTTTTCTTCTCCGATTTCTTCTCCGATTTCGGGATTTCGAAAAGCGATTTCTCATTCACCCATTATCCGTTTTGAGCGTACCATATATCGAATTGTAGCCCTTAACAAGGACAATCCGAAACCACTTTGACCCGACCCATATCGGAAGTGGACCCCACTCAAAAAATTGCCCCAAAATAGCCATTTAATGCAATTTTTCACACATTTTTCCAACATCCATTGCATAACCATTTCATATTTTTCTTCGTCATCGGCAATGACATTTGCAAGAGCTTCAAACTTCATACACAACTTGTCAAATCGTTGTTGTTCCACGGTAGTGATCCACCCATCATATTTTATCGTGACTCGTGTGTATATGATGTGAGTTTTCTCGCACTTAAAAATAGATCGTAATATAGTGGTGTAAGTACGAGTATCGTCTCCACAGGGACGGACAAAAGGGAATCAAGAATTAATTAAATTCAGCGATTAACAAGAAAATAAAATAAAAGCGTCGTGCGAGAATTGGTTGGTTTGGAAAATAAAACTAATGCGAACAATTAAACTAGGGGGTTCTTTCTAATTAATGACGAAGGGAACAGGGATCGATTCCGGGGTAACCAGATTTCTGGCAGATCAGGCCTAATTACATGAAATTAATTTAATTGAGCCTAGCTAATCATTACTAAGTTCTTACCGCTCTCGCGGCGTAGAGTACAATAATTTAGGAGACCAGGCTGATCTCTCATGTGACAGGATCCTAAATTATTGCCAAGACGAGCGAGCTTACGGCCCCTTAATCGCTACTAATCTCTTAGCGAACGATTAAGTGTGTGTGAATGTGTCCTAGAACAAATTAGATCTCTCTTAATTTATTTTACATGCAATTGTAATTCTAGTGGCCATCTAGGTTACAAAAGATATCAGTTAAATTATTCAAACACAAATTAAACGGCATTCATGCAATTAAACCGACAAGAATCTAGCCATACATCATGATTAACCCCTTCATCAATCCCAAATCCCTAATTAAAACTACTCACAATTCATAATTGAAGAATCAATAGAATTGGAATAAAAAGAATTAATTGTCATTAATTAAAAAGGTGGAACTTACAAAGAATCCCAAAAGATTGATGAACAAGGCTGAAAAGCCCTCTAAATTTCGTGCTAGGCACTCTCTCTAAGCTCCCCCCTCGAAAACGGGGGTTTACAGGCTGTTTAAATAGAAAAATCGGGTGAAATTTGAGCTGAATTAGGATTTTCGGAGCCAGACACGATGCCAGGCACGATCGTGCCTTCGATCGTGCCTCCAGAGCAAAAACGCGCATTTTGGGCAGGCACGATCGTGCCTCCCTCCAGGCACGATCGTGCCTGGCAGGCAGTAGCTCCGCGGTGCTTTTCTCTTCAGGCACGATCGTGTCTGACTTTGAGGGCACGATCGTGCCTACTTAACTTCCGAATTTGACAAAACTTCCTTCATAAAAGTTGTAGATAATGAAGTCCTCTATCCACCCCAATTTGCCGAATGTGATTTGAATCATCCAATCAAGAGATATGATCAAAACGGTGGAAGGTGTCTTTCTGAAATCACAGCAGAGATCATCTGACTTCATCGTCTGTTTTCACCTTCTTCCTTTCAGATTCTTGAAAAGGTGTCTTCATATGATTTGTAGCTCTTGCAGTTGGCTTTCTTATGCAACTTGAATCGTGTCCATTGGTTGTTCCTACAAAGAGATAAGCTTGAACGATTGACAGAAGGTCATTCTGATCATCGTTTTCAAGCTTCATTCATCTTCTTTTGATCCCGAAGCCAATCCTAGAGCTCTTTTTCCTTCAAATCTTCATTGTGAATCTTCTGGTGACCTCCAAAGCTATCAAATCATTCTCAAATGCTTCTCAAATCATCCCGATTGTTCCTCAAGTGCCGGTACCCGGGCTCAAATTCCCTGATTTTGACTACAAACAACACAAAACTCGAACCAACGCCCGGTAAACATAACTTGAGCTAAAATTGAGACTTGCAACACCTTAAAGCTAGGGAAACCATCAAAATCTGATCTCAACACACATCAAATGCGTGTCAAAATACGGACTTATCAAATTCCCCCACACTTAATCCTTTGCTTGTCCTCAAGCAAACTGAACAACGGGACTTACGATAATCACCACACGGAATCAAAACAATTAGCATGCACACGTAGTTATAGGGATACTCACAGAACAGACAGTCTAAACCAAGAAAATTCAACCCTAAACTACATCTTTGTACTCAAGCTAAACTATTTGACAAAATTATTCACAACATCCTCAAAGTAGTGACAGCACACACAAATAAACTAGCTACCGATCAGAAGGACTTGTGAAAATGGTGGTGAAGGGTGAATGGTAACAATAATAGCCCCTTTGTTTTGAGAGATTGGAATATTCTATCAAAGACTCAATGTATTCAGGAACTTCAGGGCTATTCTTAGGATCAAGAAACTTAGTAGGCCACAATTTAGGAACAATCCTTTAAACCTATGCAAAGAATAGACATGGTGTACAACTAAGCTAAACCGTCTCGGCACATTTGTGCTTTGACGTATACTTGAAGTGCGCGGAGGACTAAAGCTAAATTTTGAGATAGCCTCCAAGTTCATTTAATTATGTTTAGTTTTCCTTGTCATGTTGGCACGAGAACGCCGTTTCTTTCGAAAGTCTCATCTTATGCTTTTTGACCGGGGGTCCCATTCTCTTTTTCGAAAAGTAAGAGGTCTAGCTATATTAATTTTTCACCTTTCGGATTCTCACTAGACATTACCCCATTCTAATCTCGGCCTCACCAAGGAAAAATTGCAATTAAAGTTCATTAATTTAAAGTGAATCCATGCCTACAATGCAATCCTCGAAAGTATCAAATTCCTAAAAGATGACTGTTCTTACCCCCATTTGGGGCATAGGAACAGTGCCAAAATTGGCTCCTACACAGATTCCCTAAACTTAGCAAATTAATCCCTTAGTTACCTAAACATCAAAACTATGTCAGAAATATTCACGGGTAAGGGAACAGGCCATTTGGCTATGGAGCTTAATTAATTGGGTAACAAAGAACGGTCAGGCTCAAAATGGCTTCTCCTAAAGGGTTCTTTCAGGTGAGGGTGGATGATTAATGGAAAATTCAATGGGTGACTAATGCCTTCATCCTCTCAACAACTAGATTATAGTGCAAGCAATTTAAGCATAAACACTTCAAAGATGTTCTAAAAGCATAGTCAAAACACTAGCCAGCTCACAAAGACACAGTTTAAAGAAAAAATTTCAAAAATTTTGCATGAATTTCCTATGAATATACAACCAACACCTGCGCATGCTAACTCTAATAAATCTCATGTAACAACCACTGCCCGAATGCCCAATTCACTCCCCCACACTTAAACTTTGGCATCGCCCTCGATGACCAAAACTGCACTATGCACAAGGGGGGTAAAGGGGAAAGGGTCACGCATGCTCAACTTAACTCAAGTCAATATTTCAAAAAGCGAGTATTAGAGTCACAGAAACTTCCCTAAGGCGTTGGTCGGTGTAGAACTAAACTGAGTCAAGTGATCCTCGACACATCATCCAAACAACAAGACCCTGAGCTGCAACAAAAACACAAAGCAAAACAACCAAACAACAAACAAAACAAAAGCAAAATCAAAAGCAGAAATAAGCTCGGGTTGCCTCCCGAGAAGCGCTATTTTTAACGTCGTGTGCCCGACGATACCTCATAAGCTCTCAAATTGCAAAGACTGTAGTGGTGCACTAACAACCAACGTATCCAGCTTCCTTTCAACAAATGCCAATATGCCATTAAGTGGCGCAGATCCTTAAATTCTCTAGTAAACGTAGGTAGCACATGATCTTCATAACCCTCATCAGCACAGAAGTGAAGTATGAAACTCTCATCCTCTTCGGGCGGACAGAGAACATGAGTGCAAACTTTGATTACTCTAGGTGTCACTGGAAGCTCAAAACATGCCTCCAAGCAAGGAGTAGGAGCAACACCGTAATCAAACTGCACCATAGAAAAGTCTTCTTCTTCCTCACAAATATCATGAAAATTCACAACCTCTCCTCTGGACTCTGTATCACTCCCCATGAAGGCATCCCAACTCTCGTTAACACCGTTCTCATCAGGGTCTTCAAAAGCATCTAGGAAGGTATCATCCGTCATATTCCCACCTTCGCAGTCCGACTCACTCATATGATCGTCCCTATTGGTCTCCTCAGGTTGGGCTTCTGTGTCGCTAGGATGGGATCTCTCGGACTCCTCAGATAAAGCCTTTGCAATCTGCCCCAATTGATTCTCCATGTTCTGCATCCTTGTCTCAATCATTTGCATCCTTGAGTCTGCTCTCAACTGATTTTGTGCTAATTGTTTGAGTACTTCTTCCAAGCTAGAAAGTCTCTTTAAATCTGCCTCCTCCAGATCCTCTTGTTGATTATAAGGCTCATTACTCGGGAAGTATGTAGGAGTGACTGAAACATTTGTGTCCGTAAATTGTGGGGAGGAAGAAGTGGGGTATGCAGTTGCCCAGTAAGGATGGTCGTATGGAGGAATGGGGCAAAGACATGAATGGTGACCACCTCCACAGAAGTTACAAATGCTATTTTTAGGAAAGCAATCAACCAATTCTTCAGGACTTTTAGTTTGAATGAGAAATTCCATTATGGAGCCTGGTTTTGTCCGAGGATATTGTGGATAAGGATACTGATTAGGAGAATGAGATTGGGAGTATTGCGTATTTGGAAGAGGGTAAGAATAGGAAGATGGGAAATTTTGTGGTGTAGGAGAATAATTTTGATGAGATGTGTAATATTGAGGAGGAGGAGGAGGAGTGTAAGGAGGGTATGACATATATGGTGAATATTCCATGGAGGTTTGAGGGTAAGGAATTCCTCCAGGAATTTGGCTGAATGGGTTCATCTCATGCCTCTTTGAAAATTACCTGAAAGGTTAGCACAGAAAAATCCTACAGAAAAACTAAAAGAAAACTAACTAAAAAAAAATCTCGCTGAAATTAATTAACCCTTAAAACCGACACCGTCCCCGGCAACGGCGCCAAAAACTGATGTGAGTTTTCTCGCACTTAAAAATAGATCGTAATATAGTGGTGTAAGTACGAGTATCGTCTCCACAGGGACGGACAAAAGGGAATCAAGAATTAATTAAATTCAGCGATTAACAAGAAAATAAAATAAAAGCGTCGTGCGAGAATTGGTTGGTTTGGAAAATAAAACTAATGCGAACAATTAAACTAGGGGGTTCTTTCTAATTAATGACGAAGGGAACAGGGATCGATTCCGGGGTAACCAGATTTCTGGCAGATCAGGCCTAATTACATGAAATTAATTTAATTGAGCCTAGCTAATCATTACTAAGTTCTTACCGCTCTCGCGGCGTAGAGTACAATAATTTAGGGGACCAGGCTGATCTCTCATGCGACAGGATCCTAAATTATTGCCAAGACGAGCGAGCTTACGGCCCCTTAATCGCTACTAATCTCTTAGCGAACGATTAAGTGTGTGTGAATGTGTCCTAGAACAAATTAGATCTCTCTTAATTTATTTTACATGCAATTGTAATTCTAGTGGCCATCTAGGTTACAAAAGATATCAGTTAAATTATTCAAACACAAATTAAACGGCATTCATGCAATTAAACCGACAAGAATCTAGCCATACATCATGATTAACCCCTTCATCAATCCCAAATCCCTAATTAAAACTACTCACAATTCATAATTGAAGAATCAATAGAATTGGAATAAAAAGAATTAATTGTCATTAATTAAAAAGGTGGAACTTACAAAGAATCCCAAAAGATTGATGAACAAGGCTGAAAAGCCCTCTAAATTTCGTGCTAGGCACTCTCTCTAAGCTCCCCCCTCGAAAACGGGGGTTTACAGGCTGTTTAAATAGAAAAATCGGGTGAAATTTGAGCTGAATTAGGATTTTCGGAGCCAGACACGATGCCAGGCACGATCGTGCCTTCGATCGTGCCTCCAGAGCAAAAACGCGCATTTTGGGCAGGCACGATCGTGCCTCCCTCCAGGCACGATCGTGCCTGGCAGGCAGTAGCTCCGCGGTGCTTTTCTCTTCAGGCACGATCGTGTCTGACTTTGAGGGCACGATCGTGCCTACTTAACTTCCGAATTTGACAAAACTTCCTTCATAAAAGTTGTAGATAATGAAGTCCTCTATCCACCCCAATTTGCCGAATGTGATTTGAATCATCCAATCAAGAGATATGATCAAAACGGTGGAAGGTGTCTTTCTGAAATCGCAGCAGAGATCATCTGACTTCATCGTCTGTTTTCACCTTCTTCCTTTCAGATTCTTGAAAAGGTGTCTTCATATGATTTGTAGCTCTTGAAGTTGGCTTTCTTATGCAACTTGAATCGTGTCCATTGGTTGTTCCTACAAAGAGATAAGCTTGAACGATTGACAGAAGGTCATTCTGATCATCGTTTTCAAGCTTCATTCATCTTCTTTTGATCCCGAAGCCAATCCTAGAGCTCTTTTTCCTTCAAATCTTCATTGTGAATCTTCTGGTGACCTCCAAAGCTATCAAATCATTCTCAAATGCTTCTCAAATCATCCCGATTGTTCCTCAAGTGCCGGTACCGGGCTCAAATTCCCTGATTTTGACTACAAACAACACAAAACTCGAACCAACGCCTGGTAAACATAACTTGAGCTAAAATTGAGACTTGCAACACCTTAAAGCTAGGGAAACCATCAAAATCTGATCTCAACACACATCAAATGCGTGTCAAAATACGGACTTATCAGTATACTATCTTCAAATCCCGTCTCCATCTCCGCATTATGTATTGGTCGGGCAAGATGTCCACTCCATTGCGCATTAGGACCGTAATCATATGTTTACAAACGATGCCTCTAAATTCAAATAAATGACAATTACATTGTCCTTCATTCAAGGTCTTGTCATATTCAACTATGTAGTTAGTAGTCTTGGCAAACGCGTTAATTCGTTTCACTTCTTTCACATGAAGCGTTTTTTCATCTTCACATTTAAGTAGGTCGCAATACAACTTGCCGATTACTTCTTGAAATTCCTTAAACTTTGCAAATGTGTATAATCCTTGCACTTGTTTCTCCATTTCAAATATCTAACACATGAAATCATTTTTGTAAATGATTTTGTGTCTGCGTGAAACTCTTTTTCTGCCTTACATCTCAAAGCCCGACCGTATTGAACCACAAATTGTTTGAGACTTGTTTTGGAGTGCACAAAACCATCAAAGAATGTGTTCGTGCTCTCACTTCTTTGTGTGGTGGACATACCCGCCCATAATGTAGGTTTAAGGTAAAAAGGTACCCACCGTTGACGTTTAGTGTACATCACCCAAGCCAATCATCATCTTCAAGTGAATACCTACGACAAATAAGCAATATGTGATACACCCAAACAATTAGTGTGGGCCGAACAATAAATGTCTGTCACGAATAGGTTTTGTATGTTAGTTAACCATGAAGAATAATATTGTCCCAGACTCAAATATCTGTGAGAGACAACTAATGTCTGTGAGACAGAAACAATTACTTCACTCCAGACATCAATGTCTGTGAGACTGCTAGCAATTAACATTTTAGGGTTTCAGCAGTTTTCTATTTTTTTTTTATTTTTAAAATTCAAAAAAATTAAAGCAGGGTTATTTTTGTCCACCTAAGTTGAATTTGGTCCTATATGTGTAATTAGCTTTCCTATTAGTCCTATTTGAGTCATTAACTCTCCGTGAAAAGTGTCTTCACATACGAAAAAATGTCTTTTCACATACGCGTGTAAAAACATATAAACAGTAAAAACGTGTATAAAAAGAATTGTTCTTATTATTTATTTCATACTAACAATTGGGTATTAATGAAAAACATGTATCAAAATTCTTATGGTTGAATTGATTGAATAGGTTGATTTTACTTTTTCCATATTATTCTTTTTACTTTACTAATAAAATACGGAGTATATTTTACAAAAATGTTAGGTGTACACAAAATGTGTACATCGTTGGCACCCCATATAAAAATCTCCCCTTTAATTTTTACCATCCTTACCCCCCACCCCCCAAAAAAAGACACTTCTCTCCACTCACAACCCCCTCCTCCCTCCCGTGCGCTCAACTTCTTCTGCCAAAAACATTTCGGAAGAAACGATCGAACTACAGTGACTCAACCAAACGACGGAAGACTGATTTCCATCATCGATCTTCTCCGTTGAAACTCTTCTTCAATGGAGCTAAACGGGAATGATACATCCCAGTGAGTTGATGACTTAATCTTGGATAGTTTGACTTTTGGAGAGCTAGTTGATGAAGGTGCAGACGATGCTCGTACGCCGGTTGCCGTTGAACTGGATGTGAGGTCAAGGGAAGACGATGAACAAGGTGCAGACGTCGAAGGCTTGAGTAGGTGTTGTTGTCTTGGTTTTGTTTTCCTGATTTTCTTGATTTTGTTTTCTTGATTTTTGGTGTATTTTGGATGTGAAAAGGGTTTCTGTCTAACAGACAACTTGTAAGTGCAATGTCTGTCTACTGAAACATAGTTTCACATCTGTTTAACCCATATATAAAATGTATGCCTAACAGACAACTTCATTTGTTTGTCTACATAGAAATAATGTCTGTATGACATGCAATTATTGGTACAAATGTGTTTTGTAGTATGTTTTGATAGCTACTATAGTTGTTATGTAAAAGTGTGTATAAGTGTTGGACATGTAACTATTTTCGTGAATGTAGACAAGAATGTGGTGGAAAAAATTTATGCATACTATTGTCTGTCTGGACAGACAACATGTGTGTTGTTGTAAATTGTTATCAACATGTATTTTTATTTGGAATAACAAACGAAGGAGGAGTAGGAGGAGGAGGAAATACGATGGCGTACCTGCAGTGTGGTGAAGCGGCGAAGCGGAGGCAGTGGAGGCGACGAAGGCAGAGGCGATGGAAGCATTATCCGGTGGAGTAAGCGATGCGACAGATCTAAGCGAAGAAGGGATGCGATTACTATTTGCTTTGGGGGCCTGGAGAAGTAATCGGTCGATCCATGAGTAAGGAAGGGGAGAGAGAACGTGCAAATGTGTTGAAGGGCAATATTGGGATGCTAATTTTTTTTTGTTTTTAACCGGAGGAATAAATTAGTCCTATTAAGTGAAGAAAACATATCAAGTTCTATTTTTGCATTTCACCCTTGTTTTAGTCCTATATGGAACAATTACTAATAAAAATTGTCTTGACAAACGCGTGTAACAACGTGTAAGAGCATCCACAATGGGACCATGAATCGGGCAAAAATGGATTGCCACGTCAAATAAATACACACTCAGATTAATTTGTTGCTCCAGTGGTAATGTCTAAACAAAATGGATTGCTGAGTTGGAGCGCACTAAATCGCACTGTCGATTCCTCTTTTGATTTTCAGAAGGCCTTATCCACAGCTGAGTCATCAAAAATTAAATAGTTTCCGCCGAATCTAATTTTTTTAAGTTGGCTCACCAAACTCAACCGACATACTACGTATGTATCCTTCTGCGGCAAAGAAGAAGACTTTTGCGGAGCGTCTCCAACACCACACATCACCGGATGCCGGAGGAGCATGCAAATACGAAGTCATCAGATCCGTTGCCAGATTTTTTTAGCGTTTCATGCCGGAACCACCGAAAGGAGATTGACGCTAATCTGTGACGGTGAAAGGAGAGGAGAAACGGGTAATCACCGCCGAGCTACAGAGCTTCCGGAGAGGGTGTGTCTCTGCGCCGGAAAACTATAGAGGACAGCAAGACTGCCCTCTGAAAATAGTGAATTGCCGGACTGCATCACCGTGTTCTCGTGACTATACAGCCTGATATTTATGAACGAGAGAGAAGTAAAACTCCGTGGTCATATCTTTTCTCGCCGGCGAAACACGGAGATGACAAGCCGCTGAAGTTGCCGCTTTTTTCAGGTATGCCAGCCGTTGAAGATGATGAAGAAAACTAGAAGAAAGGTTTAGAACGTTGAACTGAGATTTCCTAACCTGATTGATTTGGCGGACGCGTGGGGCTTGAAGATGAGAGGGGGAAGGTTCACACTTCCGGAATGCCTGAATAAGAACATATATGTTCGGTGCAGATAGCCTGGGTCTGAGATCTTGAAGACTTGAAGCATTAAACCGAGAACACCGGCCTGGGACACCGACACCGAAGCGGTTGTTTTTACATAAATGGGTGCTTGTGGCTGTTTTTTAGTAATGACTAATTTCTGGATCCACGATTGCATTGGAGCGGTCCATTTAATTTAAAGTAGATTCTATGGTACCCATAAGGTATCATACCTTTGTCCACATGGACCAATGAAAATGTATCAGTTGAATTATTTAAATCTAAATTAAAAATGATAAAGTGATGTGGTCCAATCAAATGAATGATAGGTACGTTACCCCATTTTTAGAAGGATACCGAAGTTGTCACCTTAATTTAAACGTTTATGTATCCACCTCAGCTTCACGGACCTTCTATTCACGTGACGTGTCCATTTTTAGGAGCTACAATCCACTTCGCCATTAAAGATCTCTAAAGATTGAAAACCATGTATGATTTTCAATATATATAATTCTTGGAGGGGTTTTAGGAGATCTAAAACCCACTAATGTATAATTCTTGGGTGTCAATATATATTTACATTTCATCCAAAAAAAAATCTAAAGATTGAAAATCATGTACAACGGGAACTTTTGAAAATATAACTACTCTGTAGTAATAATAAAAAAAACTGATAAACCAACAACTAGGCTTGCTTAAACAGTTAAACTGCACCGAAACCTTATGCGATTTTTGCACCCAAATGTTGAACCATTGTCTACCTTCGTCTTCAGCGGGAGGAGTTCACAGTCAAAAACCACTATGCTCTCATCATCTCCAAGCTCTGTCTTCTCACTCTTCCATTTCTGCAGTTCACAAATCAAACCTCAAAGCATCTTTACTTCCCACCGATAAGACATTGCAAAGGAGAAAGCTTTCGTTGGTATGCCGCCATTCCGAGTACCTCGAACCTCATCAACCACAATGGGGTTCCTCTAATGTCTCTCCCATTTCTTCACAACCAGGTGCCAATGATAAAATTTTCATTTTCTATTCGCTATTTTCGTCCTTTCTTGTTGCTGCAAACCTTAATGGAGCTTCTAACTTCCTTTATAAGGTGATGAACTGGATAGATACTAATTGAGGGTTTAGGCAGATCACTTTATTCATTTATTTAATTATTTACTTATTGTGTAGTGACTAGTGAGTAGTTGTACCAGGTAGGGTAGTAGTATAGGCTCTGAAGCTCTGAATGTTTCATGTTCCCATGGGAACCCAATTTAAGGCATGACAAAAGCCCCGTTTATTGATAGAAAAAAGGTGAGTTTTTTTTTTAACTCATGTTGGGAGAGTTATGATGGAATAAAGCAAAATGACTCACTTAACTGTTTGCTTACATCCGACCCTCCTTACCCCACCGTAGGTGGGAGCCTTTGCGGCACTGGGGTAATGATGATGATGATGTTGGGAGAGTTGTGAATGGTTTTCTTTTTATTTCGTGTAACACGTCTTTCCATCAGTGACTTAGATTGAGCTTTTCTTGTTGAATTTCAAATGAGACAAGGAAAAGTGGAAGTTTTCTTTAACTTCGTTTGAGTTGTCCTGTGATGGCCTGCGTAGACACATAGTATTCTTCTATTTGTTTTTGAGAAACAAAAACAGTTAATGTGCTTTGATCTTACCAGGAACATTGCCGCCCAAGGTTTTTGTTGGTTACTCAATTTATAAGGGGAAGGCTGCTCTTACAGTGGTGCCTTGTGCTCCAGAGTTCTCACCTTTAGACGTATATGTTCATAAATGATTCTTCATGTTATGAGTATGTTAGCAAATGAAGTTGTTCTCATTTATAGTTATTTTTTTAGTATATTTTGATTCGTTTGTGGTTAAAAAATCTGGGCAGTCAGGGGCATTCAAACTGTCAAAAGAGGGTTTTGTGTTACTTCAGTTTGCTCCTGCAGCTGGTGTTCGTCAGTATGATTGGAGCAGAAAGCAGGTGATCACTTTTCAATGTCTACCATTGCTTACTTCATGTTTTTACTTGGACTAAATATTTCAATTTACTACATGTGACTTGATTTGCAATTAGGTAATTTCACTTTATCTGTCTCCAGGTGTTTTCATTGTCAGTTACTGAGTTAGGGTCTTTGATTAGCCTTGGGGGAAAAGAGTCATGTGATTTTTTTCATGACCCTAACAAAGGAAAAAGGTATGATGAAATGAAAGTCAAGAAGGAGTTGAATGTATAATATGTTTCCAATAATTTTTAATGAAATAAATATAAATGTCTCAAGGGAAATCACAGGGTTGTTGCTGTGTGATCTTTGGTCATGGGTTCAAGTCTGGGGAGTGGCCTCTTGTCAAAACGACAATGGAAGGCTTGCCCCCACCTCCATACACCCTTGTGGTGGGACCCTTCCTGGACCCTCTCTTTGTAAGGACACCAACATGCACCGGGCTGTCCTTATAAATATGAATGTTTTGTTTGCTTTTGTTTGTTTGTAGTGATGAAGGCAAAGTCAGGAAGGTGTTGAAGATTGAACCCCTACCTGATGGATCTGGCCATTTCTTCAATCTCAGTATGTATTTCATACTTCGTCTCCAATATATGTGTTGTATATAATATTTTTTTTTTATTTCTGTTATGGTAAAATGAATTGAAGGTGTGCAAAACAAGCTTATAAATGTTGATGAAAGCATCTACATACCTGTTACAAGGGCTGAATTCACTGTTCTTGTATCTGCTTTCAATGTAAGATGCATCTCTTATTGCTTCATATATATAGCTTCCCTAATCATGATGGCGACTTATTTCCACTCAAATCTGTGTATGTGTTCTTCTGCAGTTTGTATTGCCATATCTTTTAGGTTGGCACACCTGCGTAAGCTCCTTCATTCCAGATGAAGAGACAAGCCATGCAAATACTGCTAATCCCAGATCAGGTGCTACTTTTGAGTGGCAAAGATAGATATGAGAAATGGTACTGACTTGTGAGGTCACTGGTGATGGGCTTGCTTCTTGCACTTCAAACTTTTTTCCATCACTCTTTCATCTGGTCATGATGTATTTTGTTGGGTGCAAGTTGTAACCGGGTACATAACACCGAACGCTACCATTATGAAACATTAATGTAGTCGTTATGCAATATTAGTTGTTATGTGCTTTTTGTTGAATTGTGTGGTATTAGTATGCTTGCTGATTATGGAAGATTTCAAGCCATTGTCAATGAATCATCACAATCATGTCATAATGAGCGAGTAGTTTATTGCACTATTTCCAATTTTTTATTATTAAATACTCGATCTAATCAGGGATGTTTAATAGGGTGAAGTAGGAACTTATTCACATAGCATTTGCTTCTTTAATTTTCATACAAAAAGTAATTCACACTTATATATTTGGACGAAGAGTCACTTAGTGCTATGAAAAGGTAAAAGTGTAAAATAACTTTTGATGACATTATTATATTTTATGATATTTCTCATATTTTAATAATTACCATAATGTGTTAGTTTTTTAAATAACTATTGGATTCTAAGCCTATTATCCAACATTTGATCCAAGGACCGATCATTTTAGACACTTACGGAGTAATATTTATAATCACTGGTTTTGCAGTGGATCAGACAAGCAATTTACTTGTGTTCAACCCCGGGTGCACCTAAAATTTGGCCTGGTGTATATGGTGCTACATACTAAACAAACAAAAATACTAGTTCTTCAGTTGTAGCGGATTTGCTTCATTGACATATGCTTTGGTGATATTCATCAACACTTCCAAACTATTTGACTTATGCTTTAAGTTGAATGTATATCCTATATTTCCAATCAAGAAATGTTGTAAAATCTTCTGCATTTCTTTACTTGAGACTTTGAACAACACAGTAAATGAGTATCATTTTCATTTTCATTTACCCCAGTGCCACAAAGGCTCCCACCTACGGTGGGGTAAGGGGGGGTCGGATGTACGCAGTCTTACCCCTGTACTAAAGCACAGAGAGACTGTTTCCGGATGACCCATAGTGAAAATCGCGTCCAAAATTGCATAGATTGACTGCTGCTTCATAACAAAGAAGCACAGGCAGTTTAGTGAGCCATTTTGCTTTATTCCATCATATTCTCAAGCCAAAAAATAATGAATCTTTGGCTCCATTGCAAATGATGGAAATAACACAGTAAATGAGTAAATAATATAATTATTATGTAGTACGTCCTAAGAATATTTTCCATCATTTGCAATGGAGCCAAAAGTTCACTATTTTTTGGCTGAGAAATGTGATGGAATAAAACAAAATGACTCACTAAATTGTTTGCGATTCTTTGTTATAAAGCAGTCTCTCTGTGCTTTAGTATAGGGGGTAAGTAGGTAAGTCTGCGTACATCCAACCCCCCCTTACCCCACCGTAGGTGGGAGCCTTTGCGGCACTGGGGTAATGATGATGATGATGTCCCAAGAATATACATTGAGAGAAGGTTCGATTCAAATAAAAATGTGCTTAACGTGTGAGGTGCGAAATATTTTCTTGTACATCGCTACATTGCACATTTATGTTCATGTAATGTACTTTGAACGTTTGTAAAAAATTCATCCATTTATAAAATTGCCACTGCATTTTTTTCTTCAAAAAGTATAGTAAAATTCACTCATTTTTGCTACCGAGTAAAGTATAATACTTCACCTATAAATGAGTAGAAGTGCAGTTCGCATTTTCAAACGTTAAGAACTTCTTTATTTGATCCATGTTCTATATATACATATATATGTGTGTACAAAAAATATATTTATATTTATATATAATTGTTTAAAATCTTAAATGTATGATATGTTGCAACTTCATTTCAGCACAATTATTCAGCTAGCTAGTGGTTTGTCATGCACAATACCCTTTCACAGACAGATTACAATGTTTGAAAATGTCAAAGTTTAGTTACAACATGCCCACTTAGGTTTCCGCTGATCTTCCCACTGAGGTTTCCACTGTTACCCCCATCCTTCTTGAACCTGAATTGAGTATTGAAGATGCCAAAGAACATCCTCAATCGACGGGCGCTTGCTCGGTTCTTGATTGAGGCAGTTCAATGCTATCTGGACAGTTGTTTTGAGAGATTCATGTGCAAATGTACTTCGTATGCATGGATCTGTTAGATCACGCAGCTTTCCTGGAGATTCTGCTAAGCATGTCTCTATCTGTTATGTCATAAAAAAAGAGACCATCTTGTTTTAGCATCTCTTCAATGTATTCTTTGGGGCATGGGTTGTTTACTTGGAATTGTTTTATTACCTGTTGTTTAAGGTCTTTTACTTCAGCTTGAGATGTGATTGGTCTACCAATAATTAGTTCAATCAGAATGACTCCTAGCTGATATATATCATCTTGTTCTGCATTCTTTGAACTGTTTTTTTAGGTCTGGTGAGTAAATAGTATATATCTCAATTAATTTCAAGAAACTTAGTCATTGAGTTGCAGGAGTACCTGGTACGATCCCGATCATGTGCATTGCGAGAACTTTCAGATACAATCTGTGGTTGCAAGTAAAAAAAGAATTAGAGCTCACGGGTTAGATATTTTCACTTTAGATGTATCAACTTTTCAAGTGATACTGTCTTAGGTGAAATGCCTTTTAAAAGTATTCTTTTCACAATTTCACCTCAAAATTAAAACTGTTAGAGGGTTTCACACATTTTTTTTTGTTCTTTGCAAGCATTAGTACTTAGTTTACTACCTTGGATGGGAGAGAAATGTTAAAGTTGCAAAGCCTAGCAGTTAGAGTCTCATCCAACAACACATTCTCAAGTTTTAAGTCATTCCCAGTGACCCTTCCTGCATGCAAATATTGGATTCCCTTTGTGATCCCAATTGCCATTCCCATTCTTTCAGGCCATTTTAAAACATCCCTCTTTCTCCAATCTGTCAAAAGTAGCAGTAATGTACAATTTGTCATTTAAAAGCACAATTCATTTCTTTATTACCAAAAAAGAATTGATTTTTTGTTTTTGTTTTTACAAGTCCATATAAAATTACCAGTGAGCTGGTCCTTTAGGGAGGATGCACCGGCAATGTTTTCGAGCACTATGAACAGAGTGGTAGATGCAGTGGGAGGGTGTTCTTGGGAGGTAACAAGGGAGTGACCAAGTACACTGATCAAATGCCTATGCCTCAGCTTCAATATGGCATCCATGTGTTGTTGAAGAACTTGTGTTGAATGCTTCTGCTGCATTAATTTCTGACAGTTGACCAGGACCCCTGTTCCATCTTTAAGCTTACCTCTATACACCTGCTCATTTTTTAAAAAACACTCCATATTAAATAAATGCCCCTCCTTAAATTCCCAACTGCTTCATGCCTTGAAAAAGACCCAATCCTACTTGACTTAATGGCATTGCTAAGGATCTGACTATGACAGTGAAAGAAAACCAATCCCTGTTTAAATGATCTTTCAGCTACCTCATTTGGTACTTTTTCTTTTGGGCTGATTCAGCCGCATATAGGTTGGTTTTCTATCAAAATATTTTACTAGTAGATATTACGAAGACTCTCTATTTATTGTAGCCACTTCATGTTCCTTTTGAAGAGATTTATTAATAATTGCTCTGTTTTTTTAATCTTTTGCATCTAGCATCATTTTAATTTTTAAAAGGAGAAAAGAAAATCAGCACTTTTTCATGTTTTCTTTCTTACCTTTATTTTTTAGTTTTTCATCACTTCTCCGGTCTCTTTTGTACAATTACTTGTACATTTTTGCTAATAAATTCTATGAAAAATCCGAAAATAATTAAATGTGAATGGAGAGATAATTGTGTAATTTATTAACAAATACTCCCTCCATCCCCTAAAACTTTGTCATCTTTTCTTTTTGGGTTGTCTCAAATTTTTTATCCCTTTCCCTTTTAATCAACTAATTTGTGGTTCTCGTTATTTCTCTCATATCTCCATAAATCTCAACCACACAGTTTTTACTTTATTATTCTCGGTACCGATCAGACTTGGCAAAGTTTTAAGGTATAAAGGGAGTACCTTTTTAGATAATTTGCTTATTCCTCTATTTTCAATCATGATATTAGCAAATTCAGTTCATTCAGCTAAATTTACCTCTAGCAAACATGGCTCTCAGTGAATTATTTAATATCGTCTTATACTACGTATGAGATATAATATTGTTTAAGTATTGGAAAGTCCAAAGCATAATCTCCATTTAATAATTAGTACAGAAAATAATTCTCAATCATCTCAAGTACCTGCTGGCCCTGAGATCCTTCTCCAACAAGATTGGATGGATCAAAGTGGTTGGTTGCATCCTCCATTTCCTCCTGTGTGAACACATTGTACGGTGGCAATCCTATGGACGCCATCCTCGTCGGCCTTCTCGAATTCCCTAACCGATAATCCAACACACCATTAGAATTTAGAAACAGGGGTATTAGTAATAAAAAAATCAGCTAATCATTGTTTAAATTTACCTCCATCAAAATGGCTGGATGGGTTAGTGTTGAAGGTGAAACTGCCACTCTTCTCCTGATCTCTTTTTCTAGATACTTTCCTGTAAGTGGCTAAGACCAAGAATCCAATGGCGCTAAAAACTGCCACAATTCCCCCAACCACACCAAGAACTATCCCAAGCTTGATTGTGGAGGATTCATGGTGTTCCTCACCTCTTGAATTTGGATTAACAGCTATTGCCTTCTCGGCACAGAAAGAATGTGCATGCTGATAAAACCTTGATGAGGTTGTATTACCGAGACAGTTCCATAGACTGATAACGGTCCGATTTCCTGAGTTTGATGATCCTTGGAGGCAAACTGGGAGCTTCCCTATTAGAAGGTTGTTAGAAATGTCCACAAAGTTAAGGCTTTTGCTGCATGAAACACTATCAGGAAGCTCTCCACTGAACTGATTCCTTCCAAGATTTATGTACTTTAATGATGACAATGAAAACAGGAAAGATGGGATTGACCCAACCAGGTTGTTGGCATAAAGATCCAAAATTTCCATACTTTTCATCTTTTCCATCTCTTCTGGAACTGCAGACCGCAGAGAGTTGTTGCTCAGAACAACTTTAACTAGGTTGCTTCCCAAGGAAGGGAAACCTGGTCCTAGGCTATTCCCACTCAAATCAAGCTCTTCTAGTGCTGACAACCCCTTCAGATCGGGGACACTCCCATTGAAAAAGTTGTCACTCAAAACCAGGCTCTTCAGTTTCTTGAACTTGACTATGGATTCAGGGATGCTTCCATGGATTGGGTTTGAGCTTATGTTTAACACCTCCAGACCGACAAACCGGCTGACCTTAGTGGGTAAGGTTCCTGTCAACCCAAGGTTTATGAGTGACAGCCTCTTCAAGCTGGAGAGCTTGGTGAGGAGTGTGAAGAATGAATCAATGGAGAATTTCTGTGAGAGAGGAGGGTGGGGGGAAGTTGTGTTTCCAACAATGGTGAGCTCTGTAATGTGATTTCCAGAACAGGTGATCACCAGAGACGGGGTCTGCTGGACAGAGCAGAAGTTTGTCCACTTGTTCCATTCTTGAAGAACTTGTGGATACTCCAGAAGGTCCTGCACCTGGAGAAGTATCCTTCTTTCTGGTGGTGACAACTGCTGTGCAGATGAGAATGGGATTTGCAGAAGAAGAACCCATGATACGAAAAAAGTAAGAACTACCCAAAAATTGCATGGAGACAGTTGAGAAGAGGATTTCATCTTCTTTTTTTGTTCTTTTAGTGATGAATCTCAAGTTCCCATCAAACCTGTATGAGACCAAGCACAGGTTTTGAGAGCTTTTCACTATGGTCTGTGTCAATGTGTCATATATCCAGAAAAAAACGAGTTCAAAAAGAGAGTAAAGTATTTGGTGAACCTATGAGAGAATCTAAAACAGGAAGTCTTTGTTTATACTACTGAATAATAAGCCAAAGAAAATAGGGATAATTTTGTGGTATGGAGTTCCTGGGTCCAAATATCCACTGAAGCATAAAGATATTAATGATTTGATCTATTAAAAAAATGGTATACAGACAGGATGGTTCACAGTGATATAATGACATTCAATAAAGTTAGCCAGTGTGAATGAATGTATGAATGTATGTGTGTGTATACAATATTAATATTAATGGAATAACATAAAATAATGTAAAGCATCCCTCAATTCCATGGTCTGATAGGACCATTGAGGGGTATATAATAGTGACCAGTGGTCCTTTAAGTGTGAATTGTGAGGGTAGGTGTTTGGTGATGACATGGAGTCCATCGGTCCATCCTATTTATTGCATGTAACTCTATCTAAGTATCATTAGTGATTGATTAGCTTTTATTCATCAAGTCATTGCCCCTTTCTCTGGTCATTATTGATGCTAGTAGTTTACTAGATAGTAGATACTGAGTATTGTTTCTTATGTCATGTTTGTTTAGCAACTCCAATGGTAGAGTCTATTTCAAAATATCCATACAACAACAACATTCAAGCCTTAATTTCAAAAGATTTTGGGATTGACTAACATGAGTCGATCCATGATATCGATGCCAAAAAGAGCATTTCAAAATATCCTTATTAAGAAAAAATAGAGAGCCTTTCAAATAAAAATAGAGAGAAAATGGTAATTCGAATTAAAAGTATGGCAAACACAAAAGGGGTATAGAGATAAATCAAGTTTAGGTATTTGATCTCTGAGACTAACAAAATACATTTGTCGATTTTATATGAGACTATAGAAAACAATGGAGTAAAAAAACATTTGAAATTGAAAATTGGAATATATTGAAACATATGGATCCTATGTAAAACACTGTATAAAATTTAGTTTCCATGTATAAAAAACGGAGTATCAAACAAAAATGGACTTACGAGAAAGTCTTGGAGTCTATAATTTTGTTCGACGCTTGCTTTGTAGTGCAATTTTAGTTTAACGTTATTACTCCATCCGTGTATGTGTCTTATTTTTTGTTTTCGAATTGTCTCAAAATAAGTAGGTAAACATTATAAAACGTGTATATTTTGGAAATTCATATTGATATGAGTTCAATAACATTTTATAAGTAATAATTTGATTATGTATATTAGTAAAAAATCGTAGTCAAAGTAAGTCCGTGATTAAGGCAAAAATCACAATATTGCAAGAATTAAAGAACGAAGTATATAATTGTCATTTTTACTCGATTCAAACTTCAATTATAATTTTCACTTTTCAACAAGTACATGAAATTGTGCGGAGATAGTATTTATTATATTGAATTAAATTGAGGAAAATTATATTTGTACACAAAATTAGTACACAAATTGTACTTAACCCCCTCTAATTGTCTGTATACACAGACAATTCACTTGAAAAATTGAAGAATTTTTATGTCAAAGTGCATGTGTACACAGACAATGCACAAATTTTGTGTGCAACAAGAATTGTCCAATAACATATACGAAGTACAACTTTCATCTACTACATACAGTAGCTTTTTTAATGAACTCTCACTTATATAATCCACGAGCATTACAATTACACATTTAAAAGAGAATATGAAAGACAACCAAACATATATCAACAAAACAAAAAATGCCGAATAAAAAACCAAGAACATTAAAATGTGTTAGGTATTAGCATAAACAAAATCCACATGGCCTGTACCAAAACTGGTTGTGTTTATGTTTTTATAAATGGTATAGATAGTGCAGAAAATCATTTTTGGGTCCAAAATTGGATTTACCAAAATACTGTAGACGAGAATTTATAAGCAAAAGAGATGAACTTCGATGAATTGAATGTGAGCTGGAAATTGGGCAATGAGAGAGTGTGTAATTGAAGTTCTCACTTTAAGGTAACATGGGCTTATGGGCCCATTGGGTCTACCACTAATGGATGTGCTGATAATGAATAGTGCAAATTACCCGTATAGTTCATTTTTGTGCCACTCATATCGTTCGTGTCCCAATAATTTTATCTTTTCATTTTTAACTTTTTTGTTTTCAATTATGTTTATATATTTCACTTTTAGACTATTCTGCCGTCATCCATCCCATCTACGGAGTAGATTAGAACTCACGCCTCTGCAAATCAGTGATTCCCAAATCAGTAAGCATCGACCCACATCCGCTCTTCTCATCCGCTCTCCTCTCTTTTCTCTGGCTCTCCGGCTCTCCGGATCTCCGGCCACTGTGAAGCATCGTCGACGACAACCGCTCTCCTCTCTTTTCTCTGGCTCCTCGGCTCTCCGGATCTCCGGCCTCTGTGAAGCATCGACGCCAATTCAATCGCTCATAGGAAATTGATGCTACAGATTGCAGACTAACCATTCACGCCTCAGCAAATCAGCGATTCAGTGATTAAGTTTCTCAATTCTCAGGCTGTGTTGGTACGTTAGTTCTGCTACCCTCATACGTTTTCATTTACTTATTACAACTTTTTATTTTCAATTTAGTATTATCATTATATAATAATTATAGATCTGTAATACTCCGTACTATTTTGGAGGAGTATCTGAAACATAAGGAGTTTCGAACTGAAGCCTTTCCTCCTACTCCTCTGAGCGTATGAATTTTGATTACCATTTCAGTGCACTATAAGTTGGTAGTAATTCCTTGATTCATGACCATTTGAATTATTATTAGTCATATTATATTCAATAGAGCTTGTATCATAATAAAATGCTTCAAAAGCTCTTAGAGCTTCTTGTAATTCGTTTGTGCTGTTACTCAAAAGAAAGTGTCAAACAAGCTATTGGACCAGACAAGTGTGATCCATTTGTTTAAAATTACAAAGCATTTAGGACTTCTTGCTACTGGAGTGACTGCTGATGCCAGGACATTAGTCCAACAACAAGGAATGAAATTTTAGTAGAAGTGTGATCCAACTGGTCTTTTTTCTATCAGTAGGCAACATCTAAGATCCCCTATTGACACATTTTTGGAGAACATGGTGTTTTTACATGTTAAGTTATCTTTATAAGTAGTTCTAATATGCTCATCTAGTTTAAGATGTCATTGGCAGAGCTTGAGAAGCTAACTCATCTTGGAGAACTGATTCCCTGTGTTCTGTTTCAAGTTATCTCCAACAATTTCTGTAATATTTAAAACAAAATTGTGTTTATTACTTGAATTTAAAGGGTTAGTTTTATTTCATGTTCAACTAATCAATGGCAGGTGTATGTGGAAAGGTGTTGGACAATTGGAGATCTTAGTTTGAAAAGAATTCACTTGATTGGTAAAAGTGATGCAATTTTACCAATGTCTGAATTTGAAAATGTCTGAATATTCATATTCACTGGCAGCCTCTAGATATATTGTTTTTGTGTTACCAGGATAACGCGATGAAGAATGATGTGAGCACAAGATTGTACAAAAAAGGACGTATTTGAAGCAGAGGATGAAACCAAGTCATTTAGTTCTATTGGGAAGTTAGGTAATGAGAACACTTAAGCTTTGAAGGGAACTGCTAAGAAGGTGTCTATGCCAAAGGTGAAGCTCTTAAGGGAGAGAAGGGAGCAGCATATCTGTTTATATAATGTCAAAAATAAAGTTGTGAATATTAGATTGAATTGAATATTTTTTGTGATACTCTTGTATATTATTTTTGTTGCTTGTTGTTGTATCACATGTATTTCATGTTGTTGCATTGTGTTGCTTTTTGTTGTATATTGTTACTTTTTGTTGCATCGTGTTTCTCATAATTGTGTGTTGTTGATTCTGATTTTTGTTGTTTATTTAGATTTCTATTTATTTTTCTACATCTTTAAAATAGAAAAATATATTTAGTTTTAGTCGAAATCACTTAGATACAAACACTTAAAATGTTAAATTTCGATTTATGAATATGAAAAGCAGCATGAAACATAAAGAAACAATAAGAAACAAAAAATTCATAATTATCAACAAAAAGAAACACAAAGAAATGATAAGAAACAAAAACTAACAATAGATTGACAATACTAATAATTAAAATTTTAGGTACTTTAAGAACAATCACATTAGAAAAATCGTATTTTTAAATTTTTTTTTAACAAGTAAATATTTTTCAAGTTCATCATTTTAATTTTTCATATTTTAATTGTATCAGGGATGAAAAAAATATATTTTAATTGTATTAGTTTATTTTAATTTTACACACTTTTAAGTTACATTAATTTCTGATTTTTTTATAATTTTATTATATATTTTTTAATATAAAAATTATGTAAAGTAATTTTTATTATATAAATTTTAATTTAAATTATTTATTTTCTCGATTTATACTTTTATAAATTGTTTGAATTTTTATTATTTTATCTAGTATTCATTCTAAAACTTTTACCTGTTCTAATTTTTTAAACTATTTTGATGTTTTTGATATTCTAAATTTTTTATTTCTAACTTACATTTTTTGTGACATTTTAACAATTTTTTTTTAAAAAAAATTTGATTAGTTTCAAGTGTTTGTAATAAAGTGATAGCAAGAGTGAACCATTCACACATGGGAAAAGTATAGGCGGCAGTACCCCAGCGTTTCCGTAATTGGATAGGTTCGAGTGGGGGGTTGGTTATATGGACGAATGGTCTATTTGTGAAAAGCGAAAGTGAAGTAGTCTGTTTTTGAAAAAGAAATAAAACGTGATAAAAAGTGATATTGTTTTCCTTTTAAGTCTCTTTGCGATATTTTCCCTAATGAATAAACAACGAATTTCCAGGAAAAGGGGAATATAATAATCTGGAAAGGTACGGCGTGTTTGTCCTGGCGGTGCGCTAGCGTATGGACATATTATTACGGAGTACTCCCTCCGTCCCAATATAAAAGGGACACACTTTCCTTTTCGGTCCGTCCCAATATAAAAGGCACATTTCCCTTTTTGGCAAACAAAACAGTGCAAAACAGTGCCAAACAGTGTCCAAATAGTGTCTAAACAGTGTCAAACAGTGTTCACCCTTAAAAACTCCCCAAACGCAAATGTGCCTTTTATATTGGGACGGAGGGAGTATTATTTTTTATGGGCATAAATTTTAGGCAGATATATTGGACCCTTAGAAATAAATTTTATGTATTTCATAATTGTTCAAGTCTGATTTAGTTTGACCTGATCTAAGATCGAAAACCATCCAAGTAAAAACATCCTAAGTCATAAAACTCCAATTAAAGAAGTTTTTAATAACTGAAATTAAACATATTTACAAAAATATTATTAATAGTTGGAAAAAGGGTCAAATAAGCCCTCCTACTACTGCGGAACCATCATTTAGACCCATGTACTATAAAAAGAGTCATATAAACCCATTTACTCTTCAAAAACAATCAATTGAGCCAAAATGACCTGAAGTTTACCTCTAATAGCAGGTAACCTTTTCTCTCACTTATTTATTTATTTATTGCCTTTTTTAATAGGGCATTCAAGCCTTTTTGGTCGTCCAAAAAAATTATTCATCCAGGGGATTCGAACCCGGGATGCGCGGTAGAGCAACAAGAACGAAACCCAGCTTGACTACATGCTTTTTATTTAAAAACGTCACTCGAAATGTATATATACCATAACGCTTCACACTAATTATTATTAATATAACTAAATTTTATTGATGTTGTTATATTATACTAATTAATATGTATTTCTATTGATGTTGTTATATTATACTAATTAACATGTGTTTCTATTGATGTTATATTATACTAATTAAAATTTATTTTTATTGATGTGTACTAATTAACTACAGAGTATTTGTGAAAAACTACATGTTTTAGCTCTTTTTTATTTATTCTTATAAGAATTATAAAATTTTGAATGAGAGTAAATTTTGACCATATAAAGTTAATCTAATATGTAATGAAGTATATTTTACATTTACTTTTTCACAAAATATTGACCTGTTTTCGAGACGAATTGATTCATGATCGAATAAATATTGACCCAACAAATAGATGAGTCATGGATCAACCTGGATTGGTGATGACATAATTATTGAGTTACGAGTCAATCCAGTAAACGCTAAAAAAATGGTCAATATTTATTAGTGAAAGAAAACATAAAATATAGTTCATAATATATTAGATTAAAGGCAAAAAGCGGTAAAAAGGAGTAAATCAATCCGTAAATGCATTAATAGGAACAAATTGTTTATCTTCCCAAAATAGGACTAAAATATACTCTATATTCATATTATACGCTTACTACAACTTAATAGGAAAATAATATTTTAATTTATAATAATAAAAAGCCCACACCGATTTTAATGTGTTTTATCTGTTTATTTATATTTAAAGTTTAAATTCTTGTTGGAAATATAATTTTTTATTTTTTATTAATATATATATATATATACATATACGTAAAATGTTTTCGAATGGTTTATATTTGTTTACTATTTCATTATAAATAATTTTTATTAGTTTTATGTTTTTATTAGGATAGTAAGGTTAGAATAGAAATATAGAGTATATTTTAGTCTTATTTTGGGTTAATGAATAATTTGTTTCTATTTATGCATTTACAGATTGATTTACTCCTATTTAACGCTATTTTCCCTTTAATCTAATATATTATGAACTACTACGTATATTTTATATTTTCTTTTATTAAATATTGACTGGGGTTTGTAGCGTTTACCGGATTGACTAATAACTCAATAATGATTTCATTACTGATCCAGAATCCAGCCATTTTCCGGGCCAATATTTATTGGGTCATGAGTCAAACCGTCTCGGAAACCGGTCAATGTTTTGTGAAAAGATAAATGTAAAATATAGTTAATTGTATATGAGATTAAATTTATAAGGTAAAAATTTACTCTCATTCAAAATTTTATAAATCTTATAGTGATAAAAAAAGCTCAGACATGTAGTTTTTCAACAAAACTTATAATGTGTTTAGAATTGGATACACAATATGTGAAACCAATATTTATATATTAAAATTATAAATAATAATGATAGATGTTTTGAATATTTCACAAATACTCTGTAGGTAATTAGTACTACCTCCGTCCCCCTATGTTTGGGACAAGAGAAGGTGGCACGGTTATTAATAAAGGTGAGTTTATGTGGTTGATATTGAATTGATAAAGTAAGAATAAAGTAGGAATGATTTAGAACCACACAAACTTTACCAAATAAGGTATGGGACAATCTTAGTGGGACGGATTGAAATGGTAAAATGGGACAATCATAGCGGGATGGAGGGAGTATAATATGACATCAATAAAAATAAATTTTAATTAGTATAATACAACAATATCAATAGAAATACATGTTAATTAGTATAATATAACATCAATAAAATTTAGTTATGTTAATAATAATTAGTGTGAAGCGCTATGGTATATATACATGTTGAGTGACCTTGTTTCACAAAAAGCACGTAGTCAAGCTGGTTTCCGTGCTTGTTGCTTTGCCGCGCATCCCGGGTTCGAATCCTTTGGAGGAATTATTTTTTTGGACGACCAAAAAGGCTTGAATGTCCTATTAAAAAAGGCAATAAATAAATAAATAAGTGAGAGAAAAAGTTACCTGCTATTGGAGGTAAACTTCAGGTCATTTGGGCTCAATTGATTGTTTTTGAAGAGTAAATGGGTTTATATGACTCTTTTTATAGTACATGGGTCTAAGTGATGGTTCTGCAATAGTAGGAGGGCCTATTTGACCCTTTTTCCTTAATAGTTTCATAGTTACTTAAGCATAAAAATGGAACATAACTATAAGAATATACTCGTGTATTTCAGATGTTTTTACTTTGGATGTTTTGAGTTCCAGACCAAACCCGACCAGACTTAAACAAACCAGACAAGACCAGACCAACGAATTTTTGTCCAAGTAAAAACATCCTTGCTACTATAGTTGTAAAATTATACACCCATTTGCACCACATCCATTCTACATTTTTACATAACTAGCAACATGTATTGAAACTTCAACACATAAGACCAACTAATAGAGGTTTTCACCATTCTATAGTCCTTTCGGTGGATATATATAGAGAGGGATATATAAAACACAAGCACCTCATTATTGGTTGAGAGCATATGAATCCTCAAGTAAAAGAAGAGAAGTGTTTGCTCAAGTGAGAAAAATGCAATAACTTGCATGACAGCAACTATCATCACTTGAAAATTTCTAATGTAATTATGAGTTTTCTTAAATAAGTAGATTTCCTTCCATACTAATAACAAATGGGCTGAGGGGTCAAGACTCATGAAGGAAGCTGTGTTGGCCAAATTGGATGCACGAAGGGAAAGCAGACTGTTCTGGTTTCAGGCTCTTGAATCTCATGTACCACTTCATATGCATCATTCATCATCAGATTACACTTAAGAACAGTTTTACCCCATACCATAAAAACCACATTGCCATTAGTTGAATGAGGAAAGGGGGCATAGAGCGTCTGATTGTTTGGCCACCGCAGGAATCTCTCATCTCTGTATCTCTTATCGTGAACCAAAACCCATGAAGAATTCAACTTCCACACCTTGAAGTTTAAAACCACTTCTGCTTTCTCAATATATGGCATCAGCACAACTTGTAATAACCTCAGCTCTCCACCTACTGCTCCAATTCGTTGTGTGACAGAACCTCCTGGAAGCGCTTCATACCACCAAAAATCCTGGGGGAAGTCAATAACTACACACGGACTTTCCTTCATATCTTTTGAAATAACCCTATCCACACTATGTATCCACTCCAGCCAATAAAAGATCCCGCTGCATGTCACAACATCTATAACACAACCACAATATAACTGTTTGGGTGGAGGATAAGATACACTTATGGTTTCCCACTTTCCAGACTTTGAACTAAATATTGATATGCATCCCAAATCATGATCAGGGTACTGATCAACATGGAACAGTACCACCTTGAAGTGGTTAAGTCGTTTTTTGTTGTCACACAGTAATGCATGTCCCGCTATAAAAAACTCGGAGAGATGGGGATTGGGGAGCTGATAATATTGTTTGGTGATTGGATTACAGATGTAGTAAACACCCGACGTTGGAGAGGAGACAAGCAACAAGTCATTACACAAAGCTCTTATAAACACTTGGGAAGGCAAGAAATCCAAATAGGAACTGACGCTACTGCACGCTGCATCCGCCTTTCCATTATGGGGAAACATACTCTCTTCATAACATATCTTAGAAATTAGTTGAAAATATGAGCAGAGATGCCGTTCCAACATGAGAGTGTTCTGAGCTTTATGAATAACGATGGTGTAGGGCTGCGGAAAGCGATGTCGGTGTTCCTGGTGATGGGAAATGAATCTTTGAATGAAGTGAGGGTGAGAAATGAAAGAATGCCAACGACGACACACAGCCCCACACAGGATTGCTGATCGACAATTGGGGAGGCGAAGAAATATCTCCAACAATATGTCTTCATTGGCTTCTTCCAAGACATTAGATGCTGCGGGATCATGATTTGCATCATCTCCTTGACTTACTTCCCTTTTCTGGAAATATTATAAGTTATAACATACACATGTGAGATTGTGAGCACTACGTAGCAACAAATAACATGCCAATTCCCCTGAAAAAATACTCCAGTTTTAAAAACACAAAGAACTGAAGAAGACTTTAAACATCATCACTTTCTTTCCCCTATGATTAACAGACATATGAGAACTACATAACATTGTTCTAATAATAAATGGTCCTTAAAAAACCTTGCCTTAGAAGAAATAAAGATGATATTTTATTGATCACTACAAAGAAGAAATAAAGATTATATTTTATTGATTGCTACAAAGAAGGGAAAATTCCCTAAATAGGAGCACAACAGTTTTGAAATTTCTAAATAGGACCGTCATGTTTTTATTCCCTAAATATAAGTAATTTCTGCCAAGTTTGGCATTATCAGGCTTTAAACATGTGAAACGAAAAGGTTCACCAATTCAGTATATTAACTTTGAAATTTGTAATCCAACGGATGAGATTCACAGGTGAAAGTAAACTCACCCCTAATCATTGTTCTAAAAGGCCATAGGCGCTAGTCGGGCACCTAGTCGGAGACATATAAATTGCATTTTTATCTATATTTTGTACAAATATGATAAGTAATATTGTATTCTTGTGTGTATAAAATACATATATAGACATACATTAATAAACATGAATGATGAAATTATCACATTTAACCATACGTTGTATATGATAACTAATCATTTAATATCATTATATTATAAATATGAATAATACTCGTAATAAAATTTAGTTATATATACAAACATATATAGTCTTTATCTTAATTTACAACTTCATTTCTTTATATATAGGGCTAAAGATAAAGTAATTATATCGCTTAAAAAATTAAAATTATAAAGTAAAGTAATGTTCGGCGAATCTAGACAACCTAGGTGGATGATTAGGCGCTCTGGGCGGACAACTAGGCGTCATAGAAGACCGACTAAGAAGCTGTTCTCTTCACCTGATCTGAAGGTTTCTGATTTGAATTTTTTAAGTTTTGATCTAATCTCATCTGAATTTTTCCGAACTAATCTGATCTGATCTGAATCTTTCTAATCTGATCTGAATGTTTTTTATCTGGCCTGATCTGAATGTTTCTAATCTGATCTGAATCCTTCTAATCTGATCTGAATCTTTCTGATCTGATCTGATTAGAATATTTCTATAATTATAATTACAATTATTATAATTATAATTGTAATTATATTGTAATTACAAATATAATATAAATAAAATTATAATTATAATCATAATTATAAAAAATATAATAATAATTAAAAGTAAATTTAAAATTATAATAATTATACCTATTACACTAATTATAACTATAGATACAATTATAATTGTAATTATATTTTTAATTATAATTACTTATATAATTATAATTCTAACTATAATTATAATATTTATTTCTATAATTATAATTCTAATTATAAATACAATTATAATTACACTGCAGAATAATATTAATAATAATAATAATAATAATAAATACAACAACAATAATAACAATAACAATAACAATAATTATAATTATACTAATAATCACTATATTATAATAAGAACATAATAAAATAGAATAAAATATAATAAGAATATAACAAATGATAATAATAATAATACTAATAATATATTAATAATAATAATAATAGTAATAATAATATAATAATATAATGTTGGTGTTGTTATTATTATATTATATTATTTTTATTACTTAACAATAATACGTAGTAATATAATATTATAATAATATTATATATTATTATTATTATTATTATTATCATTTTATAATAAATATTATAATATTATTGATATTATAATAATGTTATTATTATAATTTAATATTATAATAATAATAATATTATTATTTAATAATAATAATGTATTATTATTATTATATTAATATTATTAATGTATTATTATTAATTATTGATTATAATAATAATTATTATAATTAATATATTAATAAAAAACTATAATGCATGTTTGAATGTTTCTGATCTGATTTGATGTGAATGTTTCTGATCTGGTTTGATCTGATTTGAATGCTTCTGATCTGATCTGAATCTTTCTGATCCGATCTGATTTGATCTGAATTTTTCTGATCTGATCTGATCTGAATAAAATAAGATTAATCAATAAGTAATAAGAATAAGACGAAGAGAACAACTTCTAATTCACCAATTAGTCGGAACACCTAGATGAAAATTAGGGCGTAGGTAGGTACAAGTCGAACGACTAGAACGTTTTTTAGGAGAGTGCCCCTAATGCAATAAGACGAGTAAATCCATTCGGTGGATATAAGCCAAAATTATCTCGGACAGTGCCCCTGCATATGGACTGCAATGGATTGCAATTTTGAACTTTCAACCACAAAAGCATATGTAATAAACACAAATATGAATTAACAACACAAGTTTGTAGTGGGATATCATCAACAGGTAATTCCTCAAATACAAATATTCTAATAAAAATTTATGAAAGCGGGTAGTTCAATCAATTAAATTCAAGCAGAGTAAAATTCAAAGAGGGGAATCAACCTGAATTTTGGAGCAGTAAAACATCTGGGAAGTCGCTATTGGTTTCAATCCAGCTGAATATAATAATAAATAAATACGTTAAAACTTAAAGGGTTGGTTTCCGAAGTAGATAGAATCGGCAGATTTGAAGTAGCTGAGGAATCCCTTTTGGCAACTGGAAAGGGAATTGGGGCACGATGAGTCCAACCCATTTTGTCAGGGAATTAGGGAATTGGGATGATTAGAGATAATTTCAATTTACACTCTATTTTATTGTTTAAACTAGTTTTCAAACCCGTGCAATGCATGGCTATACGTAATTTATCTAACTTTAAATTTGATTTTTTCGGGGTCATATATAATGTGATCACAAGCAATATAAACCCAATCTAATATAGGGTCTGTTTAAGAATACTAAAATTGGTCGAATTAGCTTATGTTGCTGAAATTGATTAAATTTTAACTGAATGGACTTATGTAAAGTATATTCTATTTATAAAATAAATGAAACAATTATATGAAAAATAGTTAAAATGATCTTCTATATAAGCAATCTCAAGTAAACATAATAATTGTTATGGACCCGATTTTAAAGATTTCATTATCTCACATCTTCTAAATTAGTTTATTATGCACATCAATTTTTTTTCTAATATTCCTCATTCAACTTGGTATGAAATACTGAGTACATGCTTTTAACTTTTAATAATAAGATGTTACATTTTACTCATTATTTCATCACATTGTAAATGTAAAAAATGGAGTTTTTATACAATTAACTCATTATTTCGTTAGATCGAAAACGATTTTTAATTGTTATGAACATCTAAATTATTTCATTGAGCATTTCAAATAATATGTTTCTAATATTTTTCATTCAACTTGGTGTGAAACACGTATTTTTAAATTTTAATTGTGAGATCTTACATTTCACTCACTAATAAGGTCCGGTAGATTAAAGTTTTGGGTTTGATTTGTTTGAATTAGTATGGTCTGGTAGATGTCTATTTTACATTTTATATATCTTATTATTATTAAAGTTTGATCTGGTCTGATATAGTCTGGAACTGAAATCAATCCAATTAAAAATATTCTATTGAATCAAATTAGGAATTTGTAAACATACAAAAAGTTCCTAATTTGGATCAGGAATCTATTTCATATGCAAAGGCTTATTTAAAATGTACTTGTAAAAATAAGGTATTTTTTGCTAGGCTAAACGTATTTACTTGTGATAATATGTTTGTGTGGATGGTATCAACTTTCATTCTTATTACATAATAAAGTAAGCTTTTAAATATAAAAAAGCTTTAATGAATATCTAATAGTATTGGTTTCTTTTTTTTTTTTTTTAATTTCAACAGTATGTACATGGTTAAAATTTTCATCATTGTGTTAATAATTAATAAAGATGTGTATAAGATGCAGAAAAAACGAAGTATTTTGTTACCAAAATAAATAAGGTGGATTTCTTGGAACTTTTGTTTCCATATCAATATGCAATCAAAAATAGAATCTAATAAAAATAAAAGGTATAATAATAACTAATAATCGTTATATATAATGATATGGCAGAATTATGTAGCGCTTCGTATGCTCTTAAAAGTTCCTCTTATATAAATATACTAGCGTGGGCGGGCGCGTTGCGCGACGGTTGGTGCCCAACGCTCGGTAAAACAAGAAAATTGTACTTTATAAAAAAGATGCATAAATACATCACAAAGAATGATTATGGGAGACCTCTAACATTTCAAACACCCAAATTAAAATCAAAACATAAAAGAGTAGTTCAAGTATTGTAGTTGCATCATTGTAGTTGCATCATTGTTGTTGTTTAGCACCAGTCAACACCTGAAACACCTGAAATATAAGCAAAAGCATGAAAATAGTTGTTCAATAATTGCAGTTACATTAATGATGGGAATCAGACAATTTATAAGAAAACATTATTAGAAATTAAATCCAGCAAAACCAGCTTTATACATTCAAACGAAATTTGGTTTTGTTTTATCTTTTTGAAGGAAAAACAGAATTTTGTAAAGCATGTTATAGGCTAAAATATCTATAGTTCAACAATTATCATGTGGTTAGCTTTTGTTTGGGTAAAAGGCTAAAAAAAGTTTGAGTGTAATGAACACACCATTTGTTCCGAGCTGCATCCGGAGATGCAACAATACCACAATCTTTAAGTTTGAGAATATTCATAGATGCATCTGAAGACAGAACAATACCACAATCTCTAAGTTGAGAATATTCCTAACCGCATCTAGAGATGTAACTTCTTCCAATTTTTTTTTTCTGAAAGTATAATGAAATAAGATATGCAAGCTTAAGATATGCCAAACCATTTATCAGAAAACCATAAACCATTTAGATGTTTTGGCATATCACTGGGCATAGTGTAGCATTGCTTGCATATTTTATTTCATTATACTTTCAGAAATAAGTTGGAAGCAGTTACATTTCCAGATGCAGCTAGGAATATTCTCGAACTTAGAGATAGAGGATTACTCTAAATTAAAAGGCTAATAGATACCGTGTTGCCATCCAGTTGATTTCTTCAGGTTCAACTCTACCCGGTTTCTTTTCCCATCATTATGAATGTCATCATTGTCATCTTCATAGGGATAAAAACACTCTTCACCTATTCAAACAACATTCACAGCAGTATTACAAATTCTATTTCGAAATTATAAGCATTGAGAAATAATTAAAATACAAATAATACGTTGGTAGTGTAAATTATTCTGTTTATCTATTTCATTTTTCAGCTCCCAATGATGAGACTCACTTTAGGAGGGACAAAAACATTCTTCACCTCTTCTATCACTTTCCATTTCAGATGATCTATTTCATCAAATTATTAATAACTGTAACGAATTTGAGACTCCCTTTAGGAAGTGCAAACCCCTCTTGCACATGAACACACCTGCCTTTCTGAGTCTTTTAGATTACCTAAAATTTAACAAAGCAGAAAATAAGATCAAACCTTAGCTGACCAAATGAATTTAAGATGAAAACATGCTCACCTCATTTTCTACTTTTTTCATTGGTTTATAACCAATGGTAAGCAATGTATTATCACGCACGTCTATAAGGTTCATTTAGGTCCATCGTTGTAGTACTTTTTGTGCATTTTAGAAAAATCAACTTCATGCAAATAGGTTGTAACTGTCACGCCCCGGACCTACCGGACACGTCAACAACCCGCCGTACAGTACGAATAGTCAACCGCAGTCCAACTCATCCATACTATACTAGGCGTCTTGAATACCATTCACACATAGTACATCCATAAACAAACATAATGTAAAATAATCATTTAAAGCAGCGGAAACATTTACTCAAGTGTTTATGCCACACTTTGGCAAACATGGGCATACAAGCCCCCAAATAATTATTTTAAAATAATATCCATGAGCATCATTTAAATTGTTTTCAAAACAGAAACAGAAGAAGCACGAACCACGTCTTCCTCCCTTGATCTCCCCGAAGCGACGGGTGGTGGTAGCAACCTTCAAGTCCTACCTGAAACTGTGAGGTGGCCTCCCCCGTGAAGGGGAGGTCAGTACTTGGAAGCATTTGACAAGTACAATGACAACTATACTAAGTATAATCAATGTTTCAATTTCTAAGACCCTCAAATAGAGTGATATCATAATATAATGATAGTTATTATTCAATCCTTATTATCATTATAATAAGTCAATTTATAAATTTGTCGGCGCATGGCCCCTTTTTATATATTTCATTATACCCGTCGTTAGCACGACGCCGCCCGTAGGTCTTATCATCCTTACGAGACTTGTCACCGCTCTCCGAGGCCTCATCGGGCCCTCGGGCCGGAGTCCAACATCCCGCCCCTGGACTCATACCCATCATCCCGTAGGAAGGTAAGGTCTATTCGGGGTCCTATCTTAAGTGTTACCGCTGTCGGGAGCCTCGTAAGGTCTCCGGTTCGGATTCCACCCTAACCCGTGATCACGATGTAAGTCCATGCTATCCAACCCCGCTCTCTAGAGTCGGGAAGGGCCATGGTCCTTACTATTTACCAATATTCTACCGGCTAGCCTCAAGGACTACCGAAATACACCCGTAGGCCAATCCTACATCTAGGATCAATTTAATATTCGCTTTATCTTGGGTATCCCTTAAGGCCTACCCCTAGCATCACTTAAAGTTCATACGTATCCACCTTAGTACCTCTTAAGACTACATAAGGCTCAACATTTTACAATCCAAACATTGGATCAATTTTAACACATTTTCATTCCAACACCCCGACTAGTATCCTAATACTAGTCGGATAAGTTCCAACAAAACCAATTTTCAGTTCATAGTCATATAGACAAATTCCAAACTAATTTTCCATTGAAAATATAGTTCACATCAATATACAAAATATAACTTTTAATCTCCCATATACTCTTATATGAAGTTAAAATTATATTTCAACACATAGTTTATAGTTAATTCCTTTATCAAGCCAACATGCTTATATCACATAATCATACACAATTTATTCTTGAATTTGTATATTATGCTCCTTTCCTTATAGACAATAGTCTTCTCATTCTTAGGCATTATTAATCATTAATAATCCTTAAAACATATTTAATTACCTTAGGTAATCTCATGAAATTAACCCAAAGATTATAAGCAATATAGTTAGCCATCCTCACCTTATGAAGTGCTGAAATAGTTGCCGTTGTTAAGCCCTCCGATCAATCCCCGTTCTAAACCGATTGGAGATGAAAAATCTGGACAGCAGACGAAAGCCGGGCGGCTTTCGTGAAAGGTGGGCGGCTTTCGTGGTCTGCAGCTACGAACAGCCTCCTATACTTGGCGGTTTCCGGCGGTTTCAACTCCTATCGATTCCACGACTCTTCTAAGTTAAATACCACCACTTTATAACATTATTCTACACTTTTAAACGTGTAGAACTTCATGTTTAATCCACCATATGATTTATTAAAAATCATACAAAATAATACTAGTTAATTGATACTAGTTGGATTCTTACCTCAAATCCTAGCCTTTTTGTGTTGGGAATACTTCCTTCTTGCTTCCTCCAACCTTGGACTTTTTGAGAGCTCTTCCTAGAGGTCCTTCCTTCTTGATATGGCCGAATGATTGCAATGGGAAAGGGAGAGGTATTGTATCTCAATCAAACCTCCAAGTTGAGGTGTTGATAGGCCATATGGGGTGATGTTTTGTCTTGTGCAATCTCATCATCCAATAAGTCCGCCCCTCCCATGTTCACTTGTCTCAAAATTATTATTTTGAGTCTACAAGACTTGTAGGAAAAACCCCAATTGGATATAGAAAGTCCCTCCCAATTATTCTTGTTATTTTTGGCAGGTTGGGTCAAAATAGCGCTCGGGTTGTCCAAATATTTTTATCAACTTTAGTTGGCACTTTGTTGGGCTTCTATAATTATCACGATGACCCAACTAAATATTTGGTAGTTCATTCTCATATACTGGACCCGATAAATAATTTAATTAATCATGCATTAATTAAATGTACCAATTCTGTCACACGAATTTATTCGCTAGGAAAATTCAATTACATGCCGAATTTCAAATTCAAGTATATCCGGGTGCGGTGTCACAGTAACACCGCCCCCAAGTATTTGTACTTTATCAAATTATGTATTGAACCCCGAGAAATGAATAAACACATTTTACGTGATTGTAAATTTTTATCCTTTCTTTTACGTGAATAGTAAAATTCACGTGGGGGCCCACACTGGAAGTGGGTGCCGTCCGATATTATCGGGACCACATATTATATTCGTTTGGGTCAAGATAACATGTGTATGATGGTGGATATCCTTGTTGGGCCATAGAAATTATGTGAGTAGCCGTTTGGGCATATAAGGCCCATTTATCGGTACTGATGTACTGACAGATAAAAGCCATAATAAATTATGGAGACCACCAAATTAAAAGTTGAGGAATATACCTTCATTCTTATAGCCAATAATAATTGGAAGGATGATAGATATTTCATTTTACCCGATAAAATGAAACATAGTTAAAACAGTCCGGAAAATACAACTTTCGGGACCGAGTGTGCACTTGGGGACACAAAGGGATGACTTCCCACAAATGTGGGGGCCATCCCACGTTTTGATCTTGCAAATAATATGGAAAGCATCATTTTGAGCCAAGGAAACAATGAGGAGGTGCTGGGGAGACAAAGTGAGAAGAGAAAGGGGGACCCTCTCTCATATAATTGGGAATAAGCCAAAAGTACCATTCCCATCACCCTCAACCACCATCTACTCGTATCATTCATCTTCCAGGGGGGTGAGGAGCTCGAAAACCACTCCATCTCTTCATCTGTTTTCGCACATCAACCTGGGAAGAGGAAGAAAGCAAAGTGGAAGAAAAGAGAAGGGAAAAGAGGAGAAAAACTTGAGGATTTACAAGGTAATGACTTGTCAATCCCATTTCTTTTCTTTAATCTTCCCATATGATTATATAATCATATTCCATACCCCTAGGATCATTCTACATGTTATATGTGAAGAATGAGGGGTTGGAAGGTTGGTTCATATCCAAAATGAACTTAGAGAACAAAGTTGACAGGTTCGTCGGAAAATAACCTTTTAGAGGTTATTTGTATTGGTATGGGTTTTATGATGATAAAACCTTGTTATTAACTTCTATAAGGTATTTCAAGAACTTTCACGGGGTTGAGAGGGTCGCCGGAGTTGTCGCCGGAGTTCGTTGAAGTTCGCCGGAGTTTCACCGGAGCTCAATAAGAAAGGCTAGAACTTCCTAAACTTCTTTTAAGGTGAGAAGACGGCTATATGCTTTATAACTTTTGCGTGAGGCATGAGATTACCTAAATTAATCAAGAATATGTTTTATGAATTGATTAATGGTATTAAAGCATGTGTTATGTTATGTTAAGAACTATAACAAGGTTGGAAAGCATGAAATGTAGGTTTGATTAGTGAAATGATTATAAATTGATATGTATGATGTTCCAAGGACTAAAACAGGTATTTTTGGATCAAGGACTTTAAGGAGTACATGCATGTAAAATTTCACGTTAATCGGACTCCGTTTGGGCGGTCAAACGGGCGTTGACCGCCGAGTCAACTGTTATACCCGACCGGGTATTGGCAAATACCCGACCGGGTATTAATGGAAAATAGCCCTGGGAGGCTCCTACCTCCTATACTCGACCGAGTACAGGTAGGTACTCGACCGAGTATTGGGTTTTACACCCAATAGTCAGTGTTGAACGAATATAACGAGGGCCGTTCGGGTGGGACCCGCCCACGTTGTTCATTGAGGATTATTATATGACTATAGGACTATGTATTGTCCATAGTTAAGTGAATGAAAGGTTAGCCAGGGGTGGAGACAGGGAGGGGCTGACGGTGGCCATGGCCCCTGCAAGAAAAAAAATCTTAAGTATATATTATGTATAAATACTTTTAATCTGTATAAAGTATGTTGATAAGGACCGGTGAGGACCGGTCCCTTTAAACTTTGGCCCTTGCAATGTAAAATTGTTAAGGACCGACCCCTTTAACCCTAAATGTTTGGCTCCGCCACTGAGGTTAGCCATATTCAGGTTAGGGTTGGTAAGGAATAAGGTTGAGGTTGAGTATTCTCAGGACGGTAAACGATCCTAAAACTCGGTTGAGGTTGAGTATCCTCAGGATGGTAAACAATCCTAAAACTCGGTTGAGGTTGAGTATCCTCAGGACGGTAAACAATCCTAAAACTCGGTTGAGGTTGAGTATCCTCGGGACGGTAAATGATCCTAAAACTCGGTTGGGGTTGAGTACCCCCGGGACGGTAAACACTCCTAAAACTCGGTAGGATATTATGAAGGTAGAATGTAGCTCTTGAGCTAGGCATTCAGGAATGAAAGGGGAAAGGTTGGGTAAGTACCTCATCTCTAAAAGACTTTTTGTGAGAAAACGACCTACGGGTCAAGTATTTTACAAGTATATACAGTATGTATTATCTTGGGAATGGGGTAACAATGGTTACACCTATAAATATATGTATCATCCTATTTTGGTTCTCGTGTCTGAAACATTAGTTATTCCTCATATAGTTTGCTTGTCACTAGTACTTTCTATGGAGTACTGACCCCTTCGGGGGCCCTCACATTTTTCAGGTTAAGGCTTGAGACCTATTCCTGCACCTTTGCCTAGGGTGATCATCAATAAGGAAGACATGGTTCGTGCTTCCATTCTTATTTGACTTATGAAAATGCTCATGGATATTTAAATGATGTTTTTGGTAAACTGTCAAAGGGCCTGCGTGCTCATGTTTGCCACATGTGGCTAATTATCAAACATACTTTATTTCCGCATTTGTTTGGTTTATATATTGATGTTGATTGTATGGGTTTACTAATCGGTTTGGCAATAGAATCTATCGGACGCCTTGTATGATTTAATAAGAATGGACTACGTTGTTCTTATTGGGTTGTACGGCGGTTGTCTACGTGGCACGGATGCGGTCCGGGACGTGACATAGGTGACATTTTATAGGTATGGAAGCGAATCAGCTAAAGTGTTTCATACATTAGTAAGTGAATAAATTATATAATTAGTGGTGCTAATATAATATTTACTATATCGGAAAGCCTAAGGATCATGTTCACTACAAACTTCCCATGCTTTTACCATGTTAATAACTAAAGCATTTTTGTATGCATAAAAAGATGAGGAAAATGAGTACCTTCGCTAAGTGTTTCCTTTGGCTACTTTTTGTTCAGATTTCTCCACTTGTGTCTCCTTGTCTGCACTATGATTCTGGGTTTAGTGATTGCTTTGTGAGATGAAGGGGAGGAAAGGCATAACTTGTGACCCTGAGCTCCTGCAATTAATGTCGTGTATTAGGTTGGGGCATCAGGCCGCTACACCAACAATAAGTAATTCTCAACTTGTCTGTTTAGAACGCAGAGTTGAAAAGTAAACTTAAACCAGTACAATAGCTAAAAGCCGATAAAAAAAGAGCTAGGAGCTAAAATGTAAAAAAAAGTCATCCCAGAATCGTTGCCTTGCCATTAAAGAAAGGTCACATGAAAAAACATGTTTCCAAATATAGTAGTAGTAGTTTGTATGTATTTTAACACATCTCAAGAGGGAATAAGTGAGAATGGAACATGGAAGAAAGAAATGCAATCATATTATATATAGTCCATGTACTTACATGTAGATAAACATCTCAAAAACCACGACACTAAATTCAGCATTTGAAAACCTCAGGCTTTCACTGGAAACACCTTATACTGAATTGCACATGAGATCAATTTTGTGGAGTGGTTTCCGCTGACCCAGTCACCGGCGCCGTATCATAGGTCCCTCCAACAACACTTGCATCTCTTGGAGGGTAGGCTGAAGGATGAGTATAAGCACCTGCACCAAGACCATGACCATCAAATTAAACAAATGAGATGAATCTTAATTTGAACATAAAAGACATCAAAGGAGCTTATCAAGCCATTATCAGAATCGAACTGGACAACCCAAACACATGAGAGAAGCATTACCATCAAAGCTTTGAGAGAGATCAGTAATTTCACTCACCTGAAACCAAATAGCTCAAAATGATACTTCTCTTTCGTTGTTACACTACAAATGAGACGAAATAGAAAGAAAAGCAAACAAAAAAGGAAAAGGTATTGATTATACCTGCTGGTCTATCTCAGAAAGGACCTAAATATAGTATATTACACTACTCTATATCCCATAAAATATTCATATTTTAAAAGTTTTTTGTATGAACAAAAGAGCCACTTTTACCGAATGAAATGATTTTGAGAGATTTTAAAAAAAAGTCTAATATGTCATACTTCCTCCGCATCACATATATCTTTTCACTTCCAAAGTGGGTGAGATTAAGAATAGTGCAAGGGGATATAAATTATTGAGGGTATGATGGGAAGATAGTGAAATAATGTGATGAAATGAAGGATAAATCCAAAAAGTAGGTGTAATAGTGTATTATTTTTTAAATTATTGAGGATATGATGAGAAGATTTAGAAATGAGAAGATATAAATGTTACATCCAAAAAAGGAAAGTGGGAAGATATGAATGTTATGGAGGGAGTAAACTCTAAACTTTACATAGGTAAACATTTTGAAAAAAAAACTCACTTCATCTATAAGAATTGTTTAAAAACAGAGAAAGGGTCGCCTTTAACCAAAAAGTTTGTACCTCTACTGGATTTTAACATTAACTATACATGGAATTCATCTGTTATTCATTCCTTGGTTGTTAAATGTTCTTACTCTTTCTACTGACTTTACCAACAAGACCAGTCACAAACCTCTAGCTCTCCCCCTCAATCTCTCTCTTTCTTTATACATATTTTCCTGACACTACAACAAAATAGAGTTTTTGTAACACTTCCCTTGTAACACTTTTTATATGTGTTGCATATTATATTTTAGGTTAAATTTATGTAACACTAATTTATTAATGTTGCATAAACATCTCAATCATACAATATGCAACACTTATTGCAAAATGTTGCTTATAATTAAACATTATGTAACATTTATTTAAAGTGTTGCATTAAATTAGTGTAATAATGGATAATATCTACGTATGTAACATTATTACTCATATTAAATTGGGTTACATGTATCTAGTTGATTGTGTGCAAAAAATGAAAGAACTAAACTCAACTTTTTATATACTTCGTAATTAATTAGACTAATTATGCCTTAATAATTTAATTTTATCTTTTGGTTATATTTTTTAATAAAAATTTAAAAATTAAAAAAATTAAAAGTTACGTAGTACGAAATTTAAACACTTAAAATATTAAAATATAAAAAAAAATATTAAAAAAATAAAATATATATATGTCGTCCTCAATAACCTCCCAGTACCATCAGATCCAACCACATGAAAAAATGCCACCATTTTACAGTAATGCCATTTTAGTGGCAGTTTTTGAGAAAATTTTGGCATTTTTAAAGAGTAAAATGTCATACGATAAAAAAAAAGTAAAATGTCATTTTTATGGCATTTTCAGAGAAAAATGTGTCAGTTTTTACACAAAATGAATTTTTTTCACCGATAGGAGGTGACATTACTGAGTGGTGATCGAGGCTACGAGAAAGGCCTCCATATTTTGTTTATATTTTTAATGTGTTTTATCTATTTTTTATTTATTTTTAAAGTTTTTGATTTAAATAATAATAAATTTTTTAAATTTTTCTAGTTTTATTACTTACAAGAATATATTTTTTATATTTTTTTACTATTTTTTTATAAATAATATATTAATTATTTTTATTACATTTTTAAATATGATCAATATACTAAATTATAGGATGGATAGAATAAGAAGATAGAGTATACTTTAATCTTATTGTGATACTATAAATAACATAATTATATTCATGTAATTCAGAATTAGTTTAATCCTATTCAAGACTATTTTCCCAAATTTAATTTGCTCATACTTTATTCCCCACTAGCATATTATAGTATTATTATTGTAGCCAAATCCCCAATTTTAAATCTCTCGCATATGCAAACCCTTAGAGTTATCTCCTCAAATCAAACTCCTTATACCCAAATCACCAGCCCGATGTATCAGCTTTACATTTCTCCGATCCCTAAAGTTGCACTTCGGATTGCCACTGGCCGAAGCTGCGATAGGTCGCCACCGGCCATAGATGCGACAGGTCACCACCGGACAAAGCTGCGATATATCAGATACCGGCCAAAGATGCAGTAGATCCACGCCGGCAAAAGCTGCGGCGGCAAATCGATGTCGGTATTAGGCTTTAAATTTATGGGTTGCAATTTTTACTTCGGTATTAGTTTGAATTGTGTTTAGGACTTTAGTTTTAGCTGCTTTCATACATTGTTTCAATTACCGCGGTGAATTCATGTTGAGAAAATATCATGAAATTGTGGTTCATATCTTCGTAATTAAAAGAATGTTCTTTGAAATCTCCACTACCGTGCTTATTATTTAGTTAGACAAGTTAAAAAATTAAACTAAACATGCAAGGGTGCATTATTTTATGAGTGGAACGTATCTGGTTCATAAGAGGCAGATGAATCTAATCTTCTTAGGACAGAGGTGAATGAGGGTATACATTTAAGAAATTAAGAGTAGTCATTACTTTCCAATACCTTTAACCTATTAGCTGGAATGTAAACTTTGACAACATTTCTTAACTAAGCAGTACAAGGTAGAACAACATAGCCTTCACTTTGACTTACTATGCCTGAACTAGTTTCTTTAAACTAATTATTCTAATTTAGGACTAATTGATTATTTATATTGAAACATTAACATTGAGATGGACTTTTAGTTTTACTCTCAGCCTTATTTTTTTAAGGACAAATGCTTTGCTTGTTTCAATTCAAACAACTAATAATGTATTTTAACTTTTAAGGCATTATTTTTTTGTTATGATTAGTTTCTTTGATCTTTTTCTTTGATCTTGATGTGTATCTATTCATCTTTGTATGTATATGCTTGCCAATAATTTACAACACTGAATAAGCAGAAATGAAATTGATCGACCGGCACAACTATTGCATTCAAAGGCTACAAATTCTCCTCATGAGAATTCTGGCCATGGAATTAATGTTTCTAAATCAGCTTCAGATGCTTCGAAAGGACTACTGGGAGATTATAAGCCCGAGAGGGCAGTTTCACACTCGAAGTTACTTCAACTACTATGATCAGCAAAAAGTGAGTTCTTTCACACTCTGTTTTCGTAATACTTTGATAGATGTATTCTGCCATTTGTGAATCCTATATGATTGATGGTATCAGATACTTTAGAGATACTAGTATTGAAGCCTGAATAATAAATAAGAAGAAGAATAAAAAATAATTGCTATTTGAACCAGCCTTCATCAATGGAACATTTAGAATTCTTGTTTGAAGTCTTCACAACTTTTGATTAGTTTTATCTTAGTTTTATGAACTCTGGAAACTAATGCTTGGCAGTGGTGTATATATATTATGAATAATTGTTACACCCATGAGAAAAAAGCATGCTTAACCTGAGATACTCGTTTTATATTTGGCATAGTTACCATAGTAAATAACTTTAAGCCATAAATGACACTATGTGCATAGTATATTATCTCTTTTTTTTAAATCTAAGACAGTTGATTTCGTACAATGTTTTCTAAGTTTGATACTCCTTAGGTTTTAAAATCAAAGAGGCAATAATGTCTCTACAACTTATAGAGTATTATGTGTTACTTGTATTTCAATTATATGCAAGAGTTTATGAATTAATATATAAAAGGGTAGTCCGATGCATATTGATAAGATTGTGTGTACTGATCAAAGTTTTTTACTCCAGGTTTCTATTCAGCCGCCCATCTTCTATTAGGTAAGCGAAGATGGATACTTCTTTATTCCAGTTTATTAATTAATTATTTATGCATCTTAATTATAGTTGTGTGCAAGGCTCTATATCTCTTATTTGTGGATGTGGTTTGAGAATTTGAGTTTCCATCCCAGTTGCAAATCATCAAACCAAAACTATGACTTACTGAAACATAGAATAGTCGTTTTAAGAGACAAGTTAATTAGGAAAAAGTGTAATAACAAGAATAATGAGATGGAAGTCATATAGTGCTTGTAAAACTTTATGATGGTGCCACAATGCCCTCTTTCAATGGCGTATTGTTTTATATTGTAGGTTAAAATGCAGGATTATGAGGCACGGAATATGACATTGCTAACGCAAAAGAGATTGAACATTCGTATTCAATGACATCAAATGATGTGGATACAATTATGAGCACCCTGATGTGGAAAATGAGAAAGAAGGCATTGCTAAGGCAAAAGAGTTGAAGAAATGAAGTTGCATGTCTGTTTCCGACCAGTTAGAAGATTTTTAGTTGCTATTAGAAGTATTCTATGATATTTTGAATTTTTCAAACTGGGTGTGTTACTTTCTAGTTTATGATACATTCTTTCATTCTTTGAGATGTACAAGATATTGTTTCTAGCATATGATATGTTGGATATTTCTTCATTATACTTGTTATTTTATATCTGTACGTGTACAAAATTATAAGAAAATTGTTGCAAAATGGTTAATATAAATATTGGTAGGGGTGTTGCTTAAAATTCTAGAGAGGTGTTGCCAATTTTGAATAAAATGTTACATAAAGTACTCATTAAAGTGTTACAAAATATAATAAGTGTTGCAAAATAGAATAACAAATATGTTACATATATGTTAAAAAGTGTTGCCTAAAGTTATATCTTAAGTGTTGCATTTTATTTGAAAAAGTGTTGCATAAAATGCCCGTTAAAGTGTTGCAAAAAAAGTGTTGCATTTGAGATATTTATGCAACACTTTCATATAGTGTTGCATAATCAGACAAAAAGTGTTGCATATTACTTTATGCAACGAGACCTGAAGTAACACCCATAAAAGTGTTGCATTAGCCTTTTGTAACATTTTAATGATCTAATGTAACATTTTGAAGCTGTTGCAAAAGGCTTGTTTTGTTGTAGTGTGAATCACGTTCCTTCTTTTTCAATATAATGATTATCTTAATTCTATTGCACAAATAAAAAGGGGGAGGGGTATTTAAAAAGAACATGAAACTACCTCTGAATCCCTTGTGCATATCAGGCAACATGTCAATGGATAGCTCTAGAGATGCAAGTGGGGAAATGGGCCTCTATTGGCTAAGCTTATCATCTTCAAAATAGTGTATTGAAGTTGATGATGATCATTTAGAAATCAGAGCAATTATAATGCTGATTAGCAACAAAACATCCGTTATTATCCCAGCAATTGCCATTCCACTCAACTCGGACTTCATGTCCTCCTCCGATTTCTCGTGAGGTACCTGCCCAGGAGGTGGAGGAGGAGCTGGACCAGAAGACCAAAAATTCCCTCTAGTCCTTAAAATAATAAGTTCAAATTCATCATCATGCGAGGGCAAGAATGTAAGTAAGAATAGTTCATTGGAGGTAAAGCATTTACTCACTCTATATTGTTGATGTTTTTTCAACTCATCTGGAATCCATCATGTGAAGTGGTTGTTTCCTAAATTCCTGCCAGTATATCACTTTCTATGTTAGCTGCCAGTGTACAATAGTTAGGGGCATATAGTTCCATGTTCTTGACCTATATTAATCTTTATTATTCTGTACTTTTTGGGATGTAGCATTTAAATGGTCAAAAGTAAGCAGAATGTTCATAATAATATCACGATCCAAAATGTATACCATTGGCAACCTGATTTGGCTTAATCTAGCTCTGCTAATCACCAAAATAATATGAATAAAGAGCTTTTGACTTACATTTATTGATCTGGTAAATTTGTTATCTGTAAAGACCTGGTTGAGGACATGAAACATTAAAAAAATCACTGACATGGCTCTCTTGATCTCATGCCAGATGAGTAAAATCATGGCAAAAAAATCATGGCGTCTTGGAAGAAGCCATCCTGCGAAGCAAGATGAGTAAAATAATTATCCGACAATATGATTTTATAATAATATTTCAAGCAACCAAAGTATACAAACAATCTTCCTTGGCTCTAATTATTAAATAAATGTTGAGGAACACAATTATTATCATTGTTTAGAGCAAAACTACATTAACCTACATACCTCTATTAAATGTGTTGCTCCAAATATAGTCAGGTATTCCAAATTCGCATTTTGAGCTATTTTCAATATACGGCTATTTGTGAATCTAATTTCTCATTTGCCAATCCGAAAACATTTTTTTGTGCTTCAGCTACCTAGTAAATAAATAAAACACTGAAGGATCAGAAATTTGTGAATATATGCAGGATACACACACAATACAGGCTGAGTAATTAAGATGGAACTCTCCATTTTAACCTTTGGGAATTTCTTGTTAGATATAATGAAGAGATTGTGAAGATCCCTCTGATCAGCAGCTTCTTTGTTTAAGCTTGACAAAAGTATTGCAGCAGCATTTATGACACTGGATGAGGAAGAAATTGCTATAAACTTTTGTAACAATGAAGAGTGAATAGTGTCTCCACCCATGCTGCCCTTATGTAGAAGATATCATGCCTGAAAATCTGTAATTTCAAAAAACCTGATGTCAATGTGTTAAAAAATCTGTAAATTAAAAAGTCAAGTTGAGGATCACCATAAATAAAAGTAGTATAGGATCACTTCAAAACAAAGATGGAAAACCTGGACTGGAGTTCTTGTGAGCAGCATCAATCTATATACACCTTATTTCAAAACAGAAATCGGCATGGGATGATAAAAAATGACAGAATAAAATGAAAACATATTGTCCAAAACAGGGGAAAAAAGAAGCATTTGAATGAATGAAAAAACATATTTGACTATGCCACTCTAAAAACAAATTCAGTTTTTTGTTATACACTCACTCGCTCGATGTATTCTTCTGCTTATATTGCAATTTCTTATGAGTCTTAAATCAGTTGTTTGAGTATAAAAAGATTAAATACATAATCGGAGCATTTAATTTTGTTTTTCATGAACTAATTAGTAATTGGACACATTGGAACTTATGAATAATTCAATGAAAGGAAAGAGGCAGAGAGTACCTCTGTTACTTCGGTAGTTAGAGCATAAAAACCATGTCGGGCATCTTTATATATAATGACAGTAAAATATAGGAGCACTGAATTGGAGGGTTCCTATATTTGGTGAAGAGCTGGGTGAGGTAATGTTGCAAACGTAGAGAGGTGAAAAGGATCACACTCATCCCCCAAGTCCCTAGTACAAGTAAAATATGTATGAGTGTAAATGAAGCAACACCTCTCTGTAATTACATTACGAAAGTTAACATCAGGAAGGAATTGTTAGAAAAAACTTCATAATTTCACATACAGAAAAGAATTAGAAAGAAAGTCTGAAAAACTCTAATTGATTCATTGACCTTTTAGCTAAATAAAGATGTCTGGTCATCCTAGATATTCATTCTGTACTAAATTCCCTTGAAAGCACTTGATTTATGCTATTAAATCAATTCAAACTCAAAGTACAATATGAAATTCAACTCCAAATATGATGTTTGGCAGCCTTAGAAAGTAAACCTAAATGCTTGGCAGCCATACCATTAAATAGAAAGTCCCAAATATAGCGGTCCAAGATCCATATTTCACTAAAATTTAAGTAAGCTTTGGCTTATCACTTAAAAATTAGTTATTTAGGTAAACAACTCTTGTTAATCATATCCTATATAACTCTTGGTTTGTTTGGTCAACATCATTTGATTATCCAAACACTCCTTGCTTCAAGGCCCAAAACCATTTTGATGGCCTTGTAAGTCCAAACCAATATTAAGACCCGAGAATGACGATCATTCAAAACATCTTCTTAAGATAGTGTGAAATGTTCTGCTTTGGCAGACACATATCACGACTAGCATAGTTTAAATGGTGGTCATATTGGGAAAGCAATTTAGACTTATAATTAGTCGGGACTAATAATTACACATATGCAGCAATCAAATATTTAAATAAATAATTTAAAACTAGTGCAGTGATATAGCATGATCCCAAAATCTTCATATCTCCTTGACATCTTCAACCTGTGTAGTGTACTACTAAAAATCTACGGGGTTGAAAAACATTACAGGGGATAGTGGGAAACGGCACGCAGACCGTAAAACAACATAATATAAAACATACATTCAGATCATGCTATACCACCACTTCAAACTGTCCCTGTGACAGAACAAAATAATTGCGCATGCACGGATTGAAAATTAAATTTTAAAATCCGCAAGTAATATGTAATTAATTCGGATCTCATCCGAAAAATAAAATACATATTTAATGAATTGTAAAATAATTCGTATTATATATGCACAAATACAGATCATATCCGTAATATAGATTAATACACATATATAACTACGAATAAAAATTAATGAACTAAAATTCGAATTATTTGTATTTTATAAAATAATTATCTATAGATTATTTCGTGATTAAATTCGAATTTCCCAAATAACATATCCGTAATATAGATCAATTCGAATATGTTATAATATGGATCTCATCCCAACTAATTTTGTATTCTCGGATCTCATCTAAATTGACAGAACACAAAATTTGTATAATTGAAGAATAAATTTGTAAAATTAATTCGGATCTCATCCGAAAAACAAGAAGCTAAAACTTCCAAAATTAAAATAATATTCAGAATATATTAACAGATTTGATTTCCAAATTGAGACATGGAAAATCAGCCGTATTTGAAATCAATAAAAGATTGCATTTTTCATGTCCAATTTCAAAAGCAAATCTAAAACTTAATACGTAGCAACTTATTAACTTTTGATATCAAAATCAAAACCAGTCACAATACAGATTGGGAGACCACATTAGGTACGAATACAGTGCCAAAAATACGGAGTATATCGTACCTACGAAAAATAAATTTCCTAATCCAGATCTGATCTGGAAATTAATGAATGATGTCATAAAATATTCTTAACATAAATTATGAGTATCAATTTGGATCTAATTCAAACTCTTGAATTTTCATGTCCATTCAGATCTCTTCCGAATAATTAGGCTGTAGGATTCTATCCAATTCCTAATCTACTCAGATCTGATCTGTAAAAATATTATCACAAAACATTCCAAATATTATTGTGAATATATATTGGATCAAGTTCGAAATATTCGAATATCACATCCTCACAAATACTTCGGAATATAATATACACATATAAATTCCGAAATTAATAAATCAATAATTTCGAAATTAATAAAAAATTAATTCCGAAAATAAATCCCAAAATAATCAAATTATAGATTATACATCAAATCGTGTAACCCAAATATAATAAAGAACCGTAGGCTCTGATACCACTGTTGGGTTTCGGGCAGAAAAAACACAGCGGAATAAACGAAAATCTTATTACCCAAAAGAAAAACAAACGCATCTGAGGTTCTTACTATAAACGAAATTACAAGATTTAAGAGGGACTTACATAGCAATCTAAACAAGGATGTCAGACAGTCCGAGAAAACGATCCCGAGCTCTACCGGTATCCACACGCACGTGACTGGATCGGCCGCAGGGAACGTGCTAGCATTCTCTTCTTTCTTCCTCTCTACTCTAGGTTTAAGAAGTGAATTTTAACTCTTAAAATTCGTGGGTCTATATGGCCCTATTTATAAGAGGAGAAAAGAAGGGGTTTTATGGCTAATAAAACCCTTAAAGAGACCCTAGCCCAATACCATTCGAAACCTTATTTCGAATTGGGCTAATCAAGCTATTTTAATGTTATTAACAAACATTAATGATCCAAATCACTTAGGTGTGTGACCTTGTAGGTTTATATAATCACAAATCATAAGCGGCCAGCCTCTAGCAAGGCATTATGACTATCCAAAAATATATAAATGTCAATTAAATCTGACATAACCTTTTAATGATTAATTTGTGCTAATAATTCTCTTTTGTCAAATGATATCTTAATTGAGACAAGGTTAGGTCATGTCTTCCTTGTTATTCTCAATTAATATTTCTTGATTACCAAGTAAGATTAATCTTGATCAAATGACACCTCATTTGTGCATGGCCATGCTAATTAATCTTACTTGTCAAGGGGCCCAATAGATATCTTTCTCTCGATGTACAAGAGTGACAAAAACTATCTTGATAATTCACATACTACTACATGGTTCATAATATGTACAATCACCACCTTTATAATTACCCAATTAAAGATAACATTTAATGGTGTTAATACATATTAATTCTCATGCAAGTAACCATGATTATCTCAAGTATAAGAATATAGCACCTCATCATTATTGAGGACAACACTGACGACATATAACTTAGCAGTGTCCTCAAGTTGGGTCTGTCCAATGAACTTATTCCCTAACAAGCATCTATGTTATTAACTTGATATCTCTATACCCATGACTAGTGGAATATAGCCATCAGTTAATCCACATACTAGTCTATTAATTATTAATGTCCCAAATTAATAATATTAGACCAGGGACAATTAGAATATTATGTTTATTTTAATGTGTAGCATTCCACAATTAAGTCACATACTTAATTAGCTACTAAACAGAATATTCAGGGACTAAATATTAATAAAGAAAACTCACTATAATCATTAACATAAAATGAGTTTGTGACTTTATTAATTAATGAGCATTAAATATTAATTGATAAATCATAAACTATATTGTCCTAGGGCATATTTCTAACAAAGATGAGTTGGGAAAAGATGATTACATGCTCCAAGAGAGTGAGGGCGAGTTACGTGATGTTCATAATGAAGAAGTCCCACTCCACAAGCAAGAATTCCCCTCTTGTACACATGCAACGGTCCACTCTTACGTGGTTTCAGATATGGACTTCTTTGATTCACTCCTTGATGACGATATTCCTTTTTGTGTGGAGAATGACAACATCATCCGGGAAGTTATTGATAAGAACGATGTTAACGAGAGTTGGGATGCCTTCATGGGGAGTGATACAGAGTCCGGAGGAGAGATTGTGAATGTTCATGATATTTGTGAGGAAGAAGAAGACTTTTCTATGTTGCAGTTTGATTACGGTGTTGCTCCTACTCCTTGCTTGGAGACATGTTTTGAGCTTCCGGTGATGTCTAGAGTAATCAAAGTTTTCACTCATGTTCCCTATCCACCTGAAGAGGATGAGAGTTTCATACTTCACTTCTGTGCTGATGAGGGTTATGAAGACCATATGCTGCCTACGTGGACTGAAGAATTTAAAGATCCGCGACACCTAATGGCATTTGTTAAGAGGAAGCTAGAGACATTGATTATTAGTGCATCACTGCAGTCTTTGCTATTTGAGAGCGTATGAGGAAGTTGCGTCGGGCAAACGACGTTAAAAATAGCGCTTCTTGGGAGGCAACCCAAGCTTATTTCTGCAATTTTTTGTTTGTTTGCTTTCAGAAAACCCCCGGAAAAAAAAATCGAAAAAAAATTCAAGGGTGCTTTTTTGGGTTTGTTTTTGTGTTGTGTGTTTTGTTTTTGCAGCTCAGGGTCTTGCTTTTTGGGATGATGTGTCGAGGATTACATTGACTCAGTTTAGTTCTGCACCGACCAACGCCTTAGGGAAGTTTCTGTGACTCTAATAATTGCATGTTTGTAATAATTGACTTGAGTTAAGTTGAGCATGCGTGACCCTATCCTCTATACCCCCTTGTGCATAGTGCATTTTTGGTCATTGAGGACGATGCCAAAGTTTAAGTGTGGGGGAGTGAATTGAGCATTCGGACAGTAGTTGTTACATGTGATTATTAGAGTTAGCATGCGCAGATGTTAGTTGTATATTCATAGGAAATTCATGTCAAAATTTTTGAAAATTTTTCTTTAAACTGTGTCTTTGTGAGCTGACTAACGCCTTGACTATGCTTTTAAAATGTCCTGGAAGTGTTAAGGCTTAAACTACTTGCACTATAATCTGGTTGTTGAAAGGATGAAGGCATTAGTCACCCATGTAATGATTTAACCATTTTCCTATTCATTTCGATTCGCCATTCAAACGCTCCACCTTCTCTCTACATCTCTCTAATTCGCCCTTTTTACTTCCACAACCCTCGGCGGAAACCCTAGGGTTTCCTCCGTTGCAACGATGGCATCTCACTCTGATGGGGATCCGCCTCCACCTACACGATCCTGGGCGGGAGTAGTTACTGGTGTAACACCAGGGAAACATACTCAACCAACGATCCCAGATCCCTCTATGGACTTGGTCGTCGGAAAACACCGCGGCTACATAGCGGTGAAGATTCCAAAGAAAAGGTCAGATCTCCTTGCCCATGATCTTCGATTCTCTCTCGTTGGTAAGTTCTCTAAAGGCAGGCCCTCAATGGAAATCATTCGTAAATTCTTTGAATCTCTTAATTTTCATTCAATTAACGTTGGTCTACTTTACGAGAAAGAGATTATAATCTCCTTCTCCAACAAGGAAGACTATATAAGATGCAGATCCAGGAATCCGTGGATTATTTCAGGCAAAACCATGACCATCACCAAATGGTATCCTGGATACCATCCGGACAAGGAATCATCCTTTGTCCCATGCTGGATAAACTTCCCTCACTTGCCCTTCCATCTTTTTAATGAATCTTTTCTGTTTGATCTATGCTCCACATTTGCCCAACCCCTGAGATGCGACCGACCTACTTTAGCCAAAAATCGGCCTTCTGTGGCCAGAGTGCAGGTTGAAATAGACCTACTCAAACCTATTCCCGACCGGATCTGGTTGGAGGATGAGGGTTATGAACCCTTCTGGCAAGCCATCAAAATTGAAGAGCAAATGCCCCTATACTGCAAAAGATGCTTTAGATTTGGTCACCAAGACCCTCAATGCCCCTTACAGTATAAAAACCCCCTGATAAGGCCCTTCTGTCCAAAAATTCTGAGATTTTGGTAACTAACACCTCTTCTCAAGATGCAGGAACTATTGATACTAACAAAGATCTTTCCAAATGGCTGAGGAAAGGGAAGGACAAGGTTAATTTGGGTGTTTCCTTCAACAACCCCCCTCCTCTCAACCCTATCCCTAATCCCCATCCCCCCCATTCCCCCTCCCAATCCCACTCCACCACACCCCTCCCCCCCAATCCTCTCCCCACATCCCTCCCCTCCCATACTTCCCCTTCAGAGCACATTAATGTACAACAGACTGCCCTTGACACTGGGGACAACAATGATACTCTTGAGTTGATCCCTAAGGCCACACCTGGTTATGATGACAGCCCCTCTGAACCAACACATCAGCAAGGTAATGGAGACTCCAATGGGATGTCACCCCTTACTGAAGATCAAACCCAGACTGGCCAACCTCATGCTGAACCCCCACCACTTACTATCACCAACACCTTTGCCTCCCTGTCTGATTCTGAAGACAATCAAATTGTCGAAAACATCCCTCAAACTGATTCCCCCCTCTCTGAACCAGACCACCAAACTCTCAAATCTTTACCCCCCTTAACTTTAACCCAAAAGGCCCAATTGCAGACACCACACACTTCCAAAAGAACCACTAGGAGCTCAACATCCAAAAACATCATAGACTCTACTACCCCCCCAAGTTTCTAATTATTAAAGCTATCATATGGAATGCCCAAGGGATCTCTAACAAAGATACCCAAAACAGACTCTCCACTCTTAATAATTCCCACTCCCCCAACATCATTGCCATCCTTGAACCGATGGGGCATCCTGACCAGATTACCACCCTTCAAAATACCATTCAACTTCACAATCATCACTGCCATTCCTCTAATAAAATCTGGCTTTTCTGGGACAACAACATTAATCTTACTGTCCTTTCTGAAACTAATCAATGTATTAACTGTAAAGCTGATCAATCTAACCTTAATTCTGTGATTTATCTTACCTTTATCTATGCTAGCTGTGACAGAATGAATAGATTATCTCTCTGGGATGATCTAACTACTTTTCACAACTCTACTGGTAATCACCCTTGGTTTCTGGGGGGTGATTTCAATACGATAAGAGATATTGCTGAGTACAAAGGTAAATCTACCCCTAATCCCACTTCCATTTTTGATTTCAATTCTTTTATTAACAATAATGATCTCTTTGATGTTCCTCTTGTTGGGGGGAATTTCACTTGGATGGGAAAGCGCTCTGGTGGAATTGTTTTTAAAAAACTGGATAGGGTCCTTATTAACCAACATCTCTTCCAAAGTGGTAAAATTATTACTTGCACTAAACTGTCCTTTATATCTTCAGACCATACTCCTCTCCTATTTCAAATTAAACCTCAAACTTCCCTCCCCCACCCCACAGCTTTTAGATACCAGAATATGTGGGCCTATCATAAAGATTATTCTTCAATTATTAAAGACTCTTGGTCTCAATCTTGTGATGGATATGGCATGTATCTTTTTTCTCAAAAACTGAAAAGGCTTAAGAAGGTTTTAAAGGTCTGGAACCAGAATACTTTTGGCAACATTTTTCAAAACCTAACTAAAGCTGAAGAAGATCTTTCCCTAAAAGAGATGAATCTTATTTCTTTAGATAATCTGGATAATCAAAACGCTTTTAAAAAAGCTCAGGCTGAATTTATTCTTAAGCAAAAAGACATCTTTACTTTTCTAAAACAAAAAGCCAGAGTTCACTGGTTGAAAGACGGTGACACCAACTCCAAATTCTTTCACAATTATGTCAAATCTAAACATGCCAAACTCTCCATTCATAAGATTAAAGACTCTGAGGGTCAATGGATAGAAGATCAATCCCTTATTGGCCAAGCTGCTGTGGACTTCTTTAGGCCTCTTTTTACTCAGGAAAAGGCACCCCAGACAACTGACCTTAACACCATTCTTCACCATCTTCCCACTAGTATTACTGAGGAGGACAACCAGTCCCTTCTTGGTCCTATCACCCTCACTGATCTTAAAACTGCTGTGTTTGACCTTAATAAAAATAGCACCTCTGGTCCCGATGGGTTTAATGGTTGTTTCTACCATGATTGCTTTGATATTATCAAACATGACCTCTTAAATGCCACCAGAGAGTTCCTTTGCGGAGTTCCCATTCCCAAAAGTATAGGTCACACTTTCATTACCCTTATCCCTAAGGATTTTAAACCTGACACTTTCCAAAAATTTAGACCGATTAGTCTAAGTAATTTTATTAATAAAATCTTTACCAAAATTCTTACTATCAGGCTCACCCCTCTTCTAGGCAAAATTATTTCCCCTAACCAGAGTGCCTTTCAAAAAGGGAAAGAAATATCCGACAACATTCTGGCTATGAAAGAACTCACCCAATGTCTTTCTAAAAAAGTTCCGGGTCACAATGTGTATTTCAAAATAGACATGACTAAAGCTTTTGACCGCATTTCTTGGAGCTTTCTAAAGATTGTTTTGGAAAAAATTGGTTTTCACCCTATTTTCATTAATCTTATCCTCAACAACTTAAAAGGGACTTGGTTTTCTATTCTTATAAATGGAGTCCCTCACGGTTTCTTCAATCCCACCCGCGGGGTCAAACAAGGTGATCCGCTTTCTCCTATGCTCTTTATAATTGTTTCTGAAGTCCTCACCAGGAATCTCAACCATCTTTACACTCACGGTGGAGGTAAACCTTATTACTCGCACATTGGTCTTCCTGTTATCTCTCATTTAGCTTATGCTGATGACTTGATAATTTTCTCTAATGGCAGTAAACATACTTTGCAAAAACTTTTTAAGCTTCTCAACCATTATGAACTGTTGTCTGGTCAGAAAATTAATTCTGATAAAAGCTCTTTCTTTACGGGTCCCAAGACCCCTGCTAGGACTATTAATATGATTAAACATGTCTCTAAAATGAATAAAGGAAATTTCCCTTTCATGTATCTGGGGGTTAACATCTATCTAGGAAGAGCTAAAAAAATCTACTTCTCACATCATGTGATTAGGATTGATCAACGCCTTAATAGCTGGAAGAACAAAGTTCTCTCCCAAGCCGGCAAAATAATATTGATCAAACATGTTCTGGCCACCTTCCCCCTCTATACTATGGCCTCCTCTAAGGTCCCCAAAGGGGTCCTTAAAGACATTGAAAAACGCTGCATTAAATTCCTTTGGCAAAATGATCCTAACTCCTCAAGCACTTTTAGTTGGAGGTCTTGGGCTAACTGCTCATACCCCTTTAATGAGAACGGTTTGGGTTTTCGCAGGTTGCAGGACATCCAGGACAGCTTCTATTTGAAACTCTGGTGGAAAAAAGACCATGGAAACAGCATTTGGGCTATTATTTTCAATTCCTTACGTTCTTATAATCTTTCTGTTTTCTGGCCTCCAATGGTCTCTGTGTATAATTTATATAGTGCCAACACTAGAATTCAGGTCAATAACGGATGCAGCCTCTTCTGGGATTCCAATTGGAGTCCTTTTGGGCCTCTCTACAGACTGTCCCATGAGCCCCATGATCCCATCACTATTAGAGAGGCCTATGAGAATATTCACAGTCATGTCGGTGACTTACCTCACCACGTTAGCACGGCCCTTATTAACAACAGTCCTTCCTTTGAAGAGACACCTGACACTACTCACTGGACCCGCGCCCCTAATGGTGATTTCTCCTTTAAGACGGCCTATGATGAGATAAGGAAGAAAAGGCCCAAGATCAAAAATCTTGATCTTTTGTGGAAGAACCCGATTCCAAAGAAGATTTCTTTCTTCCTTTGGCGGGTCACTAACAATCTTATTGTGTGTGCTGACTCGCTCCAGAAAATGGGGTTTTATGGGCCTTTTAAGTGTCCTCATTGCAACCACCATGACTCTATTAACCATTTCTTTTTGAGTTGCCCATCTCACACTCCAATCTGGAGTTACTTTAATATTAAGAGTCATCGGTTGGATGGCAACTTAATAGACAACATACTTAATTGGACCCATCATAAATCCTTTATAACCTATATTGTCATTCTTTGGAACCTTTGGAAGCTGAGAAACAGCACCCTTTATGATGATTCCTCCCCTAACTACTCTGAGGCCATTTACAACATTCGGCGGGAGACATTTTCCATCCAGGACACTAAAAGACCTAATAAGGCCCCTAAAAGTAGACCCCAAGTGGTGTCCTGGAATCCTCCAATGCATAACCATAGAACCCTTAACATTGGCCACACCAAAAATGGGCTCTCACATAGTTTCGGATTTTTGATAAGGAACCACAATGGTGTTATGATCTTTCACCACCAAAGCAACCTTTTTTCCTCCTCCACTGTGAGGGCTTTCATAGAGGCATACTACGACTTTCTCATTTTCTGCAGGGACAGGAGGATCTACTACTCCAACATCCAAATAGATAATGCCCAAGTCTTCCAAGCCATTAATCTTCATTGTGTGCAAAATTGGGATCAAATTTTCATCATCTCTTGCATTAGAAGGATTTTGCATCAAAACCACATCACGATCAGTCTTGTTAACGAAAAGGTCAACTGCGCTGCGAAAGAAATTAGCATGGGAGTTGACGTACAATCCAAAAAATTCAGCAATATTCTCAAATTCGATGTTATTGCTTTTCCTTATATTATATAGATTTCTTTTCCGGGTAGGCTTTGGTCTAGTCCTCCTACCGTGTCTCTAGCTCCCTCTAAGCCTTAATAAATGGTAAGGTGTTCCCCAGCCCTTACCCCATCCTGTGATGGTTTGCCACTGGGTTAAAAAAAAAAAAAAAAAAAAAAAAAAAAAAAAAAAAAAAACCATTTTCCTATTGACCTGAATAAGTTCCTTTAGGAGAAGTCATTTTGAGCCCGACCGTTCGTTGTTTGCCCCAATTAATTGAGTTCCATAGCCAAATGGCCCGTGTTTCCTTACTCGTGAATATTTATGACTTAGTCTTGATGTTTAGGGAACTAGGGGATTAATTTGCTAAGTTTAGGGAATTTGTGTAGGAGCCATTTTTGGCACTAATCCTATGCCCCAAATAAGGGTAAGAGCAGTCACTTTTTAGGAATTTGATACTTTGAATAAATGAACTTTAATTGCTATTTTTCTTTGGTGAGGCCGAGATTAGAATGAGGTAATGTCTAGTGAAAATCCGAAAGGTGAAAAATTAATATAACTAGACCTCTTACTTTGCGAAAAAGGGAATGAGAGTCTCGGTCAAAAAGCGTAAGATGAGACTTGGATATATTTCGAAAGAAACAGCGTTCTTGTGTCACCGTCTTCTGTCCCAATATAAAAGGGACGGAGGTAGTAGTAGATAAACTAAATGGAAAAAATGCACTAAAAATTTAAGGAAAAAATAGATTAATGTGAGCACCAACCCATCATAGTCATAACATAGGTCTACCCCTTTGTCAAACCCCCAAACATCTCAAAACGCAAACTCTAACAAGGTAGAGCGGAAGATTCCAAAAGGCCACACTGGATAACAAATACGTAGTAGTGAAAATGTGAAATTTCACATCTCACTCCCCTTATATGGTTTTTTTTGGGTGGGGTTGGGGGTGGTCTCTTTTCTTAAATAAATGTCCTTTTTATTATTCTTCTGACACAAAAATACAGATACAAGAAATGGAAAACTTGACATGGTATCAAAACCAAACATGTCTGACCATAAAACAGCATACCGGTTGCAAACTAGGGAAAAAGAAACAGACCTGAACATAATTAAATGTTGCAGTACACACGAGCTAAGAAAATACTTCCTCCGTTCTTAAATAAATGCAACAGTCAACATTTCACACTTGCCGAGACACAACTTTGACCATTAATATATATAATTTTGTATTAGTAAAAAAGTTTAAAAAAATAGATTTTGAAAATTTACAATGAGGTGAATTTAAAAATATTTTTTTCATAAAAAAATATTAATACATTAATAAATAAAATGTAGTCAAAGTAGAACATGTGAATAGTGTAAAATTCAAAGTGTTGCATTTATTTAAGAACAGAGGTAGTATATACTACCTCCATCCCATTGATTGTCACAAAAACTTTGTCAAGGAATTTGTGATTCTCCTTATTCCTTTCTTCTCTGCACAAATCCCACTTAAATCAAAGTAGGCAATCAAAAGCTTGGTTCAATCCAGTCGACGTAAAGTGAAGTATTGGGCATTTGCTCACTAGTCCTGCGGTCGAGGTTGTAAAGACCAACGCGGCAGCAAAAACTATCCTCATCGTCATCGAATAACGTGAAATATATATGATTGGGTTTGAATATTGATTGATTGCACACACGAACAAAGGAAGACGAATGTTTCCCCAAAAACAAAGCTTGGTCTTCCATAAAGTTGTTCACCTTTTTGCTTTTTCCACTCTCAAACTCAATCTCTTCAACAACAAACACAGACTTGGAACCTTCAAAAAACGGAGGGCTCTCGTCAGGAACATCCAAATCAATGAAGCCAGGGAACTCATTTGTACTACTCTCATATTCACGTTCCCTACTCCAGCAAACAAGCATAAGCCTCCCTTGAGATGATCCAACCATCCAAAAAAAAACGCACATGCTATAGTGGTCATATTTGAATGACCTAGTCCGTGTAGAAAAGGAAGCTGCTCCTCCTTTACTAATTTCAATCTCAAAAACTAGGAACGCAAATGCATCATTACGAGGATATATAGCATAAAATCGACCATTGTGGTATGTCATGTTGGCCCTGGTTGTAAAACCAGGGCCGCCAACATCAGTCCATTCCTGGTCTTCGTTTCTGAAAAAGGCTAATCTCCCCCTCATAGGTTGGGACACATACATAATCATCACTACAAAGTCTGATGTGAGACTGTTAAGATCCGGGGTTCCATCCTAAAAGGTCAACCTGATAGGAGGAGTAGCCCGAAGCTTAATATAGCACTCTAGTGCTTCTCAATTTTCCGGTGTGGGACATTTAACACCCCTCCTCACGACCAGACACTTCGTCTGGATCGTGTCGTCATTCATTTTTTCATCGGTTCGTCATTTTTTTTCGTCGTGTCGTCATTTTTCATAAGGGGCCCCACACCATGGATCGATTTGGCTCTGATACCATGTTAAGATCCGGGGTTCCATCCTAAAAGGTCAACCTGATAGGAGGAGTAGCCCGAAGCTTAATATAGCACTCTAGTGCTTCTCAATTTTCCGGTGTGGGACATTTAACAGAGACCAGGGCTAGCAGATAAGGCGAACCCAACGACTTGTGGCCGGATACCAACAGGTGGAGGACTAAAAGGACGTGGCAGAACAACTTTTTGAAGAGAAAAGGGGTTCAGAAGAGTGAGCTGACTTACACAACCTTCGAAGATTAAGAACCATCCTTTTGAAGAAAGGTGATATCTGTTTTCCCTGAAGGGAGAAACGGGAGCTACTGGATTCTCGAGAATGTTATCGATGGGTAAGTTGATCCTGTAGATCCTGTTTCCCGAAAGGTCGGCGAACTCACGAACCGTGTTGCCGCCGCCGTTACTGTGTTTTATAGTAAAGTCAGAGGTTCTAGTGCTGCTGCCGCCACTGCTTTTTACTACTCTTTCTGCAACTAGAAGCCATGGAACTTTGGCTGATCGGTTCCAATTCTCCTTGCTTGCTATAGATCGCCAATCCTTACACACCGCGCCAAAGGTGACAAAAGCTTGCAGGCAATTGATTCGCGTCGCAATTATCGACCATAGATCGGTGCCCAGATCTGACCAATTCACCCGCACCGCCACCCCTTTCTTCGATTCCATCAGCACACACCGTTCCTTTCCTTGTACTAGTGTAATACCCTGGGCAATGCCCCGTTGGTGTTATTATATATTTATATGTATTGAATTAGGGAGTAGTAAATTTGGATAGTTTTTTTTTTAGAAATACCCGTAGAAGTTGAGAATCCTATTATATACTTAAATAAGTATATAATAGGTACCGCATTATATTTAATTTTATATTATTCACATGTTCTACTAATCTATTTAATTTGATGATGTTTTTATTTATTAATGTGTTAATAATTTTTTTGTAAAAACATTGTTAAATTTGTATCATTTTAAATTTTCAAAATCTTATGTTTTTATTTTTTTACTAATAAAAAGTTACATATATTAATAATCAAAGTTATGCATCGAAAAATGTAAAAATGAATTGACGAGCTTGTTTAAAAACGGAGGAAGTATAAAAGGAGAAAAAGTAAATCATTTTCTTATCCACAAAAAAGGTCAAAAGTGAGTTAAAGGAGGTCAAGCGTATAACAACCATTTTATTATTTTTAATGTTAAGTTCTATTTATTTTTTTAAATATTTATTGAATTTTATGGCCGTTCAAGTTCTCACAAATTCATCGAATTTTCCTCAGTTAACAATGAAAGCAATCGTCTTCGATTACAGTGAATTCCTACATTGAATAATCTATACGTTGTCAATATATTCATGCACCTTAATATAAAAAGGAATAGATGTACATATTGCAAACGTCCCATGGCAATTGGCAAGTTTCAATATTAAGGGAGTGTTAGCGATCGCTTCTACTTTAAAAATGATTTTTAAAGTTATTTTAGAAAAAATGTGAAATATTATTAAAAGTTGGTAGTGTGTGAGATTTTTTTAAAGTAAAATTTGGTAGCTACGTGTAAGAAAAAAAGTGTTTTTTAAGAGTAAAAGTTTAGTAATCTTTGGTAAAAATATTTCTGAAAAAAAAAATGAAAAGACGGTTTAAAGCACCTCCCAATAGGCATCCAACTTTTAACTTGTAATTGCTTAATTTTGACAGAAATTATCACCTGAAAACACTCATTTCAATTGTAATTTTTTTAAAGACAAAAACTGAAAAACATTTTTTTAAAGTTATTGCAAACACTCTATAATAAATATACATTTTCTACTATGTTATGTTTGGTTATATTAATTTAACTGATTATGATTCTGCTCTGTACTTTGTAGCTAAATTACAATATTTAAGTTGCAAAAAATGACTAAATGGCAAAAGTGCATCATAATGTGTAATATATCTAGAGCTCATTTTGTAGCTCCTCTTTTACAGTTTTTAGTATTATTAGTTATATTTTTATCAAATAAATCTAGAGCCTATTTTGTAACTTTTTATTTGTATACTAAATTGCGTAATAATCAAAATAGGTAGGGTTAAAGTTATTTTTATTACTTAATTAGCTGGAACTTTCGAAAAGGACTATTTAAGCTATTTTTCATCTAATTGACTGAAACATCGTTTAAAACATTTTTTTTGTGACTGGACTTCAATACTTGAATGTTAATGATGTTTTTTACTTGGACTGTAATTTGACCCAGACCAGAACAAATCAGATCAGACCAGATCAGACCAGACCAAACTTGGGTAGTTATAAAAATATAAAGAAACCGGACCAGACCAAACTTAGGTAGTTATAAAAATACAAAGAAATCAGACCAGACCAGGCCAGTCCAAGTAAAAACGTCTTACATACAGTAATATCATTGAATATCATAATATATCATTTTCATTTACCCCAGTGCCGCAAAGGTTCCCCACCTACGGTGGGGTCCCATAATATTCATAATATTGTTATAAATCATCTAGAAGGTATTTGTATTAGTTATCTAGAATTGTCAGCTAATTAAATGTCATGGAGAAGAGTCCTACAATTACTAACCTTTTTCCCTGACGGATTATTTGTAGTATTTATCTAGAACTATCAATTAATTACATGTGATTTACATCTTAAATGATGTGAAGGAGAAGAATTCGCAACTACTCCATTATAAGTTAGCACGTTTTCCTAAAGAATTGTTAAATTAATTAAATGTTATAAAAGTGATGTTAATTATTATATCTGTTAGCCAATCATAGAGTGACACATCATTGTTTCAATACTCAGTTTTACTATATAAAACAATAGATTCTACTCGTCCGTAATGGTGCGCCTGTCGGATCCGTATATTTCTCAAGCTTGACGCATATTTCGAGTTGTATTTAGGACACCGTTTTTAATTGGATTGTTTTCGCCATATAAGTAGTTTTCCAAATTTTTACCCTCCTTTTTGTCTCCCCGGTAAGGATGGCAACCAGACGGATGGGATCGGATATGTTCAGACCTAGGGCTGGGCATATCTCTCTTCGGTTCGGTTTTATCGGTTTCGATTCGGTTCGATTTAGAACGGGTTATGAAAATTAGTACCAAACAAAAACTATACGGAGTACTATTTTTCGGTTTGGTTTGGTTTCATTCGGTTCGGTTTGGATATTTTATTTTTTAATAAAATATGAAGGATTTTTTGAATTTCTTTTGTTCGGTTCAATTTTATCGGTTTCGGTTCGGTTCGATTTAATACGGTTTGGAAGAAATACTACCAAACTCAAACCAAATTGCATACGGTCCGGTTTCGGTTTGAGTTAGATCGGTTTGGTACGGTTCGGTTAAACCAACCCATTTTGCTCTCCCCTATTCACACATGTACCCATCTTGTTAGTGAAATATTTTCCCGAAGTTGTCATGTTCCCCGTTGAAGAATTTTTCTCCTGAATTGCACCTGGTTGACACAGAAAACAATTTTCTTTGAATCCCCGTGGGTGACCATATTGCTGCCTCCGTCCTTTAACACTTCATCATCTTTTTTTAGGACGTTCCAAAAAAGTTTGTCACTTTTCTTTTTAATCAATTATTTTGTGGTTTCTTTTATTTCCTTCTTCATCAGCACAAATCTCAACCCCACAACTTTTACTTTATTATTCTCTGTGCCAGCCAAACTTGGCAAAATTTTAATGGACAGACGTAATATTAAACAAATAAGTTTATTCTTCCCAAGTAGTATCACTAACATACAAATCATATCAAATATTATTAGAACAAAGATTTGACTTTGCACCCCATTTTCAAAATCATTAATATTTGCATCCTTCCAACCCCAAAATTATGAAGAAGTGAGGTGCAAACTTAAACGATTTTATAGTGAAATGGGCGCATACATTAAAAATGTTAAAAATAGAGTGCAAAGTCAAATATTAGCCAACATATGGGGTGCAAAGTTGAATTTCCCCAAAACTTAAGTGTAATACATAAATTACATGGTATACACAAATTATATATATTATATATTATATATTATATATTATATATTATATATTATATATTATATATTATATATTATATATTATATATTATATATTATATATTATATATTATATATTATATATTATATATTATATATTATATATTATATATTATATATATACCAGCGTTGTGCGCACTACGTGCGAGTTGTGCCCAATGAAGCTATAAAAAGTGACTTGAAAAAGTAATACTACAAAGAGGAAAATTTACATGATAGTTGAATATAAAAAGAACTTTTTATAACTACAATTAGTTAAATTTTTTAGTACAGTTAATTAGGAACATTTTAGGAACAAATAAAGATAAAAACCATAGAAATTGAAATTGAAATGTATACCAATGTATAGTTATGTGTTAAGAATAATTTGAGTAAGTATAGACTAAAATTAGGGAATTTTGGTTATAATTGTTTGTGTATTTGAAATCAATCCAATCTTTTATAGCATATTTAAACATTGACCAACAATCATTTACCTTAAAGAATGATTTACTTTAAAGGGGGGAAAAGAGTCAAATACACCCTTGTACTATTGCAAATCGGTCACTTAGACCCATGTACTATAAAAAGCATCATATAGACCTATCTACTTTCAAAAAACAATCAATTGAGTCAAAACACCCAAATGTGACCTTCAATAACAGGTCATCCTTTCATTTCTCTCTCATATTTATTTTTTATTTTTCTTTCACTTTCAAAGTAGAACACGTGGGCATTCATTCCCTCCCACACCTGGTTTTTGCCAAAAACGGTCAAATAAAAACTCTAGCCCCAAAGGTTTCGAACCATGGACGAGATGAACATCTAGTGAAGTGCCAGCTGGACATGTTAGCTTATTATACTAATAAGCTAAAGAATATTTGTGAAAGATTCATAACATTATCAATATTATTAATATTTTTAATATATAAATATTATTTTCACATATTTTATACTCCCTCAGTCCCAAATTGTAATAAACATTTACTATTCACTTGGTCAACATAAATCACTCTTAATCTTTTATTTTATATATCAAAAATTTATGAAGTTTGAATTATTTTTTGCAGGTTTTGTAGCGGATTTAATGTAGTTTTTTAATATATTAATTTTATTTTCAAGAACTAATTTGAGTGTTGTCAGGGATCAATTTGCTTTATGTCCAGTCAAACATCGTAAATCGAAATGTATCTTACAAATTGGGACGGAAGGAGTAGTTTTTTGGTTTTATAATCATTTCATCGTGATAAGATTCTCCCATCTTTCCTTTTTTATCTATCTTAATAAGATTGCCTCATACTAAATTTGTTAATATTTATGTGGTTCTAAATTATTTTTAATTTATTAATTTAATATTAACCACAACAACTGACTTTTCTTAATAGTCACACCTTCTCATATCACATTAATAGTGCGACGGAGGTAGTGATTTTCTAAAAAGAATATCATTAAATCACTCTTAATCTCTTACGTTATATATCAAATTTGATTCACGTTTTTGCGACTTTGTAAAGCTTTTATTATAATTTCTAAATATGTAAAAAAAAAATCCTAAAAATAATTTGAGAGCGGACAGGGATCTGTTTGCTTTATCGTCGGTCAAACATCGTAAATCAAATTGTCCCAATCTTAGTGGGACGGACGGAGTATTTATTTTTGTTTTTATTTTTATTTATTAAAAAATAAAAATTATAAATAAAGTTATTCTATTACATCTATGTCTTAATCATTAATGAAATATGAATTGTATTAAAATAAAGCAAGGGCAGAATTTGAAAAATATTCATCTTTAGGAAATTTTGAAGTTATACTCATATTCTTGCAAATACAATTTCATTTAGTCATATTTGGGGAATTCCCCCTAGATTAAATTTATATGATAAAAATAACTCATATTCAATTTTTTATTTTTTTATAATAACACAAAAAAAAGGGCCAAAACGTTTAATTTTTCAGAAAAATTGAAAATCTGTTTAGAATGGGATGAAAGAGGTGTGAAAATAATATTTATACAAATAAAATTATTAATAATATTAATACATGTTTTTAATAGTGTGAGTATTAAAAGATAGTTATATAATATAATAATGGAAATTAGAAATAATTATTATTATTATTACAAAGTTATTTGAATCAAATAATAATAGCGTTATGTTGGATAAATATAGAAAATTGACATAAATTTAACATATTGAACATGTAGCTCAAACGGTACGCCATCTGTCCCATCACAGCGCCATCCAGGGATCGAATCCCCTGGGCTCAATTTTTTTATGAAAAATTCGGATTAGAAGCTCAAAGTGAGCATAGTAAAAAAGAAAATGGAAAAAGTAAATATGAGAGAGAAAAAGTGAGGATGACTTGCTATTGAAGGTCAACTTTGGGTGTTTTGGCTCATTTGATTGTTTTAAGAAAGTAGATGGGTCTATATGATACTTTTTATAGTACATGGGTGTAAGTGACTGATTTGCAATAGTACAAGGGTGTATTCGACCCTTTGTGAGCATGTAACTTAACAATGTATTTTTTCAGTGCTCCTTATTTAAAACTTGTAGTTTCAGTAAAAGAAGAGAAACAAAATAGATAAAAATTTAAAGATCAACTACAACATACTCTAAAATTAATCATTATAAATATATGCATTGGTATATGAATAAATAGCACTCCGTAATAGGTATATAACTACATAGTGCAAGACTATTTGAAGTATTAATGTTTTTACAAAGGACTAAAATTGAAGTCATGAGATCAACCATAACCTATATAATACATTTTAGGCTAAATGGTCAAATAGGTACATGAACTAACTTAAAATGTTCAATTAGCCCCTTATATAAGATGTTCTGCCCGGTCGTTGCCAATTGGGGCGGTTCCCGGTGGAATTTTTTGATGAAATTTTTTGGGCATTTTCTTCATTAAGTCTAGTTTACCCATACCAAATTTCAGCTAAAAATTCAACCGGGAAGGCAGTCAAATGATTTTTTGAAGATAACTGCGCGGTTAAACAACGCAGTACATTTTGGAAAATCATTTGACTTCCTTCCCGATTTAATTTTTAGATGAAATTTGATATGGGTAAACTAGACTTAACGAAGAAGATGCTCAAAAAATTTCATCAAAAAATTCAACCGGGAACCGCCCCAATTGGCGACGGCCGGGCAGAACCTCCTATATAAGGGGCTAATTGAACACTTTAAGTTAGTTCATGTACCTATTTGACCCTTTAGCCTACCTTTTATGTTGCATTGTAAGGAGGTCATATGCCTACTTTACAAACTATTATAATTACATAATATAATGTACAAAAAGGTTAACATTTGTGTTGTTTGCCTTTGTTTGTGGCAGATACATCAACAGTGAAAGTGAGATCCTTGACTTTGTCATTCAAGTCAGCACAATTGACTAAATCACGATGAGAATTAGTGTTGATCAAACTCAGTAACTTATGCACTTCGTTAGTGATTAGAGTTGTTTGAAGCACACCCGTTTCATCAGAAATCTCTATCACCAAACAAAATCTATTACTTTCTCCGTCCCGAATTGTAAGATACTTTACGGTTTACGATGTTTGACCGACGATAAAGTAAATGAATCTCTGTCCGATCCGCACTCAAATTATTTTTTAGAAAAAAATTACATATTTAGAAACTACATTAAAAGCTTTACAAATGTGCAAAAACCAAAATCAAATTTGATAAAAATTTGATATATAAAGTAAGAGATTAAGAGTGATTTGAGTTGACCAAGTGAATTGAAAGATATCTTACAAAATGAGACTGAGGGAATAATATAGTATATTTCAAGAAGATTAATTAAAAATGAAATGGATAAACTTAAAATATTGATTGATTATATAAGAGGTATGGAGATTACCTTTTTGCAATAATGTCATTTTTATAAGCACAACTCAGACATTGAAAATTGACTCCTTCATATAAAGTAGACTACAGATAATGAACATGAGAGGAAAAGTAACAACAAACTAACCGTAATAATGTCGCCTTAGGGAGAAGCTTGCCATTCTTGTAAAAATGCAACTTGAATAAAAGAATTTTACAAATATATTTAAATAGGTTGTTCTTATGCTTTTACTATAAAAAGATATTTGGATTTTTGAAGTTCATGTGGCAGGAATATTGGTTTTGTGAAGACTAAATATTTAGTAGTATGAAAGGTTTGGAAACTGAAATTTTAACTTGTGTGGAATAAAGTATTTGCTAGTATAAGAGAACGATTATTGTGATGTAGTCTTTTGTCAAGATTATTGTAGTTTGTAGGTAGGTGGGCATAGGAATAAAGGGAGTTAGATTTTGAAAACATAGAAGCAATTGCCTCAGATGAAGGGCAGCATGTGTTGGCCTGGGTGTGTTTCGGAAAATAAAGAAAATTAATTAAAATAAATTAATTAAAATGACTAAAGAAAAACAAGAAGTGAGATGGAGCAAAATTTAATCAAAGCTCGTGCTACGCACAATGTACTTAAAACGTATTTGTTGTATGTAAATGGTGAATTAATGGACCTGAATGTTGGACATCAACGACCAGTCTGTTGGGCATCGAATCGTCCATGAACTGTCCATTTAACGCTGCATTAAAAGATAAGAAAATAAAAAGGTAACAAAATGTTTGATAACCACAAACAATCCATCTCCTACATGAATGAACAAAATGTTATAATATAAAAAGGTAACAAATAAAAAGTTTTGAAAAAATAAAAAATAAAAAATATAAAAAGGGAGGTGCTTCGCTCACGGAAGCGTATACCATACAGCCGGCTGTACGGCTGGGCACCGTACAGCCGGTGGCATTTTTGTAATTTTGATGAAGTTCACAATTTGTCGTAAATGAGCATTGATGTAATTTTATTGAGCATCAAGTCTGTTCTTCTGAGTATTAAGAGCCTAACTATGAGCACCTGTGGTCTCTGCTTCATACCTTCTAATTCAGTTTCTTTTTATTAATTTCCGTTTTTTAAAAATTCTTAAATTGTGTTTGTAATTAATTTCAATATATCAATCTATTGTAGTATGATATGTTTGATATGTGCATCATTTTCAAATGAGCATAAACCAGTACCAAATGAGCATACCTAATTTACAAAATGAGTATCAAAAAAATCAAAACTTCATTTGTGTATGCTCATTGATTTTGGGCGTTATATTTAATATATGCATCATTTTAAAATGAGTATAAAGCAATACCAAATGAGCATACATAATTTACAAAATGAGTATCAAAAAATTTAAAAGCTCATTTGTGTATGCTCATTAATTTTGGGCGTTATATTTGATATGTGCATCATTTTAAAATGAGCATAAAGCAGTACTAAATGAACATACATAATTTACAAAATGAGTATCAAAAAATTCAAAATCTCATTTTGTGTATGCTCATTGATTTTGGCGTTATACTCATTTAAGTTTAACATAAAACTCATTTTTAATGTGTTTAATATTTAGTTGTGTATGTTCATTTCTTTGAGGCGTATACTCATCTGAGTTTAATGTAAAACTCATTTTTAATGTGTCTAATATTCAGTTGTGTATGTTCATTTTTTTAATATGTATACTCATTTGAGTTTTTTATAAAACTCATTTAAGATCAATAGTAGTAGGGACTTCCTTTTTCTGCAGTAGGATCCCTTTGTCTTCCAAAATCACAATCTCAATCTCAATCACCAAAATTGAATAAGAAAAAGAGAAAAAAGAAAAGAGTGAAAAGAAAGACAGAGGAAATCTGTTGTGCCCATTCTAGGAGATCAGCTGTGAGAGGCAACTGCCTAGGAGAGAAAGAGACAAGTGGTGCGAAGCAGATGGAAGAACCAGACGACATCTGAGACTGGTGCGAAGCTGGGTGCGAAGTCGAGGAAGAAGGCCGAGCGAGATCGATCGAGGAAGAAGGCTGAGCGAGATCGATCGAAGGCCAGAGCAAGATCGAGGAAGAAGCCGAGAGCCAAAAAGGGCCGGCTGTACCGTGCGCACGGTACAGCCGGCTGTACCATGTAATTTACGTTCGCTCACCTTTATTTTATCTTTGCGCACCATTTAGTGACCAAAATAACCTTACGTACTCAATTTATTTATTTTCAGACTTGCAGCCCAACTGTGCTTCAGCGGTAAAAGAACGAGCATCGGAATTTAGTTCCCGGCAATTCAGAAGCTTTGCTATCAATTTTGCTTCCTTCGCTAATACTCCGTATGATTTTTATTCATCTATGATCTACTACTCGGTCCAGATGATGGACACTCCTCTACCTATCATTGATGATAAAGACTCCATCTTCCACTGCGATGCTTCAGGAAATATAGCCCGTCTCTACACAACAGGCTACAGACTTGACGGTAAAACTGACAGGACTACTCCCTGCAGGTTCAAAGTGGCAGACTCATGGCAATGTCTCTGGAATCCGTGTTCTAATCTTCGCATAAATGCAAGCATTAGATGAATCAACATATTTGAAAAGAAGTTCCATATCAGACCATGGGTAACGAAGTTCAATATTATTTGATTTCCCGGGAACCGGAAATGTACTGAGGCAATCCACAAATAGCCCTAAACTCACTCCGAATCTTTGTGTCCCTTCCGAGTGGTATACATACTGAGCGAAACAACTCGCGTTGCAAATAAACTTTTCCTTGAAGACACAAGCTTGTGGATTCCGACGATCAACACCGTTACACAAGTTCGGCTCAATGATGGCGTGTGGATATAGGCGATGTGGAATGCCTTGTTGCATTTGGTAGTCATCGGAGCTTATCACCGGTACCAGATGGGGTAATCCAGCATCAGGCGAAGATCAAGTGGCTGGTCGGAACTGATTACCGGTTTGCATTTCTGGATTACAATCATGGAATTGCAGAGGAGGGTATAATTGTCCAAAAAAATAATTTTTTGGGTGCGCCGAGTAAATGTTGGGGTGCGCGAAGATAATCCGATATAAAAATTAAAATCTAAAAAATTAAATAAAAATGAAAATTAAAAAATTAAAAATTAAAAATAATTAAAAATTTAAAAACTAAAAAATGATAATTAAAAAATAATAAAATTAAAAAAGTAAAAAAAATATTATAACTCATGATCATAGGAGTAATATTCACAATAGTTAGAGATGTATCTATTTATTTTAAGTAAGCTATTAAATAAAAGTAAATTTGGAAAATATTTTCATTAAAATTTTCCTCTTATTTTCTCTCCACCAAACACAATTTTTTATCAAAATCTTTCCTTCCCGTTCCCCTTCCCCCTGACTCTCCCCTCCCTCCCCTCCTTTGAACCAAAGGAGGCCTAATTGTGTACTGAAGTTGCTCAGTGTTGATTCGGAAAGCTGTCGTGTGTGTCGTAAGACCGTAACCATCGAACTTCAAATCCGACCATACGAATTAACAGTTTCAGAGGAAGAAAAATAAATGGATTTAGAAATGGAGGTCTAAAGAAGAATACCTCGTTGTTGTTGTCATAGAAGAACAATTCGCAGAAAAAGAAAGTTGGGAGAGAAAGGGAAGAAACTGTGGCAGAATACAACGAGAAGGAGAAGAAATATACTTGCCTCTCCACTTCAAAGAGAATGAAACAACTTAGCGTACGGTTGGCGCCGGTTGATAACCAAAACAGAGTTGAACTGTCGTTACCTGTGTAAACGTCCGGTTAGTAGCGAAATGTTAAATATAGAACGGAAGTGGACAGTTTCAGGGAAATTTCTCGGAATAGGACTAAAACTCTTTGAGTTTCTCTAAATATGACTAACCTAGTTTTTTTACTATTGTATGACCGAAAATCCAAAAAATAAATAAAATTTCATTTATGTTTAATTGTTGAATGACAAAAATACCCTTCTTTAAAATATGTCCATTTTGCACTTTGTACATAGGAAAATATGAGACTGAGCAGAGCCGCCGGGCAGAGGGAATCCAGCGGCAGAGGAAGAGTGTTTGCCCAAACATTTGGTAGTGTTGCGATGGGCTTCTTGCCAGTCTAGTGTCTTGCTGCTACTTGCCGTAGGCAATACACGTAGATGGAACTATGCAAGCAGATGGAAGCGATGATAGAATGAGGGAGAACATTAGAGTTTATTAATAAAAAGGTAAGGGCATTTTAGGCTGTATAAAATATTTATTTATTAAAGTATTATTTAAATATTATCAAATAGGTATTATTTGGGGAAAAAAACTTGTATGGTCATATATTGAGAAAGAGGACTAGTTTTAGTCACACGTATGATAATTTTCTCTTAAATTGGACAGAAAAAGGACCATGTAACCAAGATTGAATTTTACTCCGTACTATTTAAGCAGAGATATAATCTATTAAAATATACTTCTTCCGTTCTTAAATAGATTTTAAAATACTATTTGACCATTACTACGTAATACATAAAATACTCTATTAGTAAAATATTTTAAAAATAGATTTTGAAAATTTACAATGAGACAAATTTAAAAATATTCTATTAAAAAAATTAATAAATAAAACGTAATGAAAAGTAGAACTCATGAATACTGTAAAATTTAACATGTTGCATTATTCAAAACGGAGGTAGTATAAGATAATAGTATGTGTCGGGTAATGGTTTGGGTAACCATACCGGAACTGAACGGTGCAGTTACGTGGCGGGTCATGAGGCGGGTATGTATAAACCCTACCTGCTCCATTACCCATTTACTTAAACCGAGTATTCCCCGCCCTGTACCCGTTACCCACTCAACACAGTTTTCCCTCTTTTGATCGGTTTGGTTGAATGTGGGTATCCATCGGGTCTGGTTATATTTCCATCCCTGCTCCCAAGCCTCTCTCTCACATGTCGCCACTTCCACTCCCAAAATCTCCCACATTTTGCTTCACTCTTCAAAAATAAATGGTATTATTACACATATATTGTACACATTTTGCACACCTTATAAATAGGTCCGCTTTTTACCCCCTCCCTCCCGCACGGGGTCGACTTCTCCGTACGTACGTGGTCGACTTCTCCCTCGCACACAGTTTTCCCCGTTTTGATCGATTCGATTGGATGTGGGTATCCATCGGATCGGATTATATTTCCATCCCTGCCCCCAAGCCTCACTCACATGCCACCACTTCCACTCCCTAGATCTCCCACATCTTGTCTCACTCTCCCTAGAATGTTGTTTGCTCTTGTAAACGTTGTTTGCTCTTATTAGTCCAAAACATTATACTCACCGAACGTTGCTTGCTTGCTGAGTTGCTGGTTGCTAGTATAAAACCTTTACTAATACTCCCTCCGTCCCCGAAAGAAGTTTCTCATTTGACTTTCACACACTTTTATGCAAGTAAACTTACCAGGGGGTAAATTTTACTGTTTTGACATTGTTTCGACACTATTTTGATGTAGATAACTTTCCATTTAAGGAAATGGGAACTTAAATTAGGGACATCCAAATAAGGAAAGTGGGAACTTCTTTCGGGGACGGAGGGAGTAAGTAATACTAATAATAATAATAAATTCAAATGTTGGGAGGGGCCTGTTGGGTGTGTTTCAAAAAAAAATTATAATAAACAATTAAATAAAATGACTAACCAAAACAGAAAATAGTCAAAGCTCGTGCTACGCACGATTTCCTTAAACGTATTTGTTGCCTCCCGGGGTGCAAAACGTGCATATGGACGTTGGGCATTGACTGAGTCAGCCGAACAAAAATTAACATTATCCTTAGAAGATAGATTTTCGGACGGCATTCGTGTCCGCAGATCGCCCGCGCACGCAAGTCGCGCTTTTTGTTCTCCGGTTTCGGGATTTGATTCGCACCCCCTGCGCGCGAGAGAGAGCCTTTACCCTTAGGATTCTTAACTCCTTAAGAGGGATTTCCCTTTATAAAGGGTTCAAAGTCTCTTAGGTTTTCCGGAGTGGGCAAAAACCACACTAGAAACCCACATTTTCCTAGTTTTCTCCATTTCAACGAGTGAACTTCGAGAATCAATTTCTCCTTCACCCATTATCCGTTTTGAGCGTACTATATACCGAATTGTAGCTCTAAGCAAGGACAATCCAAAACCACTTTGACCCGACCCAAATTTGAAGTGGATCCCACTCAAAAAATTTCCCCAAAATGACCATTTAATGCAATTTATTAACACATTTTCCAACAGGGCCATGGCCCCCTACCCCTAGGCGTAGTTCCGCCCCTGACCGCAACAAATTGGTTCAATTTTTGAGTTATTCTTATGGTTTCTTTCATGATTGCTGCAAATAAGTAGTACCAAATAACAAAAATTCTAGTATTGACCCATACCCCTACCACCTACCCTGACCCCTACTCGTGACATGTATCCCTACCACCCGTTAACCCCTTCCCTACCTTTAGCTACCCAAAGTGGTCGGGGTAAGGATAACGAGGTACAGGTTGGGTAAGGGTAGGGTATTGGGGGTATGGTTGTGGTAAGGTAAAGATAGGAAGGGGGTCAGGGGTACAGTGTAGGTTGGGGTAGGGGGTTGGGTTGGGTTAGGATGGGGTACAAGTTAGGGGCAGGGATATGGGTACACGAATGAAGTGGTAGGGGAGTAGGGGTTAGGTGGTAGGCCCCCACATATAATATATATATTTTATACATGAATATTTGTGTGTCTATTTATGTATAAAGTTAGTTTGAACATTTTAATGTTAAACGTTGTTTCAAATACTGTGAAGTAAATATGAGCTTAAAACACTTCTTATTACATGCGTTGCTTATTAACGCAAATCTTAATAAACGCCGCTTACAACCAAGAGCGGTAATATTCAAATGATTTCTTTAGAACTGAAATTTGCTGGTCTAATCTGATATGAACTGATCTGAACTCATATGATTTAGTAAATGTTTGAATTCTGCGTATTTTATAAATGTGAAAGTCTAAGGATGTTTTCTTTTGGACTGAAATTTGCTGGTCTAGTCTGGTTTGGTCTGATCTGATCTGGCCTAATCTGGTCTGATCTGATAGACGTCTGGTCTCTGTGTATTTTATAACTACGAAAGTCTGGTCCGATCTGGTCTGATCTGGTTTAGTCTGATCTGGTCTAGGATTGAAAAAAGGAATAAATACAAGAGTTTTTGCCACTTTTAGTTCTCCGACTATTATGTCATTGACACTTTAGGTACCCGACTTTAATTTTTCCATTATTAGTCCTTGACTATTGCGCTAGAGACACTTTTGGTACCCGTCTTTGAAATTTTCCATATTTACTCTTTCAACTTTCATAAAAGTGACACTATTAGTCCTTCAATTATCATAATAATGACATTTTTAGTCCTCCACTTATTGTGTCACTTTGACAATATTCAGGGGACTAAATGTGGAAGACTTTGAAGTCGGGGACTAAAAATGTCTCTAGCACAATAATCGAGGACTAAAAATGAAAAAGTTAAAAATCAAATACCAAAAGTGTAAAAGAAATCGGTTTTGAGATTTGAAAATGGCAATAACTCATAAGTGCAAAAGAAAACTTTCTCTAATATCTGATTGAGACTTGAAAATAGTCCAAAAAAACATCCTTCGTCGTTGTTCGACTCATCGGCTTAGTCTTCCAAAGCTCTAGGATCTGATCAAAAGAGAAGTCTAAAGAGCCTTAACCACTTCAAATCTGTGTGATTGTGATTTAAGTTGAAAATAATGATATCCCATACGCTTCATTGCTCAAATGTTCAGGTCATTTACACGCGTTTTTTCTTTGCTCTTTTATCAATTAATTTATTGAGTTGTTCCCGATTTTAAGTGAAAAGTTTTGATTGTTACCTGATTTCATATTTCCAAGATTGAGTATTTTGTATCGAGAAAATTACCGGTTGATGAAATTCAACAAGTAAGATGTGTTTTTGTAGTTATTACTATTGCTATATCAGTTCGCTTCTGTGATTCAATGAAATTATAGCTTCTATTTCCTTCGTCTTACATCCAAACAATGGAATTTCGCGTCTCATTGCATTAGACTGACTTTGTTATTATCTGAATGTTATTTACGGGGTTACAAATTTCAGTCATTCTAACTCTATTGTTTAATGACTTTAATCTCAAAACCGATTTCTTTTGCACTAATTGATGAAAGAAAATCTTATATTTTAAAGTCCTACGGGTTTGAATGGATTTCGTGTTTAAAGCTGGATTATTTTCCACTGAGGAATTAACCAATTGATGAAGAGCTACTATATCCAAAAGTTGGAGGGGCAGTCTTTCATGAAATAAAAGCTTCAATTAAGTTTGTTTTTTGTTGTTCTGTACTTCTGTGTTTGGACTAAGGCTATGATGTTGTTGTTGTGTTTGGACTATTTATCATCAATAGAAAATTTTGCTAGTAGTTCTAACTTATATGTGATATAGTATTTCCAGGGAAAGAAAGTGAAGCTGGGAGATGATCCAAATAATGAATCAGTAGCACCTAACATTTTGAAGGAAGCCAATAATGACATATTATTGGAGATATTTCTTCGTCTTCGCAATTGTCGATCTGCTATCCTATGTGGGGTCGTCTCTCCCCGTTGGCATTCTTTGATATCTCACTGTCACTTCATTCGAAGATTCATTGCCCAACATCAGGAGCTCCCGGACCGCTATCCGTTGCCCTACACCATCATATTTCATAAAGCTGAGAAAAATAACTCGTTGGTGCCCCCATATTTTAATCCCATTTGCAGGTTATTATCTAAAGAGTCAAATTTTCTCCATCACCATGAAGAGGCGGCTGCAACATGCAGTAGTAGTAGTTCCTATTTGGACTTCTTGCCTTCACCAGTGACAATAAGAGCATCATGTAATGACTTGTTGCTTGTGTCCCCTGGTCCACGTTGTTCGGATGTTCTCTATGTTTGCAATCCAACCACGAAAGAATTTTATCAGCTACCTAAGGACCACAAAATATTTGATCATTCCAATGTTGGGCATGCACTAGTAATTGGTAATAGCGAAAAACAATCTAACCACCACTTCAAGGTAGTAATATTCCGTCATCCCCACCCTTATTCAGAACACCCTGATACCCTCCAGACTATGGCAGTATTTTGTTCAAAGTCTGGAAAGTGGAAGAAAAGAAACACTTTGTATCCTACACCAATGGTGCCATGTTTCTGCTCTGCTCTAGATGTGGTGACATGCAATGAAATTTTTTTTTGGCTGGAGTGCACACAGGATGTGAACAGAGTTATTTCATCAGATTTGCGGGAAAGACGATGTGGTATCATCGACTTCCCTAACGATTTTTGGTGGTTTAGATTGCAGCAAAATTCATCTGTCCGTCGTGTCAAACAACAAATTGGAGCAGTGGATGGAGAGTTGAGGTTATTACAAGTTGTGCTGTTGACATGCACAAACAAGAAAAAAGTGACTGTTAATTTGAAGGTTTGGAAATTGAGTTCTTCATGGGTTTTGGTTCACGATAAGAGGTACCCGAAAAGGCCGAACCATGAGAAGCTGTTAGTTGCGCCTCCATTTCTTCATCCAACCAATGGCGATGTGGTTTTTGTGGTATGGGGTAAAAGTATTTTTCAGTATAGTCTTATGGAGGATGTGTGTGAATTGATTCATGAGCTTCAAGAGCCCGTAAACTTAAAAACAACAAGGGTGATATCATTTCCTCTTGTCCATCCAATTTGGCCAACAAAGCTTCCTTCTATGATGTCTTTCTCATATTAGTATTGCTTGAGTTTCAACCATCATATTTATCATTGTTAGTATGGATAGAAACCTGATTCTTCCGTTACTGCAGGATGGATAATGCTTAACAATGAAACTAATTTTTAAAGGTGATTTTGTGCTCATTCAAATTATTGCATTTTTCTTACCCAAACAAACATATTTTTTGTGAGTGGTTTTCGATCTGATCTTAACCCATGGTTTTGATGTCTATATGTATGCACATTGTACTCTAATAGAATGGTGTAAATGTCCACGAGTTTGTCTTGTTGTACAGAGTACAGGATCCTTCATAGATCGCATTCTTTGTGGGATTTCTGTTGTGTAGTTTGAAATATTAATATAGATTTTTTTTAATTATAGTATAGAGTAAGGTATCTAAAACTCTAAAAGCATTACTCCATGCTTTTTGCTGCATTTAGCCTGCTTGTGATTACGTTTTCCATAGTATGATAGTAGGGACATTTGAAAAATTTGTCCCTGAAATTAGATTCGCTTATTCCATTTCTTGTCCCTACTGCATTCACATAGGTTATCCTTGTTTATAATCAACTGAAAATTAATAGAACTAGTTCCTTGTTTCAAGGTTTAGATGTCAACATACAAATTCAAAAATTTATAGGCATCTCCTTCTCCAATGCAAATTGAGTTTTCAAACAAGTCCACGAATGCCTATCATTATCAACATTGATAACACTTTGTCTAAGGAAGGATTAACAGAATGTTGAGTCCATAACAACAAAATTACCCTATTGCTGCAAAAGCTCCCCCACCTATTACATAGGGTAAGAGAGTCGGATGTACGTAGTCTTAATTTTATGCTAAAGCACAAAGAGACGGTCTAACGCGTTCCAGATGACCCATGAAAATAAAATGACATAATATAAAATGTCAAAGGACCCTTCTGCGAACGTGTTCCCTTTCAAGTCTAACGCGTTCCAGATGACCCATGAAAATAAAATGACATAATATAATATGTCAAAGGACCCTTCTGCTAACGTGTTCCCTTTCAAGTCAATCGTTATGTTCCATTGCACGTGGGTTGATCTGATATGAGGTGAAAAATTGAAATGTAATACGTAGTATAATTGACGTCAACCACTCCGGAGTGTATCAGAAAAATTAGCCTTCTATAATCACTCAACTAGCTGCTCAAAATGAGTCTTTTGTATTTTTATTAAAAAGAGCCGGGGAACATCTTTCAAAGCCAAATGACTCTGATTTTATTCTTCAAATCGAATACATAATTATTTGTATTGTATTTGAAAGACATTTGAACCAAAAATTTGATTTGTAGTATTCGTATTTATATTCTTATTTATTACAAATGGGCTTGGAATCTGTACGCATAAATGTATATATGGGCTACACTTTGAGGGCATTGCTATTTTTAAAAGTTATTATAGTGTTATTACTATTATTATTATTATTATTATTATTACCATTATTATTAATCGAATATATTTGATTAATATCCGAATCGAATACACTGATATTCTTATTTGTATTTGATAACAACTCGAATCAAATTTAATATTCATATCTGTATTTGTATTTGAATTTTCCGAATTCGAATCGCGAATCGAGCACAAACTATTTGCTTCGTTTACAACCCTATTTGCACCACAACACATACCATTTTGTGAAGAAAAATTTCTAAATGGGGTGCAAAGTGAAAGGAATTTTAAGTGAAACGAGGTGCAAAATAAAAGTTTTTTCAAAATGGGTGCAAAGTTCAATATCACTCAAAAAGTGGGGTGCAAATTCAGATTCCCCCTGATAAAAGTAATGAGGCAAAATATAAACTTCATAATAATATTATGATTGAAGGGATTGAGTATACAAAGGGTGTATGTTGTCGACATGCATATGCGAGTATGTTCACTTACGTATTACAGCGGAAATGGGTGAGCATATATAGCTAAGCGGGTGCATGGGAGTGGACATATGTGGGTCCAAATATAACTCATAATACAATCATGCGTACAAGTGGTAAAATAATAAATATAAATTCAATACTCCCCCTCAAGTTGGACTGTGAAGATTACGAACACCCAACTTGCTGCGAAGTAATTGAAAACGATCAGTACCGAGAGCTTTGGTGAAAATGTCTGCAACTTGATGTGTGGTAGAAATATGACATGGTGTGATGTCCCCACTTGCTACACGTTCTCGCACAAAATAGCAGTCCATTTCGACATGTTTAGTGCGTTCATGGAATACAGGATTAAGGGCGATGTGGCAAGCTGCTTGATTGTCACAGTATAGTGTAGTGGGTTCTGTTTGAGGGAGTGTGAGATCATGAAGGAGCCAGCGAAGCCATAGGATCTCGCTAACTGTGATAGCCATAGCGCGGTATTCGGCCTCAGCAGAGGAACGAGAAACAACAGATTGTTTCTTGGTGCGCCAGGAGATAGGGGATGTCCCGAGGGTGATGAAGTAACCGGTGTTAGAACGGCGAGAGAATGGACAGCCGCCCCAATCGGCGTCACAGTAGCCAGATAGTGTCAAATTATCATCTGAAGAGAGAAAAATTCCTTGGCCAGGTGTGTGTTTTAGGTAACGGAGAATGCGAATGGCAGCATCAAGATGAGATTGTCTCGGAGAGCTCAGAAATTGACTTAGCTGTGTAACAGAGAAAACAATGTCTGGACGAGTAACAGTGAGGTATAGGAGGCGGCCAATGAGACGCCGGTAAGCGGAAGCATCAACGGGTGGGCTCCCATCATCTGGTTGTAATTTCAAATTCTGTTCCATAGGGAATGGACTTGGGCGTCCAGCAAGTAGACCGGCCTCTTGCAAAATATCAAGTGTGTATTTTCGCTGGCTTAAGACGAAACCATCAGGAGAACGGGCGACCTCAATGCCAAGGAAATATTTGAGGGGACCCAAGTCCTTGATGGTAAATGCAGTATCTAGGAACTTTTTCACATTCGTGATGTGAGAGGAGGTGTTGCCGGCCAAGATGACATCATCGACGTAAATGAGGGCAAAAGTGGTAACATGACCAAATCGGTAGATAAATAAGGAGTGATCCGCTCTAGATTGTAAAAAACCAATGTCCAAAAGGGCCTTTGTAAATTTGTGATACCAATTTCGGGAGGCCTGTCGGAGTCCGTACAAAGATTTGTGGAGTTTACAAACGCGATTATCACCATCTTTGGAAAAACCCTGAGGGATCCGCATGTAAACATCTTCGTGTAAATCACCGTGAAGGAAAGCATTATTGATGTCAAGTTGATGGACAACCCAATTTCTTTTTGCGGCAACTGCCAATAAACAACGCACCGTGACCAATTTAGCAACCGGGGCGAAAGTTTCATGAAAGTCAATTCCTTCAATTTGGGTAAAACCTTTAGCCACTAACCGGGCTTTATAACGTTCAACCTCCCCGGTAGGCTTGTATTTAATTTATATACCCATTTTGAAGCCACTGCCTTTTTTCCAGGAGGTAAGGGGACTAAAGACCAAGTCCCATTAGTTTCTAAAGCTTGGATTTCTGCCTGCATGGCTGCCCGCCATAAGGGATCTTGGATAGCCTTTGAGAAATGCTTTGGCTCATCACGAGAGGTGATGGCCGCTAAAAAAACTTTATGTGTCCATGAAAATTTATCATAACTTAAAAAGTTGGAAATAGGATATACCGTCGAGTTGGCCGAATTGGAAGTGGGTGTTGATGTATCGAGTGAGGGGGGCAAGCCAATTTCAAAAACATCAAGGTGACGAGGAGGGTAGCGTGTCCTGTTGCTACGCCGTAGAGCGATTTGGGGAGTGTCAATTTCAGAATTATGGATTGAGTGCTGGCCCGCTTCTGGAACCGTTGGATCTTTGTGTGGAGGATTTTCATCCACGGTGATAGGATGTACTGTGGTAGAGGAATTGGAAGGTGCCCCATGTGGAGAAAGGAGGGGCGAACTGACCGCATCAGTTGGTGTGCCCAGGGGATTGTCATGTTGTGGGATAGATTGATTTGATCCTTGGTCTGGTAGATGAGGCGGTGGTTGGATATGTGAACTGGAAGTGCCCAGCCTGGGAGGTGCGTTGTTGCTTATGCTTGTGGACAAAGAAGGTAATTTCCTTGCATGTGCATGGGAGCCACTTGGTATGGAGTTTGTGTCTATATTTAAAATCTGGTGATAAGCCTTGCTAATAATTTCAGGGAAGGACCCATCCATGCTTCCTGATATTTTGAACGGGAAATAATGTTAAAAAAAGGTTACATCACGCGAGCTCGAAATGGTCATACTCTTTAAATCAAAGACCCGATAAGCCTTTTGACCGTGCGGATACCCGAGAAAAATGCAAGGACTCCCCCTTTCACCAAATTTATCTTTTCGTTTATTATCATGGACGTATACCAAACAACCAAAGACCCGTAAGTGGTCATAGCTCGGAGCTCGTTTAAACAGGACTTCAAACGGACTTTGATAGTCAATTATTGGTGACGGGATTCGATTGATGAGGTAGGCGGCAGTCAGAACGCACTCCCCCCAAAAATGAATTGGTAGCCCAGATTGAAATCGAAGAGCTCTAGCAACTTCTAATATATGTCGATGTTTGCGCTCTACTACCCCATTTTGTTGTGGGGTGTCTGTGCATGACGTTTCAACAAGTATACCATTTTCTCTGTAATAGTCAAGTAGTGCAATAGTTTGAAATTCTACTCCATTATCTGAACGAATGCGCTTGACCTTTTGGTCAAATTGATTGGCCGTCATATTACAAAACTGTATCAAAAGAGAAGGAACCTCTGATTTATTTTTCATTAAATAAACCCAAACTCCACGAGAGAAATCATCAACAATTGTCAGAAAATAACGTGCTCCAGATAGAGATTCACACTTGTAGCCACCCCAAATGTCACAGTGGATTAATTCAAAACAATGAGCACTTTTATTTGTACTAACAGGGAAAGGTAAACGCGTCTGCTTGGCTCGTAAACACGAGTCACAAAAATCATTATTCCGTTTGAGTCCCTTGAGAACAGGAATTTGTTGAAGCCTCCTTTCAGAAGCATGTCCCAAACGTTGATGCCATAATTGAAAATCATGAGTAACTGACATTGCCACCCCTCCATTTGTCGGAGGATCCATATAGTATAAGCCACCTCGAAAATTACCCACTCCAATCAGCTTCCTCGAGGGTAAGTCCTGGAAAATACAGAAATCCCGAAAAAATGTCAATGTACAATTGATATCACTGGCTAGCCGACTAACGGAAAGTAAATTGCATTTAAATTCGGGTATGTATAGAACTCGGCGGAGATGAATTCCATTGGGCAGGTATAAGCTTCCAACAGCTTGCACAGGAATAGTTTCTCCGTTAGGAATTTGAACTGGGGGTTCATGAGTATGGGTCAAGACGTTGAATAAATAATGATCATCACAAGTGATGTGCTCCGTCGCGCCGGTGTCAATAATCCACGGTCGGACGCATGCAGATGTACCTGTCACATTTGCCTGAGTGCTTGTTGGAGGTTTGGTGTCCATGAGTTCCTTTTGCATGTAGCGGGCCAGTTGTTCCATTTGGGCCGCCGAAAGTGGGGGTGTTGGAGTCGGCGTATGGTTTCCCAGAAGCTGTGATGCTGCCTTTGCTTGGTTAAATCTTTTGGTATCCCCACGTTGAAATCCATGGTTACGTGACTGTACATCCACATGTCCACGTGCCTGAAAACTTCCACGCATTTCTCCTGGCCGTGGGAACGATGACTTTCCGGCTTTCCCTTTCCACGTTGGTGGGTATCCAACAAGCTCATAGCAGTTCTCTTTTATGTGATTTGTTCTGCCACAGTGACTGCATAATTGTTCAGCCCGCGGTATGAGGCGCGAACGTATCAAGTCAGCCTCTGCTTTTGCCTGGACTTGGAATGCTACGCCATCTACACTTGTGCTCCGGGTGGATGCAATCAAGCGGTGCTGCTCACTCTCTGAAATGAGGTGATATGCTCCAGTGACGGTGGGAATTGGTCTGGTAGCTAGAATTTGGGATTTAAGTTGTCCATAGATGTCATCCAATCCCATTAAGAAGTCATAGAGTCTGTCTCTATCCCTAGACTCAGTGATTTGTTTTGAAATTTTACACGAACATCCTCCACAAGTACAACTTGGTCCAGTGTTGATGGAAGCCATTTCATCCCAAATCCGTCTTAGGCGGCTAAAATATGCAGAGACAGATTGATTATCTTGTCTAATGGTGCTAAGGGAGCACCTAAGTTCATAGGCACGTGGTGCGCTTTCCTTCCCAAACCGTTCTTCCAAGTCGACCCAAATTTCTCGTGCCGTCTTGAATTTGACACTTTGTCGTAGCTCAATCTCCATGCTACTGTTTAGCCATGCTTTGACCATGGCGTTTGCACGTTGCCAATATGGTAGGTATGGTGAGCCTGGATCCGGCATTTTAATGTCACCATTAACAAAACCAAATTTATTTTTGGCATAAAGAGCATTGCTCATTTCATCGAGCCAATCCCCATAATTGCCGTCACGAAGCGGTGTCGTCACGTAAACGTCCCCTGGTTTGTCGCCGGACTGAATAAAATAGGGGGACATGGAATCGATGGTGATGCCGGTGGCAGCACTTCCGACTTCATTTATCTTGTCTTCACCGGCCATGTTCTAATGATTTTTTTTTTTTTTTTTTGAGAAGAAGAAGAGATGGATGACTAAAATATATATTTGTGGGATCTCGGCTCTGATACCATGATAAAAGTAATGAGGCAAAATATAAACTTCATAATAATATTATGATTGAAGGGATTGAGTATACAAAGGGTGTATGTTGTCGACATGCATATGCGAGTATGTTCACTTACGTATTACAGCGGAAATGGGTGAGCATATATAGCTAAGCGGGTGCATGGGAGTGGACATATGTGGGTCCAAATATAACTCATAATACAATCATGCGTACAAGTGGTAAAATAATAAATATAAATTCAATACCCCCTAATTTCAATCCAAATATGTAAGTTGTTCTTTGATGTACTATCAACCTCCTCTCCATATTTAATACGTAGTACAAAACTACAAATATATTTTATGACACAAAAATGTGACCCTCAAAATTATATTTATCATCATATTTCCAACAATGTCATCCAAACTATGGTCTACGGCAATATTTTGTTCAAAGTCTAGAAAGTGGGAAAAAAAATTGTGTCCTCTACAGTTGTGTTGTGTTGTCCTTTACATTTTCATTTATCTTTCTTTGGAAAAAAAGAAACTGTCAGGTTTGTGTTGTGCTCTAACATTTACAGTTGCAGAGTGTATTCTAAAAGTACTATGAAGTATTTGCTAGGCCATGGATTTCACATCAGAGCCTAAAACATCTGTGCAGGAGATGAGTCTAAGCCACCCGATCCAGATTACTCAGACGTTGAAGGCGTTGATCGCTTACTGATTTTTACATCGAACCAATTTGCATCATCTGTGGGCCTCTCATAGAAAAGGATTTCTGTGCCTTCAAAGAACTCCAAGAATAGGGAAGCATCCAAGGTGGATTCTTTTTCTGAAAAGACTCTCCCATCACTTCTTCTTCTAACTTTTAGAGCTTTGCCTTGGGTTCCCCCCTTCACTAGATAGATGTTCATAGCTTCATTTGGCTGCACAGTTATTGCCCTTCCCAGTGCAGTTGGAATTTCAATTGATCCTGATTGTTCTTCGTAAGCAGTTATTATTTTACGACATATCAATTTCCTAGGCTCTTCTTCACCAGAATCACCTTCTCCTTCGCTTTTATCACTGTCTTCTCCATTTTCATCCCCTTCTCCGTTTCCTTCTTCTTCTGAGTTTCCTCCTGCATTTCCTCCTTCTGCATTGCCTCCTGCATTCCCTCCTTCTCCCTTTCCTTCTGCATTTCCTTCTTCTGAGTTTCCTTCTGCTGCCTTTCCTTCCTCGTTTCCTTCTGCTGCCTTTCCTTCCTCATTTCCTTTTGCTGACTTTCCTTCCTCATTTCCTTCTGCTGCCTTTCCTTCCTCGTTTCCTTCTGCTGCCTTTCCTTCCTCATTTCCTTCTTCTGCCTTCCCTTCTTGTGCCTTTCCTTCCTCTGCCTTCCCTTCTTGTGCCTTTCCTTCTATGTTCGATATATCAAGGTAGACAGCTTGACAGTAATCCACATTCCACTTCAAATGATCTGTGACAAATTTTAACTATTTAATAAAAAGGGGATGATTACGAATAGGTTTGGGTACTAAACTGAGAACAATCATAACACAATAATAATGTGAAGCAAGTGTTAAAATATAGGCAACAATTCAACACTATAAAATCATGTAACAAATAAGCGGCAAAGTTTAACTATTTTAGTCAGAGGGGGGGGGGGGGGGGATCATTGCCAATGGGGTTTAAATTGAAGGGAATTTTTCTTTTTGTACTAAACAAAGAACATTCTGAACACCATAATGTCCGTCATGGGAGCTCATCACGGTAAAACTCCCCGGAAGATGGACTCAAAGCAAACTTCAATCCGCGTGGTGGGGTAAAAGGGTTATTGACTAAACTGCATCCTTACGAGAGGCATGAGGGTTGTTGAAAAAAGGGTTTTAAATCGAAGGGTAAAACCTCAGTATTACACAAAGAACAATCTGAGCGCCATAATTTGTGGTTTGTTCTTGATGAAGTCATTGCCAATGGATTTTAAATGGAAGGATAAAACCTTAATACTAAAAGGAGAATAAATCTGAACACCATAATGTTTGGCTGTTCTTGATTAAATCATTGCCGTAAGGGTTTTAAATAGAAGGGTAAAACCTTATTACTAAACATAGAACAATCTGAACAAGAAATCACTTTCAATGTTATTCCAAAATGCACAAGAAAGAAGATGAGATTTCAGTGCAAAAGAAATGTGTTGGGCATAAACAATATGACAAAGTAAACCATCATATATGTACAGCGTTCACTACTACACCGTACAGCCTTGGAGAAAGATAAATGCAGCGATTACGGATACAAGAAATTGCAAGTGTAGCGATGTACCATTGGCAATCTGAGCTGTGCAGCGGACATCAATGCAGTGATCGGACGTGTCTGGGGAGAGAAGCCACACGGATTCAAGGTCGAGTTCATGGAGCGGTAGAGCTGAGCCAGAAACTCGGACAATCCAGTTGCCGAGGCTCAACGGCCTTCCGTCCGGCGATGCGCCAATCAAGCCTTGCCCTCCCATTACAACGCACGTTCTAAGCCGATTTTGATCTGCCGCCATTGTTTTCACTCTTCTTGGCTATGAACAAACTAACAACCATGAGAGATCGAGAGAGGGAAGAGGTTTAGGGTATAAAGAGCGCAGAGTAAATTGAAGATTTGGCTTTCGTTCGTGGAAAAACAATCATAAGGAGCGGTGGAAATGAGAATCCTTTGGTTTTGGCGGGTGCAGGGGATCCCTGATTCTCATTTGAAATAAGATGGTTTTGGTTGGGTTTTGACTTTTGACTGCGGGTTAAAATTTCCTTGGTTTGATTCAGTTCAGTCATGCTCGCGAGTGTGATCGGTTAGGTTGGGTCAGGTTTTGGCGAGAACCGTAAAAAACCGGAAGCATTCGGGCCCTTCCTTTTTGGGCCCTGTCAAAGGACCAATTCTGATTTTGAGCTCAGTTCGACTAAAGCTAATCCATAATTTTTTTTGAAAGAAATAGGCTTAAATTGATAACACATCATTTAGATAGTAGGTAATCTGACAAAAAGAATCCTGACAATCGTTGTCCCTCGAGCCAGATTCAGAGCTAATCACCTCAACAAAAGCAATATAACTCACTGCACTCTTAACGGGCACAACTGAGCCATAAACGGTTACCCCATTCCTTTCATCACCCACATGGCCACATCCAAACAGGGGCGGATCTAGCATTTTGATTGAGGTAGGGACAAATTTAATTAAAAAACGTACTATGTATAATGCAAAAAATGCCAAACTGACAAAATGTAGTTAAATAATATTACGGAAATGTCAAAGAAAAAATATAAATATTACATAACCAATAATTTAATTTCTTTAAAGCCATAGATATCGAACCGAAATTCGCTCAGTTATTGAAATGTATAGTACCAATTTTCAGTCTAATTCTTGGAAACCAATTTTCTTTTGACTCTATGTAAAACAAATGAACTAATTAAATATCACCAACCAAGCACAATGAATTGAACATATTAATTTTTCAGACCAATATTCAAAAGTCTAATGAGTTGAATTAATAAATTTTCGGACTAATATTAAAAAGGGAGAATTTGACTTTGCACCCCATGTTTTGGTTAATATTGGACTTTGCACCCCATTTTCAAAATCATTAATATTTGCACCCTATTTCACTATATAATCATTTGACTTTGCACCCCACTCCACAATTTTTGAGCTAATGGGGTGCAAATATTAATGATTTTGAATATGGGGTGCAAAGTCTAATATGGCCTAAAACATGGGGTGCAAAGTCATATTCCCCCTATTAAAAATCCAACGAATTGAACTAATAAATTTTCAGCCCAATATTTAAAAGTCCAATAAAATGAACTAATTAATTTTTCGGTCCAATAATCAAAAGTCAAATGAGATTTTGGTAAGAAATTTATAAAATTTGAAAAAACTAAGTTGAAAAATTACTAGATTGCACTGAAAAATTATAAAGGGCGTCCCTGGAATTCAATCCTGTAACATTATGCTGCTCTACACGCCTAGTTTAACACCATCACACATTCACACCAATATGATTTTTGTTTACAATTCGTCGCTAATTGATATTATACTATAACTACGGAAACCCTATATATTAATTTACATATAATGTACTAGTTTTCTGACGCGCGACGCGCGAGGGTAAAATGCCCAATTGACAATTTGAAATTATACACAAATTTTATGCATAACATTTTTCCATAATCACATTGTTAAAAGGAGGAATGTTATGAATACCACGATAACAACTTTTTATGTTTCAATGTTGCATGCAAATCTAACTGGGTGCACATTTGAAAATGAGCACGTCACAACAATTTTAAAGCAACAACAAAAATAGCACGTCATAAAATTCCCCATTTAGGCCTACTTACAAATACTTAGTATGCTACAAGGAAATTTAATTTTCTCAATCAAATTAAATATACTTCATGTATAGATGTACTCAAATCTCATGAGAGTATTAGTTTGATACTTATTTACTTGGGATGTGACACAATCATGTGTGGCAGTACCACCTCCATATATGACACTTGCCGGCCAATTCAAATAAAATATGCATACATGGGGTTGCTGATTCTCAATCACATATAAATCAGAATTGAAGAAATTTTATACTATAATTAAAGTGCTTAGTAAACTTTTTGTGGGCACAAGCTCTTGATATTTTTATCTTGTTAATTATTCATGCTAGGCTTACCACTATCCATATGAAATGAAATAAAATAAATTTAATTAAATACCTATTTGTGAAATACATGCATATAGTCGATCAAAGTGAGGCATAATATACCGTCAGAAAAAAAAAATTAAATGCATTTCAAAATGAATGGGAATGCTAATAACTCATGAAACTCAAAACAGAAGTGCACAACAAAATGCAGAGGCACAAACTTCTTACTCACCAAAGACCAAAGATTACACTTGGTCTAATTTTCATATGAACCAATAATAATTTAACCAACTTGAAATAGAACAAATAAACTATTAAAGTGCATACACCAACCAGTACATGCAAATTAAAAAACAACTAAGTGCATATACAACACTATGTTCTCCAAAAAATAAAATTGTGATGGATAATAGAGCATTACTTGAAACTCCCTTTAAATTTTATGTTTTTAGTGTATATGTTTTTATATTTCCTGTGATTTTTACAAGCTGGCTGTTATATTCAAATGGAATATCCAAAAAAAATTGAGTACATATATAAACTATGCTCTTAGAAACATTTTGTGGTGATTAATAAAACATTAGGGGAAACTCTTTTCATATTTATTTTTTTAGTAAAAAAATGATACTTTGCCTAATAGAGTGGTTGAGTTTAATCCAACACGATATAATAAATATATGTATAAATGTGTATGAACAAGCTCAGTTTTTACGTGCAGTGGAAACCCGAAAGGGAGAAAACCACGGGACTTTTTAGGCTAATGTCCAAGTCCTCTCAATTCTCATTAGGCTCTCCTCACCATTACATTATTATACAAGCTTGAGGCTCCCATTAATGGAGTATTATCTAATCTAGAGCGCTAAAGGAAGAAGGAAAAAAAGATCCTTTACATGGAGGCTAAGCTCCCTATTTATAGACAAAGGGGAAAGGGTGCTCTCCACCCTAATGGGCCAAACGGGTCAATGTTGGGCCTAAGGGCCGAAATGGACCTAGCTGTTCGGGCTCCGTACTGGATAATGTCTTGGTCTCCTGAGTAGTAATAGGCCGGATAATATATCCCAACCAGAGTTAAATATTTTACGCAGTACTTTGTAAAAAAATTGGCACGACATCTTTCTATAGTACTGTAATGTTCACTTTCAGTCAATTTCGATCATATCTGCTAAGCTTCTACATTTCGTATATTTTATACAAGCTGACATGATTTATTCAAATGAAATTTTCCCAAACACTGTGAGTCTTTTTGGTGACCCTAATTTTTGGGTTATTAAGCTTGTCAGACAACTTTTTTCATCGAGCACGTAACTTTTGGAGTTATTTTTCTGTCTTTCTTGGTTGAAGTTACTGTAGATAATCATTTTATTTTTCTTTCATATATTTTTTTCTTTATTTTATTAATAAAATCTATTTTAAATATATTTTGTTCATAAATCAGCAGAATCAAGCAGTCCAGTCACTTCAGCCAGAACCTCAAAAGTTTTAGCAGAATCAGTCGATACAACCGATTTGGGTATTACCAAACGGGCTCTATATGTATATACTACTAAATCTTAACATTCTTTGCCTATTAGCTGATTATATGTTTTTATTGCAATGTTAATAGTTTCTTAGCAAATCATGTAAGAATATTATGAGGTTACTTCAATCAACACAATCGAAATGTAAATAGGACAAGAACTTGTTGAAGACAAGGCAAATACACTAGGGCTGGGACTTTGGAACCAAGAACCGGAGAACCGAATCGGACCGAACCATTATGACCCGGTTCGGTTCGGTTCCAACATTTATTAGTTATTTGTTAACGGTTCGGTTCCTAATTTTTATTAACGGTTCGGTTCTCGGTTCCTGAAAAAAAATATGTACCAGAAACCGTTAAGGAACCGTTATATATAATAATTACAATTAAATATATTTTTATGAATATATATATTGTAATGTATATTTACTTATTTATTTTTATATTATATTCATTATTTTAGTTTAGTTATTTAACTATTTAAAACCAGGGGCGGACCGTAGTAGAGACCCAGGGGGGCAGTGGCCCCTCCAACAATTTTTTTTTTAGTGTATATATATACCAAAAAATAATTTCCGCCCTCCCAAAAAATATTTTTTTACGTTACCACCCTCCCAAGATAAACTTCCTGGGTCCGCCTCTGTTTAAAACTATTATTTATTTCATCCAGTTCTCTGAGGCTTCTTAGGCCTCTCATTAGGTCCAAACTCCAGCTGGTCGGAACTCGGAAGGTCCAGAGTATTTAAAATTATTTTTCTCTTTAACTGGTTCATCATATATGTATTGAGATTTCCAACGTTGAATGTCTTTTTGGCAAAAATTTAGTCGTGATTTGTAAGAATTTTTTCAAAGACTAGGAACCGTTAAATGACAAGAACCGAACCGTTCTTAACGGTTCGGTTCCTTATCAGTTCTTTAAAATAATTTATAAGAACCGAACCGTTAGTAAAATTTCATATTTTCAAATGGTTCCACATATTTTGCCTAGGAACCGAACCGGTCCCAGACCTAAAATACACGCGCGGGGAGGTGTTCGGCCTAGTGCCCTTTTACGGTGATTGTACTTTTTTCTTTTCAATTATGATAGATGATCGAGATTAACTATTTAACTAATTTGATCACTTATCAACAATCAATGGCATTAAATTTAAAAGGTACAGAATACTTCGTTCTTCTCATATTTCATAATTCCAGGGTAGTTGAAGAGGGAAAATGACACACGTAGCTCCTGAATCCAGATTGATAAGGTATCCAAAAAATGAGACTTTTATATTTGGAATTATAAGCACCTGATTATATAAAAATAGAAGACGGTCATGTGCACAGAATGATGCCAAATTGCCAACGTTCATTAATTGAAGAGTGAAGGAGGCACACTGAAACAAATACGAGTAATTAAGGTTGGGCGATGTTTTAAGAGAAAATTGTCCACAATAAGACTCTTTCATATACTTTTGACTTAAGTAGGACCTGCTTAAATTTTTTACTTTCGTAGAACTCAATTAATCCTATTTTAGGAAAGTCAAATCTAACGTACCTAAAATGCCCGTGATTGTTCATGACTCGTAATAGACTTCCGCTTTTATTCCTTTTGCTTTGTGGTAACGACCTAGCCGCATACTACTTCGTCCATGGAAGGAAACACAATCCTCCGCTCGATCTTCTTCAAGCCTTGCTGTGAACTTTTGCTGTCTAGTTTGCATCACTAATTCGAACTCAATCTCTATTAATTCCGACTCAGTATCTTCATTCCAATAGGAGTTAGCTGCAAACTTTTGACTGAGCTTCATCACAATTTATTGATTGTTTCTTCTGCGAATTCGTGTTGTAAGTTTGTATGTTGTGTTTTCTGATTACGATTTTGTGTTCCATGTTTTCGGAATTAGATTGTTTATTTATTTCATCATTTAGTTTTCTTCACACTCTAAAATTATATTGCTATGCTATATTGTGTACAACACTTCAAAATTCTGTGGACGTTTTATCACTTTTGTATACTACACTTCGACATTCTTCCGCATCAATAGATTTGAAGTTCATAGTACATGAGTTTGTGTATTAGTTGTTCTGCTTGTTTTAATCATTTAAGTCCTATATGTGTTGATTCACTGAATTTAGAAGACATATATTCCTCTTCCAATGAAGATTCATAACACAACTTAATTATTCATAGCAATATTGTTTCATCTGTTTTTCAAGTCAAGCTCCCGGTTTTGATTCAGCCTCTCATTTTGATTTTTCGTGTGTTGTTCCTGATTTTGAAGTTTTTTCTCACTCCATCTTACTCATATAGTCAAACATGCTATATATAAAAAATAAAAAAGCTTTAGATTACTATTTAAAGATGTATGAAATTACAAATTATTTTCATTATAAGATAAATACTTCAAGCCCATAGTATTGCATGTTGTTTGTGTTGATGATGGTTGCCTCTGGGCTGTTCTTGCAGTGATGCTATCTGGAAGTCATATGTTCCATATTTGAAGGTATATGATTTGCATTTAGAAGTCACATGTTATGTTCTGAATTTCATATACTTCCTTTGTTACCTTGAATTTTAATGTCTCTATGTATCTGTTTAAGGACTATTTAATGTCTACAAATGTCTAATGTTTTGTGTTCGATCTTGTTTTCAGGTATGATTTTGATTATTCCTATTCCATTGATCTTAGACAAGGTCTTCATTGTCAAGCCACATCTGAAATTATTACAAAACTTGTGCTCTTATTGATATAGAGGTTGACATAAATAGTGATTATGGTGTGATACTTCCTTACAAAGAAGCGTGGAAAGCAAACCTAAAGGCTAAAAATGGGTTCAGATGAGGAGTCTTACCACCTTATGTCACCCCTTCCATATGTTTTGGGACAAAAGAATCAAGATTCAATTATCCCACCGATTATGGGTGATGATACTCATATGAAGTACATTTTTATGTCTTTCAATCCATGGATTGAGGGCTGGAAACATTACTTTCGAGTTATTATTATTGATGGTTCATCTATGAAGCCTACTAATGCTAAGACGTCTTGAAACTTTGTTGTTAATTTGAAAGAAAGGGCATGTTCTAGTGCAAAAAAAGGTGGTCTCAACAAGAAATATTATTCGGACAAAATGAAGAGCATGTCCTCAACCGGTGAATTTGCATCTCATCGGCTCTGTTCTTGGTGCAAGAAAGGCGATCACAACAAGAAATCTTAGTGATAGATCCAAAATTTGTATGAGATAGGTTTTGAGGAATGAGAATGGTGTTATTATACTCCCACTAGGTACCACCAACATGCCTCACACACCTGATGATTGAAGACAGAAGGCTGCTGAAATAGTGATTGAACACATCAACATGTTGATTCTACTCATACATCTATTATGTCTCCAAAAGAAATGTATAGACCTTTGTGTCTATATTCATGTGATTTGTATCATACATATGCATGGGAAATATATCTAAAACTCATTTCAACAGTTGAATCTATCAAGTTTCATAGTTGGTTCATAATTTTGTATTAAAGTTTGTATTTATATTAACTATACGAATTTAATGTCTGCGTCTGAGACAATAAAGACGTATTACTGTCTACTTATGGACAGTATTGCATACTTTATTGCATACTTCAATCCATCATTACAAATCAACTCAACACTAAATAAGAGTGATCATGCATTTCATATTTCACAAAAAACAAGATTACACATAGTCAAACCGATTGTAACCAATATTTACGAACAATGCTTAATGGTCAAAAGAAAGAATTTTACATATTTTTTTCTTTCCCAAGATCCTAATCATAATAATTACAAAGCATCGCAATCTAACTACTTCCATCTTGATGCATACATCAGTAGCTTAATCGTCATATTTAGCGGTAGCTATCAACATCTTCCTTCAAAACTTCACTTAAATCTTTACCCATCAGTACAAATTCAGCAAATTTGATGACAAACATACCACATTTGTCCCTACAAGTGCAAACTTAAAGGTGAGCATTTTAAATGTATTAAATTATGAAATGAATATCAAATTACACCATCATCTTGTTGTGGACAAATATGAACCACATCGATACAAACTGATATTTTCTAAATTATTGTCTTATTACGGACCGGTTAATGCCAGGGCCGGTCCTAATATTTTATGGGCCCGGGGCGATTGAAAAGAGAAGACCCTTAAAAGGTTATATAAATATATTGCAAAAGTTTAACTTTATATATGCAAATTTCAACATACAAAGTAATGTAATTCTTTCATCAAAGTCTTAATATATAAACTAAACGAATAAAAATTATATTAAAAAATAAAAAATAAAACCAGAGAATTACTTGTGAAATTGAAATTTCAAATTTGGAAGATATTTTTGAGAAAATTAGGAGAGTGTTGATTGCTGAGCAAAACGAATTAAAGTCCAAAGATGAAACCTTGAAATTATGCCTGCCTAACGGGAAATGATGTCAGACCGGGGCCATTTGAGGCCCTTCCCGATAGAATTTTTTCATGAAATTTTTTAAACATATTCTTCATGAAATCTATAATATCTCCACAAAGTTTCAGATTAAAATTCAACTTGAAAGTCAGTTAAATAAATTATTGAAAGATAGTGCGCATTATTTATATACACAAAGCGCAGTGTGTTTCAATATTTTATTTAACTGACTTCCTGGTTGATTTTTAAACTAAAATTTTGTGAATGTAATTTACACTTGATGAAAAATACTCTAAAAAAGTTTCATAAAAAATTCCCTCATAAAGGGCCCCAAATGACCTCGGTCTGATATGAATTGTCCTCTCTATATTTATCCACTTATATATAATTATGGGCCCCTGTAAATGTTGGGCCCGGGGCACAAGCCCGGCCTGCCCTTGTTCAGGGCCGGCCCTGGTTAATGCCCATATGTAAACCTCGATCAGAACCCTCTGTTTTCTGGATCAGTCTCTACCAATTGAACACAACAGCCTATTAATCGTATTCATACATTTATTTTAGGGGGTTGCTTGGCGAGTTGGCGCACCCCAAATATTGCTTAATCTAACCCACGATGACGCTTTTAACCTTCTTTATGAAACCTTGCTCATTAAACTGATGCGGCCCAAGTCTAAATTGAAGCCTTTTTCAATTACTTAATGAGTTAATTATCAAAATAGGACTAAAAGTCATTCACTTTGCACAAATAGGACCAAAAAATAAACTATGTTTTCATAGGACTAATTATGTTTGTCTTGGACAAATATACCCTTATACCTATTGGAATGTTTTAATTCATAATAAAATAATAAAAAATAATGAAAATTCGTAAAATATACCAAAAAATTAATAAAAATATTTTGAATAATAATAAATTTAAAAAAAAAAATTAAAAAAAATTAAAAAAAAATTAAAAAAAAAATCAAAAAAATATTTTTTTTGTCACCGCCGCCTATACCGCCCCAGCACCACCACCTCTAGTCATTTGGGGAAAAAATGCCAAATTTATTATGAATTCCATATTTTTGGCATAATTCAGAATGATTTAAGATGGAAGAAAAAAAATGTTGGCATTCTCAAAGAGAAATATGCCATATTTTTGGCATTTTCCGAAAAAAATGGAAGTTTGTAGGAAATATGACATTTTTTTTTAACGGTCGGAGGTGGTGGTGCAGGGAGGCGGTACCACCACCTCCTGTCACCGGGGTAAAAAAATGCCAAAAAAATTATGAATGCCATATGTTGGGTTAAGGGCCCAAGCCGAGGTCCGGCCCACTAACCCATTTTGCCAGACGAACGTCCAATTAGAACACTAGACCAGCCCACAGGCCCATGTTCCTTGAGGATGGACGAACGTCTGGTGTTGGAGGACTCAGGCCCAGCAGCTCATTCCGACGAACGTCTATGCAGGGACAAGGAGCAGAGCCACGGGCCACCAGGGATGGCGACGAACGTCCCCAGAGCAAGCCTGTAGTCATCGGAGAAAACCCAGTGCACATGGTGAGTATCTTTAAGGCCAGGAGACGAACAGCCAATATCCCTCAAGGGTCACTTGGAGCAATCCAACTCACTTCCCGGGTGGACGAACGTCCCCACTGATCCGGCGGGAAACCTAGATTCTGGCGGGAAGTGCATTTAATGCTAAAGATTTGGTAGTTGGGACACCAGCGGTCCACAGGCTGCCACGTCAGTACAGCCACCTGCCCATTGGCGGGTATAAATAGAAGCATTTATTTCATTGTAAAGGGTTGGCAACTTTCTATTCTTAGCTTACTAGCTTCAGCACTCTTACTCGGAGCATTCTAACTGCCTTGTAAGACGAACGGCCGACGTGCCCTTTTTAGCAAGTAGATTGTACTTAGGGGAGTTATTACGAAGATAATAATACCTATTTACATTGCCTGCTATTACTCTTGTTTCCTGATCCATCTGATAGTTGTTGGGCTAGACATTCATACGCTCCCTCCACTCGAAATCTTTGGGCTTACGTGTTGGGTCCAAGGGTTGAAGGAATAAACCTCAACACTGGCGCCGTCTGTGGGAAACTGAACAAAAAGTTTCCAGAAACTCTCCCAAACAGCTACTAAGTCTACCTACAGCAAACACGATGTCAGGAAGCAACAACCAGCGTGATCTCTCCGAGCGTCTGGAGTCGAGCCGCCGGAACCGCGGCCAGAACTCGGAACTATCCGCGACTATATGGACTTCTGGAGGAAATGGGGGCATCACTGACCTCATTCCCCTGGAGGCCAGGCAGGATCCCCACCTCATGCGGGAACTCGCAGACACCATGCGTCGCTTGGCAGACGAACGGGAGGCCCGGGATCGGGTGTACTCTGCAAGCACCCAGCGAACGCCCCTCTCTCCCATACGCCGCATGCAGTCGTACGATGATACGACAGGCTCCAGCGACCACCGGCCCTCCGTCCACGAGCGGCTAGGTGGGGGTTCAGGCTCCCGTGAAACGGGAGGGCGAACCAGGGTCAGCATCGCTGCATCCAGGGCTCTCACACCATCAGTTCCCTGCCAAATCCCGCGGGGAGACGAGACCCCAAGGATCAACACCGTTGGACGACGTTTCCAGCGGAGAGGTGCGCAGATCTTCAGACGGCCGCACGGTGCTGTGGCCGCTCAGCAGAACGCCACCCCCCGAAGCCGCGCCCCCTGTGTCCCCCGGAAGGGCCGCACAGGACGCGAGGCTGGAAGCCATGGAGAGGCAGATAGCCGAGATGAATAGACGGGCGGACGTCGGCTCGGCCACACCCTCTTTCTCTCTCACATCACCCTTCACTCCACGGGTGATGAGCGTCGAAATCCCCCGGGATTGCAGACCTCCGGGAAACTTGGTGTATAATGGGGCTGGCGATCCTAAAGCCCACCTGATCAGCTACCAAGGGAACCTGTCCATGCTAGGAGCATCGGACGAGGCCATCTGCAGATTGTTCTTTAGCACCCTCAGGGGGCCGGCGCAAGAATGGTTCGGCCAGTTGAGGCCGGGCACCATTGATTCATACGAACAGCTCTCTCGGCAGTTCATGGCACAGTTTGCTGCCAGCACCACCCCCAGGAAGGACGTCACGGCTCTCGCCCACATCAAACAAGGGCGAGACGAACCGCTGGCTAGGTTCCTGGTAAGGTGGAGGGACGAGGTCCTGCAGGTCGACGATCTGGACGAACGTCTGGCCACCAACATGTTCACCAGCGCACTGGCCACAGGGGACCTATATCGGGACCTGAGGAGGAATCCCGGCACCAGCTACACCGAGGTTTTGGCTCGGGCACAAAAATATGCCTCCATTGAGGAGGAGATCAGGCAGCGGGACGGAGTTCCCGCGGCCCAGCCTAGGAAGATGGCGGACAGGCTCGGACCTAAACCGGGACCCGGGCCCTCACCCCCAAACAAAAAGAAGAGGATGGACGGAGCGAGGATCCCGTGGAAGGCTCCCTCCGGAGACAGCCAGACGCGGCCGGACGACCGCTATATACCATTGGCCTATCCAGTGAGCCAGATCTTCGAGGCCATCAAGGACAAGGGCCTCCTGACGGAACCCCAAGATATGAAGAAATATATGGGGCTTGACCAATCGGCTTACTGTGAATACCATCAGAGGATCGGCCACCTGACGGACAATTGCAGCCAATTAAAGAAAGCGATCGACGAGCTGATCCGTCAGGGGTACTTGGGCGAATTCACCCAGCTGCTGAACAAAAACAGTCAGCAGAAGCCGAACCCAAGGCACAAGACATGGCGCCGCGACGACCGGCGCGAGGCAGAACCTCAGGACGTGGATTATCGGAGTGCAGATAAACGTCCGGAGGGATCCCTCGGCCCAAAGGGCAAGAAGAAGAAGCTGGAGATCAAGGTGATCTTCGGGGGCGCTGAGACAGGAGATACACCCGCCGAGCGGAAGAAATTTGAGAGATCACTCTATGTGGGTTCCGTATCAGCACCCCCCACCAAACGCAATAAAGTCGAGGCAATTACCTTCGGCCCCGCTGACCTGCCAATGTCACCGGCGCCGCACAGGGACGAGCTGGTGATCAGCATGGACGTGAACGATGCCATCGTCCGTCGCGTCCTTGTTGACACCGGGAGCAGTGTGAACGTCCTCTACTGGGAGGCTTTCGAAGGAATGAAGCTCAGGAAGGACATGCTGCACCCCCTACGCACCCCGCTGTCCGGCTTCACCGGGGATTGCATTGACGCCGAGGGCACCATCAAATTGCCAGTAGAGATCGGCGACGGCCCTCACACTGCCCGGATCGGCATGACGTTCGTCGTGGTCCGCCTGAAATGCGCCCACAACGCCATTCTGGGCCGACCCGGCTTGGAAGACTTGGAAGCCATATGCTCCGTACGGCACTCATGCATCAAATTCCCCACCGACACTGGGGTGGGGGGTAGCACGTACGGACCCGCATATGGCCAGGGCCTGCTACACGAAGGCCATGGAGAAGCTCAACGAGCGGGAGGCTCGGGTCAACAGCATCTCCGAGAAGGCCAAACAGGCCGACTTGGACGCTCATCTGGAACCAGCGACTCTGCTGGAAGAAATCGAGCTCGACGACCCGACGGACAGGAAGGTGTCCATCGGTGCAGATCTAGAGCCAGAGATTAGGGCGGGGGTCATAGCTGTCCTCCGGAGGTTCAGGATCTTATTCGCCAGAGGACCGGAAGACATGCCGGGCATCGACCCCAACCTCATATGCCATAGACTCGCCGTGCGGCCGGACGCCAAGCCTGTACAGCAGAAGAAAAGGTACATGGCGGCCGACCGACGCGATTTCATCAAGAAGGAGACGGCGACTCTCCTCAGCATTAAACACATCCGGCCGGTCATCCACGTGGAGTGGCTGGCCAACGTGGTACTAGCCCCGAAGGGCGACACTTGGCGGATGTGCGTCGATTACTCGGACCTGAACAGAGCTTGTCCAATGGACCCTTACCCTGTTCCGAGGATCGACTTGCTGGTGGATGAAACGGCAGGCTGCGAGATGCTCAGCTTCATGGACGCATTCAGGGGCTACCATCAGGTGTTCATGCACCCCGATGACGCCGAAAGAACGGCGTTCGTTACGGCGGACGGCGTGTATTGCTACATCGTTATGCCGTTCGGCCTGAGGAACGCCATGGCTACTTTTCAGAGGATGATTGGGATGTTGTTCAAAGACGTACTTGGGAAGACAATGGAAGCTTACGTGGATGACATCCTGATCAAGAGCAAGAGAAAGGAGGATCATGTCCGGGACATGGAGAGGGTCTTCGGCATCATGGAGAAGGCCAGCATGAGGCTCAATCCGAAGAAGTGTGCCTTCGCCGTCCGGGGCGGCAAATTCCTCGGCTACATGATGAGCGAGCGGGGGATCGAGCCTAACCCGGAGAAGGTAAAGGCAATTATGGACATGGAGGCCCCGAAGAACCTGAAAGATGTGCAGCGCCTCACCGGGCGTCTAGCGGCCCTGAGCAGATTCTTGTCCAAGCTAGCTGATAAGGCGATTCCCTTTTTCCAGATCATGAAGAAGGCCAATCCCTTTGAAGGGACCCCGGAATGTCAGGCTGCTTTCGAGGACTTCAAGGTATATCTCTCCTCCCCGCTCGTCCTCACCAAAGCGGAGCCCGGGGAGAGATTGTACATGTATCTGGCAGTGGCCGACCTGGCTGTAAGTGCCGTGCTGCTGAAGGAATCTGAAGGCGTTCAGCGGCCGATATACTTTGTGAGTAAGGCGCTGAACGGCCCCGAAACGAGATACACACTGATGGAGAAGACGATCCTCGCCTTGATTGCATCCATCAAGCGCCTGGCGCCGTATTTCCAAGCACACCCGGTGACCGTCTACACAACGCAACCCCTCGCCACCATCCTCAGAAATCCAATGGCGAGCGGGAGGATAACCAAGTGGTCCCTGATGATCGGCCAGTATGACGTAGACTTCAAGCCAAGGCCGACGATCAAGGGACAGGCACTGGCGGACTTCATTGCAGAATGCACCGCGCGCACCGAGGACGAAACCCATGACAGCAACGACTTCGATAATTGGTGGGAGATGTACACCGATGGGGCCTCGAGTGCGCGGGGCTGTGGCGGGGGAGCGGTGATCACTTCCCCCGAAGGTTTCAAGGCCTACTACTCTATGAAATTCGAGTTCAAGGTCACCAACAACGAGGCTGAATACGAGGCGCTTATCGCAGGGCTGAAATGCGCGAAAGCCCTCGGAGCAGCCCGCCTGAAGGTGAGGATGGACAGCCAGCTGGTGGTAACCCAGATGAACGGTACTGCGGAAACCAGGGAAGAGAGAATGAAGGTCTACAAAGAGCTGGCGGAGGAACAGACCGCACAATTTGAGCAGGTGGTGCTTGAGCAGGTATCGCGGGTGGAGAATGCGGAGGCGGACATACTGTCGAAACTAAGCAACCCCCCAACCGATGAGCCGGCATCCAGCATCCCCCGGCACATCAGAGGCTTCGTTAGGCAGGAGGTATTCCTAGCTCCGGCGACGGACGTCATCCGGGTGGAGGTTATCTCCGTTGCCGAACCTAACTGGGCAAAGGAGATAGCAGATTATCTCAGAGATGGAACACTCCCCGAGCCCGAAGGGGATGGCAGCACGGGGAAAGCCGCATGGATAAAGAGGCGTGCCCCCAACTTTGAACTTATCGACGGGCAGCTCTACAAGAAGACGTTCGGCGGGCCTTACCTCAGGTGCCTCCCGCCGAGCCTGGCAGCAGCGGTGATCGAGGAAATACATGAAGGGATCTGCTCCAGTCACCAGGGCCCCCGGACCTTGGCCAGGAAAATCATCCTACAGGGCTATTACTGGCCGACCATACAGCAAGATTGTTTCAACCACACCCGGAAGTGCGCAGTATGCCAGCAGTATGCGCCTGTCCCTGGCCGCCCAGCAAGTTTCTACACCCCGATGACCATCGCACTACCTTTTGCTAGGTGGGGCATAGACCTACTGGGTCCCCTGCCCACGGCTGCTGGTGGAAGGAAGTTCGTCATCGTGGCGATTGATTATTTCACGAAGTGGGTCGAGGCCGAACCACTGGCCTCCATCACTGAATTCCAGTGCCAGAAGTTCGTCTGGCAGAACATCATTTGCCGCTTCGGAATCCCAGAGCATATCATCACAGACAACGGCCGGCAGTTCGTCGGCAGAGGCTTTGAGGAATATTTGGCAAAGTGGGGCATCAGGCACTCTAAGGCCTCGGTGGCCTACCCGCAGGCCAACGGCCAAGTGGAGAACATGAACCGGACCATCATGGATGGGATCAAGAAAAAGTTAGAAGACTACGCCTCCACCTGGCCGGAACAGCTGAATTATGTTTTGTGGACGTACAGGACGACGCCAAGAACGGCGACTGGGGAAACCCCTTTTGCCTTGGCCTACGGATTCCAAGCTAAGGTACCGACGGAAGTATTGGTACCTACACACCGCACTAAGCATTTCCAACCGGAGGACAACGAGACCAACCTACGAGCGGAGCTCCACTTCATTGAGGAACGGAGGGACCTAGCGGCTCGTCGCATGGAAGAGTATCACAGGGCCACCCAGAGATACTTCAACAAGGCCGTGAAATTCCGCGAAATAGAGGCCGGGGACCTCGTACTCAGGAAAAGAGAAAAGAGCAAGCCGCTCGAAGGCGGCAAGATGGCAAGGAACTGGGAAGGACCTTACCGGGTCATCAGAAGATACAACCAGGGGACGTTCCTCCTCCATACCCTGGAGGGGAACCATGCCGGGATGTGGAACGTAGAACACCTGAAGAAGTTCTATCAATAGTTAGAGGCTGATGTCCTTGTTGTATTCCCACTCCCATGTAAAATGACCGAACGTCGTCAATAATAAAGGCCCCCCGTTTTTTCATCACTTCTGTTCTTGCCAACGACCGCTAAAGAAGGGAATCTCGATGCAGATAAACCTGCTCCTCCTTGTGATGTCTGCGGATACCGAACGTCTCCTCGAAGTAGGGACGCCGGCAGGACCAAGGACCAAGGACGAACGAAGCACCAGGGAATCTCGATGCAGATAAACCTGTTCCTCCTTGTGATGTCTGCGGATACCGAACGTCTCCTCGACGTAGGAACGCCGGTAGGACCAAGGACCAGGGACGAACGAAGCACCAGGGAATCTCGATGCAGATAAACCTGTTCCTCCTTGTGATGTCTGCGGATACCGAACGTCTCCTCGACGTAGGAACGCCGGTAGGACCAAGGACCAGGGACGAACGAAGCACCAGGGAATCTCGATGTAGATAAACCTGTTCCTCCTTGTGATGTCTGCGGATACCGAACGTCTCCTCGAAGTAGGGACGCCGGTAGGACCAAGGACCAGGGACGAACAAAGACTATAGATTACCTCCCTCAAAAAAAAAAAAAAAAAAAAAAAAAAGATGGGGAGAAGAGGAGGGTAGCTCCTATACGGAAGGGAATCTTGCCCGGGTGTGCCAGATCTTCCCCCACCGCCGAAGGCGAACGCCTCTCGATGTAGAGGTTAGTAGAGACGTGGAGGGGGCTAGACGAACCAAGGGAGCCTGCCAAGATAAACCTGTTTATCCCACAAATGACCATGGATCGATGGACGTGGGATAACGAAGACGGGAACCCGTGAGGGTAAACCTGTTCGTCCCTGCGAGTCCCTTGGGTACCGAACGTCTTCTTCGAAGCAAGAGACGCCGGTAAGACTAAAAGGGCCACGGACGAACGAAGAAGGGGGGAATCTCGATGTAGATAAACCTGTTCGTCCTTGCGATGTCTGCGGATACCGAACGTCTCCTCGAAGTAGGAACGACGGTAGGACCAAGGACCAAGGACGAACGAAGACCAAAAGACTCCAAAAAAAAAAAAAAAAAAAAAATGCCAGACGAGCATGGAGCAAAGAATGATTTTTATTCCTCGGCACTATTGGCCGGAAAATTACAATGTATGAGGGTACAATGCAAATAATGAAAAATTGTACAAGTACAGAATAATGAACGGAGAATCACGGCCGATCGGCGTCCGGAGCTGGAGCTTGGGAAGGGGCCTGCTTGGATTTGTCACTCTTAGCGGCTTCCTCCTGCTCCTTCAGTAGCTCAAGGGCCCCTGCATGAGCATCTGCCATCAAAACGTCGAAGCCAGCCGCCTCCGGATCGAAGGGAGCCCCAAAGTGACGCTCGAACGTCGGGAGATTCTCCGCTACTAGCCCAACCATACCTTTGCGGTAGGTGTCATCGGCGAGATCGTCAAGGAAACGACGTCCGGTGGGGGTGGCCTGGAGTAATTTAACCCCATCCTGGTAAGCATCCGGGCAGGTGGCCAAGAACTCGCCAACGAGCCGCGGGAGGAACTTCATGGCCATAGTGTGGATGGCGCCAGTATAAGCCTTGGATTTCTGAAAGGCAATGGAACCAGACTCCCTGATTTTGGCAACATCGGCCTCATAAATAGGGACGTGATTGTCCACGCCCGTCTGGCGAAGCTCCACCTTGGCTTTCTCTACGGCCCACATCCGGCTGCGAAGATCCACAAGCTCGGCCTCCTGCTTCTTAAGGAGCTCCTTCTGAGAGGCATTCTCCTGAACGAGCTTATCATAGGCATCGGCTTTCTCTTGAAGAGTGCCAGCCCTGCCTTTTGCGTTCCTCAGAAGGGCATCACACTCAGCCCGCACTCTGGCCATCTCCCTGCCCTGCTGCTCGAAGGCCATCCGAGCCCTGTGGAAGTAGAGCCCGGCCTTGTCCAAAGTGCTCTAACCACACTCCAGGAGGTCTTCGGGTGCCTCCTGAGCAGCAAAATCCTGGGGGACCTTGAGATTCAGGCCGCACCATATAGAGGATGCTGTTTGACCAAAGAGCATCATTGACTCCTTGCGCGGGCCAACCCCGGAAAATTCAATCAAACCGAGGGAGGACCCACTGGTCTCCGGGGGGCGAAGGAGGACGAGCATCGTCAGAATCTTTGGCAGTCTGGGCATCATCATCCCGGAGACGACGGACGTCAGAAGTTCGTGGGGGAGAAAGACGGGACTTGTTCCGAGAGGCGGGCTTCCGCTTAAGGGGACTTCCGGGCTCCCCATCAGAGTCATCGGCCACTATGATAGCCTTGGAGGCAGTACCCTCGACGCGCGGTCTCTTGGAGGCACCAGCTCCCAAATCATCCTCAGTCCGGGCCCTGGTCACCCGGGTCTCGACCTTAGGGACGAGCGGCTTCCCGGGCTTGTCATGCCCCTTGTGTCCACGATCGGCGGCAGACGGAACGGTATTGTCTCGGCGCATGTTGGACGTGGATGGAAAAACTCCTGCACAACGGGAACCAAGACGTTCAGAACCATAACAGCAAAGAGAGGTTAAAACAATACAAGTACAAACGGACGCACCTAATCCAGCCTGAGCTTTAAAGGGCTCGGCCACCAGCAACCGGAGGTTCTGGATGCCAAGTCCGGCTATGCGCTTGGCATATCCAAGCTCCTCGTCCGTCATGGGCGGCGGGATCGTCTTCACGGGGTAAGCGTTCCACCGATCAGAGAATGGCATCGGTGAGCCTACGCCAGCCAGGAAGAAGCGTTCTTCCCAACCGTCCGGGTTCCCAGCGTTGTTCGAAAACAGAACCATGGACGGACGGGCGATCAGGGTCAAATACCCTGTGCGTCCGAAGGTGGACAGACGAAAAAAGTGGTGCAGCAGGTCCACGGTGGGGGTCACACCGACGCTGTGGCATCTAATGATGAAGCCAGCGATTATCCGATAAGCGGCAGGGACGAGCTGCGCAGGCACAATCTCAAGGGCCCTGAAGAGTTCCAAGTGGAAGCTGTGCAAGGGGAAGTTCAGCCCGGCTATCACCGAATCTAGGTGGACCACCACATAGCCGGGCAGATGGCGCATGGGGCTCCGAAGACGCCGATCGTCGTAGGTCCTTGGGGGGTAAAACCATTGACTGATCAGTCGCTTGTCAGCGTTCGTCAGGCGTTGTACTTGACGCCGAACGCATGAGAAGCTGAGGCTATAACGGGGAGGCCGGGGTGGCATTCCCTGCTCATAATACTCCAGGTCATCACCGGAAGAACATCCATCGTCAAAGCGACTTTCGGAAGACATGACAACGAACGGTACCTTTGGGGTTCGAGATTTCCGATCTTGGTACTTGAGAAATCTAGAGAGAGAAAACAATTGAGCAGCGTAAGGAGAAATGTGAGTGGATCACTTGGACCCTGGGTATTTATAGGCAACACCGCAGAATTGCCCCAACCGAAGCGGGACACGTGGCACCTGGGTACCGGTACCTACCACGGCATTTAAGGCATCTCGATTGTGTCGCCGCATAACTGTCACAAAGACATCCGGGTCCGTGCCACGGACGTCCCTTGAGGAGGGCTCACCGGCTCGGAGGAATTTGAAGACATTCGCCTTCCATTGCTTCCTTAGTCCCCCGGCTGACCCTAGCATCGGCGGCTGATGAGGGCACACGCATCAACCGGCTACGTCCGTCTTGCGGTACTCCAGTTTTCACGTCACGCAACTGTAGACGAACGTCGTCACCAAGCGCTGTTTCAGTGAAATACGCCCATATGTCCATACTCAAGACGCATACTGACAAGACAGCTACCGACGAACGTCTTCCCATTGTCAAGATACCGCTGTGGGCGGTAAAGATGTGTCGAGGAGCCGGAAGGATTCCTTATACTACAAACAATGGACACAAAAAGGATGAAGGAAAAATCACGTCCATTAGCGGTGCACGGAGGATGAACGTCGCCTTTCCACACTTCATACCAGATGAACACGCAGAACAGATGAACGCCCCGCGCATGGTTTGAATGTTCATACCACGCGACGACGGACGGACATCGTTATCAAGTGCTGGTGCTGAGAAATACGTTCCTATGTCTACACTTCGAGCATGCACCATAAACCGCCGACGAGCGTCGCTCCATTATCAGAACACTTTGAGTACGTACGGAGGTTTGACTTCGGGACGCTTTTGCCTGGAAGCAAGTAGGGGACAAATACGAACGTCCTCTCGGACTCTGACCTTGCTACAAGGCGTGTCGGGCCGCCGAAGGGGTTTTCCATACAACGAAGGACAAAAGGAAGGAAAATAACAAGTGGAATCCATGAACATGGAGCAATTATGGGCAAAGAGATATATATTCTTCGGCTCTAATGGCCGGACATTACAAAAGTTAGAATGGAAAAGTACAAATTACATTATACAAAGAAAGGGGATTCCGGTCGGCTGCCACCCTGGTTCAGCTCCTCCTCCTCTTCCTCGGGCTCGGGGGACGGGGGTTCCGGAATTTCCCCTCTAGCCTTGGCTTCCTCCCGCCGCTGGTCCCTCGCCAGCTTCCCTAGAGCCTGGAGCAGCAGATCGTCGTCTGTATGCGCTGCCAGCTTGAAGTCGGCCCCTTGCAGCCTCGAAAAGATGGGGAGGGTGGCCTTAACCCCTTCGTTATACCCGGCTGAGAAGGTGCTGTCGCCGACCTCGTACAGGAACTTGCGGGACAGAGGAGAACCCTCAGGTAGCCGGACGCCGCGGGCCAGACGCTGGCGGGGCGGTATCTTCTCCAGAGCCGCGGCAAACAAGTCGGCGAAGACTCCGGCACAATAGTCTTTGGCAGAGTCCATGAACTCCCCAGTGTTCCGGTAGCCGGAGGTATCAACCAGCCACTCCGGACTCGCATCCTTCGCGACAGGGTGCACCGGGACAAGCTTGAAGCCAGCTTCCTCAAGGCTGACCAGCTGCTGGCGGGATTCTGCCCGCAGGGCGGCGATCTCCTTCCCCTTGGCCGCAGCCTCCGCCTCAGCTCGGCGAGCGGCCTCTCGAGCCGCAGCGATGGCCGCATCAGCTTTAGCTTTGGCCTCCTTCAGATCGGCCTCCCTGGCAGCTTCAGCCTGAAGGACTAGAAGCCCAGACTTGATGACAGAAGAAAAAATAAGGATCAGGGGATGAACGTCAAGGAAAAAATATATATACTCAGATCTAGCAAGGAGGAATTACCTGAAGAGCGGCTGCCAGCGCAGCGCTTGTCGCCTCGGACGACGAACGGCGGGGCAGCTCGAGACCGGCCTTGAGGGCCATCTCCCTCCAAAGCTCTTCCGCCGGGCGGCTCAAAGGCAGGGACCCGGCATCTTCAAGCAGGGGGCCAGTGGAGCCTGCCTCGCGGCCCCGCTTCTGTTTCTTCTCAGGGACCTTCTCTGTCCCCTTCTGAGGAGCCGTCTTCGTGGGGACGACCGGCGGCGGAAGGGCGGCTTCGAGAGCAGGGGCCCCGGAACCCTGGGCCAGCATGGTGGCGATTAAATGTTGCTCACCCTCGGCGGTTCGCCTGGCAGCATCAGAGGCCGAGGAGTTGGACTCCGAGGCGGGGGGCGTTTTTGGCTTTCGCCATCGCAGCTTTAGCCGCGGCCGCCTTGGCTTTCCTGGTCTTCAGACACTCGGCGTGATTCATTTGGTCTCTATCGGGCGGTGAACCTGCAAGAAACAACAAGGATTAGAAGCCGAGCGGGAAGTAGAATAAGACACTCACCTCGAAGGACAGGACCGCCCGGGCCCCGAGACGAGCGTCGAAGGGTAGAAAAAGTCCAGGAACACGGGCGGTACCTATGCCTGCCCCAGAGAGTGCCTCGAAGGTCAGAAATCCGGCTATGGGACGGACGCCACCCTCCAACACCTTCTCCGCATCCAAAAGCAGATCGTCGGTCGGCTCCGGTGACTCAATCTTTGGGGGATACCCATTCCACCGGAGAGGGAGAGGAGGCCCGTCGTATCGAAGGAAGAAGAAGCGGTTCTTCCAGTCGTGGATGGACGAGGGGTAGTTCTTGAACAGCCGCCTCCCAGGACGTGCGGCCACGCTCAGATACCCGTCGGCATTCTGAGGAGTGACGCGGTAGAAATAATGGAAGAGCTCCAAAGTGGCATCGACCCCCGCAAGTTTGCAGCGCACCAAGAAGGCCGATATGAATCTGTAAGAATTTGGCATGAATTGCGCCGGAGCCACCTGGAAGCAGTGGAAGAACTCCACATAAAACGCATGAAGTGGAAACCGCAGCCCGGCTTCAACGGAATCCAGGTGGAGCATGATCATCCCCGGACGTCTCCTCATCACATGCTCAGCGCCTCTCACACTCCAGACGAACGGCGGAGGAAGGAAGGTGCGGATTTTATTGAGGGCCACACGGGAGAGGACTTGGTCGTGGTCAAGGGCGCTCCTAATCGGGCAGATGTGACGCTCCATATCCGTGGGGATGCCCAGATCATACACCTCCATATCAGAACCGGATTCGGCTTCCTCTCCAGAATCGTAATCAGCAGGACGCTCATTCAGGGGGACCGCATCAATAATGTCCACTGCCTCATCGGCATCCCCACCCCTGGCGTCGCTCCCACTATCTTGAGACACATCATCCGGCTCGCCATCAGCCCGGATGGTTCCCACCGTCGTGGCCGAACCCGAGGTTCCGGAAACACTAGTTTTTCCCAGGGAGCGTGCATTCGCATTTTCAGAAGAGGAGCCCGAGGAGGAACCCGACGAACTGGAATCAGAACTTGAGGAAATCTCCATCGAAGTCATTCCGACTAGAAATCAGGATAAAGAAAAGAAGCAGAGGGGGGAAATTACCTTACAAAAGGGTTAGCCGAATTCAGGAGACTTGAGGAGCTGCGAAAAATCGAGAGCAAGAAAGCAGAAATTGGGAACCCTAATTCAGAGGGAGAAACCGGCATTTATAGGAGAAACACCGGTGGGGAAACCAACGAGGGGCTGACACGTGGCAAGGAGCGTATTCCGGCCCACGCGCTGTGCGTGGGATGGGAACGTAATGATGACACTTCCTCGGGAAAATGCACCGCCGCAACATCAGCCGTCACCTCGTTTCCTGAACCGTCAACAGCTGTCAAGCACCCTGACCACGAGCGTACGTTTCCACCAGATGCAATAAACATAAGTACCAAGATACGGACGTCTACTTCGGGGAGGTTCATACTTCCTTATGTCCTGCGCATGCTCAGAACATCAGAAGTGGGGGACTTGTGTTGGGTTAAGGGCCCAAGCCGAGGTCCGGCCCACTAACCCATTTTGCCAGACGAACGTCCAATTAGAACACTAGACCAGCCCACAGGCCCATGTTCCTTGAGGATGGACGAACGTCTGGTGTTGGAGGACTCAGGCCCAGCAGCTCATTCCGACGAACGTCTATGCAGGGACAAGGAGCAGAGCCACGGGCCACCAGGGATGACGACGAACGTCCCCAGAGCAAGCCTGTAGTCATCGGAGAAAACCCAGTGCACATGGTGAGTATCTTTAAGGCCAGGAGACGAACAGCCAATATCCCTCAAGGGTCACTTGGAGCAATCCAACTCACTTCCCGGGTGGACGAACGTCCCCACTGATCCGGCGGGAAACCTAGATTCTGGCGGGAAGTGCATTTAATGCTAAAGATTTGGTAGTTGGGACACCAGCGGTCCACAGGCTGCCACGTCAGTACAGCCACCTGCCCATTGGCGGGTATAAATAGAAGCATTTATTTCATTGTAAAGGGTTGACAACTTTCTATTCTTAGCTTACTAGCTTCAGCACTCTTACTCGGAGCATTCTAACTGCCTTGTAAGACGAACGGCCGACGTGCCCTTTTTAGCAAGTAGATTGTACTTAGGAGAGTTATTACGAAGATAATAATACCTATTTACATTGCCTGCTATTACTCTTGTTTCCTGATCCATCTGATAGTTGTTGGGCTAGACATTCATACGCTCCCTCCACTCGAAATCTTTGGGCTTACGTGTTGGGTCCAAGGGTTGAAGGAATAAACCTCAACACCATATTTTTGGCAAAAGTCAAAAGGATTCAAGTTGGCAGAATGAAAATGTTGGCATTCTCATAGAGAAATATGCCATTTTTGTGGAATTTAAAAAAAAAGTGGCATTTTTTACACCGATCGGAGGTGGTGGTTCAGGGAGGTACTACAGGCGGTGGGAAAGGTATCCATATTTTTTATAATTTTTTTATGGAGTTTTACTATTTTTTTATTAATTTTCAAAAAAAAAAATAAATAAAAAAATTTTGTTCTTATTTTTTATTTTATAAAAATTTTATTAATTTTTTTATTATTTTTCTACGAATTATTGAAATTTTTTCGAATTTATTATGAATTAAACATTTAATTATGACTTTTAGCTATCTTTTACTAATATTTAAAGGAGGGGTAAGAATGGAAGGAAGAAATGAGTATGTTTCCAATAGGACCACTATGGTCCTATTTTGAAAAAAAACATAGCAAGTCCTATTTTGAGTTTTTGCCATAGTTTTAGTCCTATTTTAGGGGGTTGCTTGGCGAGTTGGCGCACCCCAAATATTGCTTAATCTAACCCACGATGACGCTTTTAACCTTCTTTATGAAACCTTGCTCATTAAACTGATGCGGCCCAAGTCTAAATTGAAGCCTTTTTCAATTACTTAATTAATGTACGAACTACAAAGGATGCATGAAGCCACACATTCTTTTGGCCTTTTTTTTTAATTTCAAATCTTTTTCAAGGTTCTTTTTTGTTAAATAAATTTTAAATACGTAGTATTTGTGTACTGTTCGTTTACATTCATTTACGGGATTTTAATGATCAAAATATTTTTCTCAAAATAATAATTTTATTTATTTATTTATTAGTATAATATGATTTATAAACATTTTTTATAATTCATTCGATTTCACTAATTCAACCGTTGTGGTCAGAATTTTATCACTTTTTACATATTCAATCGATTCATCTAGTTTCAGAGTTTCCTAACGGGCATTGCATAATAGTTATAAGAAGTCAAAATATTTTGAAGATCTAAATCTAAATCTAAATCTAAATATATCACAAATCCCTTTGGGTAACCATAATTTCATTTTATCATCCTTATCAACCCATTTATTGCAAGAAACATAACTTTTAATTTTGCATGATGAATTCTATAATAATCAATCTATAGTTTTATATAGTAAACTTGAGTTAGAAAACAATGATGTGTCAACTTCCTATTGGATAATGTAAATTCTATTATCATTACAATTAAAACAATTAATTAATTCAATGTCCATCACACTTAAAAATAGTGTATTACGGCTGATTTAGAGGAATAGTAGGAGAAAAAATCTCTCTTTTTTAAAGTGATATAACTTTTAAATTTATGATCCAATTTTTACAAAATATATATCAAAATTCACAACTTTTTAAGATCTTTCATATGACACCAATATTATATATATGAAAAAATATAAAAAAAATATCTATTATTTTATATAGCAAAACTGCGTTGAAAATTATATTGATTAATAAAAATTCTATTATGACTACTACTAAAATATTTAAGGATATTTTTACTTGGAGTTTGATCTGTCCCAGACTAGACCAGATTTGGATAGTTATAAAAATACAAAGAGACCAGACATTACCAGACCAGACCAGTTCAGACCATGCCAGACCAACTAATTACCGTTCAAGTAAAAACATCCTAATTCATATAAACTGACTCGGTTCATCAGTGTTATACACTACATGCATCATTGATCATTCTAAGAAAGTGAAGGAGGAAAAAGTCTTATTTTAATGTATTATAGCTTAACTATCTGTACTCCAATTTTTACAAAAAAAAAAACATACATCAAAATTTATAACTTTTTATGATATTTCATATGACACAAATTTTACAAAAAGTATACCAAAAATCATAAAGTTTTATGATCTTTCATATGACATCAAATTGCGCATATAAAAAATTATTGTAAATTTTGAGTTATATATCAATGATATATCAAATTTATAGTGAAATTTGAGTTTTTTTTATATCATCAAATCTAATAAATCCATTAAAACATAATAATGTTCGTCACATGGCTGATAATAAAATTAAATAACAAGAAGTAAATAAAGCGATAAAAAGTCTTATGTTTTCCGTCCGCCCTCGAACCATACTTAAAATATATCACCTCCGTAGAAGCAATAAAATTCGTTGATCCTGTAATGGGCTTACCTGAGCCAATGACTAGCAAACCAGACTTCTCATCACTTGATTTAAAATCTAGAATCTATGTGCTAGGAAATAAGAACATGTCCAAAACAACATGCAATTCGAAAGAAAAGCACAAACAGAATAAAACGGAATTGAAACAGAGTTCACCCATCGTTTTCAGATCAGAGATCATAAACATTCAAACCAAAAATAAAAAAAATTCAGATCTGATCAGAAAAAATTCAAGCCAAATTGGTTCAAACATAATATATTATTTTTACTATTATGATGATTCCAATCTAATCTAAATGTTTTTGTAGGTTATTATTGTACGTTGCTTCCATTGAAATTAATTACCAATATTGTTATTCAGAAAAAAATCAGACCAGATCTTAAAAATTTCAGATCATAAATATTCATACCCGGCAAATATAACAACTTTTTAATATCAACCATATTAATAGAGTAAAATTCTCGGAATAAAAACCATATCAATTCAGTTTGCAAAATAGTTGTACAAAATAAATTTTTTAAATAATGAGACTCTAAATCTCTAATACATGTAATAGGACTCTAATCATAGAAAATAATCTTACTCATTTGAGTGAGCCTCTAATTCAAGACCAAATTTTTAAATAATGGAACTTTAGTTCACGTGAACGGGACTCTAATCGCACAACACAAATAATACACGTGAATATCCAAAATAATGTAAAATTGTAAGCTACACATATTTCCAATTCCAATTCAACGCTTCTTATAATCACCCTCATCACATAATTAGTCATATAAATGATTAATAACTATTACAATACTAAACACACAAATCACAATATAATTCCAAATTCATACTCCAAAAGATGGTGATTCATCACCCGTATTCCATGGTGGTGGTTAGTTCATACTACCTTCGTCCCTCTTTATTTAGCCATATTTGACTTTTCCAATCAAAGATATAAAACTTTGATCTATTATTTTAATTAATATATTTATTTGAAATTAAAGTTAATAAATTTATACTTTTATGAGCAGGAAGTTTTAACAAAGAACACTTTCATATCATTTCCATATTATCATTACTACCGTATATGAATATATAATCGATCAAAGTTCAACATCATTGACTTAAAAAATAATGTTTGGTTAAATATAAAGCGACAAAGGAAGTAAAAGAAATTGATTATAACTAGCCAATGAATAATTCACAATGTTTATATGTATTTGTCACCTCACCCATAGCAAATTAAGACTACCGGGGCATGCCCCGGGTGTTACACTAGTATAAGTAAAATTGTAGTTACTTTCAGGCTAATTTTGTTGAAGTTACTCTAGATGACTGTTTTAACTGTTTTTTCATATATGTTTTTCTTTATTTTTACTAAAATATGTATTTTAGACTTTTCCATTGTTCTAAATCTCAATGTCAATCTCAACAAATTCAGTCAGAATTTCACAATTTCAGCAGGTTCATTCAATCTCAATGTAATCCGACGGGCTCACAATCTATTCTAAATCCCACAACTAAGTTCCTATCTTCATTCCCTACCCATATATATGTATATAGATACACACACATATAAGGAATTTTTATGTTATTATGATTATAATTATTTCATTCTTTTCATTGTCTACCAAATTTGTTTGAATATTAAAGATACTCAATTTGTATTTTGAAAAAAAAACTTTGTATTGGAATTTGAATTTTTCATTATTTTGTATAATAAAGTTTTATATTTGAAAAATTTATTACTTTGCATAATAATACGGAGTATCAATCTACTACAACACTTTTCAAACAATATAATAATTAGGTTGATTAAAATAGAGCTACAATATCTTTTCAAATGCATATGTACGTACAGTCACTCCCTCATCTTAATTTAATTTTGGTTGCAAATTATAAGTAATATTTTTGAAAAACCTTAAATTATAAACAAAAGAATATCTTCTACTACGTAAAAGACCAGGAATACAATTAAGTGGAATAATGTGCTTCGATCACCTTGATAGCAAAACGTTATTGAACAACGTGGCTAATTGCAAAAAGATTAAAAGTTAAAACCCATCTAAACTCGCCAGGACATAATTGTCCAATAACGTGTCAAATTGGGTGCGCTTAGCAAAAACAAAGGTGCGCGGAGAAGCACCGTTTATTTTATCTTTATTTAAAAGAGATGTATAGACTTTTATGGTCAAACTGTTTTTATTTGTCTGGTTCCATGTTTTGAAAATTCTTCTTCTCTGATTTTTTCTTTCTCCTTTGCCACTGTTCTTCTTTACCACCTAAATTTTCTTCGATAGATCTCTTCGTAGTCAGCTTGCTTTGTTGTTGTCCTTTTCGATCGTGAATTCGAAACTCTCAAGAACAATTTCAGTCTGCCATCTGCAACTTTTTGGATCCGTTGAGCGCAGCAAGTTTTCTTCTGGATCCGTCTGCCATCTGCAATTTTCTTCGATTTTCTCAACATTCATATCATCCAATTGTTTCTTCGTTGGCTTTCTTCATAATTGATCCACTTGCTTTTTTTTTCGTTCTTTCTGGTTGAGATTTGGAAGCTCTAAAGAAGAGTTTTGGTCTACAAATTTTCTGTCAAGTCTGCGATTTCGGAAGCTCCAAAGCAGCTAGTTTGGCCGTCCACAAAAAATTAATGTTTAGAGTTGAGGGATTTTTTATATGGTGGAGTTGTGTGATTTTAATTTAAGGGTATAACAGTCAAAATATATGCAGTTGTGTCTTACGGGTAATTAGAGTCCTAGGAGGTGTTTACTTCACTGTTAAAGTCACAGTTAGGTTAGTAAGACAGGTGAAGTAAACACGCACACTGCTTAAAAAGCCGCTTACTTACCGAAAGAGGTGCTTAAAGTGCCGTTTATTAACCATATGACCCCCCAATGTATTAATTAAGCGGCACTTTAAGCTTTTTCAGTTTCCGAATTTACCCCTTGCCCTTAACCTATTGTTATCCCTGCCCCACCTCGACCCCAACCGCACCTACCCCGACCCCACCCTACCCCGACCCCATCCTACCCTTACCCCACCTACCCTGACCCCACCTACCCTGACCCCCTACCCTTACCCCACCTACCCCACCCCGACCCCACCCCCCTACCCTACCTAACCGACCCCCACCCCACCCTTACCTACCCCGACCCTACCCCTACCTACCCGACCCCCTACCACTACCCCGACCCCACCCTACCACTATCTTACCCGTCCGACCCCACCCCTACCCTACCCCCTAACCTACCCCACCTACACTACCCTTACCCCGACCCCACCCCTACCCTTACCCCACCTACCCTACCCCTACCCGACCCCACCTTACCCTACCCTGACCCAACCCAACCCAACCCTACCCCATCCTACCCCTACCCGACCCCACCCTATCACTACCCTACCTACCCAATCCCACCCCTACCCTACTTACCCGACCACACACCTACCCTTACCCTACCTACCCCACCCCTTACCCACATACCCGACCCCACCCTACCCTATCCGACCCTACCCCTACCCTACCCCCTACCCCGCCTCAACCACCACCCTACCTACCCGAACCCACCCTACCACTACCCTACCTACCCAACCCCACCCTTATCCTACCTACCCGATCCACCCTACCACTACTTGACCTCAATCACCCCACCCTATACCCCTTACCCCACCCCTTACCCCACTATACCTAGGGTGGTGGGGTCAGGGGTGGGGCCGATGTGATAGAGGCGCTGGGGGCAGGGTAGGTGTGGTGGGGTAGGGGTGGGTAGGGCAGGGGTAGGGGCGAGGTTGGGGTAAGGTAGGGTAAGGTGGGGTCGGGGTCGATGTGGTAAGGGCCTATGGGGTCGGGGGTAGGGTTGCGGTAGGGTGGGGACATGTTAGGGTGGGTTCGGGTAGGTAGGGTGGGGTCAGGTAGGTAGGGTAGGGGTAGGGGGTAGGGCAGGCGGTGGGTGGGGTCGGGGTAAGGTAGGGTGGGTAAGGGGTTAGGGGTATGGGTACACATATTATATTATATACTTGTGTTCATGAATGTTTGTGTGTATATATATGTATAGGGTTATTTTGGACATTTTAATGGTAAGCGGTGTTTTAAACCATTTGAAGTAAACACGGTCTTACAACATTGTTTATTTTATGCGCCGCTTATTAACACGGGTCTTAATAAGCACCGTTTAATAACCGGTGAAGTAAACATGTCCCTATTTTAGGAAACTTCATATGATTAGATCTTATTTGTATAAATCTCCCATGTTTTAACGGAGTCATAATAAACAAAAACAGTCGAGTGGCTGACGGATACAAAACGGTAGGTTAAGGTGCTGTTCTGTTCGTCTTATTCTTATTACTTATTGTTTAGAAAAATTCAGATCAGATCAGATCAGATCAGAAAGATTCTGATCAGATCAAATCAGAATCATTCAGACCAGGTCAGAAAAATTCAGATCAGATCAGATCAAAAAAATTCAAACATGATTTATCACTTTTATTATTATAAAATAATAATAATAATAATAACAATAATTATTATGATTATGATTATTATTATTATTATGATTATTATTATCATCGTCGTCGTCGTCATCATTATTATTATTATTATTATTATTATTATTATTATACAAATTTATTATAATTATAGTTAGAATTATAATTATAGATATAACTATAATTAAAAATATAATTACAATTATAATTATATCTATAATTATAATCAGTGTAGTAGGTATAATTTTTTATAACCTTAGTTATAATTATGATTATAATTATAATTAAATATTTTTAGAATTGTGACTATAATTATAAATTATATTTATAATTAGAATTATAATTATAATAATTATAATTATAATTAAAGAAATATTCAGATTATATCAGAAAAATTATGATCAGATCAGAAGGATTCAGATCAGATCAGAAAGATTCAGATCAGATCAGACCAGATCAGAAAGATTCAGATCAGATTAGAAAGATTCAGATCAGATCAGATCAGAAAGATTCAGATCAGAAAGATTCAGATCAGATCAGATCAGAAACATTCAGATCGGACGAAGAGAACAACTTCTAAGTCCGGTTTTAATGGAGTACAAATGAGAAAGAGCATTGTACAACTCAATTAAGCTAGACTATTACACCAACATTTTTTTCATACCTAAAATGCCCTAACTCTCATTGGCTATTATAAGTTTTTATTTTTAAGATTCAGATTAAGATAAATACTAACTTTTTTTTAGGTTGGGCCTAGGCTCTACGTTGACCTATGCTTGATCCGCCCCTACATTCAAATTCCCAGTCTTACAGTTGAATAAAATAAAAATCCGAAAGTAAACAACAAAAACCAGACAATCAAAATAAATAAATGCTAAAACATAAAAGTCTTGCTTCGTCATCCAGCAAGAAGATGCCAAACACCCTCCAGAGTCTTCAACTGTAACCTTTTCTGCACTCCGTGGTGACGGTTCAGGAGGAGGTCAGACCAACAGTATTGCATCTTCTTCATCATCCTGCTTTTTGTTGATCAAATTTCATGTCAGGCCTGCATTTGCAAAAACCTGAGCAAGGAAGCCTCGATTACCTTGCTCGCCGATCCTACTCGCCTGCCAGAAGCCGACCCTCCGCATGCTGCCTCGCCGAACAAACTTGCCTGAGAAAGCCATCCCAACACGTCCACAATCTTGTCAGAGCAAACAGAATTGCGGCTTCACCATACTCCAAAACAGTCCCTCCTCCCGAATCCCTTGTCACAGATCATAAATGTTTGGCCGGAAAAACCAGCCCCGCTCCTCGGCGCAAGCCAATAGCGGACGAACAGAACTAGCGGCAAACCTTGCGGCTAACCCTAGAGAGAGAACTTTATGCAAGAAATCCGAATAGAAAGAGACGAGGCTCCACCCAAGAGCCCGAGAATTCCCTTACCCCTCTCGGCGAAGCCGACGACGGATGAAACGAGCCTAGGCGTTAAGTTAATCCGGAAAATTAAAAATTTCAAACTATTTTGAAAATAAAAACCACATCCTCTAAAATGTGTTTACAATAAAAAATCATTCAAATATACTAATACTCACTAAGTAATAGTAAGAAATACTTCCGTAGTGAATGAAAGACAGATCTTGAAATCATATTCCAGACTTCCAGTGATTCACACATTCGAAATTAATTTTTAAAATACTCACAAAATAACAAACAATTAGATAACTAGATATTCCGTAAAATATAAACTAATCAATTAAGAAATGAAACAATCAGTTATGAGTGAAATCAACCGATAAACTAATCAAATAGTCATATCAGATTAATCTATCTCCAAGTGGAATTTCTTATGAAATTTTGTTAGCATGTTTTTCATCAAGTTTATATTTTGGTCACAAAACTTCAGCTTAAAATTCAATCAGAAAAAAGTTAAATAAAACCTTGAAAAACATTGTGTTACGTCAGAATATGTATAAAATACGTAGTGTTTTTCAATAATTTATTTAACTGACTTCTATATTTAATTTTAAACTAAAATTTTGTAGACATAATTTACACTTAGTAGAGAACATGCTCATAAACTTTCTCCAAAAAAGTCTACCTGAAAGCATCTCAAATAACTTCACCCAAGAAATTATTAATTTCTAGAAAATCAGCGATGTTTTTACTTGGACTATAATTCGTCCCAAACCATACCAGACCAGACCAGAATTAGATAGTTATAAAAATAATACAAAGAAATCAGACCAGACCAGATCAGACCAGAGCAAATCAAACCAGACAAGACCAGACTAGCAAATTACAGTCCAAGTAAAAACATCCTTACTCACAGTTATCATAGGGGGTGTTTGAAACTAATTATGTTCTTTTTTTTAAAGTAGAAGCAGAATCATAATCAGTTTTCAAAAGCTGGTCACCCTCAGCTTCTAAAAAAACTGATTCTAGGAGTAAATTAGAACACCAGAATCACTTATGCACTTTCACCCAAACACTTCAGCTTCTGCTTCTGCTCCCTTCTTCTGCTTCTACTCCCTGAAGGGAGCAGAAACAGTTCTAAGAACCAGATCCAAACACCCCGGTAAAGAACTAAACCGGTGCCTATTTTTTTTCATTTTTTTGGGACTAGGACCCCACCACTGCCCCCTAGACCACGGTTCTGGTCGGTCTTGGATTTTTAGAACCCAAACTAAGGACCGGATTTACCGGCTCCGGACGAGCATTAAACCCGACGGGAGGCTTGCTTTGCTGAACCATTCCAAGTGTCCCAAATCCTCCGAAATGTTGCGGTTCTTTCTCCGAGCAGCAGTTTCATCGCTGCCAGTGGCGAAACCGCAAGCCGCCGTCTCCGACGTGCTGATACCTCTACAACTTTTCTCTTCTCGAGCTTTTTCTGCATCAGCCGCAAAGCAAACCTTACCAAAGGGGAATAGAGCAACCTCGAAGGCAATTGAAGTCCCTGGGGGATCCTTAGAGGCCGTAACCATCAACCGCCTCAATGACGGGGCTCGCATGCGCGCTCTTGCAGAAGACGAAAAAAATTCATCTCTTGATGTTGGTCCGAATCTCCAGCCGCTCTTCACGCCCGCCAACTCTCTCTCCGAGCTTAGCAAAAAAGATACTTGCACTTACATGAAATTCAGGTTCTTTTCCATATTCATGTTTCTATATGCATATGTGTGGTAATACTCATTGAAATCTGGGTGTAGTATAGAGGAATTGGAAGCGGTGTTGCCTGAAGGGTTGCCCATGGGAATGCTGAAAGAATTTGAGGATTCTAAGAGAAATGCATTGCTCATACGGCAGAGCTTTCTGGATCTTCGAGATAATTTCAGGCGGATTGCTGATCCTACTATACAGAATAATGTCAAAGGTACATTTTCCTCCCACAATGTTTGGCATCATTGCTTTCTTTTAATGGTGCTATACTGTTACTATGCATCGTCGGTTTAGTTAGGACTGCAAATCTGCTAAAATATTGCAAAAGATATCAACAAATAAGAGAGTACAACCGGTAACACCTTTCGAAAAGAATAAACCTTTTGGGATAGTTTAATTGAAGACAAAACCTATATATCCACACAGACCATCCATGATTAAAACCCAGGACAGCAAGAGCCATTAGTTTTAGCTTTTCTAAGCTGGAATCACTTTGTGGCTGTCTTTTAAATAGTGCATTCAAGATTGTAGAATTGCAGTCACTTACTCACTTGCTCTACTTTCAAGTTTCAAGTGCTGCAAGGGCCTCTCTAAATGGAGAATGCCCCTTTCCTACCCATTACCTAGTTTTTATCTTCTATGTGCTGGCCGGAAGATCTTCATTCTAAGTTTCTAACCAATTTTTGAACAATAATCTCTTTTGTTAGTCGCTTCTCTCAAGAGTGTCATAGATTGTAAACTTTACTTGAGTTCATCAACAGGTTATCTAGGCAACAACACCCCCTCCCTAAACCCATCTAACAAAAAAGAATAAAACAACTACCAAAAGTTAAATTAGTTATAAGGTAGTAATCCCAGGAACCCATTCATGTCTTACACATGATGAGATCTCAGTTGGCTAGCTTGCCTAGCTGCAGCAATTTTTTCATGGATCAAAGTAAATGGAGAATGCTTTTCTATATTGTTTCTTAATATTCTTTCCTGTAATTGTTCTGAATTCTTTGTACAAGGTTCTTATCAGATGCACAATAGCAGAAGAAACAACTGGAGCATATTCTTGATGATCCTTCGAATTATAAGGAGCTGAAAGTCCCTCTTCAACCTGTCTTTTGAAAATTGCTTTAAACATACTAGAAGAGTGCATTCCAATAGTCAATTTTTGATTGTACACTGCTGTTTCAGCCTCTTTATCATCCATAACCAGTCTTCCTCCACTCATAACATTCATACAAGTCCCAATTTGAACATTAGCATATGATCCCCCAGAAGGATGATAAACATGATCCTCAAGAACAACTGGACCATATCTCTTTTGTTCCAGAGAATTTAAATCCACATTGTTTGCAAAATTAGGAGAAACATAATCTGGCCATTGGATAACCTGTCTTAGCTCTTCAATTTCTTCCTTGTCATTCATTTTCTGGAATACAGATTTATTTGTCTCCATCTCCATCTCCTTTATTGACTGGAAAAAACCTTGCGCAGGTTCAGAAATAGCTTGTGACCAAACTGGCGAATCAGAAGATTCTTTTTCTGATCGTGATGCCTCCTTAGGCAAGTTGATCGAGGATAGGGATGTCTGCGTATACAGACCATCTGGTTCTAATCGCTTCGATCCGTGAGTCGAAGTTCGCGACTCAGTCTTCCGATGGTTAAGAGACTGCGACGACTTTAGTGTGTCAAATATTCGAAGGGGCCTAGACTTCCTCGATCGTTCTCGAGCCCCTCTGCGAAGCTTATGCTCCTCCGATCTCTCTGAACTATCTGAGTTGCGATGCGTAGGAGAGTAGTCAAAATTCTCTTCTGATTCCTCTGGATTAGATGACCTTCGCGAATGATGATGCGAAGTATGATGAGAAGAGCTATGGGAAGAGTTATGCTCAGATCGATGGGAAAAACTTTGCGAAGAATGATGCGAAAAATTCTGTGCCTGGTGAGAAACTGTACGCGATTGTGACATATGAGAAGAAGTTCGCGATTTGGACTGCGATGAGGAATTCTGCGTATGGTGAGAATTCTTCGGCGACTCCATCTGCGACCTTCGCGACTCCTTCTGCGATTGCTTCTGCGACCTTGTCCTCGATCTCCCTTGCGAGTGCCGATTGTTTATTTGCAATGTTAATTTGCTCATCTCTTCGCAAAACCGCTTGCTTTGTTCGCGCATATTGTCGCAAAACCTCCTGTTTTGTTCGCGCATCTTTTCCATCGTGTGCTCCCAATTTTCCATTGTTCCTACCATGTATAGGTCTACAGGTAACAAGATCGTTTGCTCTGATACTAATGTTAGGATCCTCCAGAAATACAACAAAAATCACAGAAATTTATCAAGAACAATTCAAAACTTTATTGAATCAAGAACGTAACAAGAAGTGAATCAAGCATGGCTGAAGCCCCCAAAAGCCGAAGCTCCCCAAAGAAAGAGATTATTAGTCTCAGTCTTCCCAAGTCCCAAGACAAACAGTCCAAAAGCCTCCTTACTACTCCTCCTTCCCGTCTATTTATAATCGAGACCCTTATTACTAATTTTATTATTCTATATACTCAATTTCTATAGGATTTGTTCTTATATTCATTTGTGTGTAACTGTGTACTTTGATTGTCTCCACTTTCATCTCGTGTGAAATGTTGTTTAGTTTTTAGTGTTGCTGATCTTTTGTTTATTTTATATAACTTACTAAGCTAGCTTATTTATATAAAAGAATCTTGAAACTCTATTTTTATATGATTTTTTTCAACTACAAGCATATTATTTAAAAAAAATCTAACTGTGAGATATGAGTGAAAGAATAAATGAAGAAGAAATATAATATGCTTTTGTGTGTTGTGCAATAGATATCTGCCAGGGTTACTGGTTAAGTCATTGAGATTGGATTCTTACAGGTTCCAAACCTCGGAAACAGATTGTATTAGATGGCCCTGTTAGCTGTGGAAAAAGTATTGCTCTTGCAATGCTTGTTCACTGGGCACGTGAAGAAGGATGGTTGGTCTTCTATGTCCCAAGAGGTCGAGAATGGACTCATGGAGGATTTTTCTATAAAAGTCTTACAAGTGCTCTATGGGATACTCCTGTTCAGGCAGCAAATATTCTCCAGGCAAGGGTGCTAATCTTTACGAGGAAGTTAATAAAATGATACTAACAGCGTTTATCTGTGTTCCACCAGTTTCAATATTAAGAAATTTAACTAGTGTACTAATATGTACTACGTGCATGCATAAAATCTTACAAGTGCTTTTTGGGATACTCCTGCTCACACAGAAAATATTCTTCCGGCAAGGGCGCTAATCTTTCTGAAGATAAAAATAAAGTGTTGTTTATTAACCGTGTTTATGTGTGTTCCTTCCAGTTCAGTATTTTAAAGGTTAACTAGTGTACTAGATCTGTTTGCTTCGACCAATATTATGTATACGCATTTTCATTGTCTTAAACGCTATACATTAGATCTCTTCATAAGTGATGTGTTTCACTGCAGATATTTTGTAGTTTTAGTTCAATAAGTCAAAGGTGGCATGCTTCATCTCAATATTGTCTATGCAATGCGGTTTCCGAGTACTTATTAACTAGCTTTTTAGATGAATACTCTGTATAAAAGTTTCAGTATCTGCATGCACTTCAAAACACATTTGGTCCCTAAGCCCATTGTTGTTTTATTTCAGGACTTTTTAAAGTATAATGAACGACATTTGAAAAAATTGCCATGCAAAATATTTGATCCAGTTTCCTTGGGAGAAGGTGTGGGCGTTGGACCGCCGAAAGGTGACATGACAATGGAAATACCTGAGGGTCAGAGTCTATTTGATCTGGTTGAGAGAGGTATTAGTAACACACATGCCTCTGTTGGAGTGGTTGATCGTTTGAGGCAAGAACTGTCTCTTGTGAAAGATATGCCTGTTCTTATTGCAATTGACCAAGTAAGAAGATTATTCTTCAGAATTACTGAACTGCATATCTGTTCTTTTGTACTCCTATCTTCGAATGGCTCTGTTTTCTGCATTTAATTGGTGACGTAGTTTGTGTTGTGTGTCTCTATTTTGATGCAGTACAATAGTTGGTTTACATTCAGTGAGTATCAGGAACCAGCAAGCGTGCGTTCTTGCAGACCCATCCATGCCAAGGAGCTTAAAACAGTAAAACATTTGTGTCTTCAATTTCAATCTTATTCAAAAGAGAGTACATTAGTGATGTACTTGTGGCCTAGTAGGGATTATCTTGTGATAAAGAGTTAAAGTTGATATTTTACAACATTTAGTTTTTCGAGTTTGCTATTAGAAATATTCCACTTTAGGTCTCATGACTGCTAGATCATTTTGCTTTGAGTTGTTGACCTTCATTTTCCATCCCAACTGTTAATACACAAACATAGATTTATTTTCACTTCCGATACTTTTGATCACCTGCTCAGCGGAAAAGAAAACTGGAAATGCTAAGAAATTAGCTGCGTAAGTAACCAGAAGGATCAAAAGGTGGCAAAAAACACATACTCTTGTACCAAAAAGGAATAAAATGAATCTTGGAGAGTTGGAGACCAAGAATGAAAATGACCTTATAGTTATGACTCATGAGACTTAAAGTGCAATATTTTCATTGTTTGTGTTAATCTTATCTAGACTTTTCCGTTTGCTCTAGTATGGTCCTATTGAAGTGTTCAGTGATAACATTATAACTGAGTAGTTGCAAAGTGCGGAGTCATAATATTTTAATTCAATGGGTTGAAATATCTACCTTATATTCTTTATAATAGCAATCAGGGCATGACATGCACAATTCTTTAAATTTCATTGCATATAATTCGCACAAGTGCATCAGTGCATGTCACTTACAAGAAGTGCGTGCGTATGACAAGAATTTCAATGTACGGAGTAATAATTTGATTGAGAACGTCATGAATCATTTTGTAGGTCAATGCATTCAGATCGATGCTTCACGATGATATGATGATTGGTGTTTTCTCTCATTCAACGGCAGTAGGGAAATTGCGTAAAGACTTACCAAATGTTCCAGCTGATGCGCGCTTGAATTTCCCTCGATATACTTTAGATGAAGCTGCCGCTGTTTGTTATTACTACCTCAGGTATGACCACTCCGTATGGAATTGATTGCTTTGCTGCTGACATGTTCCAGCAGATATGAAAAAACAACTAACTCAATATCTGAGCTACACATACTTTTTTTACCCATCCATTTGCAGGCAGAGACTTATACGTCGTGAGTCATTCTCAGAAGAAAACTGGAAGAAGATTTACTACCTATCCAATGGAAATGGAGCTGAGATGAGATGGCTAGTACCTTTTATGAGATGATGACTCGTTATTATTAATCGTGAAAGCACACGGCCAAATATTTAGTGCGGCTAATGTAACTTAATTTTTCAGATATAATTAATAAATTAATGATGTGTTGCATTTAGAGTACTGGCTTGATCTTTTTAAGGTGGGAATTGCTTGTGCTTTTGTAAAATGTTCTTCAGTCTGGTGGTAGATACTTTTACTGCCTTAAGCATTCATTATTGCAAAGTGTTTTTTTTTTGAAAGACATTATTGCCAAGTGAGACTACAGGATGTGTTTTCCATCCCTGTTGCATATTTGCATGGCCAGATTTGCAAGTGGGCATGACATTCTTTTCTTATGTTCCACATATTCATTGGGTGATAACCAAGTTTGTTTCCAAATTCCAATACCTGTTCCGTTATTTATATGAGTGGATTCAAACTTTGACTACTCATTTTTTTGCCTGAAAACTGGATCTGTCCATTTCGGTTTAGGTTCTCCAAAACTACACCAGATTGACCTGAAGAACCAGACCCGGATTGGAAATTTGAATCAATCCAAGAACTGGATCGGAAGTCTGGAAGTCGGAACCAGGTATACACAGCGAATGTTTTGATTAACCCTATTACGTTAACAAGACTGGAGACCGGGCCACCCTATGTGTTGCTCAAAATTTATGGGTGTTTGCATCAACTCATTCTGGCATTCTGGGCAAAAATTTGAATTAACACTCAAACGCAAAGCTAAAAGGAAGAAGCGATAAAATCATAATACCAGTTTACCATGTACTTCGTATGATCATCGATTGGTATTCAGTTAGACACTTATGGTGTGACAGTTGGCTCTGAATTCACATTTTGTCTAGATATCCTATATTCCTATTTTCCCATTTGCTTTTCTTATATCCAAAATGTTGTCCTTAATACGTAGTTAAACATTATTTTCTCTTTGGTGTGAGCAAAATGCAAAGAAGATAATTAGAATAGATTAGAACTTTATCATTGGAAACTGGAGTTAACCCGACTCTCCATAACAGTTTTGTAGTTGTTTTAGCATCTCACTTGCAAGAACAGGGGCGGAGCCAGAGCACTGGACTGGGCCGGTATAAAGAATATTGTTTGAAAACAATTTACACGAAATTTTTTACCTTAAAAATTAAGCCATTTTTAAAATTTGGGGTGGGCCATGGCCTAGGTTGGCTCACCCCTAGCTCCGCCCATGTGCAAGAAGTATATGTTATACATTTGCTCTATAAGATACTCCGTATAAAGTTAAACATTATTGATAAGTGTTGCTACTATTATTCTCCTGTTATACTTGCTCTATTTCATCCGTTCTTTTTTAGTTGCAACAGTCAACCTTGACACATTTGACAACGCACACATTTGACCACAAGTATATTTTAATCTCTATTAATAAACAAATATAAAAATTAGATTTTGAAAATTTGTAATGAGATGAATTGGAAAATATTAAAAAAAAACAATTTCCACAAAATAATAGTGTAAAATGTAGTCAAAGTAGATCATGTGAACAGTGCAAAAAGTCAACATGTTGCGATTAAAAAAACGGAGGATAATACTTAGTATCATATTGGAAAACTAATCAAACGGACCCTCATACTATATTCAAGAAGTCAATTAAATTCCTTTATGTAGTTTTTCTTTTCTGACTTTTCGTGCCTCTGATTACGTGTACGTTGATGATGTGAATAAAAAGTTACCAACAGATATGTGGAACTCCAGTAGAGACATGTCAGGTTTTTTATCGATATTTTGAGTGTAAGTGCCGGATAAACATTTAATTATAGTTGTTGAAACGATATACTTCATTTACGATTTAGAGCCTGTTTGGTAACACTGAAATCGGCCGATCCTGCTGAAATTTATGAAGTTTTGGCTTAAATGGCTGCATTGGTTGATTCTGCTGATTTATGAAAACATTAAATTGAAAATATATTTTATTAATACAATAAAGAAAAAATTATATGTAAAATAGCTAAAATGATCCTCTACAATAACTTCAGCCGAAACAGCTAGAAAAGTAAATTCAACCTTATTTTTTCTTATTATTTCACATTTCAACGTGCAAACCAAATAACAGTGTTACCGATAATTAAGGTACCCCATTTTTCTAAGAAGGGAAGATGTGGTCTTGCAGATTAAAAAAGACCCATGGGAGAAAATGATAAAAAAAGATGATTTTGTGAGGAATAATGGAGATGGGAAGACAAAGAGAATGATCCGTGATGCATGATTTACTGTTTGGTGAAGAAAGAAGGAAGAGATAGATGGACCGTAAGAAGGATTAAAGAAGATAAGGGCATAAGAAAATATTTAATTGAGCTAGGACAGCAAAATGACACGTAAATAATCTTACACTAAAAAAAGTTACAAAATTATGGGACTATGCCATAAACTAGCTAGCTATAGGTAGAATGACTTTCAAAAAACAAAAAGCTATAGGTAGAATGATATAGGCCTGGGACCGAACTCTAATTTTTCTGTTCGGTTCGATTCCTATGATTTTGGAATTCAGTTTTTCCGATTCGGTTCCTATAGTATATAATCGGTTCGGTTCCGGTTCGGTTCCAGTTTGGTTCCGGTTCCTAGGCAAGAACCGAACTTCTTATACATTGTATGAGTAATAATCATTATATTTGAGGTGCTTCTGGGTGGAATTTTTTGATGAAATTTTGTGAGATTGTTTTTCATGAAGTATAGATTATGTCCACCAAATTTGAGCTTAAAATTAAATCGAGATGGATCAGTTAAATAAATTATTGAAAACACACAAAAATATATATAAAATGCAATGTTTTTCAATATTTTATGTAACTCACTTCTCGATTGAATTTTAAGCTGAAATTTGGTGGATATAATCTAAACTTCATGTAGAACATGCTTACAAAAAAATCATCAAAAATCTCTACCCGGAAGCACCTCAATTGGAGGTGTCCAGACGACGTTCTGGGCAAAAAACTCTTCAGAAATATTTGTCTTGCATAATATACCTTATATATTGGGGACTAGGCCAATCCGAGTGTTTGTTATTTTACTAGTTTAGTCAACTTTTATATTTATTGTTTGTTTGTAGTTTTATTTTTTGTTTGAGTTCACCTCAAAAAAGAATTAATATTTTGTTGATTATGTTTGATGGAGTTAAATCCAACTACGAGAGCTAAATATACGTAAGTATGAAAATAATATGGCAATATAAGGCAGTTTTTACTCTTTATTCCGGAGAACTAGCAATCGTCTAGCCTCGGTTCAGAACTTGATCGGGGATCCCCATCTCGGGTGTTTACATCTTATATTTATAGATATTGGGAGATAGTATTTTAGGAGGAATCTAATACAATTAATGTTTCATTAATGAACTATATTCTTGCTCGAAATAGAACTCCTTTGATGCTTGATTCCCACACGATTGCTTTCTTCTTTTAGTCACCGTTCTCCGGATGAGTTCTGCCTGTTGCCAAATATCTATCAACGAATGATAGCTCGCCACGTAAGCCCTAGGAATATCCCGGCCTCACTAGAACTCCGCCCAAGCTCGAGGTCTGCTATCCAGCTCGGCCTGGCTGTGGGTTCCTATCGTGGGCCTAATTCCTAATGGACTAAGCGGATTTTAATCATAAATCCCGTTTATGGGCTGGTCTTGTAATTAGGCTGATCTCGTTAAGGGCCGATCCCGTTTATGGGCTAATCCTGTAATTAGGCTGATCCCGTTAAGGGCTGATCCCATTTATGGGCTAATCCTGTAATTAGGCTGATCCCGTTTATGGGCTAAATTATGTAATTGGGCCATGGGTTGAATCCATGGTCCCATCAACGTTATTATTTCTTCATAGTAAATTACTAATATTACCGGTCAGTTGATTAATAAGTACTTTTTAGTTATGGTGCATTACTAGCAGAAGAATATTGGATGTGTACCTTGGTGCTATTAAACTCTTTTGCTTTACAGTTGATGCCTATTTTAAATCTTTATGTTTTTGTTATGTTTAAATTTAATGTTTGCACTTGAATATTTTTGTGTTATTTGAACATTGAGATATCATGTATGTATAATGTTATGGTCATAATTTCATTATTATATTTGTAATTTGAATTTTTTTATGTAATTGAAGAGAAAATGTATTCATTTTAGGATGATAATAAATTTTTATAAGGAACCAAAAAAGGTAAGAACCGAACCGAATTTAACTAGAAACGAACCGAATTTAACAACTAAATTTTTAACTAGAACCGAACCGAATTTAGCGTCTACAATTTTAATACGGTTCCATCGAATTTTAACAAGATTCGAACCGATCCCAGGCCTTATTATGATATACAATGAAGTTGCTTGGCTAATGGCGGTTAATCCAAAACGACGTTAATTTTATACCCTACTAGTTTTTTCACCCGTGCGTTGCACGGGGTGAAAAGTTATTTTATTCTATTTGATGGTAAATGAATAGATAACACTTTCCTTTTTTTTTCATTTAAATAAAAATTTCTAATTTGTATTTAAGACAAAATGTAACATTACAAATTGGTAAAATAAAACGGGTTAAATATCATGAATTTCAAAACAACAAAGTCATACATGTAGCGCTCAAGTATACGACTTTTTAATTTCATGCCCTTGAGTTTCTTATTCAAACTCTGTAGAAGTATCAACATGTTGCTTACTGTTTGCATCACTGCATGTCTCTTTGATGTCTACAAAGAGACATACAAACATTTTTTAATCAACGCAAAATAGTCAAACATATTTGGATAGATAAACAATGACTACTTACTATATTAGATTCAACACTGACCAGAGAAGGAGAAAGTAAATCAAAATCTTTCATAAGAGTTATTCTCCTGAACATCCAAATAAAAATGTATGATAGAGTGCAACTATAAGAAAATTATAGTCAACTTGACTAAAGATATATATATATATATATATATATATATATATAATATTGCTTCCATATTTTAAAGTTTCCTACATTTTTCTTTTTTAATAATTTTTTCTTTATCTAATGTTCTTTTCGCCCCATTGAGATATTGTTTGTTTCAACTTTTTGTTTCTAGTGTGCAACAGTAGTGAGTGCGGCCAGACGGCTTCCTCCCCCCTTCTTCTCATCTGCTTCCTTTTTTTCTCCTTTCTTTTGCTTTTCCTTATTTGCTTAGCGACTGGCTTGATTTTTCCGCTTGGTTGCGGCGTGAACGGGTCCTTATTCCAATAAAGAGCAATATAATGAAGGTGATCTTGAATTGATTGTCTTCCTAAAAGTGGTCTTCTTCCCCAACATAGTTTAAATTTCCTAATGCATAATTAGTTAAGTGACCATGGTAGCTTTCTCAAGAGTGTTGCTAAATATGCCCCAGCTTACAATGCAACTGATATTGCATTTGAAAAACAAATCCAGAGCCGGTCCTGGGGCATGGGCAAAGGGGCATGCGCCCAGAGTCCATTGCTCCACTAGGGCCCATAAATTTCATAATTATATGTATATGGATATATATTAACATTAATTATATATACATAAAAGTCTATAAAAAAATAAAAAATAAAATCAAAGTTATACCGCTTATACGTAGTAATTCTTTTTTATTCTTTCAATTCATTTTTAAAACGTCCACATTAGAATTCATTGAGAACGTACTTCACCATTTCTTTTGATTCATTATAGTTTAGCGCATAAATGTTCTTTTGGTCTACTTCTCTCATTTATACTCATGATTCGTTGATAGTATTTCACTAATTTTCTCTAATTCTTTTATTTAAGTGAAAGATTGAACTATAGTATTCATGATTTAGAAACTTGCAATTTATTATAAAATATGACAAAGTTACTTCGTATATGAACAATATATCTTTCACGTCTTTACCTAATTCAAAATTCTTTATTTGCAACTAATAGTTGTACTACTTTCATTCTGTCGGTTTAGGTACATTATATCCTCAAATGTCACATATAAAATAATTCATTAAAAGTTTTCTGATTAACTGCTTTATTGATTTTTTTGTTGTGTTATACTCATATTTTGATGACAAAATTGTTTAACTTTACTATATATTTTTATAAAAAGTATTATTATACGTAGTAAATATTTACACGGTATCCATGAGGCCTACTCTGTTTGTATTGACCCGGGCCCAAAAAATGCCAAGACCGGGCCTGAACAAATCTAATTTGTTTATTGTTTCAAATTGCTCTTTAGCTGAAAAATAAAACTAATATACGGAGTATTTAGTAGGGGTGGACCGGCCCCGGCCCGGTCGGGCCTGGATGGTTTTGGGTAAGGCCAGGAACTAGCCCGAGAGTCTACCGGTTCCGGTTCAATTTTTTTGTTTTCTGATTTATTTCAACCCCTAACCCCCCCATCCCCCCAAACCCCTCGGAAACACCCAGCCCAGCCCACCTAAACCCAGCCCAAACCCCAAAAAACAAAAAAAATGCCCGAATCGGGCCCGGACCGGCCGGGCCGGTTCGCCTTTTTCAGGACCCGGAACCGGAACCGGTTACCCCTCGGGCCAGGCCTAGGTCCGGAACCAGAAACGGTTTCCAGGGCCAATTTTGAGGTGCCCTTGTCACGGTGATACAGGGGTTCGATCCCCACAAGTGCCCTTTTTTTAGGTTTTTAAATTTATTATTGTAAAAGACCATTATTATTTTCAAGTTTCAGTTTACATAATTCCATTTTTTGGACTAATTATTAAAATTTCTTTGAGTGTTAAGATTAAATTATTAAATACTCCGTATATGATATTTATGAATAGTTTTTTCAATAGTGTACCCGGATTAAAAAAACGGGACACCAAGAGTAGTTCAGATGTTAATCAAAGATTCACCATTATTAAATGAAAAATTGGATCAAATAATTGTTGAATGTGAAATTAGTTTGACTAATTATCTACGAGACGAACATGTTGAAACCTGAGAAGGAACATTTGTAAAATGAGATATATATGTAATTTTGTATGTTATGACTATCTTAATATTTTGATAATGTAAGTAAACTATGAAACGTTATGCTACACATTTACTTTAGGACCCGTTTGATAATACTCAAATAGGTTGTATTGGCTGATTCTGCTGAAATTTATGAAGTTCTAGATGAAGTGATTGAATTGGCTAATCATACTGATTCATAAAAAAAATATACTTTATTAATAAAATAAAGAAAAATTATATGAAAGATAACTAAAATGATTTTACACAGTAACTTTAGTCAATACAGCCAAAAAAGTAACTTTAACCTCTTTTTATTATAATTATACAATTCAGCGCACAAAATTAAAAGTGATGTGTTTGGTTAATAAGTTGGTCGATAAACCTAATAAGCCGAAAACAAGGTCACCAAATGGGCTGTTAATATTTTACTTTTTTTTTTTATTAATTAGAGTTACATTTGGGTAGAGACCTCATGACCCTGATTTTTTGGGTCCGGCCGCCACTGAGTATTCATTAAATAAAACTTAACTTATGAAATGTCAAAACTCAAAAACATATAAATATATACGACTATGGATATCATGTTACCAGTTACAAAACTTTTGGGGCTAGAAACATGACAAAATTACATGTACACTTTAACTAATTTAATTTCAATTCGTAACGTTAACATGTAGAACGAACTAGTTGATAAATATGCATTTTTTTAATAAGGATAAATATGCACCCATGCATTATGTTTTATAATTGTCATCAAGTGCACTTCCCCAAAAAAAAAAATTGTCAAGTGCACCAAAATATGATCTTTGGTTTATTAATTCCAATTTTCTAAGAACATAGTTATTTTTAAAATTTTCAAGCTAACGATAACAACCATTCTCTGATCGATCTTCTTGTAAAAGGAAAAGCGAGATAGATCAGATATACGACATGGTTCTAACAATTTTTAATTGCATGGAAATAATCCATCAAGTGAAGTGCACCAAAATCCATTGTTTTACACTTTAAAGAAGGAATGTAAGATTGATTCATGCTCTTCCATTATGGCTTTATTCGGCAACGTAACATCTACGTAGTATTTATTGTACAAAAATATCTTTGGAGAAATAAATTGGTGAAATAAACAGTAAGGAATTAAGGATATGGGCAATGAAATAGACAGCAAATATATTATGATGTATACAAACACTGTGTTCTTATAACTTCGTATATACTCCCTCCGTCCCAGAAAATTCTTCCAACTTTGACTTGGATCGCATATTTAGGTAGTGGAATAAAGTAGAAATGTTTGGTTGTAGTTGTGTAAGAAAAAGGTGAAATGAATGTGAGCCACACAAATAATCAAAAAGGTGAAGTTGGAAGAATTTTCTGGGACGTCCCAAAAAGGAAAGTTGGAAGAATTTTCTGGGACGGAGGGAGTAATTTTTAAACCATAAAATAGAGTCAATTTTTGTTTTTAAATTGACCTGAATCGAGCTAGCCTAATGAATTTTTAACGTATCGCCGCGGTTCTAATTAAGCATGCGCTTGACCGCCGCCAATGCATGCATTCTGTTGGAAACTAAAGAAAAAAAATAAAGATTAACGAATTCTTTCAAAATACTACCTCCGTCCCTTAAAACTTTGTCAAGTTTGACCGGCACGGAGATTAATAAAGTAAAAACTGTGTGGTTAAAGTTTATGCAGAGGAGAGAGAATTAACAGAAACCCCAAATTCTTTACTTAAAATGGAAAGTGGCAAAGTTAATTAGTGAGACATCCAAAAAAGGAAAGTTGACAAAGTTTTAAGGGACGGAGGGAGTAGTTAATTAATTTGCATTTATTGTTTGGGTCTTAAAATATCCATCTCCTATTTATTCATGTTCAGTTATTATCTATGGGGTTTTGTCTTGAATATTACTAATAAAGGGGTATTAGACAAAAAAGTGACATTTTTTAAATATTCCTGGAATGTGACTAGTAAGTGATAAGCTTGCTTATATACACACTATTACAGTGACACGCTACAGTGACACGAGACACAGTGACATTCACCCTCGCCACCACCTCCCACCGGTGACCGTCGTCGCCGCCGGAGACCATTGCCGGCCATAGTGACAACGACTATAGTGACACGACAATGACATCGTCACTGCCCAGTGACACCGATTTTCAGTGACGCCACCCGCTAAAAGTTACTCCGGCGGCAACCACCGGCCTGTCACTATGACCGTCGGAAAATTTTCCGGCTCCTTATCCGACGCCACAGTGCCAACAAAAACTACTACGACAGTCCCGCTGTCTAGCCCAAACAGCCAATCTCACCGTTGACCATCCCACCACCCCATCACAATCCACCACAGCCCACCACGTGCCCCATCACCACCCCACAAATCCGGCAACACAGCCACCCTTTTCCCTAAGCACCACCTCCCCAGCCCACCTGTTCTGCCCCCAGCCCACTGTCCGGCCAATCCACCACCACCTCCGGCCATCGCCGGCGACCACCAGTTATAACCACCAAACCCCAACCCCTCCCCTGCGTCACCCCAGCTCCCAACCAGCATCCCCCACCCCATAGTAGCCCCCACCCCGACCAATACCTGTACAATCACCGATTGGCCTCCACCACTCGCACAGCCCCCCAATCCCACAACCCTGCACTTTCTTTCCCGACCTCCTACAACCCGTAGTCTAACACATCTACAACAAGCATGCCATCGGATCTGCGGATTCCGGACAGAAGAAAGTCAGATTTGCAGAGTCCAAGGCCCACATCTGTGGATTCCGGGCAGAAGAAAGAGAACATGATATCGGAGCAGAGGCAAGGCGGAGAAACGCGGCGAGGCATGGCGGACAGGCGCGACGCGACGAGGTGGCAAGGTGGCGAGGCAGTGAGGTGCGGTAAGTTGAGTCAGGGCGGGCAGAAATCGACCGTGAAGGAAGAAGAGAGAAGAAAGATCGGTCACTTTTTTGTCTAACTTAAAATTAATTATCTTCTTGTAAACCTAAACTCTTTGCGTCATATCCTTGCCATTCTTTCGTTATTTATTGGGAACGAACATATATAAGTCATTCCATTACAAAAGAACAGCTCTCTCTTCAGACAGATTTTGTCACTGACTTTGTCACAGTTTTAATTTTTGCGCACCATCGGCGTGACAAAATTTTGTCACTGTAATGTATCCGTGACAAAGATTTGTCACGAATTTGCCACAAAAATTTTCACCGACAAACGGGCCACTAGAGGTGTCGATCATATTTGTCTGATTTTGTCAGGGATACAAAATTTGTGACAAAAATTAAAATTTTGAATTCGTTGGTCTCATAACGAGACAAAGAAAATTTAAAAAATTGAATTTGTCACGAAATAAATCCATGACAGAGGGACAACGAAACGTAAAATTTTGAAATAGTCATCTACAATAATTTCAGCCAATTTACCAAGGAAAGTAACATCAATCTTATTTATTTTGATTATTACACAATTCAACGTGTGAAATCAAAAATTACATAGTTGGTGAAAAATTGACTGATAAATCCGGCAAGCCTAAAAACAAGTCACCTAACAAGTTCTAAATAATATTCAATCATATTTTAAGACAATTGATTCAAAATTATAAAATTAATTCTTGGTGCGGGTTTCGGGCATGAATAATTTTAACAAAAGGGGTTTTACGTATTTTTAAAACCACAATGGACTAATGCGTCAAATTTATACTCCCTCCGTTTCAGTTTGGTTGACACACTTTCCTTTTTTGGACGTTTCAAAATGAATGCCACACTTCCCATTTGGTAAACAAAACAGTGTCGAACAGTGCCAAACAGTGCCAAACAGTGTTCAAACAGTGTCCAAACAGTGTTCAAATAGTGTCCAAACAGTGCCCAAACAGTAAAATTTACCCCTTAGTAAATGTTTTCCTTAAATGTTGACAAATCAAACTATGTCAACCAAACTGAAACGGAGGGAGTATATCATGAGAGAGTTTGATGCATTAAGGGGCGTTTGAAACTGATTTTGCTTCTTTTGAAAAAGCAAAAGCAGAATCAATTTGCAGAAACACTTCTAAAAAGGTATTTCTGAGAGCATTTTGGAACCCCAGAAATACTTCTGCACTTTCACTCACACACTCCAATATCTATTTCTATTCTCTAAAGGACTAGAAACAGTTTTAAGAAATACGAGTAGATGGAAACTCCACCTCAAGCCTATATCTTTTTGTCAAGAGAAGATAAAATTAATGCTTATCCATTTGTACAACAGGCACATGGAATGAGTGAGACTTTTGCAACTGCATACGCATAAAAAAAGGACAAACAATGGGGAGGGTTGCATTGCACATCTTTTTGGACCCTACAGCGACCTTCTAACTGCCCAACGTTCCATTTTTCCCATCCTTGTCCCATTCCCCCATACAAAACAACATCAAAAGATCCACCGGGCCCAAAGCAAGCTACACAGTCAAATCACCAAACGGCGCCGTTAAATATCTCTATCTCACTACTGTAGCATTTTTATCATCATCATCAGATATATTTTGATTTTTAAAATGCTTTTTTTAAGCATATTTTGATTTTGGGTTTCACGACTGCAAGAAGCAAGCAATGGATGCTAAAGCAGTGTGGGAACATGAAATAGAAATACCCGAGCTCGCAATAGTTCTGTAAGTCTCTGTTTTGCTTTTACACTAAAAATCACTACATATTTATCTTTTTGAATGCTATAACTTTATTCCGGTTTTCCGCATTGTTCTTGAGTAGTTTCGTTCACATGACGCTGCAGTGTGTAGTTTGCGTTTGAGGAAGCTTGTCGAAGATTGTGCTGTTTGTTGCAACGTGGTGAAGATGGGAAAATCTCCTGCGAAATGGTTTAGATCTGTTCTGTTGGGGAAGAAAAGCTCCAAATCTGGTATACCTTCAAAGGTCTGCAAGCTCACTCTACTTACCTTTATTCTAATGCTACTTACCTAGTTACTTGCATGCTTCACTATTACCCAATTGTTTGGCCCTATTGTTACATGAAGTAGCACCATTTAGTTTTAGTATTGTTATCATTATTGGTGTGATACAATGGAGTCCGCCTATTCCCCTGTTTCCAATGTTCTAAAGGTTAATTTTCATAAAGAATGGTATTACATTTTTGTGCAAATGCTTCAGTCCGAAGATCATTTTCATTTATGGTAGCATGTATTTCTTTGTACTTGGAGTAATGTTATATGGACACCATGAGCCACCCATCCTGGCATCCTGTACAAATCATCACCCAGTCAAATTAGTGTTCCACCCTTACTCTATAAGGTTGTGTGAAAGACATTAGAATATACTTTAGAATATACTTTAGAATATTCTTCCCTCCTTAGAATATACTTTAGAATATTTTAGGAATATACTCTAGGATATTATTATTGTATAGAATCTTATAGGAATATTCTATCTTTGTAATGTATATTTATAGGGACTTAACCCTCCAATGAAATACACAGAAAATCTTTCTCTTCATCTTTATTATCATTATAGTTTATATTTCAACATGGTATCAGAGCCATCTATTTCTGTTTAGATTTCATATTTCAGTTTAGTTTTCAGATTCAATTTAGTTTGCAGACTCGGTTCTTTCTCAAAGAACCTGAGTTCAGTTCAGAACCTCTGTGCACCACTATCACCAAGAAACTCAATCCAGAACAGAACCTCTCTACACACCATCGCCATTAACCAGACCCTCTATTCAGAACCTCAGTTCAAACAAATTCAGAATCTAGGTATCAAGCAAACTACCTCCATCTCCGCCTGGTCCGACCATTTTCCCGGTGAAATTCCGACTACACCATTCCCGCCGTCTCCAACCAGGCGTTGACAGTTCGCTGCTCCAAATCTACGCCCGTCAGCCACCCGGGAGTATTAGCAGCCGCCCGTGCGTGACACACCTTCTCTGGCCAGAGACTTGGTCGGGATTTTCCCACATATTCGCCTGAGAGTCTTCTACCACCAGGTATCATTTACTTCAGCAAAGGAACGAATATCTGTGGGAGGAATTCTTGCGGTTGGTCGCTGGGGTCTGACATCGGACATCCGCATGATTCTTCGCATCCGCTGGGGTCTTGCGCGGTGGGTCTCCCGTCGGATCTCTAGCGCATTCTCTAGCGCATCTTTTGTTGTGTTTGGAGTCCGTAGCAGTCAACGCACATGAGCCAGTAAATTAGATACGGAGTATTTTATTTTCCAGCTTTTGAGTCCACAAAACGGGAAAGCTGCTGTGAGTCTATATTATCTTTTTTTTTTCTCGTAATTGCTCACTCCTAAAAAAAAAAAAAAAAAAAAAAATAAAAAAATAAAGAAAGAAAAAAAAAAGGAAATTATGTCTTGTACGGGTAAATTTGACAAAGGAGTAATATGCAATTACTGTAAGAAACCCGGGCACTTGATCAAAGAATGTAGAAAATTGCTGTTCAAAAATCCAGGAAATCAGCTTGCTCATGTTGCTTCCGCTACCAGTTCATCTGATGGATCAGTTGCTATTTCTTCAGACCAGTATGCCAAATTTATTTGCTACCAAGAATCTCTACAGCATTCCTCTGTCTCTACTTCGGTAGTTGCTAATTCAGGTATTTCAAACACATGTCTTGTCTCCTCATCCTCGCAGTGGGTCATTGACTCAGGTGCCACAGATCATATGACTGGTAATCCTAATTTATTCTCATCATTTCATTCATATTTACCTACTTCTACTGTCACTTTGGCTGATGGGTCTACCTCACCTGTTCTTGGATCCGGTACTGTTGTCCCAACTTCTACATTACCATTATCACCTGTTTTGAGTCTTCCTAATTTTGCATTTAATCTGCTTTCCATCAGTAAAATCACACGTACTCTTAATTGTTCTGTTACATTTTTTCCTGGATATTGTGTGTTTCAGGATCTGTTGACAAAGCAGATCATTGGTAAAGGACATGAGTCGGCTGGTCTTTATATTTTGGATACATCAATCACAAAAGGTATCTCTTGTCTTGGGGTTGGAAATCTATTAGAAGCTCATTACCGATTAGGACATCCCTCTCTCTCACTAATGAAACAAATATATCCTCAGTTTAATAAGGTGTCATCTATACAATGTGAGTCGTGTGAATTTGCAAAACATCATCGTACTAGTTTAAGTCCTCGACTTAATAAACGAGCAAATGCTCCATTTGACCTTGTTCATACTGATGTTTGGGGGGCATGTCCTATTGTGTCCAAATCTGGTTTCAAATATTTTGTTACGTTTGTTGACGATTACTCTCGTATGACATGGTTATATTTTATGAAACGTCGATCAGAGTTATTTACTCATTTTTCTGCATTTTGTGCTGAAATTAGAACTCAATTTAATGTTCCTGTTCGTGTGTTGAGGGGAGACAATGCCCAAGAATATCTCTCTGCTCCATTTAAATCTTTTATGCTTCAAAATGGCATTATTCATCAAACCTCATGTGTAGACACACCTCCTCAAAATGGAGTTGCTGAAAGAAAGAATCGACATCTGTTGGAAACTGCAAGGGCTCTTTTATTTCAAATGAATGTGCCTAAACAGTTTTGGGCGGATGCCGTGTCTACCGCATGTTTTTTGATAAATCGAATGCCATCTTCTGTTTTGAATGGTAAAGCTCCTTATCATTGTCTATTTCCAAACAAAGAGCTTTTTCCTATCCCACCTAAAATATTTGGTTGCACTTGCTTTGTTAGAGATGTTAATCCTCATCTTACAAAGTTAGATCCCAAATCATTAAAATGTATTTTCTTGGGTTATTCTCGAGTCCAAAAGGGGTATAGATGTTTTTGTCCGAGTACTGGTCGGTATCTTGTTTCTATTGATGCATCATTTCATGAAAATACACCTTTTTCATCATCTAAGGCAGATATTCATGAGAGTAATGATGATATACTCATTTACACGATGACTATTCCCGAGTCCACACTTTCGACAAATATTCCACAAGTTACTATTCCTGACCCTAGGCCTCCCGTACATTTGGTATACACCCGTCGACACAAAGCACCTGATCACCCTCCACCGGCGATACCTGTGATTACTTATCCTGATACTAGTTCGACTCCGATCTCATGTCCTGAACCAGTACCTGCATCTTCAGATCTTGTCTCCACATCAGATCTTGACCTCCCAATAGCACTACGTAAAGGTACACGGTCTTGTACTCATCCTATTTCTTCATTTGTGTCATACAATCAGTTATCTCCTGCTTCATGTTCTTTTATTGCTTCCATTGATTCTATTTCTGTTCCCAAATCTGTCAAAGAAGCTTTGTCTCATCCTGAATGGCGTCATGCCATGGTAGAGGAAATGAATGCTTTAGATCTTAATGGTACTTGGGATTTGGTTGACTTGCCTACAGGGAAGAAATCTATTGGATGTAAGTGGGTCTTTGCTGTTAAGGTTAACCCAGACGGATCTGTTGCTCGGTTGAAAGCCCGATTAGTTGCGAAGGGTTATGCTCAAACCTATGGTGTTGATTATTCTGACACTTTTTCTCCTGTTGCTAAATTAACATCTGTCAGGTTACTTATTTCACTCGCTGCAACTCATGATTGGCACTTACACCAGTTGGACATTAAAAATGCATTTTTGCATGGTGACCTTAAAGAAGAAGTCTATATTGAGCAACCTCCGGGATTTGTTGCTCAGGGGGAGTATGGTAAGGTTTGTCGACTTCGCAAATCTCTTTATGGTCTGAAACAGAGTCCTCGTGCATGGTTTGGGAAATTCAGTCAATCTATTGAACAATTTGGAATGATAAAAGGCAAATCAGATCACTCTGTCTTTTACAAACAAACAGAATCAGGTGTCACATTGCTTGTGGTGTATGTCGATGATATTGTGGTTACAGGGAGTGATAATGCAGGTATTTTGGCCCTTAAGAATTTTCTTCATAGTCAATTCCAGACAAAAGATTTGGGCTCATTAAAATACTTCTTGGGGATTGAGGTTACAAGGAGTAAGAAAGGCATATTTCTATCTCAGCGTAAATATGTGCTTGACTTGCTAACTGAAACAGGGAAATTGGGGGCAAAACCGAGCAATACTCCCATGATTCCTAATGTGCAGCTCACTCATGAAGGTGTGCCATTTGAAGATCCAGAAAGATACAGAAGGTTGGTTGGAAAGCTTAACTATCTCGCAGTTACCCGTCCAGATATTGCCTACTCAGTCAGTGTAGTAAGTCAATATATGTCATCTCCGACAGTTGATCATTGGAATGCAGTAGAGCATATATTATGTTACTTGAAGGGGACACCAGGACGAGGTATTGTTTATCAAAATCATGATCACATGAGAATAGAATGCTTTGCAGATGCTGATTGGGCTGGATCTAAAGATGATAGGAGATCCACATCTGGCTATTGCGTCTTTGTTGGTGGTAATCTCGTCTCTTGGAAAAGTAAGAAGCAAAATGTGGTTTCTCGTTCGAGTGCTGAATCAGAATATCGGGCTATGGCACAATCGGCATGTGAGATAATCTGGATAAACCATTTGCTGAGTGAAATCGGATTGAAGACATCAATGCCTGCTAAACTCTGGTGTGATAACCAAGCTGCTATACACATTGCCAACAACCCAGTGTTTCATGAGAGAACAAAACATATTGAGGTCGATTGTCACTTTGTTCGAGAAAAGATACAACAAGGATTGATCTCTACAGGATATGTGAAGACTGGAGAGCAACTTGGAGATTTGTTCACTAAAGCATTAAATGGAATTCGTGTTGGTTATTTATGTAACAAGTTGGGCATGATAAATATCTATGCTCCAACTTGAGGGGGAGTGTGAAAGACATTAGAATATACTTTAGAATATACTTTAGAATATTCTTCCCTCCTTAGAATATACTTTAGAATATTTTAGGAATATACTCTAGGATATTATTATTGTATAGAATCTTATAGGAATATTCTATCTTTGTAATGTATATTTATAGGGACTTAACCCTCCAATGAAATACACAGAAAATCTTTCTCTTCATCTTTATTATCATTATAGTTTATATTTCAACAGGTTGCATATCTAGTCACTTAATGGTAATGGTATTTCATTGGGACGATGTGCATTGTTAGGTAACCCATGATGGCCTTTTGGGAATCTTAATTTATTACTATACTTCTTTTTAGATATCATGCTATAATTTTGGTACCTTTAGCTTCAATTTTTCCTTGCAAGTGGAATCATATTGCTAGGTAAATTCCTTCTGTGAATTTTGTTACTTGATTGTTAAAAAGACCTATAAAACATACGGAGCGGTGTTTTTTTTTTTTTTTATCCTATAAAACATACGGGCTATTAAATTCTATTTGTGTGTTGATCATGATTATCACACATTCTATTAATGCATAATTATATATTGTGTTCCTTTTTTATGCCATTTGAAAGTTAGTATTATACATTGTTTCACAAACTTGGAAATCGATTTTGAACATTCCATATCTTTATTTTCATATAGATTATCTAAACAGATTATGCCACTGATCTGTTTGACTAACAGCAGCATCTTTTCTGCATTAAACAAATGCTATGATAACGTTGTTATCTGCTTCGATTGAAAATGGGTCTCCTATTTTCATTCTTATTAGCAATTTGGTGCAAGAAGAGACCGAATTAAAAGTTGTGATTCCAAAATATACTGTATAGGAATATGCATGTAGTCCACTAAGAATATGAGAAATCATATTTGTCTTTTTTTTCATTGATTAGTTTTCAATTTGAAGTTCCTTATATTTTCTTTGTTGTCTCTAGAAATCTGCAAAGAACAAAGGATCACTAGTTTCTTCCAAGGAATCCGCATCCAACTTGTCAACAGACCTCCTGTCTTTGGTTCCAGAAACTCTTCCCGTTAGTACTTTACAATTAAAAGAGGACTCAAACTCTGTAAAAGGAGAAGCTGAAAAGTCGCTCAGTGGTGAGGTGGTTAATACTTCTATAAACCAAAATGATAGTGCAGGCAGTGCAAGTGAAGTTACTGTTGCTCTTACTGATGATTTACAAAAGCTTCAGCTTGTGCAAGCTGCAACAAAAGCACAAGCTGCTTATAGAGGTTATCGGGTAAATCCTATTTCAGTGTTATATTGTTAGCTGACTAGATCCTCACTTAATTTGGACTGCTTGAATAAATGAATTTGTTCCCCATATCTGTAACTGAACTAGCCTTGTCCAAAGCAATTTACTACCTCTCTCTTGAAATGATCTTGACGTTTTAACTTTCACCATCTTCAGTGTTTATCTTGACCATTCTTAGTTACAATAAACTAATACTATCAGTTTAATAAATTAAAAATAAAAATTAGAAGAATTTGGTCGAGAATATCACATATTATAAAACAAAACACATAAAATGTGAGCATTTAAAGGTCAAGTTTAATGAATATGGACTTTAAAAGTCAAACTACCACGCTATTTTTTCTTTTCCTGGGGGTGGGGGAGGTATTTATTTTACTAGCATAATGTCCTGTACTCGATCAACTTCGTAGTCTACATTTAATCTGTGCATGGCTACACAGTAGTTCTTTTATAGTAGATTAAAAGAGCACGTTCATGCCCATAATCATGTTAATTAATGACGAGAGATTGCTTCTTTCAAGGCTCGCCAAGCGTTTCAGACTGTCAGGCGTATTATAAAACTTCAAGCACAGATCCGTGGACATTTGGTCAGAAGGCAAGCTGTTACTACCTTAAATTCTGTTCTGAGCGTTGTTAAGATTCAAGCACTTGTACGCGGTCAAATAGGTAGGCGTTCAAATTTCAAAAGAGAAGTTTTCACAAATCAGGTATTGGAAAATGTCACTCTTGAACTTCTATTTCACACAATAGCTTACATTGTTCATATAGTATGCAGAATGTACTGCCCTCGTCTCATTGAACTTTGCCAACTTTCTTTTTTTGTTTGTCTAAAAAACTTTGCCATTTTGCATTTATAGAAAATGATTTGTGGTTCTACTTATTTCTCTCTCCTCTGCACAACTCGTTAACACACAGTTTTTACTTTTCTTATTTCACACCAAACACAAACTTGGAAATATCCAATGGGACGGAGGCAATATTATAAGTACTTGCTAATGCAAGCACATCACAAAACGAACTAGCTCTATATGAATATGTGTTGGTGGGTATTATACTTTCTATTTTGTTAAGGTTCTAAGTTTATAATACCCACTTAAAATTTGATTTTCACTTGTATTGTGCCCTTTGTCTCTGCTTACTTGCTCCTATCTTGCCTTGCCTATCTGATGTATCATTGATTTCTAAGATGGATGGCTTTACTTTTGTTTTGTTGTTGTGCCTCTCCTATTGTTTTCTGCAAGGCACGAGGTCATTTCAAAACTAAGGCATCTATTCCAGCTGAGAAGCTACTGCACAATGCATTCACCAAAAAGGTATATTATGGATCTCCATAGTCATGGGTATCTCTTGATATTTTTTTGCACAACGAAGTGTTCTATATAAAATTAGGTGCACATCTGTTTCTACAGTTCTAAGAATTGTTCATACATACATGACTTCCAATAATGCTGCTTTCAATATTCTTGATGTTGAACACCATAGACATATATGATATGAAGTATGAAAATGCTGTCAGTGTTCTTCTAGTAATGGTATTAATACTAGCACGGAAAAGCATATATGATGTGATGTATGAAAATGCTGTCAGTGATCTTCAAGTAATGGTATTAATATTAGCACGGAAAAGCTATAATTTTAATTGGGCTTCCTTGAGTGTTAAGCTTTTTTTGTTGAACGAAATGATTTTAACCTTACAAAAAATAGCTACATATTATTTTTCAAATTTAGAAAAAGTGCTTGCATTTGTTTCAGAAGTTATCCCAATCAGGCTCATTGTCTGAATGCCCTTAAACATTGTTTCATTTCAGCTACTTTCATGGTCACCCAACACAGTGCCTCTACAGCTTCACTATGGTCCTGAGGAGCCAAACTCTGCTGATGAATGGTTAAAGCGGTGGACTATATCAAAAGTGTGGATTCCACAATCTGAGCCTAAACATACATCTGACCTAAATCACCAAACATCCAAGATAGACGACGGATCAAATCATCTTAGTTCTGAGGCTGAGAAAGTTAAGAGTAACTCAAAGGCTACTATAACACAACATTCTGCAAAATGTGTTTCTGAAATTGAGAAGATTAGACTTAACTTGAAGAAGATATCCAAGCCTATAATAGAAGAATCTGCTTGTTCAGAGGCAGACACTGACAGTTCAATGCAAAATCTTAAGAAGCCACCAACAACCACTGACGATATTCCACGTATTGAAGCGGAGAAACATGCTTTTGTAGAAACTCTTCTCCCAGAAGTTTTTTCAATGGAGACATCACTTACTGTGTTTTCCAGCGTTCAGTCAAAGGTTGAACCGACAAAACCGGATGATGTAGAAACACATATAGATAAGCTATCCAAAACTACACCTGGCCCAATTGCTGTCAAGAATCACGAGGAAGATGTTATAACATCAGATAATAAAGTGCTAAACAGCAATAACAATAATAGGAAGAGAAGAGTCTCATTGCCTTTAAAGTGTGATATAGATTCAGGCACACCCCATACCACAAGAAAGTTACCAAGTTATATGACTCCAACTCAGTCTGCAAGGGCTAAAATGAGGGAGCAGGCATCACCCCGGGATGGGCAAGATGGTTTAGAGAACATTACTGTGATGAGACGTTATTCTATGCCATCTTTGAGTATTGGAAAGATGAGTTCATCACCCCGCATACAGAAACATGTGATTCAAGCAATTGGCAAAGAAGGAATTAAAATTGACAGATCTTTATCAACATCCAGGGATGGGTCAGGTGAGTTTTTTTTTTTGTGGTTGATAACATCAATTTCGTGTGTAAAAGGCTTGTTGAGAGACCCTTTTGTCTACTTGCCTGTGATGAAAGCTACAATCTTGAATAGCTGGGTAGCACATGGTGCATGTCGCTTAGGTTATTGTTTAAACTATTGTACAAAAGCCACAGCCAGTTAATGACCTAAACAATATTGTACTCCGTAGCTTATAGGGGTTTTACTTTGAGGTAGACATTTTGACCTTGGTTCAGACTTTTTCAGTTTTGTTTTAATTCGGTTGAATCAAGCTTGGGGAATGATTACTAAATTACAACCAAACTGTGTTTCGGTTTGGTTCTATACTCCTGTTCGAAACATAAATTAAGGTTTTAATAACAAAATTAATTTTGTTCGGCTTTATTTTGTTTTATGGGTTCGTTCGCGTTTCATACAGTCGAAAAATATTACCAAGCTGCAACTGAATTGCCTATGGTTCGGTATAATTTGGTTTGGTTTTGCCACTTCATCCCTACTTGGCTACTTCTAGTAATCTGAACTAATGTTGCCTTTCTCATCTTAACTTTCAGATAAGGCCATTCGAGCAGAGTGGAAGAGGTGATATTGAAAAAGCATGTAACTAACAGAAGTTACCATCTCAAGTATGAAATGGAGGTGAACAGTGAAATAGCTAGTGTTTTTTCTTGATGCCTAATTGTAAAAGGAGTTGACGTATTAGAAAGCATGCACATGACCAGATTGTATGCCTTCCATACTCTCTATCTATATGCCTTGTGGTATTAGTTTTATGACTTTTATCCTCATTCCTCAATGGTCTCTTCTGCTTTTGTTTTGTTTTTCCTTATTATGTTTGCAAGTAGACATGATTGCACACCTTTTCTGTCTATCAAATACCAGAGTGCATACTTATTTATCATAAGCTCCAGGGCCGTCTAATAATTTTGGAGGCCCCGGTTCCAAATGTAAAACCCAGACCCCACATTAATACAAAAACTTAAACAAAATCTCAGTATAAATGCTTATACTCAAATCAATTGAATACCCATTCAATAATTTAATAATTGTTTTTCTAAAACTTACTTAATACTTGATTTAAAGCAAGACAACTCATTTCAAGCAATTCGAATAAAAGAGAACTCAAAGGACCAACAAAAAAATGATGGATCTATATTTTTCTTCCATACTAATTGTATTTTAGTATATAATATTATTGTATAATACTAATAATTTTTTTAAAATTGAGGGCCCCATAAATTGGGAGATCCTGTTCTGGATAACCTAATTAACCCCCTAAAACACGGCCCTGAGCTCACACCTTTGAACTTTGTGGTCGGAGTCTGCTGTGCCCTTGAGTAGACTGCAAAGTCCAGAACTGTAAGAGCATATAAACCTCTTAAACAAAGCACCACTAGGCTGAGGCATTTAAAACCTCTTAAACAAAGCACCACATTATCTCATACTACATAATTTAAAATTTGATCAATAGTGTTGATGGATTCATCCGTTATACACATGTGCCTTTTTTCAAATCTTTTTCCTCTCATTTCAATCTTCTAGTTCTTTTATCATGCGGATCAAAACAATTCTCAAACATCCGGCATGGATTTCCTTTTGGTGTTTCTTTCTCCACGAACTGTTTTATTGGTTTTTGAAAAATTCACTTCATGTTTTATGGATTAAAATGCAATAATTCAAATTACTATACTAAACGTAGCAACAATGTATACTTTGATTGAATTTAAAAATTTGGGTACCAGTGCTTTTCAAATAAACAAATGCACCGTATAATCATTGCATGAAAGCAAAAGTGCAGGGCAAGACTAGTTTGTGAGTCCAATTGCACAGTTTTTTTCTAACTATTTGCAGTTATTTAAGAATTTGACCCTATCACTAAACTTGTTACTAAACTCATCACAGTTAGGACTATGGACTATTCTTTGTCTTGCGGCTGCTAAACATTGGCTTGCCCACCAATTCGATATTTTCAATGCTTCCATGGCGTTATACACATGTGCATATATATTGCATCTTTCTCAACATTTTCAGTCCAAAGATTTGAACTGTAAATATTTTTTCTAAGTATCCAAGTCGCTCAATACAAACTTAGCATTTTCCTCAATCAAGGCAAATATGCCTGAGAAATTGAAGCAGTTAAGGGGAAACGCTTCTTTCTCGAGTCACACACTAAAGGCCCTTCACTGAAACTTGACCATATTGGAAAAACAACACTGAGTACTAACTATCCTTCGACAAACTGGTTGGTTGTATTACTGAAGGTCAAAGTGGGGTATATTATTCAATGAAAAAATTGCATCTTCAAGTTCGAATTAATGCATATATTATTAGTTTTTATTATTATTTTAGTGCCACTGCATTTTAACTTTTAGCCTTTAGGTCTTAGATCCAATGCTCCTTACTCGTTTGAATTTTGCATGAGAAGATGCAATTTTATTTGAACCAATACATATGCCTATATGTCTGTGTATCCTATATATTATTCGCATCAACAATAACAGTGTAGTTTCCAAACCAACATAGACTACATAGTTTTTTTTATAGCAGACAAGACTTCATATTTATATGGCAAAAGTTTTAACTTAAGAGGGGCGGAGGGTTTCACAGGACTAAGATTTGAGGAGTCGCGAGGAATAACAGGGGGGCCAAGACCCGGTCTGGGTGGTTTCCTTGGACAATAACACTCATCTATGATACAAAAGCAGCCACTTTCTGGAACCCCACAATCTTCCCCATCTTTCTTGCACTCTGAAATACCCTTTGCTTCACTATCCCTTGCAATGCCTACCAATATAATTAAAATAAGTTATCACTCATTTCCATTATACTTGGGAAAAGAACACAAATATTACCTCTAGCATTTTGAAATACAAAAAATTGATTAGTTTTTACCTTTTTCAAAAATATGACTAACTTTTTGCTATCCAATTTTTTACGATTGCAATTTATATTATTTCAAAATCTTTGTCCCGCCCCTACCCCACACTCGTCCAGCTACTTCTGGAAATTGATGCCGGGAAATTAACAGGAAAGTTTTGATGATTTTTTAGTTTTTTTTGTTTTCTTTTTGAAAATTCACTGGAAAAAGTAGTTGGAAATTTTTTTGAAGGTCACATTTCAAATGTATATTGATATGTTTCACATCGGCAATGATATAAAAATATGACAGCAATATCATGTTTTTATAATTTTATTACCTTGTTAGTCACATTTTTATAGTAGTTACTTTTGTGGAAATGAGCTTCAATTCAATCATATTTAAGGAAAATCATATTATAGGACTCCGTAAGTCCGTATTTGCTAGTGTTGGGGTGAGGAAGTTTATTTGACGGATTTTAACTTTTATAATAATAATAAAAGTTAAAAACAACTTTAGTACTCCGTATCTATTTTCTTAATATAATAAAAAAGCATAAAAGAGAACAATGGCAAACACTCCTTTTAAATTCTTGCTCTTAATATGCACCTTTTTCTATGTAAAAAATACTCCCTCCGTCTCATTTTACCTGTCCTACTTTCCTTTTTGGGTTCTCCCAAAATAAGTGTCTCCTTTCCTTTTTTGGAAAGAAATATGTGGTCTACACCATTTCACTTTATTATACTCAAATCTCAACCACAACTTTTATTTTTTCAACCACTTCGTTAATAACTGTGCCGAGTCAAACTAAGACACATAAAATGAGACGGAGGTAGTAGCATTTTACTTTTCATTGAGATCAATTTTGTCAAATGTTTTCCATTTCAATAAATATATTTTGACATTAAAGTTACATAATTAGCACCAAATGAGATTTATAATATTTTTAATTGGATTGAGATTTTTTATCTGATTTGGCGTGTTTAAATCTTATTCGCTTTGATTTGGCGTCTTTTACAATTGTCAAAGTGTAATCTCATCTGTTTAAATCTTGTCTAAAACCAATCCAACTATTTTTCCAAAAAAAAAACGAAAACCAATCCAACTAATAACATTCTTAATACAAAGCTTATTTGTGGCACACTGGCACCGAATCTTCTTGGGCCTCTCAATATTTTTTCACAAAGTTATGAGACCGTTTGGCAACACTGTTTTTCGTTTTATCAGACTTATCAATCAACTTTTTCACCAAACACGTAACTTTTACTTTCGCGCGTTGAATTGTGTAATAAGCAGAAAAAGTAAGGCTGGAGTTACTTTTCTGGCTGTATTGGCTGAAGTTACTGAGATGACCATTTTAGCTATTTTCACATTTTTTTTATTATTATTAAAATATATTTTATAAATAATTTTTTCTTAAATCAGCAGAATCAGCCAATGCAGCCACTTCAGCCAGAACTTCATAAATTTCAGCAGAATCAGTCAAAACAGCCGATTTTCATGCTACCAAACGGGCTCTACATATTTATGAGTCTTGTGACCATATCGTTCTTATTGAATAGCTATTTTGTTTTTACGGGCAATGGGATGATTGATTACGGTTTTATACATGTCCGCTCCATTATCTGCTTCATACCCGCCCCGATTATTTTTAGTTATATTTTTATATATTTTTTTCTATAATTATTTGTCCCACAACCATTAAAATATGAGATTTTTCTCTTTCCATTGTGCATATATAGACATAAATAATAGATTTACAACTATAATGTATGAATGAAAGTTTATAATAAATTTTAATAGCCATTTTTTATTATTATCCGATTTTTTTTTTGTGATTAATTATTTTTCAGATTAAGTATTTTTAGGTTGTTTCCTTTCTCGTCTTGTAGTTATACGAACCTTTAAAGTAACGTCTAAAGTCTAGAGTCTCTAGGCGATGTCATTTTTCACCTTTTAAAATATTATTTTTATATCAAAATTTTAATGACTCATTTAATAAAGCGGTTACTCGAAGTTTTACCCGTTATCCGTTAGGACGATTATGATTTGAAAAAACATTACCTATTAGATAATGGGGCGATTACGGGACGAGAATATAACCCAACGAGGCAGATACGATTGTGTATGTAAAACCTTCCCCAATCCTCCCCATTGTTATCCCTATATAAGATCACATTAAGTCGCATTAGGTTAGGACCGCAGCACTAACTTAACTTTTAATTTGGCAAAACTAACTTAACTTTTCTCTTTCGAAACGAAAACTCAACTTTTCTTATTTTTCATAGAATTGAAATATAAAATTAATCATGCTACATCGTAGCGGCTGCAAAAGATAGTCATTTTACTGACGACTTGTTCTCTTCAATTCAAATTATCCACCAATATTACAAGGACAATATCTAATGGGACATAATTTCAATAATCTTTGTATGATGTGAAATAACGAGATTTATCACCAATCTAGTTCACTATTTCAATATTGAAATTTGTTACCAATTCAATCTCATGGATTAGGATTATATATTTGATTTTGGCACGCTCAATACTCAATAGGAGTATGTTAAAAATAATTTTTTCTTAAATCAGCAGAATCAATCAATGCAGCCACTTCAGTCATAACTTCATAAATTTCAGCAGAATCAATCGAATCAACCGATTTTCATACTACCAGACGGGCTTATAGATTATACAACACAAGAAACTTTGAGACTATATAAAACGCCAAATAAAACAAGAAATATTTGACAGAATTAATTGTAAAAAAGAACTTATATAAGTAACAAGATATACTTACATTGCGCAATAAGAAAAAGAACGAAAACACACGACAAGATCCTGGAAGCCATTATATTGCGCTCTCTAGGTGTCGAAGATAGGTGTGGATATTATTATGTGTGAAATAACACTACATTTCCCATTTCACTAACTTTATATAACAAACAAAGATCAAAATTTGGTAATATATTATTTTGCGGGGAGCATTTAATATGTTGATTCGCAAAACGTACCATAATTTACCTCGGGACTAAGCTAATTACAATCAATAAGAAGATTTATTGCGATTATAACAATATAATTATAATTATTTAATTAAAAGGAATTAAGAATTCTCATGCTGACCTTGTCTTTCATTTGCTTTTTCAATTGTAAAAACAGTTGAAGTGCCATATTGCTTGATATTTTGTAAAATATCAAACAATGTTAATTGAAATAAGAAATAATTACATATTTATGACTAAAATAAAGATTGTTTACAAAAATATGATTAATGACTATAGTAGTAATGAAATCATAGTAATTTATGTTCAATTTTAAACTTAAGTTACCATAATACTACATGTAGTAACTAATAGTCATATTTGTGTAAATAAGTTTTATTTTAGCATTATTTTTGTAAAAAACTCCAAAACAAATAATTACAAAAATATAATTGAAATAAAGACTGTTTACAAAAATGTGACTAACTAGTGACTAGAGTAGTAATGAAATCATAGTAACTTATGTTCAATCTTTAAATTTAAGTTACTATGACGCTACGTTTAATAACTATTAGTCATATTTGTGTAAATAAATACGGAGTATTATTTTAGTATTATTTTTGTAAAAACCTTATTAAATACGTAGTATTAGACACACTAGTCAAATAATTTCAGGATAATGTGATCTGAGTTCAAAATATATGCGTTTGTGTGACATTTAAGTTACACAATTATTCATTTGATTCTGACTTTTTCAAAAAGAAATTAATGCATAATGAAACAACTTTAAATTATTCTAGCATCGATCAACACAAATAATATATGCACCACCTATATAAATAAGCTATATAATATTATTCTAAAAATGAATAATCGATCTCATACATACTATCGTAAAATTAAAAAGACTTATCGTGCCTTATGAACATTCTTGATAAACAAAAAGGGTAATTCAATTTTTTTCTGTTTAGATTCATACATTTAAACAAAGCATGAGTTATTTAAAAGTATTAGTGAATGTGTATTTTTCAAAAACCTTGTCTTTAATCAATTTGATAAAATTGAAACCTTTTTTTAAAGGAAAATTGAAACCTTTTATAATTAGGAGGATTTGCGATTTCTGTCCCCATAACTTTGATTGTATTCGTTATTAGTCCTCTAATTTTAATCAATTGCTTATTTGGTATTGTAACTAATTGATTGTTTTTGCAATTTAAGAACTTTTTTCACCGGTAAATACATTTTTGGCGAAAAATTGACGCTGGTGGCATATTTTCCAGCCAATCATATGTCGAAAAGTGTAATTTTAAGTGAAAAAGTTCTTAAATTATAAAGATATAATAATCACATGACCAAACTACAAGCAGGTAAATATGTAGGATTAATAAAGGGCACAAACGAAAGTGACAAGATCACAATTGTAAATCTCCCTTTTTATTACTAAATAATTTTCCTTTGGTTTGTCTTTCTTTGCCTATAATGTACTATACGTACATTAGGATTTTAGATTTTTATGTTCAGGAAAAAACATAATACACATTTTTTAGAATTTTATCATGTTTTAATTTTACTCATGCTTTGGGAATTTTCCCAAAATGAAACCACTAGATTTAGTTGTGTCATGATTGATCAACAAACGTAATGCAAAAAAAGTGTGTTTAAAATGAAATCATCTACATTACTACATATAGATCAAGCAACTCCAAGTGTTCCTCCAAACGCTTCAGTGAGCTAGCTAGATAAAGGAGATCAAATCATCAGTTCAATGAAGCGTTTAAAGGAACTCTAGGGGAAACCTGATGATGAACTGAATGCATGTAGCCTTTTGCAGATTGATTCACTCACTTCAGTCCTTTGCTGAAGCAATATAATGAAGAGAGCTACACACACACATATATCTTGATGGTTGCAGTATGTGATACTTCAAGCCAAGCCTGTGTATATATAGCATTTTCTCTAAAGAGAGAGAATAGAAAATATTTAGCATTTCTGAGTCCATAAATCAATCCTTATTACAAGTATTTTTATTTTGTAATGTCTTTACTTTAGCAAGCACTTAAGGTCAATAAAAGCATATTTTCGTCCTAGCCTATGATTGAAAGCTAGCTTAACTGTATTTTTACCCAAGTACAAACTTGAAAATGTGTAATGGTAAAATACATAGTGCTAGGTGATATCACACGAAATTGTCTTAAATATGAGTAAAAACGTTCTACAATTCCCGAAATAGAAGTAATTAACTATTGCCATGTTTTAGCAATATCATACTTTTCTTTTTGGAACAGAAGCTTGCCTCTATTCATATCATAAGTTTCAGAATCATTACATCATCAATCAAAGGAAAAACAAATCTGACACCAACTAAACTCCAACATACAACTACTACTGTAAACCCTATGATCGGACTTAGAGACGGTCACCCCTGAAAAAGCAACATGAATCGCTAACCATGCAGCAGGCTTGACATAACCATCCCTCTTCCAATAGATCCAAACATACTCAATGATATAAAGAAAGGCTAAAAGGAGGAGGACGAAACATGAAGAAAACTAAATAAGCAAAATAAATATCTTGAACCCTAGCACCTCGTTCAACCCCTGGCGGTGGTTCAGGAGAAGGCCGAACCATCACTATGATTGTTGACACAAACAAGGCATGGCTCCCGTCCGTCGCTCGATTGATTCCCTGACGAGCAACCTCCGTCTGTCCCACAACTTCAGCCCCTCTGGACGCCTCCCTTTCTCCCTCCCTTGGCTCCCGCAACTCCTTCTCCATCGGCCGCCACATCACGCCTAGCGATATTCCTGCGATCAATTTCCTTCTCTGCTAAACTAATCATCGCACCAAAGGACGACTAAAACTAACGCCACACACAAGGCGGCAAAAACTGGAAACCCTTATTTAAGCTAGGGAGACGGCCGCAGGACGATTTAGGGTTAGCAGTATCATACTTTAAACATGGGATTATTTTCTATACTGCCAATAATTACTCTTATTTAGTGAATAAAAACATGACAAACATATTTTGAAATTTCAAAACGCTTTTACTCATATTTCGCGAATTTTCCCTATTTCTGTGTCAAAAATGATCTTTGTACCCACTCTTATACCCACTTTTGTACCCACTTACGTTTGTCTGTGCACAAACAAAATATTGTCTATGAACCGGGTTCACAGAAAAAAAACTTCCACAAACATGGTGGGTATAAGGTGACTATAAGAGTGTGTACATCAAGCATTGTTGTTTCTGTGTAGACAGTATAAATGTGTAATATAGTCCGCATTTTCTCTCTCCCAATTTCACTGGCATCTACCGGTAATAATCAAGCCCACATATCAGGCCAGGTACAAACTACAATGACAACTGTTAAAGTTTCAATATTTTTTATTCTCTAACGGGAAAGTAGGAAACTAGGAAAGCCCCATCAACTTTGATGTCCCCAAAAGGTATGCTAGACCTATAATGCAATCTATACTTCACTATTGTGTCGTATCCACGTATTGGATAGTTATACGCATTGATACACGAACAAATATATATTGGGTATGTGTTCATAATTTAATAAAAAAATTGGAATTAATTATGTAATTATATATACTTGATACTTCTATTACATGCATTCATAGACGAATAAGCGTATCTCAGGATTAGCCATACTTTAAGAAAACCCCTAGGAATTGTCAATACCTTAATAAAAATTGGGCAATTGCAAAATGTAGGGGGTTGCAAATATATAGTCCCTTAAAACAAAATACGAGTATTTTTTTTTGTTACTTTTAGGCAAAGTATGTTTAATCATTTACTGTTTGTTTATTTTTTGTTCAAGTATTTCAGGATACTGGTGTAGAAACATAATCAAATTAAGATAAACTGGTTTCAGTTGATGACTTCATTCTGCCCGAAATTCTGTCCAGGTTCATGCTAGACATTTAAATAATGTTGAGTTGTCTTTTTGCCCATTTTTGGCATGGTGGCAACTCTACGGAAGAGGAGGGTAAAAAGTGGATGTGATGGAAAACGGACAGATTTTTTCGAGGTAGTGGAATCACGTACTATGTAATGTAAGTAGGACATTGAGCTAAAACTTTAGTTGGGTGAGTGGTGGGAAAATTGAAATATTAATCAATGGTCGAAACTCGTAACGACCGTGTGGAGGTTATAGCTTCTACATGCTGATCTGGATCTCTGGTGCGCATAGATACAAGGTTTACTATCATTGAGTATTTTGAGCCGACTGACACTGTGACTTACATCCTCCCAAAAGTCTTATCGGGTCGGGACGTGGGGCTCTTGGGGTTGGGAAAAGCTTTCAACAATTTGCAATAGGTGTAGGAGTGTATTGTATACGAATTGGGATGAATTTTTTTAATTCATACTTTTAAAAAAGTTTATAGTCTTTGAAATCCATTGACTTTTTAAGTTCATAGATTTGCAAGGTTTTGTTTTTCCGGAGGGGTTTAACACCTGCGGTCGGCAGTTTTTTCCAGCTACTGGGTTTCACAGACGAGGACGCCGAAATAGGGCAATGAGCTTGCGACAGACTTTGGTGATTTCAATGGTGAATCTTGATGAGCGGTACTACAAATTGACTGTGGAGGATGAAGAGGAGGCTCTGGTGCTCGAAGATGCGACCAATGGTGCAGAGGGCATAAGGTTATAGACGGATTTTTCGGTGGTCAGAATTCTCTTCACCGAAAAAGAAATTCGGAAGAAAGATTTAGCTTTACCCATACTGCAACAGCTCGTCCTCCTCTGAAACCACCTCCCTGCCATGAACCAATTTGGGAGAAATTTTTATTCTTGCATTATTCTTTCTTTAGTAGTGCTTGCTTTTTACTCCGTATTATAATTCGAGTAGGTATGATTTAAGTATTTTAATTTTTGAAGAACTTTTGATAGATGATGCTTCATTTTCGATCATTTTAATTTTTGAAGAACTTTTGATAGATGATGCTTCATTTTTAAGTATTTTAATTTTTGAAGAACTTTTGAAGAACTTTTAAGTATATTGATTCTACCGTTTGAATGTGTAGTCTCTGACACATATTCCAAAAGCTCACTATTTTTTTGCTTGAAAATATGATGGAATAAAGTAAAACGACTCACTAAACTGTTCGCGCTTCTTTGTTATGAAGCAGCGGTCAATCTTTGCAATTTGGACTCGATTTTCACTATGAGTCATTCGGATACAGCCTATGTACTTTAGTATAGGGGTAACGGGTAAAGCTGCGTACATCCGCCCCCTACCCCACCGTAAGTGGGAGCCTTTGCGGCACTGGAGTAATGATGATGATGATGTTGTATAGTTTTCAATGTGTGGACTGTGGAGTTTTTTCTATAAACTTTAATGTGGATTCTCTAAAATTGGAAATATGAATTCTTTATGTCCCCTCCGACACTCCCACCATATTATTTTGTTTGACATGTACAAATTGTGGAATCCTCTATTCTTTGATGATGCAATATTTGAACAATGTAAATAATACTCCCTCCATCTCATTTAAAGGTTCTCGTCCACTATTCTTCAGTCAACGTGAATTGTTCTTAATTTTTTACTTAATATATTCAACTTTTATCAAATTTAATTTTTCTTGATTAGATATTATAAAACTTTTAATGTAAAGTCCGAATATGTAAATGTTATTTACTACAAATAATCCTATTAATGACAGGGGTCAATTAACTTTATGGCCAATCAAACACCGTAAACCGCGTGAGAACTTCTAAGTGGGACGGAAGGAGTTTCAGTTATATAATTGTATATACAATTATACAAACAACTGGCATTGATTATGCATAACAATCGTATACAAAAATCAAGAGTTTTTTCCCGAATAAGGGTAGTTTTCAATCTTATTTCCCAAAACAAACGGGGTAGTTTTAAACTTATTTCCCAAATAAGGGTACTTTTGCCTCGTCATCCGCCATGTCAGCACAATTGCCATGTCCACCTATGCCCAGTCAGCAAGACGGCCACGTCACTTATTCCACGCCATCCATCGTCGCTCCCATATCATCATCTAATATATGTGTGCTAAAAATGCTATAAAAAACATGGGTGGAGGGAATTGAACCCGTGACCTAAAACACGCAACATAAGTCCCAAACCGCTAGGTCAACTCATTCACTTGTTACATATGTTCCCTTAGAGCTATTTTTACAATACAAGTGTTAAGTACTGAAACGCGCAAATTTAACTCATGTATTACTCTTTTTTTGAAAACTACATTACTTCTTCCTCAGGTAGTTGAACCATAATAATTTCAGATAATCAATTAAAAATAAATACATAATTATAATATACTAAAACTTAATTTTGGATGTGAAATTAAAAATTAAAAATAATTCATCACTAAATAAAATAAATGTAAATAAGTGTCATGCTATGACCAAGCTCACACCAAATTTAAAAACAAAACTTATATTATTAATGTAAATAAAGTGTCAAAAATTATGTATTTATTTATACACATACTTTTTATATGTGTATTTATTCATATATTTATTTAGGAGTAATTTGAGTTTGCACCTTATATTATTGTCTAAATTGGAGTTTGCACCCCATTTTTAAAAATCTTTGTTTTTGCACCCAACCCCAAATGGAAAGACGAAAATGACTCTCCATTAACAATTTTATTGGCCTTCAACATATTCATAATCGAGCGCATTTTTGGCTTTTCAAATGGGGTTGGGGTGCAAAAACAAAGATTTTTTAAAAACGGGGTGCAAAGTCAAATTTAGATAATAATATGGGGTGCAAACTCAAATTACCCCATTTATTTATGCATTAATGTTTATTTTATTTATTTATTTATTTATTTATTTATTTATTTATTTATTTATTTATTTATTTATTTATTTATTTATTTATTTATTTATTTATTTATTTATTTATTTATTTATTTATTTATTTATTTATTTATTTATTTATTTATTTATTTATTTATTTATTTATTTATTTATTTATTTATTTATTTATTTATTTATTTATTTATTTATTTATTTATTTATTTATTTATTTATTTATTTATTTCTAATTTACTTGGCCTGATTTAATAATTTACTAAAATCATTAGTAACTTAGTAAATAAGTTACTATGATACTAATTTACTCAAAAAAGAATTTGATATAATTTATTAAAAATATTACTAACATAAAAATATTGAAAATTTAACTACGAAAAATTATGTGTGTTGTCTCAGTCTGGCTCGGGATCAACTCAATTCTTAAAAAAGTTCTTACAAAAGTGTTATAGTTCTTTCAAAAAATAATGTATATGTACAAATAAAAAGTGGAAAATAAATAAATGAATAAGGAATAAATAAATAAAAAAAATAAGTAAGTAAATAAGCAAGTAAATAGATAAATAAATATGTAAATAAAGAATAAATATATAAATAAATAGACACTTTATTTAAATTAATAATAACTCTTTTTTAATTTGGTGTGAGCTTGGGCATAGCATTATTTACATTTATTTTATTTAGTGTTGAAGTATTTTTAATTTTTTATTTCACATCCAAAATTAAGTTTTAGTATATTACAATTAGGTATTTATTTTTAACTGATTATCTGAGATTATTAAAGTTTAATTACTTGATGAAGAAGTAATGTAGTTTTTAAAAAAAAAGAGTAATGCATGAGTTAAATTTGCGTGTTTCAGAACTTAACACGTGTATAGTAAACATAGTTCTAAGGGAGAATTTGGGGGTGTTTGGAACTGATTCTGCTTCTGCTTCTTTTTTAAAAGCAGAAGCAGAATCAGAATCAGTTTCCAGAAGCTGGTACCTCCCAGCTTCTAAAAAAACTGATTCTGAGAGTAAATTTGAGCTCCAGAAGTGCTTCTGGAATTTCACCCAAACACTCCAGCTTCTGCTTCTGCTCCCTGAAGGAGCAGAATCAGTTTTGAGAATCAGATCCAAACACCCCCTTTGTAACAAGTGAATGAGTTGGCCTAGCGGTTTGGGACTTATGTTGTGTATTTTAGGTCACGGGTTCAATTCCCCCCACCCACGTTTTTTATAACATTTTTTAGCACACATATATTAGATGATGATATGGGAGAGACAATGGATGACGTAGACTAAGTGACGTGGTCGTCTTGCTGACCGGGCATAGTTGGACATGGCGATTGTGCTGACATGGCGGATGACGAGGCAAAAGTACCCTTATTTGGGAAATAAGTTTAAAACTACCCCGTTTTGGGAAATAAGATTGAAAACTACCCTTATTTGGGAGGTAAATCACCAAACATCGAAGTTTTTCCTATTATAGTTATTCATAAGCATGTGAAGTACTGGCTTTTCATTTGAGAAATTGAGAGACACAGGTTTACTCAACAGAACAAGACATCCTTTACCCATATAAAATTCTTCAAACTTTAACAATCACTGCATGCTGATGACTGATCTATTACAGTATTACGTCGTACTTCATACCTACTCTAGCTATTCACAGATGAAAGTAATATAAAAACCAAAAAGAAAAGCAAGCTTAATATGAATATAAGCTCGCTAATACTGTAAATATACAAGGGAAAGTCTCTATCTCAGCCTCACCTAATCACCTTACTGCTGATGACTTTAGCAATGATGAAGGCAGCGGCTGCTTCTGTGTCCGATGACTAGAAGGGCGTTGAGCATCAGGCCTAGAGCTTCGGGAAGAAGCCTTAGGAGCTTGAAGCTCCTCGAGTGCAGCCAAAACCTCGGACATGGTTGGCCTGAGCTTAGGCTCGAGGCTTAAGCACTGCATGGCAAGGCTGGCAGCAGTGTATGCTGCTTTCAGAGGGTACTGCCCCTCTAGTTTTGTGTCCATCATACGAAATACTTTCCTCTTGTCTCCCAAATACGGTTGTGCCCAGTCCACGAGGTTTTGCTCCACTCCAACCTTCGTCTTATCAACTGCACTGCGCCCGGACAGCAGTTCAAGCAAAACAACTCCAAAGCTGTATACATCACTCTTTGAACTTAACCTGCCTGTTGATTGGAAAGTGTTTAGTCGTGGTCATAGCAAGAACTTTGATACATAACGGTATGGTTTCAGGATGACAACATTTCACTCCTATTTAGAGGAAGGAAAGCATAGCATTCCTATTTATTAGGGAAAACACAGAAAACTTTACTCCTATTTAGGGGAAATATCGAAAACTTTAATCATATTTTGGGAAAACATAGAAAACTCTACTCCTTTTTAGGGAAAACACTCGCATATTACACCTATAGAAATTCCTCCAAGGGAGAATTATTAGGGAAAAAGACCAACGCAGGCAAAACTGAAGCAGATAATATAAACCAAATACGTATGTACTAGAGTTAAGGTGACATTTACGGACTTTACATGTGAATACACAAATTGACAAAAGCGGTATAGTAATGGGATGAAAAAGAAGAAGAGCTAACCTGTTGCTACATACTCTGGGGCAGCATATCCATGTGTACCCACTACTTGAGTCGATACATGAGTACGACCACCAGTAGGACCTGCCTTTGCCAAACCAAAATCAGACAACTTTGCATTGAAATCCTGCATTTTAAGGAACAAAGAGACATTCTAATTAAACTCTAGCGAAGAGAAAGTTTACATTTCAGCAAGTATTTAAGTTTGAATAATAGGAGGGGTCTCAATTTAAGAAACAACATACCACATCTAAGAGAATATTTGAAGCTTTAAAATCCCTATATATAACTTGCTCTTTAGCATCATGCAGGAATGCAAGGCCTCTAGCCGCGCCAATAGCAACTTTGATCCTTGTAGCCCAATCAAGGGGTTGTGGTCCCCCTGAAATCCAAATATTTCAAAGTCCTTATATATATGATTATACAGTCCATTATTTTACATGATGGATTGGACACTTTTTTATTCTTACTCGAATAGATTGCTCATTTATGTTAAATATTGATAACATATTAAGATTGTTCGCATCTTAAGACAATGGATGAATAATGGCCAACATACTTCTGAATAGATGATTTTCCAAGCTGCCTTTGGGTAAGAACTCATACACCAATAGTCGATGGTCACCTTGATAGCAATAGCCGATAAGCTTAACCAGGTTCGGATGGTGAAGTTGCCCGAGATAATTAACTTCAGTCTGCAATGCCGTTGCTAGTAAGGTAAAAACAGGGGGCAAAGAAAAGAAAATGCTGTTAACTAACTCACTGAATTATATATTGGAGGAAAAAGAAGCATACCAGCCACTCCTTGTGACCTTGAAAACCTTCAGGCTTTAATCTCTTCACAGCAACAACCATGCCGAAACCAGGTTTCACAGCGGTAAGGGTATGTTCATCAATCCATCCTTTGAAAACGTAACCAAATCCTCCCTCTCCGAGAAGACTGTCGGGTCTAAAGTTTCTGGTTGCATTCTTCAATTCATTGAATTGGAAGGATTTAACCGTGGGTGAGAACAATATTTCATTTTCAGAACGTGGGGCCAGTATGATATTATCAATCTTGCGGCTTTGCCTCCCATTTGGTGGAATACCTATGGAGGACACAGCGGAGGAGTTGCTTGTTTTATTGGTAGCAATTCTTGAGGGTTCAGAGGCTGGAAGAAAAAATATATAAAGACAAATATTAGGACTGAAAAGAATCCCATGTATCCAAAACCAGTGATGGAAACATGTGTGAATAATGGTGACCCCAAGTGGCGCTGATATGGACTTCCGAAACGGGTTATAAGTTATAACAAACTCCTATGGAAAGTTGCTTAGGATATATGATATGCAAATGGGTATGTAACTAGAAAAATAATAGACAGAGACAAAAATAAGCAAATACCTCTATGTTGGTTTCTATTTTTAGTTTTTCTTAGATTCAAGTGGCTTAACAAACCCTCTGTGGCCCCGCATGATGGTAATAACTAAACTTAAAGTCTGCCTCCTCGTTTTATAGCCTTAGTGCCTTACACTGTCAAATTAGCGTAAAAAGTCCTATGATGGTTTGTGATGTAACTTAACAATTACTACGTATTTATAGATACATTTAAAGATGTGTTTGTTGTGATAAACATTATAAATATGTATATCACTATGTGTATAAGGAGTATAGGGGTGTTTCTAACTTCTTTCCCATCACTAGTATGTAAGCTGATTGCCTGATTCCATCAACTACATTAGTTAATATTTGATAGACAATCAGATTAATCTCTTAGATGATCAGTCTTGAAATACAAATAATTATTGGTACCAAACGGGCCCCTGTATATCCAACTAACTGCTCTTTACTAAAACAGAAATAGAACCATGGATGCATAGCAGACGTCACTATACAAGATTCACATAGTTCCATCAAAACATTCTGAGAACTTTGGGATAGCATAATTCAGTTATTTCTATAAAAAGAAGTGTAGCAAAAGAATATTAAAGTTTTACATCAAAAGAATCAGCTTAATTTTGAAAACTGCAGTTTGCTTTTCCAGAGAATCACTTCAAGTGCTTCAATGAGAAAGCTCAAATAGGCACCAGAAATTTCCACTCATAGATCATAAAAATTTAAATAGATACACTATAAAAAAATAGGAAGGAAGAGGCTCCTCCAGGGCAGATCCGAAAATTGGAGTTGGATTGTGTTGCAAGAGAGATTATACCAGACTTAAAGTAGTAAGGCTTTTACCCCACCATAGATCCTCTCCTTAATTATCTCCACTGGCACTACCTACTCAAATATGGAAAAGCTTTCAGGCTTTTCGCCAAAACCATAAATACCCAGGAACCAAAATGATAACCAGGCCCTTCAGAATATCACCACATGCTCAAAGACTTGAACTTTAAGTCAATCAAGATCTGAACTTTATAAAATAAGCACCAGAAAAAGAAGAAAAGTCGAACCATATAACAAGGAGACTAATGCCAGAAATAAGTTTAGATCCATACAGACCATTTAAAAATGTTAATAGACAGAAATCAAGACATAAAAGAGAGTGAGACAAAATACAAATAAAAGAACAGAGAAATATACCAACCAGAGAGGGTATTGGAGCTCAAAGAGGCATCAACTTTAGCTGAAGTACGCACACAGTTGCCCATTATAGCACAGCAGCCAAGAAAATCAAATCTTCAAAAACTCAAAAGTCTTTGCTATAAAGAGAAAATGCAAAGATGGAAATTAAGAATGGAAGTTTTCGTATGATATACAGTACTGGGTGGTATGTTCTTTTGTAATGAACTGATATGAGCCAAAAGTATCTTTCCTCTGGTCTACGCGTTCACATCTGACTTGCTTCTTCCTTTCCTATTCTGGTTGAAAATTTTCTTTTGTTAAGGGGCCCAGAAAGTGACAAAATGCTGTCCTTGGCCAAAAGGAGGAGATCAATTTTTTATATTTTCCCAATGGCCATGTTCACAGAATCATATCATCGCCCCCGCCTTTCTGACAAGTCAAACAAGGTATACTAGACCGGTAATGCTTGATGTAGATGGATATGGAGTAATATTGTTGTGCAACAAAAACAAATCAAATTTTATTGGGAAAACTATTAGGTGCTCGAACTTTCATAACAAGGTCAAATAAGTCTTTATATAGGAGACTCTGTCAGGCCATCGTGACATGGGACGGTTTCCGGTGGAATTTTTTGATGAAAAATTTTGAGCATCTTATTCATCAAGTCTAGTTTACTCATATCAAATTTAAGCTAAAACTTCAATCGGGAACGTATTCAAATTAATTCTTGAAGATAACTGCTCATTTAACTGTACAGTTATCTTCAAGAATTAATTTGAATGTGTTCCCGATTGAAGTATTTAACTGTACTACCACTATTTTGCTATTATAACGGTACTGGTGTTGCTATTATTATTGTTACTACTATTGCTACTATTGGTGTTACTAATGCTTCTACTACTATTGTCGCTGCTACTCTTGTGTAGGGGTGCTCGCACTTTAGAACTTAGCCGGAACTAGAACCAAACCGCCGGTTCAGGGTTTCAAATTTCGGGAAACCGGAACAGAAATCGCATAATACCCATTACAAAATCGGCGCCTCTGATTTTATTTGTATCTCTTGGGAATTAAGCTTTGATTGATCTTTTTAAAATAAATTAATAAAAGGATTCCTTAAATTTTTTTTAGGAGAGCTAATATCTGTCATTGTTGTAATGAAGTACAATAATAAGATAGTTAATAGCCAATTAGTTTTTCTACTAAGTTCCTAAGTAGTTTAGGGTTTAGGGTTTGGGGTTTGGGGTTTGGGGTTTTGGGGTTTGGGGTTTGGGGTTTCGGGTTTGGGGTTTGGGGTAACACATTCAAATTAATTCTTGAATGTGTTCCCGATTTAACTGAAATTTGAATGTATTTCAACAATTGTGGTAACACTAGAAGCAACAAGAAGAGGAGGAGGAGGAGCAACAACAACAATAGTAGTAGCACCAGAAGTAGCAGTTGTGGCAGTAGTAGTAGGAGTACGAGTATTAATAGTAGTAGTAGTAGCGGCAGCAACAACAACAACAACAACCACAGTAGCAACATGATTAGAAGTAGTAGTATAAGTAGTAGTAGTAGTAGAAGAAGAAGAAGAAGTAGCGGTAACAATGGTAGTAGTAATAGTAGTAATAGTTGCAGCAGCAACAACAATAGTCGTAGAAGAAACGGTAGTAGCAATAGTAGTATCAAAAATCACAAGCCGTAATAATATTGACCCATCTACCATCAAAACTCATTCGGAGATTATTACGTAGAAATGCCCAATCAACTCGGTCATCGGCTTTGCTCATATCTGATTTTAAAGCTACAAGAGCTTCCTTTCCATAGCCTTTTCTCTTAAGAAAATGTTGAGTTTCAAAAGACACAATGATATTATCCACTATAGATCTCCCCCGTAATGAAGACACTTTGATTTTATCCCACCACAGAAACTAAAATTCCATTTAAATGATTGGCCATAACCTTTGAAAAAAATTATTGTGCAATGTGATTTCCATCGTTGAATCTTACATGAGACCTGCAACAATGGAATCTAGGCAGAAAGAAAGAGAAGAAAGTAATCCTGAGAAGGAAGAAGTCTTATTCGAAGAATCAGAGAGAGTTGTTATTCATTGATCGTAGTCTTACAAATGATGAGTTATCTGTTATATATATAGAAGCACTTCTAACTAACTCTAACAAAGTTGTTATATACAGCCTGTCATTATTATTACTTAATAGCTAAAGAAATGAAATTAGTTAGCGAATTAAGTTATCTCAATATCCCCCCCTCAAGCTGGATTCAGGGTGGGAAATACTGAAGCCCAAGCTTGGAAGAAAGGATTTTATGTTGTTGAGCTCCCAGTGGTTTGGTCATGATGTCTGCAATCTGCATATGAGAGGATATATGTTGAGTTGTAAGAAAACCTTCCAGCAACTTATCTCGTACATAATGGCAATCAATCTTCAAATGCTTGGTTTTATCATGAAACACAGGATTTGCTGCAATGTATTGAGCTGCTCTATTATCACAGTGAAGTGGAATAGGTAATGGGATATCAATCCTGAGATCTTTAAGAAGCTCATGTAACCAAACCATTTCACTAGCTGTATATGACATACTTCTGTACTCAGATTCCGCAGTACTCTTGCTGACAGTTTTCTGCTTCTTTGTTTTCCAAGAAACTAAAGAATCTCCCAGGAAAATGCAATAACCACTGAGAGATCTACATGAGAATTGACATTGCCCCCAATCAGCATCTGTAAATGCTGTTAATTTCATTGTAGAAGCAGCAGGGTAAAACAATCCAACGTTGATAGTTCCTTTTAGATATTTCACAATATGAAGAACAGCTTGAAAATGTGGTAATCTAGGTTGAGATAGGAATTGACTTAGATGTTGGACTGAATATGAAATATCAGGTCTTGTGACATTAAGGTAGAGTAATCTTCCAATGATTCTTCTACATACTTCAGGCTGTTCCAACAAGTCACCTTGATCAATGCTCAATTTCAAACCTCTAGGTAAAGGAAATTCAGTTTCCTGGCAATTTTCCATTTTCAGATCTTTGAGAATATCAACTATGTATTTCCTCTGATTCAATAGAATACCAGTTTGATTTCTAGCAATTTCAATTCCCAAAAAATATCTGGCTTCACCAAGATCTTTAATAGTAAATGTATTATCTAGTCCTTGCTTCAGTTCTTGAATTTCTTGAGGACAATTTCCAGTAATTAAAAGATCATCAACATAGATCAAAATGATCAAGAATGTATGAGACTGATCTTTATATCTAGTGAATAAAGAATAATCTTGTTTGGACTGAACAAAATTAAGGCTCTTAAGATACTTGGTGATTTCAACATTCCACTGTCTTGAGGCTTGTTTAAGACCATATAATGATCTTTTTAGTTTGCAAACTTGACCAGGAGTAGCTTGTGCATATCCTTGAGGAGGTTTCATGTATACTTCTTCTTCTATAAAACCATGTAAAAAAGCATTGTTAATATCCAACTGATGTAGTGACCAGTGTTTAGATGCTGCCAATGCTATTAAAGTCCTGACAGTAGTGAACTTAGCAACTGGTGAAAAAGTGTGCTTGTAATCCTTGTCTTTGACCTGTCTAAAGCCTTTAGCAACTAGCCTGGCTTTAAATCGTTCAACTGAACCATCTGGTTTGAATTTAATCTTGTAAACCCATTTAGAGTCAATAGCCTTTTTTCCTGGAGGTAAAGAAGTAAGTTCCCAGGTACCATTATCTTCTAGGGCTTCTAACTCCTTTTTCATTGCTAAATTCCATCTTTCATCAATAGCTGCTTGTTGATATGAGTGCGGTTCAAATTCAGTTATCACATTTGCTAGGGAGGAAACATATTCTGAATCAAAATCTTTTAATTCTTGAATAAGTTGGACATGAAATGATGATGATGTTGCAGACTGTTGAATTGGCAATTTCATGGGACAATGATAATCTTGGAGTTTTACTGAAAGATGTTTTTGTCTGGTGGATTTCCTGAGGGTGGTTTCAGGTTGGGTGGGAGCATTAGTGGATTCTGACATTCCATGGATTGAGACACCTTCAAGTCCTGTTAAGGAATCAGTAGTGTGTGTATTAGATTGAACAATCTGTTGAGAAGAGACGGGATCAATCATGTGTTCTGTGGATGTGTCATTCAAACTGGATGATGTAGTTTTATATGGAAATATTTCTTCTTTGAATATAACATCTCTGCTGACCAGAACTTGATGAGAATCTAGGTCATAAAGCTTGTATCCTTTCTGACCAAATGGATAACCAATGAAAATGCATCTTCTTGCTTTTGCAGAAAACTTATCTGTATGAGTAATTGGCATACTAGCATAGCATAATGTGCCAAATACTCTGAGCTCATCATATGTAGGTTTCTCTTTGAATAATATCTCAAATGGAGTTTTCCAGTTTAGCACAGTAGATGGCATTTTATTGATTAGGTAGGTGGCGGTTAGGATACAATCTCCCCAGAATTTTGCTGAGACCCCAGAATGAATCTTTAGTGCCCTGGCTGTTTCAACTAGATGTCTGTGTTTTCTCTCCACTCTGCCATTCTGTTGGGGCCTTCCTACTACACTTCTTTGATGAACAATGCCTTTTGCTTTAAAAAATTCAGAACATTGTTGTTGAAAGAATTCTGTCCCATTATCTGTCCTTATGGATTTGATAGTTGTTGAAAACTGATTTTCAACATATGCAGTAAAATCTCTAATCAAAGAAGGCACTTGTTGTTTGTTCTGAATTAAGAAAGTCCAGGTGCATCTAGAATGATCATCCAAAACTGTGAGGAAGTATTTAGCTCCATTTATGGCAGAAACTTTGTAAGGGCCCCATAGATCCATATGCACAAGATTAAAAATACATGGAGCATGAGAAATACTTTTATTGAATGGTAACATGTGATGTTTAGCAAGCATACATGTTTCACAAAAGAATTTCTTTATTTCAGAAGAGCTTGTTCCCAGAACATGTCTCAACTTGTCACTAGAGGTATGACCTAGTCTAGCATGTAACAAGCTAATTTCCTTTGAGCAATTACAGGAAATATTGGAAACAGTAGAAATGTTACTACATTTATTGATATCTAAGCACATGCTATGAGTAGGTATCCTGTGAGATATAGAACCAAAGCTAACAAACTGTCTGAGCCAGTAAAGATCACCAGATCTTCGAGCTGTAGCTAACACTTCATTACTTGAACGGTCCTGGAAAATACATTCAGTAGATGTAAAAATGACATGCATATTTGATGTTTCAACAACTCTTCCAACCGATAATAAATTCTGATGAAAATCTGGGATAATCAGAACATTTGTCAGGGTAATAGCTGCATTGATCTTTATTTTTCCAATTTGAGTTACTGTTTTGGTTGTGCCATCTGGTAAACCTACTAAAATAGGTTTTGAAAGAGTTCTAACATCATATAATTTGTCAGCCTGTGAAGTCATGTGATCTGAAGCACCTGTATCTACAATCCAGTCTCTAGGACTATTTTTATTCACAGCTAAGTAAGCTTTATGGCAAATGATTGTACCTGCAAAATTTGCTGAGGAAGTAGAGGCTGTAGTAGGGAATTTGGTGATTGAAGAATTCTGATCTGTCATAGCCTTGAGGACTTGCTGAACAACATTGTTGACAATACCTTTCATCATTTGTGGATCCAAATCATGATGATGTATATCATCAGAAGAGGTAAAACTTTTCTGACGTGTAATTCTTTCTTCCATGAAATCAGAAGTTTCTTCAAGTGGAGTAAGTTCTTCTTCTTCTTCATACTGTAAAACATCAGCATTTGCAGCTCTTCTAAAACCAGAGTTCCTTTGATTGTTATTGGTTTTGCCAGGCCTATAACCTTGGCCAAAAATTAGGTTATTTTCTTGATGTCTTTTGTAAGTATAGCAGATATCTTTGACATGTCCTCGTTTGCCACAATATGAGCAATCTTGAAGTTTATAGCAATCCTCTTGAATGTGTCCTTTTTGATGACAATAGGAGCATTGTTTGGAACCTTTTAACTCAATTTCAGCATTGTATCTAGGTTTCTTCCAATCATTTTGCCTATAGTCAGATTGTTTAGCCGCATAGGCATTTGCTTCTGATAAAACATCCACAGCATCAGAAATCTGTTTTTGGCGTTCAATTTTTTGTAATAGACCTAAGGCCTTGTTGACAAGAGGTAGAGGATCCATGGATAGAACATTTGTTTTAACATTCTCATATCCACTATTAAGTCCCATCAGCATTTGTATGAGTTTACCATTGTTTTCCCTTTCAAGAAGCCTTTTCAACAATGAACATGTGCAGTTGTCCAACGCACCACAAGTACACAAAGGAATAGGATCTAAAGTATCAATACTTTCCCAAGTTCGTTTCATTTGGCCATAATATTCAATCAATGGTTTATTTTCTTGAGAAATGGAGCTTAAATCTTTTCTGAGTTGATATATTTCAAGAGCATTTGTTTGACCATACCTTTCCTGTAGCTCTTTCCAGAGATCTCTTGCAGAAGAGATGTAATTGACAGTATCTTTGATATTTTGTTCAATCGAGTTCTTCAGCCAGCTTGTAACAATAATGTCGCATCTTATCCACTGATGATATGTTCTGTCCTTTTTGTCAGGTTTAGCAACAGTTCCATCAACAAAGCCATCTTTGTTTTTTGAGATTAGCGCGAGATAGGCTTCACGTTTCCAGTAGATGTAGTTTTGATCTGTCAACTTCGTACTGATCAAGATCAAATTAGGTTGATCTGATGGAGAAAGATAAAGCGGATCATTCAGGAATTCATAATTCTGTGAATTTTGATCTGAAGTAGGCATGATGAATTATAGATTGGAGAAGAAGATAATGCGGAAGCTTATGGAAATCGTCAGGATCTTAATGCGGAGGCTCTGATACCATGTGCAATGTGATTTCCATCGTTGAATCTTACATGAGACCTGCAACAATGGAATCTAGGCAGAAAGAAAGAGAAGAAAGTAATCCTGAGAAGGAAGAAGTCTTATTCGAAGAATCAGAGAGAGTTGTTATTCATTGATCGTAGTCTTACAAATGATGAGTTATCTGTTATATATATAGAAGCACTTCTAACTAACTCTAACAAAGTTGTTATATACAGCCTGTCATTATTATTACTTAATAGCTAAAGAAATGAAATTAGTTAGCGAATTAAGTTATCTCAATAATTATACACTACGACATTCCATAGAGTTAGAGGACTCTAATCTCCCATATTCTCCGATTTATCCTTCTTGGATATTAACACAATATTTGCCCCTAGTAATTCTAAGGGCAAAATGGGCAGTCAAAGGGTGAATAGGGATTTTTCTTAAAATTTGAGTAATTGAAAGTAGAAATTTTGTAGCAATGGAGTGAATAATTTTTTGGATATTTTATTAAACTCATTTTATTCAATTATTTATATTGAATTTATTTATTAATTAATCAATATATTTATTTATTTATTCATTTATTTATTAGTTACATATTAATTACTCCATCAATCCTACATAATCCGCATTCTTTATTGGCCCGTCTCTAAATCATCCCATTTTTCCTTTTAAAGAAAAGACCATGTAGTTGATGTTATTTTTCTCCTCTATATAAATCATATGAACACTTTTCTTCTTCTTCATAATTAGTGTACCTAGGGGATTGATATGGGACGGATGGAGTTTTTTATTATTATAATATATAAGCATCCGGAAATCTAAATATAATTTATTATGGAAGTGTTTGGAAAAATTAAAGAAAGTGTTTTTCGGCTTTTAGCTTAAACAAAGTTGAAATGAGGGTTTTCAAGTGACAATTTCTTTTTAAATTAAGCACTTATAAAAGCTACAAGTTGAAAGCATGTGGAGGGTGCTTTAAAGTGTTATTCACTTTTTCTATTACACAAAAAACACTTATTTTTACCAAACATTATAAACTTTTACTTTTTTGCATTATATATTTTTATGAAACAATACTAACTTTTACTATTAAACACTTTCTCCAAAATCACTTTAAAGAATCATCTTTTTAAAGTAGAAGCAATCGCAAACACACCCTACACAAAATTGATTTTCCTTGGTACTTGCTTACATAAACTCAAACATTAGAAATCAACTCTCATGAATCACAAGTATTTTTCTTTTGGATGCAAACATGCCCAGAGTATCAGTTCATAGATAGTCACTTCATCTAGTAACTTCTCGTTTATGTCTTTAATTAGTTTGAAGTTTGGACTGATGGTAGATTTGAATGTTCCTGGTCAAGCTTCTAGATTTTCACAGATATGAAACTATCGAGATTCTTTAATGACTTTAAAAGCGTGTTTAGTTAGATGTATTTATCCTTAACGTGAAAGTTAAGAAAAGAAACTCAAAATAACAAATTTGAGTTTCAATGCATTGGACTTGTTCATGAAGATGCTTAATTGGGTGATGGAAAGAGGGAATTTGCAAATGAGCTTTACTCTAGCATATCCTGATAACTGTTCCTTGTTAGTTCTTTTACATACAACATATGAACATAGTAACATACTGTCATAGTGCCATTTGATCTGAGTTTCTAACCTTAGAGAGTTTCAAGATACTCTCAAAACTGGCTAATTGGTGTTTCCAAAATGCTATTTGTACACAGCAAAATGTACACGCCATTTTACACGCCGGTCAAATTATTGTCTATACACAGACAATTTGACTGGCGTTTTGTGAAGAGAACCGGTTTTCGCACAAACAAAAAAATGGTTGTGTCACACAAAAGAAATTCTTGTCTGTAAAACAATGGCTAGTTAGAGCAAATCAGCCTTCAAATTCATGTTAGTTTTTTAGTGTAGACAGACAGCTCATTCTAGGTAAAGTTTGATTCATGTTTATAAGTTCATCAGATAGGTGGACACTTCAGCCTATCAGTCTCAGTTGTCCCAACCCCGACCCGCCCCTATTCATAGAAAAGTATTTTTGTGTAATTTTATTACACAGCATAAAATATTATCTTTAACTTCACATCATTTGTACATAGAAATTCTGGTTTGGTGTTTCCACTCACCGAATAAAGATTACAACAAAACCGCTTCTTCTGTGGCTGTCGTGTATGGATGTCCAAGAAAATGGCTTCAAAGGTCAAGTGCATATGTTATGGAGTGGAATCTTGAAGATTCTGCAGATGAGCAACCAAACAGTACTGAACTTCGACTCATCATTCCAGAAACTGCAATCCTCCCTTCTCGAGAAAACTCTAGATCACCCACGACCCAGACCAGTGTTGTCAATCCCAGATAGCGGAGCGGAGCGACTAACCCCAAAAATGCTATAGCGGTATAGCGGATAGAGGGATGACCGCTATTTAGGCTACTTTTAAATATAATACATAAGTAATAAGTAATTACTGGAAGCATATATAATACATTACATAAACATTTCAAATTCAAAAAGTATGATAAATGCCAATGAAGCTTTCAAACATCTCAAGTCTTAACATTCATAAATCCTAAATTACTTGGACATGTAACGGTTGTCTTGTCGTTTAAATTCTAAATTACTTAGACATGTATATGTCATTTAGAATCCTGTGGGCTTAAACAATGTGGGCTTAAACAAGGCAGTGGCAGTAGACTACTAGACTACATGCTTAACGAGAAGAAGAAAAGAAGACTTTAGCAAAGAAAAGTTTGATCTTCTTGTAGAAGATGTTGCGGCACAAGTAAAAGATGAAGCAGCGATTCTACAGAGGCGAAGTGGAAACTAGCGAAGAGCAGTCATCAAAAGGTTGTTGTCGTTGAAGGAGAAGTCATCGCAGTCTTCCCAGAGCAAAAACAGCGAGATACGGAGTTCAAAAGATGGGCCGTTTGTAAGGTTTTGGTCTGCGGAGAAGTCATCGCAGTCTTCCTTATGGTTAATAATTTATATTAAAAAGACTAATTTACCCTTCAACCTCAGCCCTAAAAAAATTATACGCAGATAACGATTGAAGACATCAAACCCAGAAATAGCGCCGCTATAGCGTCCGCCTTTACTACAATCGTGCGACCGCTATTGCGGCCGCCATAGCCGCTTCACCCAAACGCAACGCTAGAGGTCATCTTGTAGCGCCAGACCAGTCTGCCGCTCCGCACCACCGCTATAGCGCGCGATAGCGCCGCTATTAACTTCACTGACCCAGACATAAACTTCTCCAACCCATCTGTCCAGTTTTTGGAACAGATACATTTAGAATACCATAAAATCAAAGCGAGTCGATTCCGGTTATATTTGGAAATAATTGGAACCGAAACTGAAAAAATGGCAATAGTTTCATTTCTTTACTCATCCATTTCAGTTTTGGAACTCAGTTCACTCATACTTGTGATCCCGCTCTCAAGTCATACCAAAAAAGACATGAAGTTCAGTTGTACTTGGCAAGGACTGAGTCGAAGAAAATGAAAAACGTGACAATTTTGTAGAATTATTGGAAAAGTAATGACCACACTTTTTGTTTTGATGGAAACAGGATGGATTTTTAAGAACTTGCTTTAGTGAAATAGGATGACTATTTAATAACTTTGGAGAGATGAATAGGGAATATAGATAGTAATGTTCTCAAGATTCATCCACCCTCAGGCCCTCAACAATATGTTGTCATTACTATGCAGTTTCTTGACATAGAACTTGATACACAAATAAGAATCAACTCTCACTAGCCTTAACCAAGATCTTTGTCTAGGCTATGATTTCAACTGAAACCCGACCTACCCCTTAAAGCATTCATATTAATGGTGTCAAATTTTTTGCCCATAAATGAGACATCAATCAAATAACTTATAGTTCCTTTCAGAACATTGATCAATCGATGTCACATTCTTATTTAGATTACGTCGCATATCTCACCCAAGAACTTTTATTTGCCTTTTTCTTTTGTTTTATTGTGCTAAACGGGTGTTGTTTTAGAATGGGTATCGAGTGTATGTTCCAAAAGTGAAACTTCACACCCACCATTATGAATGTCCTTAAGAGGAGGAACATTTAAAACAAACAACTTCAAAATTAAGAAAAGAAAAACCTATACATCCCACGTTCATGGAAAAAAAGACAGAACTTTTATCTATCACAATTAGTAACAAGGAGCTGATATTAATTTACCGAGCAGAAGCAAAAGAAGACATAAGCTTCTCTGTCTGTTTCCCATTATTTATATATTCTTGCAAGACAAGATCCACTTCTTTAATCACCCCAAGCCTCCTGAACCAACGAGCCAATGTACCAGAAGCTTCTTCCCCAAGCATAACACCTCCCTTCTCCAAATCAATTAAGAGGCCTAGTGCCTCGTTTAGGTCATTCTCCTTTTCATATGCACCCAACATCAATGCCACACATTTTTCATTCGGTTCGATTCCTGCCATCCTCATATTTTGAAAAGCAATATAAGCCTCAGATAGTTGACCTGCCACAAGATAAGCATTCACCACTAACCCACAGATCTTTGCGTCCGGGATGACACCCGCTAATTGCAGCGCATTGAAAACACTTTCAGCTCCTTTTGTGTCGCCTGCCATGGAGTAGGCTCTCAACAGTGCTTTATAAACTTCACTTCCTGCGTAAATGTCTTTGTCCTCCATTTCCCTAACTAACCCCTCGGCTTTACTGAGCTCTCCAGCTCTAATGTAGGCCATAATCATTGACCCGTAGGATCTTCTGTCCAATGGGTGTCCAAGCAGCAGCAACTTTTCAAAGGTATCTTCTGCCAGCTTATGATTGCCAGCCTTGCTGTACATGTGAATTAGTGCTGTAAGCACCACCTGGTCATATATGAAGCCTTTGCTTTTCATGCTCAAAAGCATCTTTTCAGCTTCCGGAACAAGATTTTTTTTTGCATAGCATTGAATGATTTTAGTATAGTCACGAATATTGCATTCAAATGATTCCACTTCTAGGGCAAGCTCAGCCACCTACGAGATAGGCAAAAACATATTTGTTGAATTATTATAAGTCATTCCATTACAATCAAATATGGCGTATAAAAATACAAACCTACATATATGGTTAAGTCATACCACACCAGTCAAATATAAAGATATATAACAACACATAAAGCTAAAAATAATAGCACACAAAATGTTGAAAATGAAGTACTTCTTATAGGCATTGAATAAGCCACTTAAAGTAATTCAACAACAGTTACATATCATGATATGAAACCAACATACAAGCCTTCGGGCCAGTGTACCTATAAGGCTTAAGGATAAATCACAGATCCTATAATATTTAAACGAGCAAAACCAGCATCAAACTTATACTCAAGCCATATATCTGAGTATATCTCAAAAGATTTCATGTTAGGCCTACTTCAACGAGCCACCATCGTATATAAATATATAAACCAAATACCATCATATATTTTGATACAAACCAACGTCCAAGCGTTGAGTTACTCCCTCTACAGGGTTTGATAATCAATTATACACCAAAATAAAATGGAAAAACCATTATGAAATTTAAAATGAATTGAGTACAAACTTATATTGAGGAATCATAATTTTTTTTGGTGCTCAATGCTGCTTGGAAAGTAAATTTCAAAGGCTCACTTTTCTTAACTCGAACACTCAAATACCTATTCTACCTTCTATTATAAAAGGAAAACAATGTCTGGTTAATGCCTTTTACGGTTTATATCTGCAGACATGTGATAGAGGGGAAATAAGGTTTGGTTAATTTACAACATAAAAGAGCAGAATTGACAACTAAAAAAACAAACATCCATTGAATGGACAAATAAAAAATATACTGCTAGGCCAAACAGGAAAAACCTTCATACCTCAAGATACAATGGACTATTCAGCCTATCCAATTCTTTGAGAACTACTAGCCAGTCAGCTCTCTTGGGCTTCATACTTTTCACCCAGTCACCCAACAGTAGTGCTACACTGCCTCTTTCAGGTGAATAGCATATGAGTTGTTTCATTAAAGCCTTGCATCTATTTGTCATCTTTAGTGGCAGCTGAGAAAGTGTTTGTTTTTGTTTATTTGAAATATCAGGACCTATTTCAACCCATTGAAACTTTGATTTTTCTTCACTTTCAATTTCTCCCACTTTTTCGGCCCTGCTGATGGCCAAAACTGGCTGCAAGTCCAATTCTTTGTAATTGACATGAATTGGGCTGTTCGAAATGGAGGTTTCCCATAATCTGCCGCAGTGGAGTCTCGGGTAAAAATGGTTCAGTGCAAATACTGAATTTGAACATGAAAACGAATAATGAGAAGTTGAAGCCATACCCATCCAAGAAACTGCAGAGTGTAGACCCTAGGCGAGAATCAGAAAGGACACGAGAACTAGTTCATAATGAATAAGGGATTCTTGTCTAAACGAAACAGCATTTCTGCGAGGCACACAAATGGTCAATTTGATTCTTTTGATGAAGGATGAAACCTAATTTCTGGATGGATGATGACAAGAAGTCAAGAACAATTCACATTCTCGTTTCCAGAACAATTCACAAGTTATATTTGTTATGTTACAGATTTAGTGTGAAAAATCAAAGTTAAGAGCAAAACGTGATGAAGGAAAAAAAGGGAAAAGAGCAAAACGTGATGAAGGAAAAAAAGGGAAAAGGGGCAAATAAGCCCTCGAACTAACCAAAAAAGGTCAAATAAGCCCTTATATAGGAGGCTCTGTCCGGTCATCGTCGTTTGGGGAGGTTCCCGGTGGAATTTTTTGATGAAATTTTTTGATCATCTTCTCCATTAAGTCTAGTTTATTCATACCAAATTTCAGCTAAAAATTCAGCCGGGAAGACAGTCAAATGATTTTTTGACGATAACTGTGCAGTTAAACATCGCAATATATTTCAGAAACTCATTTGACTGCCTTCCCGGTTGAATTTTTAGCTGAAATTTGGTATGGATAAACTAGATTTAATGAAGAAGATTGTCACAAAATTTCATCAAAAATTTCCATCAAAAACCTCCCCAAACGACGATGGCCGGACAGAGCCTCCTAAATAAGGGCTTATTTGACCTTTTTTGGTTAGTTCGAGGACTTATTTGCCCCTTTTCCCGGAAAAAAAAGTACAATGTATTCAAATACCCCTAAATTTAGCATAAATTTTGTAGATGGCGCAAACGGATTCTCAATACAAGTTCTATCAACTTCTTTAGGGAAAAGATTTGGTGAAATATGGGCCGAATTTTCACTGAATCTGATTTGTTGAATATTGATCTTTCCTTCTTTCTCAAGATCTTGAGTAGAGAAAAACTTTGGTCATATGTGCTTTGTTCTAGCTCCTTTGATGCAGTCTTCTTTGGTCTGAGCTATACACGCAGTGTTGTCTTTATAGATCAAAGTAGGTTGAAATGTAATAAGATTCATGCTGCATTCATTTTGCATGTTTTGAATCATAGATCGCAGCCACACACATTTTCTCCCAATTTCATATAATGCAATTAACTAAAAATGATTCAATGATGTAGCTATCAATGTCTGATTCATATATCTCCATAAGTAAATACGTATTCGGCTTGTGATTTCGCCTTTTGAGGATCTTATAGGTAGTCTTCATATCCTGTTAAAATGGCTTTTGCATAGTTGTGGTAGAATAATCCGAGATCAACTGTTCCACGGAGATAATATAATACTCCCTCCGTCCCATTGGACTTTGCCAACTTTCCCTTTTTGGTCGTGCAAAAAAACTTTGTCACTTTCCTATAAAAGTAACTAATTTGTGGTTCTGCACATTTCTCTCTCCTCTGCACAAATCTCAACCACACAGTTTTTATTATTCTTATTTCTCACCTACTTTGCACTTGGCAAAGTCCACCGAGACGGAGGTAGTATGTGTTCGATCCCATTCCAATGACGCCTTATTGGACATGAACTGTACCTAGCTAATAAATTTACAGAAAATGCAATATCTGATCTAGTATTATTAGCCAAATACATTAAAATTCCAATAGCACTTAGGTATGGTACTTTGGGGCTGAGTATTTCTTCGTTGTTTTCTCAGGGATGAAATGGATCATCGTGTATGTTGAGAGAAGAGACCCCCATGAAATTCGCGGGAGAAGTTGAGAGCGTCTCTCTCTAGCCATTCACGGCTAGACTCTTCCCCTCACCGGATTTTCTCAGGTCGGCACCACCACTTACAGTGGCCACCGCCGTCGGGCCTCAAGTTCATCTTTGGAACTCTAGGGGTTGTCTATGTTCATGACGGTTTAATGTATGGATTTGGGGATGCCTGCTTTGCTTTGGGCGAAGCATATCTAAGGGTTGACAAAGCTAGAAATCGGAGGAGGTGACTGCCTTGGGGCCTGTCTTGCCAGTTTACTAACCAAACGATGGTTTTCGTGGTACGTTTCCCTTTCTTTCCCTTGCCGCTCTACAACCCGGGTGAAAACCTCTAGCGTCGCAGCTTCTCTGTCTATGGACACGACGTTGGGTTTGGGTTGAGATTTAAGCTTTGGACGATGCACGGGTGGTGGGTCACGTCGGTGGTTGATAAGGTTTTTTATCCTGAGGGTGATTTGGGACCTACCGGAGTTCGGAGCTGCCATGTTCTCCAGCGGGTTTCATCTTTTGGGTGGTGGCCGTCTCTTCGTGGCAGCACAGGGTGAAGGGGTTCTGGTGCAGATTTCACGGTGCCTCCACTTTTCACTACGCGGTACAACCCCTATGCTTGGCCAAGGCTTAGGAGGTGGAGTCGTAGTCACCGGAGTTCGGAGTTTGATGCCCTGACCTGCTTTTATTCCGGTAGTCGCTGAATAGGATTTTAGTCTCAGGTTGGCTTCCCTTCTCCGACTACTAGTTATGTTCTATCCCTGAAGTCTGGTTCGTGGTTTGATTCTTGTTTGACTTTTTGGATTGAACTGCTTTGACTGTGGATGGCTTCCTATACCGGTTACATTTGGTTCGATATTAGGACCCACCGGAACCGAATAATGGATTGGTTGATTGTGGCGGTTTGGTTTTGGGTCGTCACCGGGATGTCGCCGGTTTGCCATCACCATTGAAGGGATAAAGGTGGGTCTTGGTTGAGCATTGCTTTGCCGGCTACTGCCCATCGATGCCGTTGGGGGTCACCGGGGACTAACGAGGATGGGAGGTGGAGGGTGGAGTATTGGTATGGCAGGGTTCTTCTCCGGTTAGTTACATTGCTATGCTTCTCCGGGTACCAGACTGCTTGGTGGACACCGGCACTGGGTTGGGTGGTTGGGGGTGATTAGGGCGGCGTTTGACCGTTGGATAGCTGGCTGGTCAGAGATTGGCCAGGCTGTCACCTAAGCTACGGCGCATATGGGTTAGCGATGCTAGGCTGGAGATTGGGCTGATCGGTCGAAACCCTAGCTCTTGGCCCGTTCGTTGTGCTGGGAATTCCGTGAATTACTTGATGCCTGGATTGGGCTTTGGTTTTGTGCGGGCCTAGTGATGGACCTTCACTAGTTTGGATCTAGAACTACATTTGACTTGGTGATCTGTTGACTGCCTGCTTTGCAAGGTGCTGGGCTGCTAGAGCTTTGGAAAATGGGTGACGGGCCTTAACTGATTTGGATCCCATGGAACAATGTGGATGGCAAGCAGTTTATTTTGAACTATTGATTTGTTTTTATACTAAGCCGGGGCGTCTCCCGTGATAGTTTGGACTTGTGGGATGTTTTGGACGTTTTTAAATTCTCTCCTACCCCTTGCCGCAAGTTTGGGGGGGGGGGGTGAACGTTAGATACTATTTTTGCCTAGTTTAGCTAGCTTAGATAGTTTTTGATACATTGTATTATGTTATTTTTGGGTGATTTTGATATATACTTACCTTTCATCCAAAAAAAGAGAAGGGACCACCATTGGTGAAGTAAAAAGACGAGATTTGTCCATATAGAACCTGTTTAAAACTTTCTCGGTGTAATTGGATTGATAAATAAAAATTTCACTCTTCAAATGCTCAATTTGAAGCCCGAGACAAAATTTGGTTTTCTCAAGATCCTTTCACTTCAAATTCTCTCATAAGGTTTTTTTGCAGTATTTTCTATTTCAATGGGAGTTTCAATAATGTTTAAATCATCGACATACACTGCAATTATGAAAAATCCTGAGTTTGATCACCGACGAAAGCACATGGACTATTTGGATCATTTTTGTATCCTTCTATAGGAAGATATTCACTAAGATGATTATATCACAGTCATCCAGATTGTTTTAGTCCGTACAATGACTTTGGTAATTTAATAGAAAACATGTCTCGAACTTTCGAGTTATAAGCTTGTACGCATTTTAAATCCACCAGGAACTTTCATATATAAATGTCTGTATTGTGTGAACCTTATAAATATGAAGTCAACACATCCATTCGGCGCATTTGTAGCCTTTTGAATATAGACATGCCAATGAGAAATCTTAATGTAGTTACATCAACTACTGCAGAATAAGTTTCTTTATAATCAATTCTCGGCATTTGAGAAAAACCTTGGGCAACAAGTCGGGCTTGATATCTTACTGTTTCATTTTTGTCATTGTGTTTGTGCACAAATACTCATTTAAAAATCATTGGTTTACGCCATTTGGCGTATGGACTATTGGTCCAAAAACATCGCATTTTTCAAGCAATTTTAGTTCTGCCTAAATTGCTTCATTCCATTTCGGCCAATCGTGTAATCTCCAGAGGCTCATTGTCATTGCTTTTGTTCATGACACTCGTGGTAACGTCATAGACAAATATCTCCATAATAGCGACATATTTTTTATTCTATTGCATTCTAGTAGAAACATAGTTTAATGAAATTTCATAATGATCAACGTTTCTATCATTATCTGGAATATCTTCGTTTTCTATGCCAGGATTTTCAAATGGTTCATTTTCTTGTTCAGAAGGATGGACATCTTTGGCATCATAGATCAATTCATGTCTTTTAATTTCTCTTGAGTTTATGTCTTTTGAATCAAGTGGTATGTCTCGCTTTTAGCGTATAGAAGAATCATTTGCAAGAGATTTTTCGGAATTCTCTACTGGAATTTTGATTCTAGAAGGGGCATTGGTAACAGGATTATGTGACATTTTCACTTTCTTTGAATCTGTGAATGCATTAGGCAACTAATTTGCAACATTTGTAAATGGATTATCTTTTACACTTCTTGCTCACAAATATTTGTTCTTGAGTCAAAATGTGATAATCCTGTTACATTCTATGTTATCTTTTTCGAACTTGGATCTATTTTATTATTTTCTCCTCCCAAGGTCGGGAATATTGTCTCATTGAAATGACACTCTGTAAACCGTGCAATGAATAAGTCATGAGTCATCGGTTCAAGATATTTATTATTGAGGGAGATTCAAATCCAACATCAATTCCCAACCTTGTTTGAGAATCTATTTTAGTATGATGAGGTGGAGCAATACGTACATAAATAGTACAACCAAATATCTTTATGTGTGCTAAGTTTAGCTCCTCACTACAAAAAAACACGGGCGTAGTCACGGATTTAGTCTCGGACTACAGTGTAAAAATTCCGTGACTAAAAAGGTTAGTCACGGTCATCCGCCGTGACTAAATCCGTGTCTTAATTGGCGTGACTAAATGAAGTCACCGCCACATAACCGTGACTAAATTTAGTCACGGATTAGTCACGGTCAAGGACCGTGACTATTTTCATGCCGGAAACCCCACTCCGACGTGTTAGTCACGGCTTGTGACCGTGACTATAATTTTTTTAAAAAAAATAAATATTAGTCACGGCTGTGGGCCGTGACTAATTTTTCAAATTTTCAAAATTTTCAAAAGACCGCCCGCGGGTGTAATCTAAATTTTTGAAATTAGTCACGGTTGTCGACCGTGACTAAGCTTTTTTTTTTAAAAAAAATAATGTTTTTTTTATTAAAAACAAATAATAATTTCGAATTAACTGTAGTCACGGATAAGGCCGTGACTACTATTTTTGTTTTTTTTTAAAAAAAATTCCATTTTTTTTTAAAGTTGTTTTTAAAAATTACTTTTTAATACGTATTTTTACAAACTAAATTTAAAAATGTTATTCTAATTTTTATCCATGTTTTTATACTATTGAATTATTGAAAATATTATTCTAATTTTTTAAATTTAAAATTACATTTTAAAGAGTAAGGACATACAACAAACTTAATAAATATTGTGACAAACTTTTAAATGTTTTGACAAACAACAAAGTACAAATGTATGATGATTACATGTCCCTTCGTGGGACTCCATTATGAAAAAAATTAGGATTTTCTTCTTCTTCTTCATCATCATCATCAACAAGAAACTCATCTGGGTTCACGGGGGGGTCTTCGGGGTCAGGTCGGGTTCCTCCTCGGGGTGCTCCTCGGGGTCCTCCTCGGGGTGCTCCTCGGGCTCCATGGCTCGGTGTGCCACTACCTCCTCTGGATGACCTCGCAAAATCAAAGGACATAGATCCGAAATTCGGGGAGATCATAGGCATGCCACCATATCCGGAGTTGGGGAAAAATCCCATACCGCCCATGTGCGAAACTTGAGGAGTTTGCTCAGGGTGGAATACGTACGGGGAAGGAAAAGGCTGTTGCGGAGGCTGGAATCCGGCACGCATGTACCGTTCCATCCCCTCCAACCGGGCTTTTGTGGCCTCATCTGCTTTCCGCTGCTCCTCCCATCTCCGTTCGTGCTCCTCCAGTTCACGCTGCAGTGTAGCAATACGAGGATCTTCTCCCCGCCTTGACCGAGAAGAGGAAGCGCCGGTGCTTCGATCATACAAAATCCGTTGCCCCTCGGCCCCCAAGCACGGAACCCGGCCCTTGTAAACCCCGGCCGCCTCAATGGCCGCCTCATCATCCGCATCGGAATCGAGGTCGTCTTCCTGGGTCAAGCCTCGTGCCGCACGCTGCCTGTCAACGGATTCGTTGTACTTCGTCTGCATTTTCAAAAAATATTTTTTAAATGCTACATGCTTAGATTTGATATGTTACTAAATAACAAAATATGATGCTACATACTTCGAAGTCAGCGAGGCGGGGTGGCAGATCGGCTTCAGATTCCTCGCCGTGCTTCGTCCAGCAATGCTTGACGAGCCGGAGAACACCAACCCTCTTCTTCTCAGGACCAGCCTAAATGGTGTGAACAAGACTTAAGTAAATTTTTTATAATGAAGGATTGTGATGGTGTAAGGTTTTTTGAATAGCACTTACAAGAGTTTCTTTATGGGCATTCTGAGATTTGCGACCCCCGTGCCACTGCATCTCCAAGGCCTTCTCGGACATCCGGTTTTTCTTACCGGATTCACTTCTGGCCAAGAATTTCGGATCAGAAGACCAGTGGCGACAAAGGTTGGACCACACTTCATCCGAAACCCATTTAGGCTTTTTCGAACTTTTTCGCGCACGTTTAAAAGTGGCGCGAAGCCAGGTCGAAATCCTAGCATTGTAGGCTTTAAGAATATCGGCACCGTTTGCGTGAGTCCAACGATAGCGAGCCTTTATTAAAACAAATTGGATTAATTAATCAGTAGGTATATATTAGGCCAATACAATCAGGGAGGGAACATTCATTTATTTTTACCTTGAACAGGTTCCACCATAGTTCGCGAACCTTGGGGTCAACATCCGAGTATGTGGCCCAAGTGCCAAGAAAGTGTCCTCCGATTATGCTTTTGATGCCTTTGAACACTTCTTCGTCACTTAAAAAAATTAATAGTATTTATTTATATAAGATTTGGTTAGATTATTTAACATTATATAAAATTATTGAAAATAAGGTTTCTTCATAACTACTTACAAAAGAACTTCTGCAGGGGTCACCCAAACAGCTCCTTCGTTGTTGCGCTCCGCTTCGGACATGGGCGCATAGTTAGGGTGGGGAGCCGAGGTCGATTGTTCGTTGCTCATCTAAAATATATTAATTTATTTTGTTTTTTGTTAGAACGCTTATAATAGAAGATCAAATTTTTATGTAAGTATTGTCTATTGTCAATGTATATAACATATTAAACTGGGTATAAGTTTAATATCAGGTTCCAATAATTGCTAATAAACAAATCCTATAATTATTAATGAGTTGACACAGTCGACCAAAGAATCAACCGGTTGGAGCTCATCAATGAGTTGATCCAGTCGATTCATTGATAAACTCCATCCTGACGATTCTTCAGGCTACGCCTTGAACCATGGATGGGCTACATCACATGTAGCGACATAATGTCAGTACATGCGTTTGGGAGAGTCCATCGATGACTCAAGCCGTAGCCAGAAGAATCCACAGATTAGAGCTTATCTAAGAATTGACTAGGTCAACTCATTGACAAGCTCCAACTGATCGATTCTTCGATCGACTGGGTCAACTCATTGATAAATTATAGGATGAGTTTATTAGAAATTATTGAACACTCATATTAAACTTATACACAGTTTATTAAATTTTTATAGGGAAAAATAATAAAAATATCCCAAACTTTGAAGGGATGTGACAAGAGCACCACAAACTTTCATATGTAATTTAAATATCCCAAACTTTATATAAAGTTTGGGGTGTTTAAATTACTTATGCAAGTTTGGGGTGCTTACCTCACACCCTTTCAAAGTTTGGGGTATATTTATTATTTTTCACTATAAAAATTTATACAAGTATTATCATAAATTGCCCTTGGAGGTAACATGAGGGGTCCATATTTTTTCATAATAAGTTCTTCTATATGAGGGGTCCATATTTTTTCATAATAAGTTCTTCTATAGCATATTAAACTATCTATTAGTTTAATATGAGGGGTCCATATTTTTTCACAATAAGTTCTTCTATAATTTGGCAATAAATTGCCCTTGGAGGTAACATGTTAAACTTTTTGCAAAGTTTACATGAGAGGAGATCATTTATTTATGTTTTAGATATATCATTTTAAAATAAATTTAAAACAGTTTGTTAAATCAAGTTTTACAAAAAACTATTTTTAAAAATAATCTGTTTAATAAAAGAGTTTTTAAAACAGTTGTTATTAAAACAGTTTTTATTAAAACAGTTTTTATAAAAACAGTTACTATAAATACAGTTTTTATAAAAACACTTTTTATTAAAACAGTTTTTTATAAAAACTGTTTTTTACAAAAATCTGTTTAATAAAACATTTTATATAAAACAGTTTATATATATCAATTTTTGTAAAAACAGTTTTTTTAGATAAATTATAAAAACAGTTTATATTAAAACAGTTTGTATAAAAACAGTTTTTATTGAAACAGTTTTTATTAAAACTATTTTTTACAAAAATCTGTTTAATAAAACAGTTTTTAATTAACAGTTTTTATAAAAACAGTTTTTTTTAGATTAATTATAAAAACATTTTATATAAAAACAGTTTGTATAAAAACAGTTTTTATAAACACAGTTTTTATAAAAACAGTTTTTATAAAAACACTTTTTATTAAAACAGTTTTTATAAAAACTGTTTTTTACAAAAATCTGTTTAATAAAACAGTTTTTAATTAACTGTTTTTATAAAACAGTTTTTATAAAAACAGATTTTTTTAGATAAATTATAAAAACAGTTTATATAAAAACAGTTTGTATAAAAACAGTTTTTGGAAAAACAGTTTATCTAAAAACAGTTTATAATATAAAAAATAAAAATAATTTTTTATGCTTATACTATTATAAAAAACAGTGTTTCGTCCAGTTTTTTTCGGGATTAAATTTAAATGTTTAATATTTTGTTAATGGATATTACGGAAATTATATTTAAACGTGTTAAACTATTTTTGGAAGTTTAACACGAGGGGCTATTTATTTAAACAGTTTTTTTTTAAATATTAACCTAAATTAAATATTTTCGGAAATTAAATTTAAAGTAGTGCATATGTATAGAGAGGCATGCAAATCAAACACTAAACATATATGTTAAACATGATACTAATTGTATAAGCACGCATTAGTTCGAAAATATATTAATCATGCATATGAACATATATTAAACATAAAATAATCTACATTTGAGCATATATTAATCATGCATACGAAACATATAAAACGAAATTATCATGCAAAACTACAAATCATGCATATAATAAATCATACATACAACTTTTGAAGATTACAAAATGATATGAAACTAAAAATCATGCATCTTATCATGCATTTGAGTATACAATCATGCATTTTTGGAATTTTAATCAAATATTACAAAATAAGATGAACAGAACACATAACCTTGACTGAAGAAGGGCCGACGGAAGAAGGTGGACGAAGGCGGCCGGAGGACGACGGCGGAAGGCTAGACGGTGACGGCGGACGGCTAGGCGGCGACGGCTAGGCGGCGACGGCTAGGCGGCGACGGCGGCACTATCTAAACTGGAAGAGAGGGAAGAGAGAAGGAAGAGGAAGTTAGGGTTTGGGAGTTTGGGTGCGTAGGTTTTTAAAAAAAAACGCTAAGTGTTTGTTTTATATAATTTTTTAGTCACGGTCATAGTCACGGTCAGGACCGTGACTAAACCCTTCGTAATTGACGATGTCAGCGAGGCGGTCAGAGCCGCTTTAACCGGAATAGTAACGGTCAAAGCCGTGACTATAACCGTGACTGTTTTTAAAATTTGAAAGTAGTCACGGTCATAATCACGGCAATGACCGTGACTATTGTGGTCAGCGCCCCTCTGACCGTTGGCCCTGACTTCGGCATTTACGAAGGGTGTAGTCACGGTCCTGACCGTGACTACAACCGTGACTATTAAATTTATAATTTCATTTTCTTGCCACCCAAGCTTTTTATGCTAAAAAATGACTAATAAAGAACCAATTGACTGAGATATGATGCGTGCAAGAATGTGTCGTCTGAAACTATGTACACAACTTATTGAACCGAAAAATGAATAAGGTGTTGTTCTGTTCGTCTTTGTGTTAGTTATTACTTATTGTTTATTCTTATTTTATTCAAATCAGATCAGATCAGAAAAATTCAGACATGATTTATTAATAATAATTATTATTATTATTATTATTCTTATTATTATTATTATATCGTTATAATAATATTAATTGTGTTTATATTACTATTATAATATTATAAATAATGTTAATATAATTATTAACATTATTATTATTATTATTATTATTATTATTATTATTATTGTAATTATATGAATAACTATTAATACCATCGTAATTGTAGTGTGGACTGTGGAGTATTAAATAAACTGCTTTGAATTTATGTGGTATAGAACAGATTAAGGAGTAATTATTTGACAAACAATAATGATGAAAGAAATTATCAAATATGCTTGGAGAAATTATATCACAAAATTGAAATTACAACAGCACAATTACTCGCTGTCAGAATCGTTATTTTCTACATATATAGTGTCTTCTTCTGTATCTGAACCGTCTATCCATTCACCTTCTTCCTGATATTGAGCATTTTGTTGTGCTACATACATTTCCTCAATTTCGCGCTCAGATGGAATGGTTAGGTCCGGAAGGTGCGTTTCTGGCATGACTTCAACACGTCCGCCATTTGGATCACTTAATTGGACGTTATAGTTGACCGTCTCAACAATAGGCGGAGGTTGGAAAAATTGTTGCTGAAAAGCATCTAGATCAACGTCCTTGTGTTGAGTTTGTGATTTTATTTTGTTCGGACGGACAGGACATGCACACACCCAAGGATTCTGTGTCCGCCTTGTTGAAGGATATTCTGCATAATAAATCTGCGCTGCTTGTTGGGCGAGTATGAAAGGCTCATTTTTCGGGTACACACGAGAGTGATTGACGTCAATCATATTATACTTCGGATTTTTGCGCACGCCACGTGTGGGGTCGACCCATGTGCAACGGAACAGAACGCATGTCAATTTTTTCGCACCAGAAGGCATCTCAAGTTCAGAATCTCCTGCAGGACACCAAAAAAATTGGTTTCCGAGTTATCATAACCGATGGTCGGGACACATAACCCGCTGTTCGTTGTTGGTCGGCCCTCTCTGTAATCGGCTGTGTGATATGTGTAACCGTTTATCACATATTGCCGCCACACTTTGGCACTGGCACCTGGGCCCCACGCTAATGATACTAACAAAGGGTCGACAATCCCACGACTATTGATCTGTAAATATAAATTTCTACCCGGGCCGTAAGAAAACGTCGAACCCGGTTATAAATTTCTTCACCGGTCAATCTCGGGGGTGGGCTCTCTCGTACCGCTCTGCCTCTAATGAAAGACTTCTTGTCCTTTCGATATCGGTGCCTTTCCGGGAGAAACTTGCGGTGACAATCAAAGTAACTTCCTTTTTTGCTGTAACTGAGCCAGTTGGCACTTGATTTCTCCATGCATATCGGACATCCCATCAGACCGTGTGTGCTCCATCCCGAAAGCATGCCATAGGCAGGGAAGTCGCTAATGGTCCAAATGATGGCAGCTTTCATGATAAACATTTTATATGATGAAACATCATAAGTTGGTGTCCCAACGGCCCACAGTTCTTTCATCTCCTCAATAAGGGGTTGAAGATAAATGTCTATCTTTCGCCCAGGATCCTTGGAACCCGGACAAATTAAAGACAAAAAGATGAAATGACTTTTCATGCACATGTCGGGAGGGAGATTGTAAGGAGTTAACATGACCGGCCAACATGAATAGTTCTTGCCAAACCTGCCAAAAGGAGCAAATCCATCTGAGCACAATCCCAGCCGCACATTTCGTGGCTCTATAGCAAACTGAGGATGACAGCGGTCAAAGTGTCTCCAGGCTTCACAGTCCGAAGGGTGAGCCATCATACCCTCGTTGGTTTCGTGCTCAACATGCCATGTCATGTGTTTCGCAGTAGCAGTCGAAGCGTACATCCTTTGCAGTCGAGGAGCTATTGGGAGGTAATACAGTTTAGACAGTGCAGACCTATGTCGTGGTTTCTTTTTACCTTGCCGAACAGGTTTGTATCTGTCTCCACCACAGAACTTGCAGAACTCAAGTGCCTCATCCTCCTTCCAGAACAACATACATCCTTCCGGGCACACATCAATTTCAACACAAGGTAGCCCCAACTTAGACATTAACTGCTTAATGTGGTAATATGAATCGGGAAGGGTATGATCTCGCGGTAGCATCCCTCCTACTGACTGCAAGACTCTATTCATGCAAGTTTCAGGGAGACTGTATTCGGCTTTTATGTTCATGAACTCAGTAACAGCGGATAGCTGAGAGTATCCCTCACAATCAGCATACAGAGGTTGGTCGGCAGCTTTTAGAACATCCTGAAATCTCTCAGCCAAACCTTCATCCACATAAGGTTGATAAAATGTCGGATTTTCATCCGCATCTGGTTGATACGAGGTTGAGGCTTCAGGGTGGTCGTTAGGTGGTTGTGGGGGGTTCAACTGAGACGGTACACCGTATGCGTCATATACCATTTGTTGGTCCCACCTCATTTCAGCACGGTCTCCCCACGCACTCATCTCTGGAGGGACGTAACGAGACGAACCTACCGTTTGTGGTATAACAGATGGATCCAAAGGTTCGCCGTGAGAAGTCCAATTATAATAATTGGGAACAAAACCGACCGCGTACAAATCATACCCAACTTCGTGTGGGTCTTTAAATTTGAGATTTTTACACTTTGAACATGGACATCTTATTTTATCACCACTCATATAAGCCGGATGTTCAAGTGCAAATTCAATAAATTCCCCGACTCCCTCGAGAAAATTTGATTGCATTCCGTACAATACCGCATCTTTATCATACATCCAACTTCTATTTTGTTTATACATTATGCCTGAATATTATAATAAAAAATTATATGAAATGCAATGCACACAATTTTAAGTAATTTATTTCACTAAATATAATCAACTAATTTTCACTAAATTAAATGAAATGCACAGAATTCACAACAATAATGCACAAAATATACGTCCCCTTATGCACAATAATGCACATAATTTCACTAAATTAAACATACGTTTAATTAAATTTAACTAATTCATTTAGTTAAATTTAACTAAATTTAACTACTTCATTCCGTCCCCTTTTAGTGCATCACTACGTATAAACCTACGTTTAGCTAACTAATTTAACTTAATTAACACATCAATAGCTACGTTCAAACTTAACCTACGTTTAGCAAACGAATTTGAATTAAATTATTTTTGTAAACCTACGTTTAAACCTACAATAAATTATTACGTTAATGACATTTAATCTTATTAGTAATACACAATTAACAATTCACTAAATTAAATAATATGACCAAATTCAACCCAATAATTTGAACATGTATATAAAGTCATTTGAATTAATAAGCAATACACAATTCACAATAACAATTCACAATTCACTTAATTAACACATTACTAACGTACGTTATTTGAACTAATTTCACTTAACATAAACATCATTACGTTTTAAACTACATTTAGCTAACTAATTTTAAATAAATTATTTTATAAACCTAAAAGTTTAACTAATTCTAATTTATGACATTACTACGCTTATAGTTAAAACATGTTGTTAATTAATTAACAACCTCACTAATTTAATAGTTTTAATAATTTAAATTGAACCAACTAATTCTAAATAAAAATTATAATTCAAATAACATACCTTATCTGCATAAACAGGGAAAATGATAGAAGATAGACTACATCCTTCGATCTTTCAAACGGATACTGTATATACTGGGAATGAATTGGTGTGGTTCTGCTGAATGAGCTGCTCCTGCATATATAAAAAATTTAGTCACGGACTTAGTCACGGATTTGTCCGTCACTAAGCAAAACCGTGTCCAATACGCGTCCAACACGTGCTAATGACGTGTAAATGACGTGTTAATCAAAGTAGTCACGGACATAGTCACGGCCATGTCCGGGACTAAAAGTTATCCGTACATAACACCGTTGCGAATTAATGTATGGAAGATGAAAAAATTAAATTTTAATAATAGTCACGGGTATAGTCACGGATGTGGCCGTGACTAAGTCGTCGGAATCAAATAAACATCGCCGGAAACGGAAACGGGCCTATCGGAGGACTTAAGTCACGGGCCAAGACCGTGACTAATTGTAGTCACGGTCATAGTCACGGTCTTGACCGTGACTATTTTTTTTTTAAAATTCCGTGACTAGTCCGTGACTAGTCTGTGACTAAACTAGTCACGGACCAAATCCGTGACTACTGTCCGTGACTAAACGCGTGTTTTTTTGTAGTGCCTGTCTAGTAACTAATTGCATTGAGAAATATTCATGATATACAGTTTGTCTAAGCTGAATTAAATTTACTGCGTGTAAAATAGCATGTCCCCATGCTGATGAAGATAAATTACACTTCATAAATAATGGTCTAGTTATTAATTGTAATCGTTTAATAAAAAATTCAACAAAACCATTTTGTGTATGAACATGAGCAACACGTGCTCTACGTCAATCTCAAAATCGAAATACAATACTACCTCTGTCCCGGTGGACTTTGCCAAGTGCAAAGTTGGTGAGAAATAAGAATAGTAAAAGCTGTGTGGTTGAAATTTGTGCAGAGGAGAGAGAAATGTGCAGAACCACAAATTAGTTGTTTAGTAGGGAAGTGGCAAAGTTTTTGAATTGGGACAACAAAAAAGGGAAAGTTGTCGAAGTCCAATGGGACGGAGGGAGTAGTCGTTAAATGATTGAGATGTAAATTCTCCTGCATTATCAAGTCGAATTCTCTTTATAGAATGATCTGGAAATGAGCTCTTAATTGTATAATTTGAACAAGGAGTCTAGTCAATAAAAGACTAACATGTGACCAATGTATTGAAGCATCAACCAACACCATAAAATATCGAAATGATCCATATGGTGGGGCTAACGGCCTACAAATATCTCTTTGAACCCTTTCTTAAAATGCAGGTGATCCAGTTGCAATTTTGTTCATAGAAGGTCTGATGATCATTGTATTTTTCCAAGAGAACATGTATTACAAGGAAAATCACTTGGTAATGGAATTTTGATATGGAGTATTTTTTTAATGGGTGTCCAAGTGAATTCTTGATGATTTTATGCATCATTACATGATCTGGGTGACCTTGACGATCATGCCACAACATGAATGTTTTTTATCATCTATCTTTGTGTTAGATACCAAATTTATTTCAAATGGATTGATATATGTGGAATATAGGTCTGAGACATATGCTGACATTTTTTCACAAATATATTTAGTGCCAGATTAGTTGTCGTAAAACAAAGATATTCATTTTAATTTTCATTCATAATTTTTATGTGATAACCATTTTGACACATATATATATCTTTACAACTTAACAAATTTCTCAGCAATTTACTGGAGAAATCTTTGCGAGTTCGTATCCATCATGTTTTGGAGTATTTGAGCTAAGCACATTTTTGTAACACTATGAGTATCAAACAAGAGAAAAATACCCTAGTATTACTAAAACTCATGACTTTTCCGAGAGTATGACCATATATGTTTTTAATCTTAAATATGACTAAACTAAACATCACATATACGTGATACATGGGCCAGCTGTAATTATTATACTACCTCCGTCCCAGGAAGAAGTTCCCAATTTCCTTTTTTGGCAGTCCCAACAAAAAGTTCTCATTTCCTTAAATGGAAAGTTATCCTACATAAAAACAGTGCCAAACAGTGCAAAACAGTGCCAAACAGTGTCGAAACAGTGCCAAACAGTGTCGAAACAGTGCCAAACAGTAAAATTTACCCCTCAGTAACTTTATTTCCTTAATATGTGTGAAAGTCAACCCGGGAACTTCTCCCTGGGACGGAGGGAGTAGTAAATAACGGATGATGCTTTTTAACATATATGAACTAATTCCTTGTTTTTAGGAATAGTAATTAATACACCCTAATGCATGCATCGATAATTGAGAAGTGATAAATGTTGAAGGGTGGTGAGCATTGGCAGTAATTAGAGGACAGTAAAACAATGGACAATAAATTAATGCACTATATAGGATGTAAACACACAAATGACATTAAATATGTATGATGACAGTTAATGACATAGGCAGTAACTTAAAGACAATAAATTGATTATTCTATTAGTCAGTAAATTCTTATATTTTAGTGGACAGTAAAACAATGGGCAATAAATTAATGCACTATATATGATGTAAACAAACAAATGACAGTAAATATGTATGATGACAGTTACGTTAATGACATAGGCAGTAACTTAAAGACAAGAAATTGATTATTCTATTAGTGAGTAAATCCTTATATTTTATATATGATCCATATATGAAATAGACAGTAAACACAAAATTGAAGTGATTTGTAACAGGAAAACAATTGTGTAGGAGGGCAGTATAATATGTAGCACGTACATATTCCCCAATTCCCTTCATTATTTTTAGGAGTTCGAATTGCTTTAGAAATGGAGAAGTATTAAGCAATAAAAGTAGGTTCTGGAATACTAATAATATTAAAAACAAAATTACTACGGAGTAATAATAATAATAACAATAAAAACGGTTACCATATACGGAGTATGTGTCGTGATATCATATGCTGAGAAACTAGGAAAGACAGTTTCCAAAGTTATTGATTGGACTAATTAATGAGGGCAACAGTAAAATACGGAGTATAAAATACGAAAAAATTGATACTAACACCATGCATAGTTTGGCACCATCAGAATAGGAAAAAAACATGACAAAGTCATATATTGGGAACTGCATCAAGTTTTAGTCTTATCAATGATAATTTTCTCTATCAAACATCCTGAGAAAAATCAATTATTACATATATTTAGAATATTTAGAATTTCTGTATATTCTGTCCAATAAACTATGTAGGACATCTAAAGAAGTTTGTTGAACTCGGATCGAATACAACTTCCCTAGGTTACGGTGCATGCAGAATTTGAGATTCTTTCTCCTCATATGGTGGTGGTACATATGCCCAGAAAATACCAATTGTCTTAATATTTACATAGCTGAGTGATGTGTGTTTTCTCGCACTTAAAAATGATGTAGTAAAGTGGTTGAAAGTACGAGTATCGTCTCCACAGGGACGGACAAAAGGGAATTAAAGATTAACTAAATCCAGCGAATAAAAATAAAATAAAATAAATTGCAAGTGTGCGAGATTAATTGATTGAATAAAAATTAAATTAAACTAATGCGAATGAGCGAATAAAATAAATGTTTGGTTTCTTTCTAATTAACGACAAAGGGAACAAGGATTGATTCCGAGGTAATCGGATTTCTGGCAGAACAGGCTTAATTACATGAATTTAATTTAATTGAGCCTAGCTAATCATTACTAAGTTCTTACCGCTCTCGCGGCGTAGAGTACAATAATTTAAGGGACCAGGCTGATCTCTCATGCGACAAGATCCCAAATTATTGCCAAAACGAGCGAGCTTACGGCTCCTTAATCGCTACTAATCTCTTAGCGAACGATTAAGTGTGTGTGAAGGTGTCCTAGAATAAATTAGATCTCTCTTAATTCATTCTACATGCAATTGTAATTCTAGCCGCGGTTCCAGGTTACAAAAGATATCAATTAAATTATTCAAACACAAATTAAACGGCATTCATGCAATTAAACTGACAAGAATCTAGCCATCAATCATGATTAACCTTCATCAATCCCAAATCCCTAATTAAACTACTCACAATTCATAATTGAAGAATCAACAGAATTGGGATGAATAGAAATAATTGTCATTAATTAAAAAGATAGAACTTACAAAGAATCCCTTAATCTTGAAGAACAAGGCTTGAAAAGCTCTCAAAAATCGAAATAGGGTTTATCTCTCTAAGCTCATCCCTCAAAAACAGGCAAAACAGGGGTCTATTTATAGAAAAATCCGAAAACAGGCCGAAAATCAGGCCGCTGCGGTCGTCCCGCACGCCGTGCGGGTCACGCGCGCGGTCACGCGCGCGTTTTTTCCGTCTTCCGACTTTCGCTCCGCCCGCGCGGTGTGCGGGCGCCGCACTATGCAACCGCGCGGGTACTTCTGGGGGCTATTTCTGGACCGCGCGGTGTGCGATTTCGGCCGCGCGGTGTGCGGTTTCGGCCGCGCGGTGTGCGGTTTCGGCCGCGCGGTGTGCGGTTTCGGCCGCACATAGTGCGGTTGAGACTTCTTAAATTCTTGCTCTCAGAATCACCCGCGGGGCGTGCGGAACCGCACCGCGGGGCGCGCGGATTGCTCTAGAACCGTTTTCTTGCTATTTTCTTTCCCGTTTGCTCCCGGATACTTCTTTAATCAATCCAAAGGCCGTTTCTTCATCAAATCTTCGCCGTGAACCTTCCGGTGGCCTCCAAAAGTCTCAAATCTCTCTCGAATGTTCTCCAACTCTTCCCGATTGCTTCTCTAAGCGCCGATGTCGGTCTCTAACTTCTTCAAATCAACTCCAAATGCAATGAAACTCGATCCAACGCCTGCTAAACACAACTTGAGCCAAGATTGAGACTTGCAACGCCTTAAAGCCAGGAAAACAATCAAAATCCGACCCGGACACGCATCAAATGCGTGTCTAAATACGGACTTATCACTGAGTGGTATAATGATTATAAGAGCAGTCTCTCGGATATCAACTACATTTTGCCTAATAATGTGATTTGGAATTTGTGGAAGATTAGAAATAGGCTGATCTATGATGATAAAAAAGACCTTATTCCCTGAGGCTTTGCATACTATTAAAATTGAAATTTACGCCATAACTTGTGCTCACCCTCTTACCTCCCTCACCCTCAAACCACTTTTCCTCTCTACTCACAGGCCAAGAAAAACCATCCCTAGTGCAGCCCTCAAGTCTTGAAAAAACCGCCATCCTTCTACCATAAAATCAACATTGCAACTCGTGCTCTTACTCCCAGCTTTACCAAAACAGCTGCTCTTATTCGAGATGATTCAGGCAACTATAAGGGCCATATGACTTTTACATTGCCCAGTAATGATTTTATTATGGCGTCATATGATGCAATTGTTGATACTCTTTTGATTATCCCACATATAACTAACATTGTCATTGAAGTTGATAACAGGGACATATATGAAGGGATAACCGGATTGAGCGTTCAGCACTGGAAGGCCTGGCCTCATATCCAAGCGGTGAAACGCAGACTTAAGGGAAAAAATTGGTACCTTACACATATTCATCATCCTAAAATTAATATGACTGCAGAGTATTTAGCTTATAGAAACACTTCTATTAAAACCTCTAGTCATCATTTTAATCATTTTGTTGGAATCCTTAAGTTTGATGTCATTAGCTATCTTTATGTATTTTAATCATTTGAGTAGACTTTGGTTTGCTCCTCCTACTCTTGTATTATTATTTCCACTCCAATAATAAATTGGTAGGGTGTTCCCTGGCCCCTACCCCAAACAACCTTTTCGGTTTTTGTCATTCACCGGTTTAAAAAAAATGCCCAGAATCAATAGATTTAATAGAAATTTAATTATACATCAAATATTGTACTTAATTATTAATAGTCCTAAAGTAGATTTACGGATAACAATGCATCAAGGATCTCATTGAATTTAATTTTAATTGACACATGAGCTTTGATGTAAAATTTAGTTTAATGCAAGCCTGCTAAATGAGTTTACTTTTTGTAATTCAGCAAATACAATTATTATTTACATCATTTGCAAAAATAGTCAAAGACTTACTATTTTTTCGCTTAGGAATAGGGATGAAATAAAGAAAAAAAGGCTCACTAAACAATTTTCGACGTGATTCACTATGGATCCTCTAGGAACTGTCTCCATGTGCTTTTAGTGCAAGGGTATGGTTGCGTACATCGACCCCCCTTACCCTGTCGTAGGTGGAAGCGGCATTGATACATTTTGTGATTTTGTATATTTAAATATTATGAAATGCATATTCATTATGAAGTATTTGTTTTTAAATAAATTACAAACAATAATCTTTACTATTGTCAATCTGTTGTTAACAATCTCAACTTTTGATTTTTCTTTGGTAGTCTCAACTATGTGGGTCATCTACCAATAATAGTCCGGTCACCGATTGTCCTTTTTTGTTGAACCGGTTTAAAACGTATCTATTTATAATAATTTGAACTATAGTCGTTCCTTTTTCAGTAGTCCCAATGTAAAAAAAACCCAAAAATGTTGCAAACATACCGAAAAACAATACTTCATCCTCATTTGTAAAAATCACATATATACTTTTTGAAAATATTTTACAACGTATACCACTTTCCTTTTTTGTAAATGTTTCATTTATATATACATAAATTTTCTTACTTTTCTCACGTTTTATCTACTTTTCATACATTTTCATCTTTATTTCAAGCTATTAACACTTTTTTTTGTAATTTCAATATAATTATACATCTCCAAAAGTTATAATATTAATACATTTTCACTAAATAGCCAAAACCACCAAAATCTATACCCTAAATCTTAAAATTTAAATGATAAACTATATCATATATAGAATAAAAAAGTGTAAAGTAAAGAAAGTAGAAAGAAATTAAAGATATTAAAATAGTAAAAAAGGAAAATTTAGGTTTTTAGAATTAAGATAGGATAAAAAAGTAAATGATTTTTTTCAAGCTATAAAGTGCCCCAAGCCCTATATTTTTAAATCACGTACCGCACATACAGTTTTTGAAAACAAAAAATGTAAATTTGAGTAAAGGAAAATAATAGTTTTCCAAAATAAAAAGGAAATTAATACAAAATCATAAATTATTTACACAAATGGGAAAAACAAATTTAAAGAACGAACGAAAGAAATTTTACTGAAAATAAATTAAAATGACCGATAACATTGTTTTAATCTCGATACATCTGTAAAGTTTCATACTACGTGTGAAACAAATTTTAAGTATTTACTTAAAATTGATCGCAAATAATAATATGTGAGAATATTGGGTACAATCTCTAAATATGAATCCTTTGATTCTTCACTTGCAATTTGATATAATTAAAGAATTTAATTAAAAATTAAATCTTTAATTCTTCAAAAACTTGAACGTTCTTCGGATCTTCGAATCTTCGTTCTTGAGATCTTCGAATCTTCGAACCTTCGTTCTTCGGATCTTCAAATCTTCTTGAATAAAGAATTCAGCTTGAAGGGCCTCCGGTTTTCAAGTGGCTTGATCTTCAACAAAAGGGCCGTTTTATGGCTTGATCTTCTGTTAAAGGGCCTTCCGGGATATATGGCTTGATCTTCAGTTGAATCTTGATTCAATCTTCATATGAATATCTTCAAATCTTCAAAGATTCGTTTTTCATATCTTCGAATCTTCAAAGCTTCGTTCTTCAGATCTTCGAATCTTCAAGCTTCGTTGTTCAGATCTTCGAACGTTCTTCAACTTTTGCTTTGTTTGATCAAGAATAGATGAAATCACAAAGGATTATTCATATATTCTTAAAAAAAACGTGGCTTGATCTCTTCCTCTTCTTCGGAATTGTTCAGAGCCTTTCGGGAGTTCTTCAGAGCTTTGTTGCAGCGTTTCTTCGTCTGAAAGTTCTCCTCTCCTTCTCTCAACTGAGACCCCTATTTATAGGTGTGGATGGGGTGAAAATAGGGCTTAGGGTTGCTGAAATTCGTCCATATTATATGGGCCTCAATTAAAATGGGTTTTGGGCTCTATTTGTTTGCATTTAATAGCTAGAAAAATCAGCACTTATATAATGTATCTGGACAGCCTTTTTAACAAGGTTCGCAGCCATTTTGCATGCACACAGACGGATTTCTTAACCAGATTCGTTGTCCTCTTTATCAATTGGATCATGTCTCTTATGTATCGGGCCACTATTTAATAATGGGCTCAAAATCAAGAAATTAATAGGACCCGTCCATTCTTTTAAAGATTTAATTTATAATTAAATTAATTGGATATTTCGAATGATCCAAATTAATTAAATTAATAAATTTTATCCCAAGAAATCCATATCACTATTTTCTTCTTGATAAGGCCCACCAACCATCACGAGCAGCCTAGTAGAACTTGACGTCGGCCCGGTAGCGCTTAAAAGAGGCCCAATAAACTTGATCATTGGCCCAATAGCACTTGAAAGAGCCCCAAAATGATCGAGAATAATCTAGTAGCGTGTAAAAAGGCTTAATAATATTATGGACTATTATAAATTAATAAGTCCAAAATATTAATTAATCTTCAATATCTACAGTGCTGCTGAGATTTTTCGCCGCAGCTGGGAGAAGCCATGGTTGGAGATGATGTTCAAAATCCCAGGTGTAGAGGAAGCTTGGAAGGGAGGAGCCATTGTTGCCGGCCGGAGTTATCGAGCGGCAGTTCGCGGTCGATTGACTGTTCAAGGCGCTGCGTCTGGCTTGTCAAAGAAGAAGGTATGGCAGTAGTTCGAACCTGATTTCCGGCCAGAGGAGGGCTCTTCTTTGTCGCCGTTTGCAGATTGGAATGTTGTCTTTGCCGGAGAAGATGATGTCCGTTCGATGTTCAATAGAAGCCGTCATAGTTGTTTCAGTTTGAAGAAACTATCGCCCAGTTGCTGCTGCTACTCGTTCCCCAAGAAGGATTAGTCTGGTACGGAAGATGAGATGGTGACGCTGCCCATCCGAGCTCGTTAAAAGAAGATGGACCACCAAATTGCTGAATCTGCTATGGTGCTAAGAAGACAATGAAGGAGCCAGAATCCTGAAGAGGCATAATAGATCGTCTCTTAAAGCTCAGAAGGTGTTGACTGTTGACCATGCTGCTGTAGACTGTTGTTGGAGGATGAATTCGAGATTAAAATATTGCCGGCCATAGCCTTGTCAATGCAGCAGTTCAAAATCGATTCAAGGAGGCTAAAGCAGAGAGTGGGGGTCCTGTCCAGAAGCAAGTGATCAAATTTACACGCTAGTTGATACCATCAAAACTTTGAAGAAGCCATTGTCCTACTCGTTCCAACTTGCCGTTGCCACTCGTTAGCCGAGAAGAAGAATTTCAATTGAATATGGCGAGGAATATGAGGTGTCAGTCCCGATGCAGGTCGTTCAAAGAAGAGGACATTGAAGGAGTCAATCCATAGCAGGCTGCCCAAATAAGAAAACGTTGAAGGTGCCAGTTCCTAGCAGGTCGTTCAAAGAAGAGGACATCGAAGGAGCCAATCCATAGCAGGCTTCCCAAAGAGAAGAAGACAATGAAGGATTCCATTCCATCGAAGACCGTTCCAAAAAAAAGAAGACAATGAAGGATCCCATTTCATCGCAGGCCGTTCCAAAAGGATTCTAGTTTCATCACAGGCCATTCCAAAGAAGACAATGAAGGATTCCAGTTCCACCGCAGGCCGTTCAAGGACAAGGACAATGAAGGAGTCAGTTCTATTAAGTATCAACAAAGAAGGTTACCCTGATGATCCCTTGTTCGATTCTTGAGGGATTAAAGCCGATTGGTGGATTGTTGTTGCCTTTGTGCTTCCGTCAGGGGAATTAATCGTCCGTTCTGAGATTATTTATCATCTTTGAGCTGCCTCTTTTTTTTCATTATTATTATTATTATTATTATTATTACTGTTTTACTATGTTTTGTTTTAATAATAATAATAATAATGACCTCCCCCCTTTTATCCAAGATCAAACTTTATTGGGGTTTGTGTTGTTATAACTGAACTCAAAAATGAAACTTTTGAGCTGCCTACGTACTCCTATAAAGGAGATCAAGTCAAACGTAGTTCATAGTACCATTTGAATAGGTAATTTAAAGGGGCGGGGTGCCGTACACAGTTTTAACTCATGCGGGCCAGGAGCTTGCCGTGCACATTTTTAACTCTCGTGGGCCAAGAGTATCTATGATTATGCTCACCCATAGACAAAGTGGGATGTTTTAGCAGTTTAGCCACTTACAACATCATTGGTGGTTTAAGGCTTTCAACATTTTATTTGACATATCTATACCCCGACATCAAGGGTACTGGATTGTTAGAGTATGAACTCACATATTGGTCTTCATATTGACCACGGGTATGCACAATGGTCACTGGCTTGACTTTGAGTGCACTTCCATAGGTTACTTTAACACTGGTTTCTCGTTTCATACGAGATGGGATAAAACTTCTATACTCATTAAGACTTTGCTTTTCGAGAGGAACTTTAGTAGATGTATTGCGTTCATGTTTCAATCCCAATCGTTCATGAACAGACGTTCTTTCGAAGTTTTGTCCCATGCATGGGTCTTCAGCGTGTTTCATCGTCATCGGGCTCATTCCAAGCCATTCTTGTAAAGTCTTCTTCATGATCTTCTTTGGCTTTGGCCCCATTCTGTCAAAGATGGTGGGTCTTGATCTTGCCCCCCCAATCCGATCAAAGACAGAATACTTCGGCTTAGAAGTCACTTCGTCTTCTTCATCAACACTAATATGATGCGTTGCGGCTCTATTTATAAGGATCCTTATGGGTTTCGGTTGATCATAACCCAATCCTGTGTGCCCTCGAAGATTCATCTGCTTTGGTATCCCTTCACCACCAGCTTCCGGAATGAGTTTTCCCAACCTCTGTTCGTTGGGATTATCCTCAGCCTTGGCCAGAAGTTTGTATGCGTTTGGGTCAAATCCTTCATTTGTGCGTGCCTTAGGGAGATGAAATGTCTTAACATCATTCTCGTTTTTCACTTCCTTCTCGAACGTGTTTTGAGGAGGCCTTAATATCTCAATCTTTGGAAGAGGGAATGTAAGCCCTTCTACGCCTTCAACAAGCTTCCCTTTCAGCTTTGGTTCAATCAAGGGGCGATATTCTTCCACTTGTCTAGCATTCTCATCTTTAGAAACTTTGGCCTTTAGGTAAAACTTCGCATCTGCAAAGTATGTCTCGCTTTCTGTGAATGGAGTTTCATCGGCCGCTACCTTCTTTACAACACCATTTTGCTCATACATGAAGCATTGGTGCCATGTTGAAGGAATTACACCGTTCTCATGGATCCATGGGCGGCCCAGAAGAAGATTATATGAAGCCTTTGCGTCAATGACATGGCACAGAGTGCTTGCCTTCAGCTCGCCAATGACCAAATCAAGACGTATCATTCCAATTGCCCGTTGCCCCCCTTGATTGAAGCCTTGAATCATCAAGCGGCTTTGGGAGAGTTCATCCATTGATATATCAAGGTCTTTCATAGCTCGAACCGTCAAAATGTTAACGGCAGACCCTTGATCAATCATAATTCTTTTGAATCTTTGTCCACGAGTGTATCCTTCGACAAAGAGTGGACGATTATGAGGGGTTGCGCCCAACATGAGATCTTCATCTTTAAAGACAATATCAGTGGCATAAGAGGTTGATTTGCACGCTTTTGTTTCTTGTTGCTCAACCAAAGATTGAGATGCACATATGTGTGAACTTTCAATCTCTTTTTCATGAGTGCTAAGGCAAGAACTTGAAAATTGATTTATCTTGTTCTTGAAATTCTTTGGCATGTAATCATCTAGAGTAACTGGCCTTCGCACAATCTTGGAACAAACATCAATCTTTCTTTCCTTCTTTAGCTTGAGTTTATTTTCCTTCCTTTTCTTGATCCATTTCTTCACTTCCTTCACTAGGGACGAGATCAACTTGTGCCTCTTAATTTGTTTATCTCTAGCTACTAAGATCCATGGACCTTCTTTGCCATTATTTTCTTCATCTCTCACACTTTTGTTGAAAGGAGAGTCATTTCCCATCTGTTTGACAGTAAAAGGAAGTCTTCGATTGTGAGAGCTCTTGCTCTCTTCTTTTGAGTCATCTTTGACTATGAGTGGAGAAAACTTACCAAAAGTGATGGCAATTTGATTTGTGCTTGCAGCAGAATCAGCGAGCTCAATCTTTCCTTCACGAGCGAGAGCCATAACTTTATCTTTAAGCACCCAACACTTCTCGGTGGGGTGACTTAGAATTCGATGATACTTGCAGTAGTTGGGGTCATCAACCTTTGTAGCTTCCTCGGGTCGTTTGGACTCGGGCAAATCAATAAGCCTCAATCTCATCAGCTCCTCAAACATGGGAGGAACGTCAGAGTCTAAGAAAGGGTACTTCTTTTCCAACATCTCTTCTAGAAATGATTTAACACGTTTTGACGCCTCCAAGTCGACCCTAGGAACTTGCTTCGAATTTTGAGTGAAGATCTTAACAGGTGCAGTCTTCGCGACCATTGCTTCTTTCGTTTCAAACTTAGAAAAGGGCTTGCCCCCATTCTTGGTATCTTGTTTTTCAACAACATCGTTGATGGGACATATACCCATGGTTTTCCTTCTACTGCTTGCAATGCTTAGTTCCATGTTACGAGCTTTGCTTGCTAGCTCGTCAAAAGTATTTGGATTCACTCCTTTGAGAATGTAGCACAACTCCCAATGCATTCCTCCTATACACATATCGATGGCAGAGCTTGTAGAGATCTGATCTTTACAGCTGAGGGCGAGATCTCTCCAACGTTCTATGTAAGATATCACAGGCTCATCTTTCCATTGGCGAGTAGTAGTCAACTCGAGCAAACTCACCACCCTCCTTGTGCTATAGAAACGGTTTAAGAACTCATGTTCCATATCTTGCCAGTTGTCAATGGAACCGGGCTCCAGGTCAGTATACCAGTCGAAAGCGTTTGCTTTCAGGGAACGCACGAACTGCTTGACAAGATGATCTCCACTTGTTCCCGCATTATTGCAAGTTTCCACGAAATGGGCAACATGCTGCCTTGGATTTCCCTTCCCATCAAACTGAATGAACTTCGGCGGTTGGTAACCAATAGGCATCTTTAGATCCTCGATCCTTTGAGTGTATGGCTTAACATAGGAGTAAGTAGATTTGCTTCCTTCTATCTTCCCCTTTATGGTTCCCATAATGAAGTCTTTAAGTTGATCAATCGGGATCATGCCCCCAGAGGTTGAGATATCCTTCCCCGAATCTTCTTGGTGAGGATCATTCTCTTCATGCATTTCGGGATCCTTTTCATGAGTATGACGTGACTCACCTTTCAAGCTTTCTACTTTGTTGTTCAGATCATTCAACTTTTGGTCTTGAGATTGCATGAACATACTCATCCCCTCGATGACCTTAGTTAGATGGGCGATTTGTTCTTCCATAGATGTGGTGCTTGTCGTCATAGTGGGCATCACAGTGTAGACGTTTGACCACTGCGGAGTAGTTCTTCGTGGAGGAGTTGACGGGGGAGTAGAGTCTGATCCAGATGATGAGCTCTCACCACCACTTGTCCATTTTGGGGAAGTAACTTCACGTATGGGTGAAGAAAACTTCCGGGCCATCTCTTGTGCAATTTGAGATCCATCCATTGCACCGGGAGTAGTTCCCGAGGATGACTGCGCAACCAGGATTCTTGATCGGCTCCTAGTGATAGGGCCTTGCATGTTTTGATTTGAGCAAGACGATGCTAGAGAATTCAAAGTGAACACGGGCTTGCTTGATGCCATTGGTTCGTTTTCCCTTGATCAAAAGTGAAGAGATGAGAGGTAGAGTTGTCCCACCGGGCGTGCCAAAAATTTGTGAAACAAATTTTAAGTATTTACTTAAAATTGATCGCAAATAATAATATGTGAGAATATTGGGTACAATCTCTAAATATGAATCCTTTGATTCTTCACTTGCAATTTGATATAATTAAAGAATTTAATTAAAAATTAAATCTTTAATTCTTCAAAAACTTGAACGTTCTTCGGATCTTCGAATCTTCGTTCTTGAGATCTTCGAATCTTCGAACCTTCGTTCTTCGGATCTTCAAATCTTCTTGAATAAAGAATTCAGCTTGAAGGGCCTCCGGTTTTCAAGTGGCTTGATCTTCAACAAAAGGGCCGTTTTATGGCTTGATCTTCTGTTAAAGGGCCTCCCGGGATATATGGCTTGATCTTCAGTTGAATCTTGATTCAATCTTCATATGAATATCTTCAAATCTTCAAAGATTCGTTTTTCATATCTTCGAATCTTCAAAGCTTCGTTCTTCAGATCTTCGAATCTTCAAGCTTCGTTGTTCAGATCTTCGAACGTTCTTCAACTTTTGCTTTGTTTGATCAAGAATAGATGAAATCACAAAGGATTATTCATATATTCTTAAAAAAAACGTGGCTTGATCTCTTCCTCTTCTTCGGAATTGTTCAGAGCCTTTCGGGAGTTCTTCAGAGCTTTGTTGCAGCGTTTCTTCGTCTGAAAGTTCTCCTCTCCTTCTCTCAACTGAGACCCCTATTTATAGGTGTGGATGGGGTGAAAATAGGGCTTAGGGTTGCTGAAATTCGTCCATATTATATGGGCCTCAATTAAAATGGGTTTTGGGCTCTATTTGTTTGCATTTAATAGCTAGAAAAATCAGCACTTATATAATGTATCTGGACAGCCTTTTTAACAAGGTTCGCAGCCATTTTGCATGCACACAGACGGATTTCTTAACCAGATTCGTTGTCCTCTTTATCAATTGGATCATGTCTCTTATGTATCGGGCCACTATTTAATAATGGGCTCAAAATCAAGAAATTAATAGGACCCGTCCATTCTTTTAAAGATTTAATTTATAATTAAATTAATTGGATATTTCGAATGATCCAAATTAATTAAATTAATAAATTTTATCCCAAGAAATCCATATCACTATTTTCTTCTTGATAAGGCCCACCAACCATCACGAGCAGCCTAGTAGAACTTGACGTCGGCCCGGTAGCGCTTAAAAGAGGCCCAATAAACTTGATCATTGGCCCAATAGCACTTGAAAGAGCCCCAAAATGATCGAGAATAATCTAGTAGCGTGTAAAAAGGCTTAATAATATTATGGACTATTATAAATTAATAAGTCCAAAATATTAATTAATCTTCAATATCTACACTACCTCCGTCCCCGAAACACCTTCCCGGTTTGGCCTACACACATAGTTAGGAAATAAACTTACCAGTGGGTAAATTTTACTGTTTTGACACTGTTTCGACACTGTTTGGCACTGTTTTGCACTATTTTGATGTAGATAACTTTTCATTTAAGAAAATGGGAAGTGAAATTAGGGACATCCAAATAAAGAAAGTGGGAAGTTGTTTCGGGGACGGAGGGAGTAATTATTTTTACGTGTTTAAAACTATTTAGTTTAGAAATTTATAAACAAAAATCTACAACTTCAGAAATTAAGAGTTGATAATAAGGATAGATGAATAAAGAATAACGACTATAGTTGAGATGATTTATATCTTATGTTTAGTTCTTATTTAAAAATGAGTTGTTATACTAGGTTGCAACAAGTAAGACTTTTTTTGAAAAATGATCCCCGTAGTTGGGATCACTCAGGAAAAACGGCTAATTGGGATAATTAATAACTGACGATAATTGAAATTATTATTTTCAATTTCTTTAATTTGATTCAAACCAGCTAAAACAAAACTAGAAATATTTTTTTTTTTGCATACAAACATCATTGTAAATGGTGTAACGTAACAGTCATAATCAAGAGTCATTGATGAGTAATGCAACCATAGCAAGTAGAATCAATAGAAGTGTACACACCCCTTTGATTAAATCAATTCAATTTTATTATTGTGAAAAAATGAATCCCAAATGTAATAATATGCAAAATAATTCCAAATATATAATCAAAATAAAAGTTGTGGAAAAAATGTGACCCTGTTAACTTCAGTTACTATAATTGTATTCAAATGTTACATCATAATGACTATAAAACTTACATATAGTAATTTATAGTCACATTTTTTGTCTATAAATTTTTTATTAATAATATTTTAGGAAAAACCTTGAATTTTATAAGTTTTCTTTTAATATTTGTTCCAATAGCTCTATCATTTTTCCTTTAGATCTAGTTATTAATTTGTATTCATACTTATTTTCTTCTCACTTGCATAACCATTTATTATACAATTTTTCTTTTTCTTATTTCACACACATAATCTTAACATGACAATGTTTAATGGAAAGGAGTTACGTTGTATCTAATTTCGTGCAGTTCGGTTGTGTAGTAACTTCATACAATATTCAGTTGTACACTTGTACATGAAAACCTTAACATAACAATCCATGACGTGTTTCTTTCAATTTAATTTTTGTTAACATGTCAGTCACTGTTCACATTATTTAATAACTATTTATGACTTACTATAGTTATTTCTCCAAATGAGGAAGTATATTTATTTATTTAAAATGATTCATGGATATAACTCTCCACAAAAGCATTATCATTCAACTCATTAATAAAATTTCCATAAATACCTCTCAGGTTGATGTGTTATGTGTAGGATTGTTCCCTCCGATAAAATTACTAAAAGTAGAAATATATCGACATTATTTACACCTCCACTCAAGATATATATAGGAACACACAGCTTCATTGCTTATTACCGGAGTTCCTATTCTCAAATATTTCCACAATGAAATTTCTTACTTGTTGTTCCTCAAGAATGAAGTGTGAATATGAACTTCATGTGTTGACATTCTCACTCCTATTCGTACTCATTTCGTCCAGGCCTTTACCATATGTTCCTTTCATTCCAGTCCCTGAGATAGGAGATGTGAATTGGATGCCGCCTATAGGATCAAACCCTATTCAAAACCCGGTTTCCCACGCTAAATCATCATCAATGTCATCTTATGTTCCTATTATTCCGGTTCCTGAGATTGGAGATGCTAAGAGGATGGTGCCTGGTGGTCCAAACCCTCTTCACAACCCTGCAGCCCCTAAATCATTATCGTCCTTTACATATGTTCCTATTATTCCGGTTCCTGAGATTGGAGGTGTTAAGAGGATGGTGCCTGGTGGTCCAAACCCTCTTCACAACCCTGCAGCCCCTAAATCATCATCGTCCCTTACATATGTTCCTATTATTCCGGTTCCTGAGATTGGAGATGCTAAGAGGATGGTGCCTGGTGGTCCAAACCCTCTTCACAACCCTGCAGCCCCTAAATCATCATCGTCCCTTACATATGTTCCTATTATTCCGGTTCCTGAGATTGGAGATGCTAAGAGGATGGTGCCTGGTGGTCCAAACCCTCTTCACAACCCTGCAGCCCCTAAATCATCATCGTCCTTTACATATGTTCCTATTATTCCGGTTCCTGAGATTGGAGGTGTTAAGAGGATGGTGCCTGGTGGTCCAAACCCTCTTCACAACCCTGCAGCCCCTAAATCATCATCGTCCCTTACATATGTTCCTATTATTCCGGTTCCTGAGATTGGAGATGCTAAGAGGATGGTGCCTGGTGGTCCAAACCCTCTTCACAACCCTGCAGCCCCTAAATCATCATCGTCCCTTACATATGTTCCTATTATTCCGGTTCCTGAGATTGGAGATGCTAAGAGGATGGTGCCTGGTGGTCCAAACCCTCTTCACAACCCTGCAGCCCCTAAATCATCATCGTCCCTTACATATGTTCCTATTATTCCGGTTCCTGAGATTGGAGATGCTAAGAGGATGGTCCCTGGTGGTCCAAACCCTCTTCACAACCCTGCAGCCCCTAAATCATCATAGACCTATATAACTCTTGTCCCTCATATTGAAGATTTGAAGAGATGGTCTGATACCTTACTAATCCAAACCCTATTCACAACCCGGCCCCCCAAAATAATAATTATAGGGTGATGTAACTCTATACACCGTGTTACTTATTTGTCACCAAATTTTAATTTAGTTTTGTGTATGACCAATGATTTAGAATGAATAAAGGATAAAGTCTTACTTTAATTTTTGGGTGCAGATTTGTACAACAAAAAATGAAGAATGATGAATGTTTAATACATTAACAAGTGTGGTGTGTTTGGCGATATGACAAAGGCTAGTTTTGGATAATATGAACTTGAATATTTTTCCTCAAAAATGATTTTTTTAACATTTAGCTACACATCTACCATTGTGATATCATACTTGGTACTATATCTTAAAACCATCACGTTTGGCTTACTAATTATTACTGTTTTTATTTTATTTTCCTTTTTGGCACTGGTCAATACATGGGTGACTTTAAGGTGTAAAACTTGCGATTTATGGTCGATCATAGCTTTCAAAATAAATAATTAAACTGATCACGTGTGCATTATTTCTCATTTTCCTTCACCAAATATGAAGTTAAATGACATTATCTTGTAAAATACATGAAGAAATGAACTTCATTTCATCAAAGATAGATATACGACTCAGCTGATTTCATTTTGTTGATGATCTCGTCCATCGTGAAAATTATGGTATGTTGAACGCAACTTCCCCATTTCCCCTACGTACATCGGAGGTCCGGAGGACCTATGCGGGCCTCGGGGTCCCATTTTATGTTGATGATGATCCCACTTTTAGTTCGGAATTTCTCTATTAGTACTTAACTACTTATGGTGAAAAATATGGTAAAAACTTCGGAATTTCACTATTAAGATAAAAAGTTCGTGTAAAAAATTTCAAACATATTATGTGTATCGGGTCACCCCAACATACCGGTCTGCCTCTGCTACTGCTACTATGGTTTCATGTTGATTTTGCCAAAACTCGCCTTTTCACCATGTAATAATCATGGACAAAATCCAAAGAAATTATTTACAAAATTATTTTTTGTGCAACCGGCACAACAATTAATTGCAAAATGGTGAGCAAAATAATGAATGTTGTGTATGGATACCAAGAGAGAGGAGTGGCGATGGGAAACCTAGCCGCCACCTCATCTTCTTTTGTTCTTTTCTTCTCTTTTTTTTATCTTTTTAGCTTCAATCATGAAAAATGTCTCGGTTATTCTCAGTTCTACATATACGTTTATTTCCTAGTATTGTTTAGAGATGTTATTTTCGGTGGCGAAGTGTCCCTCGCCAGATGTATATTCCCCGCCATCATCGGTCAGATGCTCTTTTTGTGCTAGCAAGAGGTTTGTACCAGCGTCCCCATCAATCATGAATTTGGATTTCTTCTGCATCAATATAGAGGTCGATCGCCCTAGTCTCCTCCTTAACCACCGCCAATCCAGAAAGATGAGATTGCATGAATTCCTTTCTTTCCAGTAGCGGGTGAAATCGGAAATATTTATGCACTTGCAGAGCCCAATTTATTTTTATTATTGTAAGTATAGGTTTATTACTTTCCAGCTCAGCCCAAGCGTACAAGTTTTGTAATTCTATTTGATTATTAATTGAATTTTTCAGTAGATGAAAAAATAGTGTTTATTCATTATAAATTTGTAATGATTAAAGATAGAATTGAAGATTAGAGAATGATTTATTTGCTATATTATTAAATATTAGAGAATGATTTATTTACTATTTAGACATTTAAAAAAGGATTCAAAATATCAATTCAATGGCTGCTTTAACATATTAGTTTTACACTTTTATAGAAGTATTTAATTCATATTATAAGTACTAAAATCTTTAATAATCATTAATAAATTTATAAAATCATACTAAAAACGTTTAAATTTGAGAAATTGCCCAATATAGGAGTAAACATAAACATAATTGCACAAATAGGAGTGAACCTTAAAACTTCCTTCAATAGGAGTAAACATTAATTTTGTACCCTTAATACCCCTAACCTATTTAATTCTAAAATAAGACTTATTTGATCCTAATAAAATACCAAAAAATTCTAAAATATTTGAAAAAATATAATGAAATAATAAAAATTAAAAAAAAACATTTTTTAAATAAAAATAAAAAACTTTAAAAATAAATAAAAATAGATAAACCACATTAAAAATTATAAAAAATTATGCAGGCATTTCCTGCAACCTCGGCCATCACCCAGCAATATAATGCCACCTGAGATCGGCGAAACAAATGTCATTTTATGTTAAAACTACAATTTTTCTTTGAAAATGTCATAAAGATGACAGTTTTACTCTTTGAAAATGCCATATTTTCTCAAAATCTGCCATGATGATGGCATTTCGAAAAAATGTTGGCATTGTTTTCGGTGGTCGGAGCTGGTGGTGCTGGGAGGTTGTTGAGGTGGCGGTAGACGCCTACATATTTTTTTTTCATTTTTAAATTTTTTTATTTTAATTTTTTTTAGTTTTTTATTTTTACTTAAATAATGTTTATTTTCATTAATTTTATTTAATACGGAGTATGTTTTATTTGATATATTTTTGTGTTTTTTTCATTTTTTTTACAATTTTATTATAAATTAATGTTATTTCATTTATGTTTTAATTATTAATGAAAGTTGTTGGGGCTTGGGTAGGGGTATAGTTGTCCAAACACTAAAGTTACTACTATTCAAAACATGATACTCCTATTTTTGCATTTTGTCTATCCTTTTCTCCTATTTGGGGAATTCTCTCTTTAAATTTTAAGATATACTACTTGCGTCCCTTTTTATTTAACCATGTTTGACTTTTTCAGTTTAAAATGGTAAACTTTGATCCATCATTTTAACTAATGTATTAATGTGAAACTTAATAAATTTATACTTTTATGATAATATTTTTAACAAAAAATATCATTTTCATATGTTCATAGTTTAAATTATTTTCATACTTTATGTATTTTAATATTACTCTTTGTTCTAAAAATCGTTCTAGGCGTCCGACTAGTCCCCGCCTAGGCGCTAGGCGGTGGCCAGGCGTGACGATTTTCGTCTAGGCACTCCAACTAATTGGTTTGTCGTCTAGGTGAATTAGTCGGCCGCCTATGATGCCTAGTTGCCTGCCTAGATCGCCTAATCAGCCGCCTAGACCGTCTAGATTCACCGAACAATACTTCACCTTTCATTTTAATTTTCAAAGCGAGATATGTACTTTAACTTTAGCCATTGATATAAAGAAATGAAGTTGTAAATTAAGATAAAACTATATATGTTTGTATATATACCTAAATTTTATCATTATTTATATTTGTGACACCGCACCTGAACGTCCTTGAAAATTCAATTTAAATTTCAAGTTTATGTATTGAATTTCCGGTTTACCAAACAATTGTAAAACAATTGATGGTTTACGTAGTGCATGATGGAATATTGTACTGTTCAAACTCGTATATTAGTGTCGGATTTTGCAAATACTTATTTGGGCCTTATTAATCAACATAAGAGCCCAACATTACCTAAATAATGTTACTTAGTCTTTCAAGACAATTTGAGGAAGGTCGGGCGGCCCAAACATTATTTTGGGCCCAACCTGCTAAAAATAGCAAGTATTCGAGAATGGCGTCCTAGACCCACTCGGGAGTGACCCACACGGCTAGTAGCCCAATAATATGTATGACAAATGTCAAAATAAGTGATAGAATGATTAGAGAAGAATACAAATGCCTATAGCCCCATCTTTGACATTATTGAGCTAAATAATGGGAGTAGGATTTTTCCTTCTATGATATCCATCAAGTAAATTATTGAGATGAGCCTACACATATTGGAGATCAATAATGTGGTGAAGGAAGTTGACTTGTTTTAAATAAATTAGAATGAGTACAAAAAGACATCTTTGACAAAAGATAAAACAATAGGACTCATCTTCCCATTTTTGGAAGTATTGGTAGATATTTTGGACCCCAAAACAATTGGGATCAATTGGGAACCACTCCACATGATATTAGTACCTGCAAGACAAATAAAAATGGGTGAGAGGACTTACGTTGGCCGGCCAGCATGGAGAGGGGCTGCACAAGACTTGATAGGAATCAAAGTTTGGGCCACCATCTCTATTTTCGCACAAAATGGTGTGCGGTTTGTCTCCACTCATTATGGGAGTTATACTCGACCAAACAACGTGAGTGAGATGTCCTTGGATAGCCTTTGAAGTCTAGTTTCATATTAGAGTGGTCTTTGTGCGAGAGGGGAGAGCTTACCATACAGAAATAGAGCTGGAGTGAACTCGAGCAGTGAGAGTGCTGGGGCTGTTTGGTTGATATCTCGAGTTATACCAATCCAAATAAGGCTTGAAAGATACCAACAGAAAGCTATCAAGACGAGGAATCCTTGAAGGTCTGGTTTGAATCAATCGGAGTAGTGGAAGGCTTCCAAATCGTTCGAGAAAAACACAACCTCGCAGGAGCGGATTTAATCTTCTAAAGTAAGTTTTAACCCCAAAACATTTCCCTTCGTTTTCCAAATGATATGAACGATTGGTGGAACTATTATACACGACTCCAAGTTTATAATATGTCCCTATTAAGTTATTTTATTGATGTAAATGTTAGATACTAACCTAGAGCAAATCTTGGAAAACTAGGAAACGAGTTAGCCGGAAAACACCCATTCTAGGGGCTGTTTTCGTATCAACGATTAGGGGTTGAACTAGCACTTTGAGGGGGCTTTTTAAGACTCATTTTTAAGCAAGGAATCAGTTCTCAAGCTTCCTTGGCTAGCTGAGGCTTTGGTCATTGGATCGAGAAGGAAAGTTTTAAAGCTCATTTGAGGTGAGGATTGACATCTAACTGCTTACAACTTTTAGGTTAAGCATGAGATTACCTAAATGCCTAAATCATAATCTTTCATGGGTTATGATGATTAAATATTGATGAAATATTGATATAGTTCCCAAAGAATGAAATTGGAAATGATTTGAGGATGTATAAATAATATGAGATTAAATAAGTTATAAATGAACTATTTTGTGAAATAGGGATTTTACTCATGTATGAATTATGTGGATACATAAATGAATATTTATGTATTGAGATTGAATATTTAAATTGCTGGCACTACATATGAAGAAAATTACAAAATGAGAATACTTGTATGATAACAATAATCTTAATAGTATTGAAATACTAGTTAGTGATTATTGGAAATTGTTGTTGAAATTGATCCTAGGGATAGGATTGTATGAAATGCACTTGAATACACTTCAAGTGTATATAATGACTTAGTATGAAACTAAGGTTAAGTTATGGGAAGTCTTTAAGGTTGTCTCATGGTAGTTTATTGATATGTCAATTCTAGGCATAGGGTTGCTTAAGAATTGGACCTTGGTTCATGGTCATGTGATAGAGCCGAGCTCTAGAATGCATGGTAAGGTGGTAGACTTGTAGTCTATGTATGATATAAGTAGAGCCGAGCTCTAGGGCTTACGTGGTGATGTGATAGAGCCGAGCTCTAGAACGCAAGGAAAAGAAATTGACCCAAGTGACATGAATTGTATGGTGATGTGGTAGAGCCGAGCTCTAGAATACAATGTCATGTGTTAGGGTTGGACTCTATGAGTGGTCGTGGCTTATAGTCACAGGGAATGGGAATGTTGATTTCTAAATGAATATGGGCCCACAGGCCGACTACTTGACTTTTATATAAAGTAAGTATATTTTCAAACGGGGTAACTTAGGGTTACAAACATAATGTACTATCACCCTATTTGAGAGTCTTGTGTTTGAAATACTTGTTGTATATCTATTAGATGTCTGCCACACCAGTACTTTATAGCCGTATAGAGTACTGACCCCTTCGGGGGCATCCCACCACCATTTCAGGTTGAGACTAGAGCTTGCATCCTGTGCTCGTTGATCGAGTGATTCCTCGGAGAGAAGACTTGGTTCGTGCTTCCTCCATTCTATTTGAAACATTAATAAATTTGCTCATGTATATTTTACTATAGAGCCTGCGTGCTCATGAATAGCCCTGTGTGGCCCTTTTGTTTTAAACAATGTTTTCCGCTGCGATATGAATTACTTATTATGTTTGTTTATGGATGTTATATGTGTGAATGATATTCAAGACGCTTTGTATAGTATGAATGTGTTGAACTGCGGTTGACTATTCGTATTGTACGACGGGTTGTTGACGTGTCCGGAGAGGTCCGGGGCGTGACAATATTTATAACATAATGAAGTTAAGTATTTAGTTATCATATACTACGTATGATTAAATGTGATAATTTTATCATTCATGTTTGTGAATGTATATGTACACATGTATTTTATGCACAAAACAAAAATAGACATAAAAATGCAATTTTTATGCCTCCGACTAGTCCCCGCCTAGCCGCCCACCTAGCTACCCCGACTTATCTCCATACCTTGAGGGGCTAATGGACGTCGAGGTCTTGCTTGGGTGGCACGGGATGCTGATGGTGTTTTTTTGGCAGCAGGAGCTCGGCCATGGCAGGGAGGAATTTTACCAAAAGAAGCGGAGATGCTGGGGGGTCATAAAGCTTTGAGTTGGTTGAAACAGAATGGTTGGGACTTGCTGGATGTTGAATCAGATGCCCTTGAAGTTGTTTCTGCTATCAAGAATGGTGGAGGCCTAGCCCAATTTGGATTGTTAGCTGATGATGTTAGGGACTTCATTAAGAGTTTTAATAGCATTTCTTTTGCTTTTATTAGACGGTCTGCGAATCGTGTTGCTCATGAACTTGCTCGGGCAGCCGTTTCTTTGTCTGATTGTCAAGTTTGGTTGTCAAATCCTCCTATATGTATTTTGTGGGCCCTGAGCCACGATCTGATTAATATTAATTAAGCTTATTTACTGCAAAAATAAATATCATGCTGATTCTAAAACAAAGGGAAGAACAGAATATATAAATCCAATTAGTTTAATTTACATCATACTACGTATTATTAATGAACATTAGTTTAGTCACTCGTCAATAAACATGGATTTGATTTGATAAAACTTAGGCCGATCATGTTTGTAGGCTAGGGAACTTGACGAGATTCATGTCACACCATGGACAATGTATGCATGATTGTATGGTAGTATAGTACTAATTGCAGAAAATAGATAGAAATTGCCTTATATATGCTCCGTAAAGTTAAGGAAGATTATTTTAAATGGAATTAATGGAGAAAAGGTACATGATCTGATATCGGAAACAGATGAAGCGAAGGGGTAGAGGCCGCAGACCTAAGAGACACAGAGAAACACTTGGGGCCGAGATATTGAAGGTCTTGTTCAACATTAAATAAAAGGCCTTGTAAAAAAGAGAAAAAAAGATATTGCCTCCCACTCAATGTTGAAGTTAGGATGTTTTTACTAGGATTGTAATGTGTTGATGTGTTCTAAATCAGACTAGACTTGGATAGTTATAAAAATACAAAGAGACCAGACCAGACCAGCAAATTACAGTCCAAGTAAAAACATCCTTATACCCTACCAATTGATAATTAATTCAATTTTCATATATAATTAAAGTTTACATATTCAGAAATTACATTAAAATATCTAGAAAGTTGTTAAATCCAAGTTAAAATTAAATTAAAAATTGATATTCCAATTAAGTGAATAAAATGAATCTTTTGACTCAAAAAGTCAATTTTATAACTCAATTTGAGATATACGGAGTATTCCATATATTAATTGTGACATGGTAATTTATGACACTTACATTAAATTGGAATATGTATAGCTAAATTGGAATTTTCCCCTAAATTTATTATGTGTTCACTTACATTAAATTGGAAGTAATAGAATATTTTAATTGATTTCATTAAAGGTATTTTTATAGCTTATGAGTTATAATCCAGCTTGAGGTACACATTTTCATCCACACACCTACACACTCATGTTTGTGAAGAGTACTTTTTTGTCTGTATACAGACATAACATATTTGAGAATACGTTATGTCTGTATACAGACAAAAAATATTTTTTACAAACATGAGTGTGTAGGTGTGTGTACCAATAGATTTTTTATATGAGTTATGACCAATTTCTTCCAACCACCTTACTTTTGATGAGTTGGTAAACCACTGGCCACTTCCGTAAGTGTATAAACACGGCAGCTACCACAGTACCACTTTTTTTTTTGTTAACCATAAAAAATACTCCCTTTGTCCCAATATTCATATATATTCTAGGTAAAGTTTTGCATGTGGATTGAAAAAGTAGGACTTGTAAATAAGAAGGTTGTGTAGAGGAGAAACATATATGTAAAAATATCTAAGAATGTGATATATATGAATTTGTAAGAAATACTATGATGAAGCACAGATTTTTCATCAAAAGAGAAAAAGAAAATTATTTTAGAACGGATTTAAAAAGAAAGTTAGAAGATAATCATGGGACACATGAAGCATTTACGGCTCCAAGTATACAAGATCACATTTAATTTTTATTGATAAAAAGTTATACTAAAATAAAATATCATGAAGTATATATTGCCACCAACTATACTAAAATGAGTAGTCTTAAAAATAAATGTGCATGGTGAAGCATTATAAAACAAGCACAATTAATTTTTTGTGTCAAAAATATGAATTATAAATTATTTTGACTAATAAAATTCATATACTAGTATTTCTCATTGCTAAATCTACTAATAATTTAATACTATGTATATAGATTTATAGAAATGAGTTTGATATTCTATTTAAATGAGTACAGAGTTGAAAAGAAAATAGCATTAATATTACGTTATAAACTAATGAGAATAAAAACATTTCAAATGAGTATAAAGTAATTATGAGTACATTGCTTAGAAGAACTGTGCATTGATGTTACATTATAAATGAACACAATAGTCAAAATAGGTCCAATCGCGAAGCTATGATCAAAGCCTTGGGTGTAGCGGTGTAAAGAATTTTTTCAGATAAAATTTTACACATATATTTTTACACTAAAAATACAAAAGATTTTTTAAATTTGGGGTGGGCCGGAGCGTGTAGTGGTTGCCCCCCTCTACCTCCGCCCCTGAATAGGTACATGTACCGGTACGGTCATAGTAGCCCAATTCAGTTCTAAACCTAAAAAGGTTCAACTTGCACCCCGAACTAGCAAAAAAATGGATCGGAATTTCAATTTTACGCGTAAAACCGATCGGTCACCCATCACATCACTCGTGTAATTGTCACCTGTGTATCTGAAGTTGAAACTAAAAGTTCAAATAAGTCCCTTAACCTATCACAATTGTTCAAATCACCCCCTAAACTATTAAAAAGTGTCAAAATTATAATGAATTAAAAAAAATAGAAACACCAAGTTAAAAATAAAATATACAAATCTAAAAAATTAAAAAATAAAATAAAAAACGAAACATAAGTTTAATTTTATACATTATATTCATACTTTATATCTATGTTTTTTTACATCAGTATTTTATTTAAGATTTCATTTTTATTTTAATGTTTTATGTTAATATATTCTATCATTTTGTAGGTTTTGAATTAAAACATGTGAAATATAAAATAGGAATTTATAATGCTTCAAAAATAAGTTAAAGAATAAAAAATGTAAAAGTTCAATTCGGAAATATTTTATATAACTTAAAGTATAAATATATTTTTTTTATTTACCGAAAACTACATAAAAAATAAAATAAATAGGAATAGCTGTTAAGAATCTATTGAAATATCAAAGATAAGCACAAAACTAAAACTGTAAAGAAAAAATCTCTAAATAGGAACAAAACATAGAAAATGTTCTAAAAAGAATGTTATTATTTTCATCCTAAAATATGACTCATACACTCCTAGTTAGGATTAAAGAGGTCCTATTTGGAAAGAAAATATATTATAGAAATTTCTATATTTTCATCCTGCTTTGAGTAGTTTTTATACCTATATATTTAATATAATATAACATATTTAAAAAATAAATACAAAATATAAAATGTAAATAAAATTTGAAATAACAAATAAAATTTAATGTAGGAAATGAAAGCGCTAAATAAAAACTTAAGAATAAATATAATGTCAAAATATACATATACGTAGTATTATCTTTTCATATTTTTTTTTAATATTTTATACTCATATTTTGAATTAACCACAAAATAAATATTTTTTACCATCTATATTTGTACATTATCTTTATTACTTTATATTTATTTTCTTATTGGTTTAAATGTATTCCAATGTTGAACTTTTTTTTAGAGTTGAGGGGGTAAATTGAGCAATTCAAACAAGTTGAAGGACTTATTTGACCTTTTACTTTCAACTTCATATGCACAGGTGGCAACCAGATGTGTGACGTGGTAGGTGACTGATTGTTTACCCGTAAAAATGAAATTTAAACCATTTGTTGTCAGTTTGGGGTGCGAATTTAACCTGTTTTTTAGTTCAGTGACTGAATTGAGCTAAGACGACTGGTACATATGCCTATTTGACTCTTTATCCTTAAAACATCTATACAACTATAAATTATTTTTTGATACTTTCTCTTTACAAAACTAACAATTGTGTCAATAAACTTAACTACATTAAGTTGGTATGCAAAGAATATATATATATATATATATATATATATATAGATTTAGGTTCATGTGAGAACTTAATCTTAGGAGAGGAAAAAAGATTTGATGTGAGCCATTGGATGAAGCATCTATTTTAACTTCTAATAAATTTTCGTAGAGGGCAATTAGGTGATTTCTCCTAATACTTAATGCACCCCGTTTCTTTCCAAAACCGTCACCCATAATTCTCTCTCTCATCTTTAATTTACCGTTTTACATTACTCCATTTATTTTATTTTCAATTTGTCTTTTGCATAATGATTCAATCTCTATACGTGTACTCTTTATAGTGGGATATGTGGGATTCAAAGGATGGAACGATCACCATAGAGAAGTGGAAAACTTTCATTTTATTTTGTAAAAATAAATCAAGTAGAATTTTCCAAATTGATCGAGATGCAATAGTGCTCTTTTTTTTTATAGATTTAAAGTGCACTTATTGGTTGTTAGTTGATAACCTGCTCTTCATTTTCAATTTTATTTCAAGATAAAATTTATGAAATTGCACTAGTAATGAGTATGTTAATATATTAAAAGTGCATATTAATGAGATAAAAATTGATAGTTACACAAGTGCAACTTAATTTATTAAAATGTTCACAAATACTAAAATAAAAAAATATTAAACGAGATTAACCATACAAGTTGCACATATACATGTTAAAAGTGCATAAGAATTCAATTAAAGTGCTTCAATAAGTATAATATTTAAAGTACCGAAGTGCACAAATGCATGAAGAAGATATATATTAATGAATAGACGATGCATGTTAATGAGATAAAAAGTGAAATTTTAAAAAGTGCAATTTAAAGTGCTTCAAAAATGTACAGAAGTGCACAAATGCACGAAGAAGATATATATTGATGAATAACAAATGCATGTTTCATGTTAATGTGTATGCATAACTCTAGAAAGTGTGATATAATTTTGCACTTTTGTATAAAGGAAAGTGCACTTTTCTATTCATTTGAAGTGCACTCTTGGTTAATACTGTTGTATATTCATTTTCATTTTATTTAAGACCATTTGATCGAGTTTAGAAATGCACAGTGTGGAATTTTCTTAAAACAAAGTGCAAGTGCACCATTGACACAACATCATACCTGCAAAAAAGGAAAAAATAAAAACTAATAAAAGTGCCAACCGAAGTATGATAAGTGCAGGAATAGTTAATTAGAATTAATAATTAAGATTACCAAAAAGATGGATTCAGTGTATGATCAATTCAACAGATGTATACAAAAAGTAGTATATATACTCTGTATATAGTAAAATTCAACACATCTATCACATCTCACCAAGTCTTTTATAATAGATAAGGGTGCTAAAGAGATGATGACAACAGAGCCTCTCCTATCGTCGAACCCGGGAAGCTTTGATTGTGGGGAGGGAATCTCAGAGGTAATTATACTTCTTGCGCAGGGTGGAGGGGCTGATTTCTGGTGTTTTTTCTTGTCTATTTTGTTGGGGTTGGTTCTAGGAATACCGTTTTGAACAACCTTGTGCAAATAGGGATCCCACGAGATGTCAGGACACCACAACGCTGCTTTCACTCTTCAGCTTCTGCGCTTTTGTGGCCTTATTGCAGAGGGGTCGTTTCTAGACGAGAGATATAGAGGAGAGGATAAGAGAAGAAGCAAAGGAGAGAGTAGGAGGAGACGCAGAGGAGAGGGTCGGAAAAGACGGAGATAGTTAAGGAAACTGAAAAAGAAAATTAGGGAAGAATTAATTGTTAGATCCTAAATAATCATGTACGGTTCTAACTTGAAAGAAGAATATGAGAGAATGACCTACTTACCCTTACACGTATGATCATACTAGAAGGAACACTAATTGAATCCAACGGCCTTGATCTATTCTTTTTTACTCTCCTAAGATTAAGTTCTCACATGAACCTAAATCTATATATATATATATATATATATATATATATATATATTCTCACTTTATACAGTGAGCCTATCACTTTTACTCACTCAAAAGCTCTCCTCAAAGTTCTCATATAAATGGAAAACTTCTCTATACTAATATCATCAAAGTTTCTCTAGAATCTTCCAAAAAGATTCTTTATACACCACTACACACCTAGATTCTTCCAAAAAGTATCCACGAGCTTCTCTTATCTTCTGAAAGGATTTAGAAAACCCCACATTTCTTCAAAGTGTTCTAGAAGCTTTCACACACTTCCACACTATTTTTAGTGAGTTCCACATTTCTCTATAAAAGTGCACATTATTATTCTAGAACATTCAATAATTCTCTACATACATATATGGAATCTTGGTGTAACACCCTGGCCCCATAGGACCCAAGGTAGTTACTCTAGACCTCTAGTACTGTCCTCACAAACCACCACAAGCCTTTACCGCGCACTTTGTCCTCACTCGTGCGCGCCTTGAGAAACTTCCCAGGGGGTCACCCATCCCAAGACTACTCTCATGCTAGCACGCTTAACTTTGGAGTTCTTGGGTGATGAGCTTCCTTAAAAGGAGATGCACCTCTGTTGGTATGAGTAGTACTATTAATCCGTTTATATTAAATCTCAAGTGTTACAATCACCCCAACTTAGGATTACAACGCCCTCGTTGCGCCCTTGAACCAATCTCAAATCTCAATCAAATCCCAGAATCTTCCCCCGCTAAGTGCCCGCCCGATATCCAACGGGTCATAACACTGTCGCGGGGTTGCTATGATACCACCTGTAACACCCTGGCCCCATAAGACCCGAGGTAGTTACTCTAGACCTCTAGTACTGTCCTCACAAACCACCACAAGCCTTTACCGCGCACTTTGTCCTCACTCGTGCGCGCCCTGAGAAACTTTCCAAGGGGTCACCCATCCCAAGACTACTCCCATGCTAGCACGCTTAATTTTGGAGTTCTTGGGTGATGAGCTTCCTTAAAAGGAGATGCACATCTGTTGGTATGAGTAGTACTATTAATCTGTTTATATTAAATCTCAAGTGTTACACTTGGACATCTCTAAGAATTCTAAAATTCTTTTGAATTTCTCCACTAAGGAGGAAATCCAACATAGTCTCGAGAATGTTTTCATCTTTTTGTTACAATAAATGTGACAACATATTCGTCAAACTCAACACTTTCTTGCTTAGTATAACCACGAAAAGCCAACCCGTGTATCATTCAATGTCTAAAATAATTCACATTTGCATTCAACTGAGTGTAATATGCTGCAGTCAATACTTGCATTCCTAGAGACACACGTATGTTTCTTTAAATATTTTGTCTTTTATTGTAACACTTAATCTAAAATTATCCTTAATTGGTATTTATTTTTGAAAAAAGGAGGGGCATTAAATATATTATAAGTAGCGGTACTAAAAAAATTTGCCCGAAGCTGGGGCGCTTGCCCCCTCATGCCCCTCCCTAGCTCCTCCACTATATATATATATATATATATATATATATATATATATATATATATATATATATATCACATGTATAAGTTATTCAAATGAGTTTATGTTACACAAAATGAGTATAAAGTTTATAAGGAATGTCTATTGATATCACGTTTGAAAATGAGCACTATAAATATTTTGAATGAGTATACGTTACTAACGAAATGTCCATCGATATTACAGCTTAAAATGAGAAGAACAGAAGCACCAAATTAGCATACACTATATGAAATGTGCACTTGAAAAGTGAACAACTCATACTCCACTATTGTCATATCAATACACAATTCATCAATAGCGTATATATATGCTCAATCGTCAATTATATTTGATAGCTTCACAGTAAACTGCTAGTACGTGGTATTGTAGAGAGAATGAAGAGCTAAAGTTTAGAGAGAGAAACATATTGCAATTAATGAGTTTTCGAATCCCTTACATCTGTACCCGGGGTATTTATAGTAGCAATAAATGAATCGATGTATTAAATGCACTACACGTGTTAATTATTCTATGAACAGAGCCATGGGGTGCTGCAGAGCTTGACGTGTGTCATTCTGTAGTTGACATCTTGCCAGTTGCCCTCTGTTGGTCGAGGTGCCGATGGCCGAGGTGCAAGGGTTCTCCTAGGGCCCAGTGTACGTAGTCCTTGAGTAGCTTTCTTGTGATCTGTGACAGAGGTGACCTCCGCCGAGGTGACCATACAGACAGACAACCAATTTCTTCGTTCTGGATTGGGCTTGTTGTTGGGACCCCAATAGTGACATGGGCTTGGGCCATTTGTATATCCAAGAGTGTGAGGGTGGTGAATCCGAGTTCATATACTCTATCAATATCATTTTGTGTTCCTTTTAAAATATTGTATTCATGCACAATTTTTCAAATTAAAACATTATAGTGATCACTTGGGTATAATGTAAGATACACTATAATCATATCAACTTTACTATTTATATTTCAAAATGTTACACCATTAGACATTTTTTAAACATATACCCATAAGTCCCATAAAAAAATATACCCGTAATTGATGTATACTCGTGTAAAGTGTTTGTTATGCTCATTTGTAAAATCAAATATATGACATTTTTTAAACAATACACTCATTTAAGTATAACATAGGAATAAGTAATGTACTCCGTATTAATCTGAAACCAGCTTATCTATTTAAGTATCTCCATACTTTATGTTCATCTAAAATCTTTGTTGCGTTCATTTCAGGGGTCTACGTACGGGCTATTGTAGACTAAAGCACATGATAACTTTATTTATTTTCAATTTTCTAAGGGCAAAATGTATTCATTTTTCAATTTGATGGCTTTTGTGGATGTAAAAAACGGCATTTTCAAAATGCTAAAGAAGGCATTTTAGACAAGACATAACTGTCATGTCAAAGTAATTATGGGATGGATATAGATTCCACACAGATTAACCGATAATTTCGTGTCAAATAAGTCATGCCAAAATATTTTTGGTACGAATTTGGCATATCCTTGCATAACCTCTGCCAATTTTAGGAAACATACATACCAAAAATCTATGTCAATCCTGTGTTTTTGGAGTGTATTGTCTTCTAATTTGTATAATTTACTTCCTTGATCTTTTCTGTAAAACAAAATCAGCAGTAAAATTCAAGTTATAAAATCTAAAGTCAAGATCACAATTGAGTGGAAATGCAATCCGCAAAATAAATTGGGAATGCAAATTGGGAGATACGCACATATTTTGATAAAAAATTATCATTTCATTGAAAATTTAGAGCTCAAAACTTTAGAAATTGTTTTTAGTATATGATGTTTCTAAATAATTGTTCACCTTAATGATACATTTGCTTCTATAAAATTATATATAGTAATATTTATTGGATAGATTGTAATGTATAATCATGTGTACTTCTAAAATTATCTAATACTCCGTCTAATAAAGAAAATTAAATCTTATACTAGGCACGGTGAAATGACTAATGATGATAAAGTTGGAATTCAATATTCCCTCAAAAAAAAAGTTGGAATTCAATAGTAATAATCCGCAGATGGATCGAACTCTTGATACAAATTAATTAATAAATATACGTACGAAATCAAATACTCCATCCGTCCCATTTTCACAATTTCCTTTTTTGGACGTCCCGTATAAAGGTTCTCATTTTCATTTTAGGAAACAATTAACAATCTTCAGTGACAAGTTAATCATTATATATTAAAAATAATACATTTATAACATCACTATTATCAATACTAACTATGTTATAATATATACCTATTAAAATTATTTCTCGAAATATACTCGAAGTGCTTAATTTAATTATTGTCTAAATAACCTTGTCGTTTTGCTATGAGAACCTTCCAACGGGACAACGGTAGTACTATTTACGTAAATCTCCCTATTGCATAATAGTGGGGTATGGTTTTAGAGTTGGGGCCTGGGACAAGGGTGGGAGAGGGCAAAGTGACAAAAGAGTATAGCATTGTAGGGTTATGAAAGTCATGGGAGATAGATGCTTGTTTGGGTGTTTGGGCATTTTGAAGAACAAAAACCCTCATCTATATTTTCCCTATTAGTTTGATTAGGTTCTATTCCTTTTTGCTATGACTGAGTGGTAAAAGAAGTAAGATCGGGGAATGGATGGGAAAGGGCCGTCTAAATGCATGATACATGTTGGTGGGTTGGCTTGCAACCACTGCCCCCATCCATAGGACCCATGCTCAAGATTCCTATCACTTTCTCATTTTTTTTTAGAAAAAAGACAGAATAATATTAATAATAATAATAATAATAATAATATATCAATATTAATAATCATAATTCATAAATAGCATGAATTTACTGTTTTAATCTTGTAATTTATGCTTGTATGGTACGGTTGTGTCTGTAAAATGTTTTTAGTTGAATTGGTTTTAGTTTCAGACATAAACTAAATCAGTCCGGACTTCCAAAGTTGTAGAGTACAAATAGAATGGACATCTATCAGGGGTTTTTCCCATTTTCAGTCTCTTGACTATTGGGTCAGTGACACTTTTGGTACTCGACTTTCAATTTTTCCATTTTTAGTCCTCAACTATTGTGTAAGAGACATTCTTAATCTTCGACTTCAATGTTTTCATCATTTAGTCCTCTTAGAATTATAAAATTGACATTTTTAGTCCTTCCTCTATGAGTTTGACACAATAAATGGAGGACTAAAAATGTCATTATTATAATAATTGAAGGACCAAAAACGTCACTTTTATGAAAATTGAAGGACTAAATGTGGAAATTTTCAAAGACATGTACCAAAAGTGTCTGTCGCACAATAGTCGAAGGACTAAAAATGGAAAAAATCAAAGTCGGGTGTCAAAAGTGTCAATGACATAATAGTCGGAGGACTAAAAGTGGCAAAAAGTCCAAAAACTCCATCTATCGGATCAGACTTATGTATATAGATAACATTAATAAAATCACATTCCAGTTTTTTTAAGCGGATTTTTTTTTTGAAATTTATTAAGAAGAGTACAAAATGATGATGAAGAAAAGGTAGTGCAACTAAATAGCTATTGAGTGAACAATCCAAAAAGGCCCTAAAAATCCCTCACCAATCAAATCCCTAAAGAAACAAATAGCTTCCTGTTGAATTATATTGAGTTGCTCGAAAGAAATGAAATCCCCTAAAATCTATAAGCTAATTCCTTAAAGATAGAAAGGACCCTATGTTTCATCCAATACTTTAGCCTTGAGACGAGCACTCCGTCGAGGTAGGAATCTGGAACAAGCTGAGTCACATTCAGTGTCAGCAACACGGTCTAGTAGCTCATGAGCAGAAAGTATCCTTAGAACAGGCGTGACTTCAAGATCTTTTCCACCCGAAGCATTAGGTTCTAAAACTTCTGTCTGAGGAGAAACCAATCCATCCTCTAATAAAGGTTCAGTGTGAGGTGAAAAGAAACGCAAAGAGGAGTAGTCTCAAGAATATCTGTCATATATATCTCTTTGATTTCAAAAGTTAATGTCCCCTGTGAAGTATCCCGAATCACAACAACACTCTTCAAAGTGTTATCAGATTCATAATTAAGCCCAAAAAGTGCAAATCTTCTTTGAAGATTAAAGAGGATAGATATAGTAGATTCTGTGTCTGTGAAAAATGACATTGTGTCTAAGCAAACGACTCAAAAATACACAAATGGTGGCTCTATCAACCTATCTATTTGGCTCCTTTCTACCATCAAAGCAATTGATCTTGTAATTCCTCTAAGAAAACAATTCATCCCCAATCTATATTGTCCTTCAGGAATAAACAAATTATCACATCCCTTCTCAATAATGGGGATAAAGCCTCAAAAAAAAAAAAAAATAGCATCATAAAGCATCGGAACAGATTTATTCATTTCTATCTTACTCCCAAAAGTAATGCGAGAAAAAATTTTGAGAATTGAGTTCTTCAACGAAGTGAGCCTAACGATATCCATATTAATAGCAGATGTAATTCCATGTTTCATTTCATTGTAAATCGAAAAGCCTTGCTTTCAATGATAACCTCAAAGGAATGGGTTGAATCTAATGTTTGTTGGAGAGATTTCTCCATTTCCGTCCAGCGCCGCCATACCCCATGTGACTGATGAGTCCTGAGTTGCTGATTCGGGGGCTGGAATCCAAACCAGCGGACTTGACCTCGAGCACCAGTTGACGCCCTGAGGTGATGTCGCCCTAAAAATCCTTCCCTGATTAATCTGTGTAGCCCTGAGGACCGTCGCGCCTGGCTAGCGTAAAAGTTCCTCTCTGTCGGAAACCGCCACTCACCTGGAAGTTGGACGTTGTTCCAGTTCCTCCATCTATTCGATCTCCGGTCTCCTGGTTGTCTCTCCCAGATGGTCTCACCGAATCGGCGACGGAAGCCACCGATAGGGTAGTCTCCTCGCGTCGCCCAAATCCCCGAATTACTGTTCATCCGCCCCTTGCAGTTGCAGTGTGACCATGCATCCTGATGTACTTGAATTTAAAATTCAATACTCCCTCCGTCCCATTTTATGTGTCTTAGAGCATCCACAATGCTTTAATGTCTAGTCTATTTTTTAAATGTCAAATGTCAAATAAATAATAGCTTTCTAATACACCTCATGCAAAGTGAAGTAATTGGGTTTTGCACTTTGAAATAAGCCTCCAATCGTGGAAGTCTTACTTCTCAAGTCTAGCGGCTGCGTTATAACTTAAATAAATTGCTAGTATAATTTTCATATTTCTTTTAATCACTCCATGCTAATCCTGCGATCCATAAAGGGTTTTAAAGCTATCAAGGGCACTCCGGCGTCACCATAGAAAACGAGTGGCGTCGGCGGCGCCGGCGGCTGCCTGGCGTGGCAGCATCGTTCCGTACGGACAACTGGACAAGCCATATATCATCAGATGTATGTTGATACCACCACCTGAAACGGTGGTGGTGGGGGTTGGCGTTCGGCCGCATCAAATAAACAAGACAAGGAAGATTGGGAATACGTTTGGCGGCATATAGTGGGGTGTGTGTCTCCCTTGTTGATGGTATTGGTCCACCTCTTCCTTTTGGCCTTACTTCACCCGTGTTGCCTCTTGGTCCACTTCAATTAATAGGCTGGTCTCCTATTAATTACTCTGGCCCAACTTGGGCTGTCTGCCTGTCTCAGCCCACTCGCCCCTTTTGTCCATACCCAGCCCGTGACCCCTTTGTGGCCCTTTGCTTAAATTTGTCTGGTTGCTTCCAGAATCCCCTATTTGATCTCTTCCTCCTTCTCTCTATCCGATGAGCTTCTGTGTGCGTTGCCCCTTTCCTAGAGTGAGAGAGTGTTGGTTCTCTCTGAGTATTAGCTCCGGCTATACTCCGGTGAGACCTTGGGGTTCCTACTGGGGTCTTCACTCTGGTCTGGTAGTTTGGGGGTTATCTCCTCCGGTGAGATTCCCGTTGGTGTGGTCTGGGTGGTTGGGCTCTTAAACTCTGAGTGTAGTTTGACTGTTGCCCTTCAGTTTCCCTATTGCAACCTTGGTGGTGAATGCTGAGCGAGCCTTTGGGCTTTTGGTGATTGAGGTCTGAGCCGGTGCGTAGATCCAACAGTGGTATCAGAGCTTGGACGTCGCCTCTCACTGACGCCGGGAACTCGCCGGAGACAGGAACCATCCAAACCGGTAACGCCGGGTGCTCCGTCGAAGATTGGTAAGTCGGGCTGTCGTTTCAGTGACACCCGCTCAGGTATAAGTCTGAAACCCTAACCTATGGGTTGCCGGAGTGCCACCGGCCTCTGTGTTGCATGGGTAGATCAATAACCCCAGGTTATAGGTCTGCCGAGTAGAAACCCTAGAAAAACCATTGCATGTGCAGTATCTGTTAGTACAGATCTGTAGAAACCCTAGGTATGGTTCTATTGTGCATGAGTGGTCCAATCTGTGTCGAACTTGGCCACTGATTGTTTGAGAAATCTGATTAATTTGACTGTCTTTGTGTGAGTAATCTTTAACTTGTCTGTGTGTTTGCCTCCGGATCCTTCTCAGTATTGATTATTCTTCTGCCTTATCTGTTGTGATTATTTGATAATCTTCCGTTTCCATTAGTTCTTCACATTCACCTGTTCTGAGTTCCTGTAATAGTGTGGCTCCTTAACCCCTAGTTGGCTAGGGCACTTGAGGTTAGGGCTAAGTGATACCCTGCCAGCCACTTTAGTGGCCCCGGAACTGTGTGGTCACTTAGTCCGCGGCCTGAACCTCTAGGGTTAGCCTTTATATTACCTGTATCTCAACAGTTGGTGTGTTGTCTATTACCATGGCTTCAAACCTGTATGGTATGATGCCTTTCAATGGTAAGACTGACTTTGACATATGGAAACAAAAGATTAAATGTGTGTTAATTCAGCAGAAAGTGTTCAGGGCTGTTACTGGTCAATACTTAGAAACTGAGGATAAGCCTAAACAAGTTGAAATGAATGAAACTGCATGCTCTACCATATACTTAAACCTGTCTGACTCTGTCCTTAGAAAGGTTGGAGTTATTGAGTCTGCTAAGACCCTCTGGGATAAGCTTGAGTCTCTATATACTGACACTTCCCTTCCTGGTAAACTGTTTTTATTGGAAAAATTTTTTAGGTTCAGACTGGACCTAACAAAAGATATTGATGAAAATCTTGATGTTTTTAATAAGTTAATTCAAAACATTAAGCAGGCTGGGGATAAGCATATAGATGACTATACTGCTATAGTGTTACTCAATGCTATACCAGATTCCTATAATGATGTTAAGTCAGCCATTAAGTATGGGAGGGATGATATAACCTTAGACATTGTCATTAATGGTCTTAGAAGCAAAGAACTGGACTTAAAACATTCTAGGAGTCATCACAGGGAATCTGGGGAAGCTTTGTTTGTTAGGGGAAGATCTAAAAGCAGGTCTAGACACCCTAAAAAGGACAATCAGGATAAAAATAGTAGACAACCTGGTAAGAGGAGGTTCAAGTCTAGAAAAAGAGTCTGTTATAACTGTGGCAACCCAGGACATTACATTAAAGATTGCACCCTACCTAAGAAGAATGACCAGGCCAATGTTGTGACCAATAAGGTTGTAGAAGATGAAGTTTTTATGGTCTGTGATCAAGCCAATTCAGTGCTCAGTAGTCTGACTGAGAGTGAATGGTTAATAGACTCAGGTTGTACCTACCATATGACACCCTTTAGGAATCTGTTTTCTTCCTACACTTTGTGTGATACTGGTTATGTGTCTTTAGCAGATAGTAAAAGGTGTAAGGTCCTTGGTATTGGTGACATCAGTCTAAAATTTGAAAATGGAACTGTTTTTCAAATTAGAAATGTTAGACATGTACCTGATTTAAGACATAACCTACTTTCAGTCTCTGCTTTTGAAGAATGTGGTCTTGAGGGTAAATGGGGAAATGGGTGTATGAAGATTTTGAAAAACTCCCTTGTTTTATTCAAAGCCTTGAAACAGAATAATCTATATGTTGTCCAAGCTAAACCATTTTCTGAAAATGCTAATGTTGTACTCAGTGACAAGTCTGTGCTTTGGCACCAAAGACTTGGTCACATGAGTAATAGAGGATTAAACATTTTGCAAAAAAATGGGTCTTTTGGAAATGACTTGGTGTCACCTATACCTTTCTGTGAAGGTTGTGTTCTAGGCAAGCAACATAGGGTTCAATTTCCTGTCTCTAGTTACCCTAGTGAACCTAAGTCTAAATCTGTCCTTGACTACATACATGCTGATGTGTGGGGTCCTTCCAGTGTCCCTACCCATGGGGGTAGGAGGTATTTCCTGTCCTTAATTGATGATTACTCTAGGAAAGTCTGGGTCTGTTTGCTAGAACATAAGTCTGATGTCTATTCTAAGTTTAAGGAGTGGAAGGTTCTTGTAGAAAACCAAATTGGGTGTAAGGTTAGAACCCTTAGAACTGATAATGGCTTAGAATTTTGCAATAAGGACATGGATAGTCTATGTTCTGAATGTGGGATTAGGAGACACAAAACTGTGCCCTATACTCCCCAGCAAAATGGCCTAGCTGAAAGGATGAATAGGACTCTTCTAGATAAAGTTAGGAGCATGTTGTCCACTTCCGGGCTCCCCAAGAAGTTTTGGGGAGAAGCAGTTAACACTGCTGTGTATCTAATCAATAGGTCTCCTTCTGTGCCTTTGGGGGGTAAAACCCCTGAATCTGTGTTCACTAGAAAGTCCATTGATCTGTCAAACTTGAGAGTTTTTGGGTGTGCTGCTTTTGTTCATCAACAGACTGATAAGCTTGATCCTAGGTCTAAAAAGTGTGTATTTCTAGGTTACCCTGAAGGTGTAAAAGGCTATAGGGTATGGGATAGAAATCAACCTGGTTTTAAAGTCATTATAAGTAGGAATGTGATCTTCAATGAAACTGATTTTCCTTGCTTAGTTAAGACTGTGACTGACCTTGAAACTGAACCGAATGGCACCCCTCAAAGTGAGGTGGAGCCTATCCAACCTGCTGCCACCCCCCCTGTTTACTGAATTGGACTCTTCTGATAATCCTGACCTTACCAACACTATGCATGATACCCACTCTACCTCCAGTGAGGTGGAGCTGCACACTGATTCTAATAGTAATGAGAATATGCATGAAGTGTTTACTGAGAATGATTCTGCTGATAATTCTCATGATACTGATGATCAAGGTCTAGAAGGATATCAATTGGCTAGAGATAGAGTTAGGAGAAATATAAGGAAAATTTCTGATAGCATGACTGATTATGCTTTTCATCTCTATGATACTTCCTTGTTTGCTTTCTCTGTTTTTGAAACTCTTGATTTGAATGAACCTATGACCTATCAGGAAGCCCTTGCCTCTAGAGAATCTAAAAATTGGCTTAGTGCTATGAAAAGTGAAATAGATTCCCTTAAGGAGAATAAGACTTGGACCTTAGTGCCTAGGAGTCCTAATTGTTCTGTTGTTGAGTGCAAATGGCTTTTCAAAGTTAAAGAGGAACCTAATAATGTTAGGTTTAAGGCTAGGTTAGTTGCCAAAGGTTTCACTCAAAAGGAAGGGATAGACTATGCTGAAATTTTTGCCCCTGTAGTAAAATTTACTACAATTAGGATGATGCTTGCTTTAGTTGCCCATAATGACTGGGAAATGAAGCAGATGGATGTTACCACTGCCTTTCTACATGGAGAATTGGATAAGCAGATTTTTATGACCCAACCTGAGGGTTTTGTTGACCCTAAGTACCCTAGGCATGTTTGTCTTCTTAAGAAGGCTCTCTATGGCCTTAAACAGTCTCCTAGGCAGTGGAACATTAAATTTGACCAATGCATGTCCTCCCTAAGTTTCAAAAGGTCTGATTCTGATCCTTGCTTATATTTTAAGAATGCTGATTCTGTACTTGTTTTCTTGTTGATCTATGTGGATGATATGCTTATTATCAGCCCCTCTGTGAATGCCATTGAGAATGTTCAAAAGTGTCTTTGTAAAAACTTTGCTATGAAGGACTTAGGAGATGCTAAGAGAATCCTAGGGATTAATATCATTAGGGATAGGAGTAGATGTACCCTTACCCTTAACCAGACCTCCTACCTTGATAAAGTCCTCAAGAAGTTCAACATGAATTCTGCCTTGCCTGTCAATGTGCCTTTAGCTTCTCATTTTGCTCTAAGTAAGGATCAGTCTCCTAAGACTGGCCCTGAAATTGATAGGATGAAGTTTGTACCCTATTCCAATGCAATAGGGTCGGTTATGTATCTCATGGTAAGCACCAGGCCTGATATTGCCTATGCAGTCAGCTGCTTAAGTAGATATATGGCCAACCCTGGGATGCCTCATTGGAATGCCCTGAAATGGTTGCTTAGATACCTTAAGGGTACCATCTCTCATGGTCTTGTGTTTTCTAAGTCTGATTCTGAAATATGCCTTACTGGTTATGTTGATTCCAATTATGCAAATGATAGGGATAATAGGAAGTCTACTACCTCTTATATTTTTACTTTGTGTGGTTCTTGCATAAGTTGGAAATCTCAACTTCAGCCTATTGTTGCTCTTTCTACTACTGAATCAGAATACGTTGCAGCAACTGAGGCCTTTAAAGAGGCTATCTGGCTGAAACGTATTCTATCTGAAATTGGTTTTCTTAGACAGGTTGTAACTGTGTACTCTGATAGCCAGTCTGCTATACAACTGTGCAAAAACCCAGTATTTCATGACAGGACCAAGCACATTGATGTTAGGTTCCACTTCATCAGGGACATTGTGGATAAAGGAGGGATCAAGCTATGCAAAATAGCTTCTGAATTCAACCCTGCTGATACGGGGACTAAATGTCTCACTTTTGAAAAACTGTTTTCTTGTAAACGTATTCTTAATTTAGATTGTGGCTGATAAGAACAGATTAAAACAAGAAAAACCAGCGATGATGACACTCCCATTCACAGTTGTGCTCTACACCACCAGGGGGACCAATAAGGTGGAGATTGTTGATGGTATTGGTCCACCTCTTCCTTTTGGCCTTACTTCACCCGTGTTGCCTCTTGGTCCACTTCAATTAATAGGCTGGTCTCCTATTAATTACTCTGGCCCAACTTGGGCTGTCTGCCTGTCTCAGCCCACTCGCCCCTTTTGTCCATACCCAGCCCGTGACCCCTTTGTGGCCCTTTGCTTAAATTTGTCTGGTTGCTTCCAGAATCCCCTATTTGATCTCTTCCTCCTTCTCTCTACCCGATGAGCTTCTGTGTGCGTTGCCCCTTTCCTAGAGTGAGAGAGTGTTGGTTCTCTCTGAGTATTAGCTCCGGCTATACTCCGGTGAGACCTTGGGGTTCCTACTGGGGTCTTCACTCTGGTCTGGTAGTTTGGGGGTTATCTCCTCCGGTGAGATTCCCGTTGGTGTGGTCTGGGTGGTTGGGCTCTTAAACTCTGAGTGTAGTTTGACTGTTGCCCTTCAGTTTCCCTATTGCAACCTTGGTGGTGAATGCTGAGCGAGCCTTTGGGCTTTTGGTGATTGAGGTCTGAGCCGGTGCGTAGATCCAACATCCCTGTTTTTCCGAACGGAAAATGACTTGCCGGTGGCCTGGTACAGTGGTGCCTATTTGGATTACCGGGGTAGAACCCTGCATTTTGCTGCTTTGAACAAAGTAGCCAGTCGATATAATCACAACAGAAAATAATATATACGATTTTTACTTTATTTTTTTCATCCGGGCATTTTTGTTATTGGTTGGTTTTGTCTAGTCATCAAGTCCAGGAGGGCTTCTACACTCGAACAGTTCCCTTGACAGTGTCCGTTAGTTTTTTTGCCATGTCAGCAGAAGTATATCAAAGACTACCCGCATTGGACGAGCAAATAAGCAAAGGATGTCTAATAGAGTGAGGCGGCATATATTTTTAAGACTAGACATCCCATCAATGCGGATGCTCTTAGTTTGACTTGGCACGATTATTAATGAAGTGGTTGAAAAAGTAAAAGTTGTGGTTGAGGTTTGAGTATAATAAAGTGAAATGGTGTAGACCACATATTTCTTTCCAAAAAAGGAAAGAAGACACTTATTTTGGGACAACCCAAAAAGGAAAGTAGGACAGGTAAAATGGAACGGAGGGAGTATGTATTTGAATTTTCTATGCGAATATTTATGTGTGCAAGAATGGTATATTTAATTAATGAAGGATTAATTAAATTATTTATCGGGCACATGATATTGAGAGTGGGCTACCAAATAATTAGTTGGGTCATCATAATAATTATAGAAGCCCAATAAAATGCCAACCAATGTTGAGGAAAATGTTGGGGCAACCCAAGTATTATTTTGACTCAACCTGCCAAAAATAGTAGGAATAATCGGGAGGAACTTTCAACACCCACTTGGAACTTTTCCTACATGTCTTGTAGACTCTTAATAATCAAATGGGAGCAATAATACATGAGGGGGCGGACAAGATAGGAGGAAGGCTCCTAGACACAAAATGACACCCCCATGACCCCATCCTTGATTTATTTTGGAGGTTTGATTGCATAGAGATGCTTCCCCTATCATTCTACATCACTCACTCGACCAAACTAAGAGAGAGAGCTCTGGAAAAAGCCTCTCACAAATCTCACAGCTTAGAGGAAGCAAGAGCAAGGAAATCCAAGGAGAAAAGGGGCTAGGATTGAGGTAAGAACTCATATAGTTCTTTTAACTAGTTTATGTTGTATGATTTTTAAGAAATCATATGGTGGAGTAAATCATGAGTTTTACACGTTTAAAAAGTGTATTATATTGATATAAAATGGTGGTATTTAACTTAGAAGATTCGTGGAATCGATAGGAGTTGAAATCGCCGGAAACCGCCATTGTTGGGGACTGTTTTCGAGCTGTAGGCCCGAAAGCCGCCCACCTTTTGCAAAAGCCGCCCGGATTTTGTCTGCTGTCCAGAATTTCCGCTTTCAATCGGCCTAGAACGGGGATTGATCGAGTGGCTTAGCAAAGGCAACTAGTTGAGCACATCATAAGGTGAGGATGGCTGACTATATTGTTCATAACTAGTAGGTTAATTCATGAGATTACCTAATGTCATAAAAGCATGATTTTTTATTAACTAATATGCTAAGTAAAGTGTCAATTGATCATATTGTTGTATATGAAGAGTTGATGCATGATTACTTGATATAGTGATGAACTAATAAAATAAGTTATTAATCACTATTTAATTGTATTGACTTTATGGTTAGTAAAGTCAATATAGAATGAAGTGAGAATGAGTTATGGCATGACCGCCATGTTTGTTTAAAGGGGAAAGACAACTTGAACTAAGAATAACTCGGGTGGTACTAAGTGACTAGCCCGAGGTTATAGTATGAACATTTATAAATGAATCCTAAGTTTAGGATTGTGATGCTTCATCACTAGGGTATTCATTTTGGATAGCCTTAGATGATTTAAATGGTATAATTATCCTAGGATTGGATTGTTGATATTATTATCTGGGTGGTCTTTAGGATACCCGTAATTGATTGTTTGATTGGTAGCAAGGGTCATGACTCGGCTCTAGTCTAAGGATAGATGCCCGACCACATGGACTTGCTAATAGATAGATGAGGGACATGGGTCGGACGAGTCTGAGGATCGTGCCGGACTGCATGGGCCCATAATAGAATAGATGTAAGGACCATGGCTCTGCTTGGCTCTAGAGAGCGAGTTGGATAGCATGGACTTACAGCGTGATCACGTATAAGGGTGGAATCTGAATCAAAGACCTTACGAGGCTTTGACAGAGGTAACACATAAGATAGGATCCCGAATGGCCCTTACCTTCCTACGGGAACAAGGGTACGAGTCCAGGGGCAGGATGCTGGACTCCGACCGAGTGCTCTGCGGGGACTTGGATAGCGGTGACAGATTCTGTATGATTGATGTGACCTTTGGGTTAAATTGTATGAATTATTAATGTAATAAATTATCGCAGGGCGATACGAATTGTATTATTAAATACAAATGGGGAAATAAATTATCACTTGGCGATGCAAAGGGTTTTTGACAAATACAAATGGGCCTTTGGGCCGACTATTTGACGTTATATACTTATGTATGATTTAAAAGGGGCACTGTGGGTTATTTTCTAGAATATGATATCACCCTATGTTGAGGGTCTTAGGGATTGAAATATTAATTATATGCAGTATAGTTGTCATTGTACTTTTCAAATGCTTCAAAGTACTGACCTCCCCCTTCACGGGGGAGGCCACCTCACAGTTTTCAGGTAGAAGCTAGAGCTTGCTTCCTGTACCCGTTGCTTCGGGAGTTCTTGGAGAGAAGACGTGGTTCGTGCTTCCTCCGTTCTGTTTTCAAAACAATTCCAATAATGCTCATGGATAATATTTCCAATAAATTACTTGAGGGCTTGTATGCCTAAGTTTGCCAAGTGTGGCTTGAACACTTGTAATATTGTTTCCGCTGCTTTAATGAATATTTTACATTATGTTTGTTTATGGATGTACTATGTGTGAATGATATTCCAGACGCCTTGTATAATATGGATGTGTTAGACTGCGGTTGACTATTCGTACAGTACGGCGGGTTGTTGACGTGTCTGGGTAGGTCCGGGGCGTGACATGCAGCGTCCGCTTGTTAATTAGTGTGTGTAAACAACCCCTTACTTTAATATACTCATTTTGCCATATTCCAGTTATAAACATCCCAATTAGAGTCTTGTACCATTACTATGGTAAATCATGCCCAACAACTGATAAGTTTGTTCACAATGATGACTTTAGTTTTATTAAAATGTACTATTTCGAGCACAAAATATAATGCACAAAAAAGAAGCATCATTTCCATGAAAATTTCTGCTAGAAATAGTACACTACAGTGAAGAAGATCATAATATGAATAAATTTAATTATTTGTTAAGGGACATGATATGTGAGTGATTAAAGTTGCATGACTAAAAACATGTGTAAGGTTGATTGATCTTTTATAGCTCGGATCTCCAGCCACAAGAACCACAAAGGAACATGACTCACAACCACCATATGGACCACATGGGACAAGGAAAGCCCATAAAGGCAGAATACATTCCACAACCCAATCAGTAATCTTCTCCAGCCTCACCCTAGAACTCCCAGAGAATCGAACACATTCACACAGAGCAACAGAGGGGCGGAAGAAGAGAGGTGGCAAGAAGGCTAAACTCACTCGCTATAAATTCTTGGATACTAGACTGGGTTTCAGACATGTGACTCAAAGAAGCAGACAAATAAGAATGCAATATATAGGAAAGGAACAGGTAACCTGTATGGTAAGAAAGCAATGACTAAAGAGCTAGTCCAGACAAAGAGGAGCCGAGTTGTGGAAGGGAGACAAACGAAACAGGAACAAGTAAGGGGAAAAGAATACCTTGACATGGACCAATACCTCTCACATTCTCCATCTTATTAGTCCAATGTGGCGTAGAGTTAAACAATGGCGTGGAGAGATTCATCATCGTTGGGTCACCTATAGTATCACAAATATAAAATAGGCAAACAAAAAATTGGAGGTGCACATAGCACTCCTTAGACCACAAGAACAAATAAAAGATTGAAGAAGAGCACAAAGTACTCTACGGGTCACACAGATCCTTGAAGAACCAATGATAACAACCTAAAACTAGTACAATCAGTGCATAGCAGGTCATACAGACAAACTCAAAGCAATGCAAACAGAGAGAACACACGGTCCCAAGAGGAGAGATCAGGAGGAGTTTGTAAGCACAAAGTAAGTAAACTACACTAAGAGGGGAAAGCTAACTACAGTCCAAGTTTAAAGTTCATTTACAAGATAACAACTTTTCAATAGAGAGACATTTGGTCCCCCGTGTCAGCAGGACTGAACTCAGAAAAGATCTTGCACAACTTGACATCACATGAATCCACAATCTCTTAAATGAAATGGAACCTCACATCAATGTGTTTTGTCCTATCATGAAACACTTGGTTTTTGCAAAGCTGGATGGAAAATTGGCAATGAAAGAAAACTGTAATATCCTGCTTAAGATAACCAATGTCAGCTATAAGGCATTTTAGCCAAATAGCTTCCTTAAAAGCTTCGATGGCAGCTACATATTCAGATTTAGTAGTAGGAAGAACAACAATAGGTTGTAGTTGAGACTTTCAACTAATGAAAGAAACAAAGTGAAAGCATAAGAAGTTGTTAACCTCATATTATCTCTATCATTAGCATAGTTAGAATTCATATAGCCATTTAATAGAATACCACCAGAACACTTTGCAAATGCCAAACCATGTTTCATACTAGCTTTCAATTACCTCAACAACCATTTAAGAGCATTCAAATGAGGCATATAAGAATTGGACTATCTATTTAAACAACTAACAACATAAGAAGTATCATGCCTAGTGCTAACCATGAGATACGTAATTGCCACTATTGCAATGGAATAAGGAACAAATTCTATCTTATTAATTTCAGAAGCAGTCTTGGGAAAATGATCCTTACTTAACACAAAATGGGAGTCTAAAGGACATCACAAGAGCAACAGTTTGCATGTTAAATTTACTCCAAACTTTTTCCACATAGGAGATCTGGTTTAAAACAAGAGTAGATATTCTCCTATCTTAAACAATGCTTTTGTTTAGGATTCTCTTGGCATCCCATAGGTCTTTCTTGGAAAAATTATCACACAAACATTTGCACATGAACAATGGACTTAAGACTGGGACTGATGATTAACATGTCATCCACATAGAGTAATAAGGATACACGCACAAAGGAAGGATCCTTATAGTACAAACAATGGTCACAGGAAGACTTAACAAATTTCATGGATTTCATGCATCGGACAAACTTAATATTCCATTGCCCAGGGGACTGCTTCAACCCATACAAGGACTTCTGTAGTAAACACACATAATCACTTTTGTTGAGTTCCACAAACCCTTCAAGTTGGGCCTTACAATTTTTCTTATCCAGATAACCACGCACGAAAGCAGTGATCACATCCATCTGTTTCATTTCCCAATTAAAGTGAGAAACAATAGCAAGCATAATTCTAAGAGTAGTAAAATTGGCTACATGAGCAAATATCTCAGCATAATATACCCCCCTCTTTTAGTCTTTGTGAACCCTTTATCAACTACCCTATCCTTAAAAATAGCATTGTTGGGTTCTTCCTAGACCTTAGAAGCCGCTGACAATCAACAGTAGAACAATTCGGAGGTATAAGGAAAAAGGCGGTCCAGACCTGGTTTAATTCACTGTTAAAGATTCCATCTCACTCTTCATAGCACTAAGCCACTTTTGGGGCTTTTTAGAACTCAATGCTTCACAACATGTTTTTAGCTCATTCAATCAAGGGTGTCATACACAAAATGCAAATGTAAGAGTATCATGCATATGGAAATCATAATCAGACATGTTATCAATAGTTTTTCTAATAGCTCTCTACTCCTATCTCTCGCAAGTTGATAATCTTGTAAATCAGAAGAATCAAGCTCCACAGAAAGATCATGTGATTCATTGTTACTATGAAAATCAGACTCTACTTGAACATCATGTGATTCATGCTCATTCACATTATCATGCAATTGGTCAACCTTAGTATGAGTAGTGGGACTTTCATATTCAAAAGAATCATCGTACAATATCATCAGTATTATCATTATCAACATATAAAGGGAAAGCAATAGTAGGATCAGACTACACCTCAAGCTCGACACTATCAGACCTCGAGACAAGATTGGGAATATATCTCTATTAATATCACATTGTATTAATGACTAGAAGAGCCAGTCCATATAAAGGGGAGCCGGGTTGGGCTAAGGCAACAAACGAAAAAGGCCTAAGTCACAGTAAGGGGAAAAGAAGGTCTTGGCATGGGACAATACCTCTCACAACATGCACATGTAGCAACTACCACAAACTTTACTATTTTCCCAGTAATAATAAGGGAAATATACTCAAATAGGAGTAAAACAATCTCAAAATGCAAAAATAAGACAATACTGTTTTTATCCCCCCAAATAGAACTAAAGTATAATCTTTCTTCCAATTCTACCCTTACCATAATTTAATAAGGAAGTTATGGGCTTTTAGACATAAAACATAGCTCATAGAACACTTTCCTCTTCCTAAATGAGCACCGAACTAATGTACTTATGGTCACACCAAAATATATGCAAAATGTATCTCAGACCCTAGTTTTCAAAGGACCTAAACTATTCGGAAGTTTGGCGGCATTACAAGTTCCACTAAGGTCTAATGGTTATCCTCATCATTTGTAAGAATGAGAGTGACCTCTCCGCAGACTTAAACAGGTAATGGCTGAGGCTCGCTAGTTGCGGGAGTCGTCAAGCATTATACCTCCTTAACGTTTCAGGGAGGCTCCATGTTGATGCTTACCTTGATTTTCTATTGATTCAAATTGATTTCCGATTCAAATTGTAGCAGAGGATCTTTCCTCCTTGGACGGTGAAAGAGCACTTCTTTGGATTAAGATGGAGGTTGAATTTCTTCATAATCTCGAAAATGTCCTGAAGGTTATATGTGTGATTACTCACTGCTCAAGATCATGTTGTCAACATATGCTTCCATCATCGAGCCTAATAGCTTGAGGAAGATCTTTTTCACCATCCTCGAGTATGTGACCCCTGAGTTATTCAAGCCAAAGGTGATGACGGTATTACCGAGATTCCCATTTAAGGTCATCAAAACCGTGTTTCTCAACGTCATCCTCTTACATGAAATTTTAATGATACTCTGCTGCATCTAGGAATGAAATGAGCTCACAACTGGCAGTCTCCTCTGCAAGTTATTCAATATAAGGCAGTGAAATATGTCCATTGGGCATCCTTCTTGGGTTGATCTTGCAAGTATACAAGATCTAAGTATAGTAATAAATATCAGTAAAATATTGAGTCCGTCCATAGGAAAAGGTTGTCCATTGGTGTTCTTTAGACTCTGAAATTTAGAGATTTAATTAAATGTATATATACATGTATTATATGTATTAAATGCACAATTATATAGATTACATATACTATAATTTACGAGCCAGGCTTTTAGGCCCGTCCAAACGTATACAAAACCCGAAACTAGCCCATATTTTAATGGGCTGGGCTCGGATGGTGGGTAAATATATACTACGTATGTTTAAACCTGCCCATTGATAAACAGTATTTCAGTCCTGATTGTTTTAGGCTTTAAATTGCTTGTTTTGTGGCCGATTCTATGTCTATTCGTAGGACTCACAGACGCATGTGTCATAATAATTATCTGAATGTTATCTTGTATCTTTTCTGATTTTAATATAAAAGCGATCACTCTATTCAAAAAAACCTGCCCATTGATTTTGTGCAGGTTTGGCCGTCGCTAATTACGTGTTACTCATACAACCATGAAAGTATAGAATAATTTAGGGAAAAAGTGCAAATAGGCCCATGTACTAACCAAAAAAGGTCAAATAAGCCCTTATTTAGGAGGCTCTGTCCGGCTGTCGTCATTTCGGGTGGTTCCCGGTGGAATTTTTTGATGAAATTTTTTGAGCATCTTATTTATCAAGTTTAGTTTACTCATACCAAATTTCAGCTAAAACTTCAATCGGGAAGGCATTCAAATGAATTCTTGAAGATAACTGCGCTTCTAACTGCGCAGTTATTTTCAAGAATTCATTTGAATGCCTTCCCGACTGAAGTTTTAGCTGAAATTTGGTATGAGTAAACTAGACTTAATGAATAAGATGATCAAAAAATTTCATCAAAAAATTCCACCGGGAACCACCCCAAATGGCGACGGCCGGACAGAACCTCCTAAATAAGAGCTTATTTGACCTTTTTTGGTTAGTACATGGGCCTATTTGCACCTTTTCCCAATTATTTATGGAGGACGTCAATTTACTCGTTAGGAAACCCATCGACTTGATACGGATTATATCTATCTAAATATGAATCATATCCTATACTATTTGCCCAATATTTACTTGGGAAAAAACGAAAACAAAAATCTTACTTATAATTATTTACAACGAATCAGTTGCCCTCGCAAGTCCTAATCAAAATTTCAAAGACAACTGGCAGTGCAGAAACCTACATGGTGAATACTGCCCACTTTTGTCTTTGAGCCCAAACTAAAATAGAAAATTTTACAATTTCAGTTACATCAAAAATAGTTACTCCGTATTACTCTTACTACTTTTTGGAATACAATCAAAGGAGAAAGGGTTATTTAATCTATTATAACGTAGTATTAAAATGGTATATTGGGGAGTATCAAATATTGTAATGAAGGCTATATGAACTTTTAATATCCAGGAAATTTCCAAATCACCAGTACTTAACTATTAATAAGATAAAAGTACTCGGAATAATACTCTGATTCGTACAGAATTCGGAACAAGTAACATGCATCTGCTTAAAACCACTTAGCTAAATTTATCAAAAAAACGAAGTTGTACTGTGTTGATCTAATAGAAATAACAACGGCAAATTTCATAAACCGGATTAAAATATTACACAATCCTTTCATTTAGAGGTGCTAATCAACCGAGTCGGGTTTAAGTTCGGCTAAAATCAAATCTCCTTGATAAGAAGTAGTCGAGCTCGAATTTGAGCTGAAATTCATTCGAGTCGAGTTCAAGTTGTATTCAGAATTTATTTGTTCTAAAGAATGGTATATTTCCAAACACATATCTGCAATTCTGTTAAATGTCCCACACCAGAAAATTGAGAAGCATTAGAGTGTTATATTAAGTTTCGGGCTACTCCTCCTAACAGGTTGACCTTTTAGGATGAAATCCCGGATCTTAACATGGTATCAGAGCCAAATCGATCCATGGTGTGGGGTCCCTTATGAAAAATGATGACACGATAAAAAAAATTGACGAACCGATGAAAAATGAATGACGACACGATCCAGACGAAGTGTCTGGTCGTGAGGAGGGGTGTTAAATGTCTCATACCGGAAAATTGAGAAGCACTAGAGTGCTATATTAAGCTTCGGGCTACTCCTCCTAACAGGTTGAGCTTTTAGGATGAAACCCCAGATCTTAATATGGTATCAGAGCCAAATTGATCCATGGTGTGGGGCCCCTTATGAAAAATGACGAACCGATGAAAATCTGAATGATGACATGATCCAGACGAAATGTCTGGTCGTGAGGAGGAGTGTTAAATGTCCCACACCGGAAAATTGAGAAGCATTAGAGTGCTATATTAAGTTTCGGGCTACTCCTCCTAACAGGTTGACCTTTTAGGATGGAACCCCGGATTTTAACAAATTCTCAGTCATTCTTTAAACATGAAACCAATTTTTAAAATGCACAACATTTTAAAAGATTGCCTAAAATATTTAACAAACATTGTCAATTGTATATTTTTAGTAGGACATATGACCGGATATAATTTTATGTATGAATCTATACTATGGATATACTACACTACTCCGTATAATGTAATGCTAATTAAGTGTGAATTTTAAAAATCGATATTAACTCATAATTGTACGTGTAGTATGAGAGCTTTTCGAGTCGACATTCTATATATAACTTGACTTGCTTTGGATTCGAGTCGGGTTCAAATGCAAGTCAAATTTGAATCGACCCAAGCTACGCTCGAGTAAAAATTGATTATATCTCGAATAATTTGGAAGCTGGTTTGCTTAATTAGCACCCTACTTTTCTTAATATCATTATCATTTTTCTTAAAACTATGACCAACTCACTTCTGAATAAATTTTTATTATTAACTACCTTTTTATATAACGAAAGCTAGAGAGTATTTTAAGCACAAAACAAATTAAAGATGTCCATACATGTACACTAAAACTATTTAGGATCAATTTTTTTTATCGTAATTATTTAGGATCAATGGAATACGTTTTATATTTATTTCCAGTACTTTTTATATATAATAAAAATAAGATCGATACACTAAAAATATTCCCAAAATCGTAATGTGAAATACTGTTTCTGTCCCACTAACAATGAGATAAGAGGGAGTAACACGCAAATTAATAAAAGTGATTTATCATATTAAATTAATAAAGTAAAAATAAAGTAAGAATGATTTATAACCACACAAACTTTATCAAATTTGATACTACATCCGTCCCGATGGACTTTGCCAAGTGCAAAGTAGGTGAGAAATAAGAATAGTAAAAATTGTGTGATTGAGATTTGTGCAGAAGAGAGAGAAATGTGCAGAACCACAAATTAGTTGCTTTAATAGGAAAATGACAAAGTTTTACAACCAAAAAGGGAAAATTGGCAAAGTCTAATGGGACGGAGGGAATATTAGATAATAGTGGGACAAACTGAAAAGATAAAATGAAACATTCTTAGAGGCAGGGGCGGAGCCAAGGGGGGGTCAGGGTGGTCAGCCGACCCCGCTGAAAGTTTGAGAGTAAAGAGCTCTGAAATATCTTCGATTTGATATATTATGGCCCCCGTAACTCATTACGAGTAAAAAGTTATGACTTCTGGAAAATCAGCACTATCTAAACGTAAAATCAACAAAACTTGATGCATAATATGGATTATTTTCCCAAATTTTTAAAATAACATATAATTAACTCATTACTCATGTGACATTACTCAGAAACATAGCAAAGGCAACTATCTTATTGCTATGAGTGTCTATTTATCTAAACTACATATGAAACATTAAACTCGGACATTGTCTAAAAACGATTCACCATTTTCATTTTGTATATAGTTGATTTTCGACCCCTCAACCGTTTTTGTGGCTCCGCCACTGCTTAGAGGATGGGGAGAGTATTATTTTGCATTATGTCAAATTGTAATGCTATAATTAATTTTATGTCGCATGGTAAGTACATACATGCCTGGCCGGTAATACTACGTATAGACTACCTTAAATCTTAATTAATTAAAGTGAACTACAAATCCAAAATCATACTAGTACAAGTATATGTGAAAGAACCGAATTATAAATAAATAAATAAATAAATAAATAAATAAATAAATAAATAAATAAATAAATAAATAAATAAATAAATAAATAAATAAATAAATAAATAAATAAATAAATAAATAAATAAATAAATAAATAAATAAATAAATAAATAAATAAATAAATAAATAAATAAATAAATAAATAAATAAATAAATAAATAAATAAATAAATAAATAAATAAATAAATAAATAAATAAATAAATAAATAAATAAATAAATAAATAAATAAATAAATAAATAAATAAATAAATAAATAAATAAATAAATAAATAAATAAATAAATAAATAAATAAATAAATAAATAAATAAATAAATAAATAAATAAATAAATAAATAAATAAATAAATAAATAAATAAATAAATAAATAAATAAATAAATAAATAAATAAATAAATAAATAAATAAATAAATAAATAAATAAATAAATAAATAAATAAATAAATAAATAAATAAATAAATAAATAAATAAATAAATAAATAAATAAATAAATAAATAAATAACAGAAAAAAGGGAAAAGCTTTGTTAAAGCTGAACAGGTATATAAGTAATACACATAACATGATAACATCAAACCCTCCAACCAATTCCATTCTCACCCTCTCTTCTTCTTTTTAATAACTCAAGAAATATATATATACTCAAAGACAATTCTTGAAAACAACTCTACTTCAATTCTCTCTTTAAGTTTTAGCTTTCCTTTGCACAACAAATCAAATCCCAGTGTCTTGCTTATAGCAATCTGATCAGAACTTAGCTATACAAGCTACTAGCTTCAATTGTTTGGTCACTCTTCCAAGCATGAACCAAATCCAAAGGCTATCATGACTTGCACTGAAATGGCTTTCTTTCCCACAAATTTCATGCTCCAAACCTCTCATGAAGATCATGACCATCAACCCTCCACTTCTCTCAATCCCCTCCTTCCCTCTTGCACTCCTCAAGACTTTCCAGGTTCATCTCTGATCTCTCTTTTTCTCCCTCTCTATTAATAATATATACCTAGTATTTATGTATGTTTGTACACACAGAGAGATATATAGAATAAGGGTTTTATACATAATTATTATTTTGATGTGATCATTTGAATGATAAGGGCATGGTATACTTTCTTGGAACTTAGTGATGCTTTTTGAATGTCCTGTTTGATGTGTGATGATTTTGATGATTATTGTTATTATTTTGGTTGGATCAGGAGTGGCTTCATTTCTAGGGAAGAGATCTATGGCTTTTTCTGGGGTGGAAACAACACAAAACTGTGAAGAAGCACATGGAGTAGATGATGATCTGTCAGATGATGGGTCCCAAGCAGGAGAGAAGAAGAGGAGGTTGAACATGGAACAGGTGAAGACTCTGGAGAAGAACTTTGAGTTGGGAAACAAGCTTGAGCCTGAGAGGAAAATGCAGTTGGCTAGGGCACTTGGGCTGCAGCCAAGGCAGATTGCCATTTGGTTTCAGAATAGGAGGGCTAGATGGAAGACCAAGCAGTTAGAGAAAGACTATGAGGTCCTTAAGAGACAATTTGATGCTGTCAAAGCTGAAAATGATGCCCTCCAAGCCCAAAACCAGAAGCTTCATGCTGAGGTTGGTAATTGTTTTTAAAATTTTAATTAATTAATTGTGTAATCTGTATATTCTCAGAGTTATAACAAAATACTTCCTCAATTAATTCTTTATTGATCTAAAAGGTTTGACTTTTGAACTATTGAATATCTTAATTTGAGCATGTTTTTGTACTGCTATAAGTACCCTTCCTCCATTACAACTTTGAAATCTTTGAATCTTTTTATCAATCATGTTAAACCGTTTATATATTTTACAAAAAAAAACATTTACTCTATAAATAAAAGAGATTAAAAAATGTTTTATGTTAAAAGTTCTTTTATAAAAGTATAAAATTTATCATATTTATCATATTTATACTAATAAAAATCCTTGTCCATATTTTAGTATTACAAAATACTCCGTAATACGTAAAAATATATTACGTAGTAAAATATTACACTTCGTATAAAATATCGTTCTATACAATTTTTTTTTCAATGTAAAATCTTAAAATATTAACTGTTTATATAATTTTTACTCAGACATAGTTAATACGGAGTATATTAAAAGTCAAAAGTGTTGCAATTGAAGGAGAATGTAGGTAGTACAATACACAATGAATCAGTAGTTATATTATTGCTACACTCTAAATTTGGTGAAGAGTGGACTTATTTCTCAATTACCACATCCGAGGATTTTGATGTGGTTCATCATAAATGCCTTAATTAGTGTATTTTTGTTCAAACTAAAGTTTGTGGTTAGGTGAAATGAAGTCACATAGTGTCTGTTGATCTGACCAATACTTTCATCCCAAATTGAAATTCAATTTAACGTTTTTAGATTAAATGATGACAAAATTAAAGCATGTTCCCCAAAAGGTAAAATCAATTTTAGTAATTAAAGTTTATATAATCGGAAATTACAATTTCTATAAAGTATCGAAATAAAAAATTGTATATTAAAAATTAATATTAGAAATAAGTAAATAAAGGGAAAGTCTTGGCTAAGAAAAGATTGCTTTACAAATGGTAAAACTCTAGAATGAGTACATGTATAAATACTTCACATGTAATTTATTGGCTGGTCATGATTATTTTCATCATTTAGAAATAATGAGAGAAATGCTTTTTGTTCAAATAGACATCGTTTAGACATGTACGTGAAAATGGTGTCGGTAAAAACAGTGGTGCGCGTGTGTAACCCTAAATATAGAATTGTGATAACCTTGTATTGTTGGCTATTTTCATGGTGAGAAACTTTGACTTTTGACCCAATGATTAACCTCTTCTAAAACTCTTCAAAAAGATTCCTCTATCCTTTTGATTAAGATTGGGTGCTAATACTCCGTATTATTTTTCTGATTTTCAAATAAATGTCCACCTTACAATTAATTCAATTGTCATAACATGTCAAGTCATAGACTTTGTTTGGGATATGAAATCGGCCGTTTATGATATACTCCCTCCCTCTAGGGAGAAATTCCCGGGTTGACTTTCACACATTTTTAGGAAGTAAAGTTATTGAGGGGTAAATTTTACTGTTTTGCACTGTTTCGACACTGTTTGGCACTGTTTCGACACTGTTTGGCACTGTTTGGCACTGTTTTAATGTATTATAACTTTCCATTTAGGGAAATGGGAAGTTTCTTTTGGGACATCCAAATAAGGAAATTGGGAACTTCTCCCCGGGATGGAGGGAGTAAAACTTTTGATAATGTATGCCAAAGTAGTCCTTTCAGACTTTTTTTGTATCACTTTTGATTGCATTTTAAATATGTTAAAAGGATATGGCAGAAAATCAAATACCATGTCCTTCCATTTTTTAATTAAAAGTAAAACATGCTCAAAGTTAAAGTGAAATATAGATAGTTTAAGTTCACAAATATAACTAACTTTGCTTCATTTTTAGAATAGAACTTATTTAGTCCTAATTAATGAAAGGGAAAAAGCTGTTAATTTCTTTTATAATGAATGGCTTATGATTCTTATTTAATTAGACGAAACAATGATAATTTTATTTAGTAAATGTGTTATGTTTTAATGATTTAGATTTCTTTCACTTTTATTAAAATAAGACTCACACTTCATCTTTTTCAACAATTATGCTTTTCTTTTTTGTTTTTTAAAATTACACACTTTTATCTATACCAATAAGATATAATCAATACAAGTTTTTAAACTTAAAACTAAAAGAAATGAAAAATATGAAATACATATGTGATTTGCTTCTTTCGTTTTACTAATTCATCAATGGAAAGTGTAATTGTTAGAAAAATTGAAGTTTGAGTCATTTTATAATAAAAGTGAAAGTATATGATAGATTTGTGAATTTGATAATAGTTGAGGATATATTTAGCTTATAATCCTTTCTTTAATTATACTCTTTTAAATATTTTGGATATTTTTTCTATTGAACTGAAACTAATTGAAGAAAGTGGGATGGCAGATAATGGCACTAAAAAACAGGGATCAACAGCCCACAGAATCCATAAACCTCAACAAAGAAACAGAAGGATCTTGCAGCAATAGAAGTGAGAACAGCTCAGAGATAAAGCTGGACATCTCAAGAACAAAAACTCCAGCCATTGACAGCCATCCAAGTGGCAGGTCTCTTTTCCCTTCCAATAGTATGAGGCCAGCTGGCATGGCCTCCCATCACCTCTTTCAAAACTCACCATCTTCAAGGCCATCAGATAATAATCTTCATCATCAGCATCATCAGTGCCTCAAGATGGAACAATCTGTGGTCAAAGAAGAAAGCTTGTCCAGCATGTTCTGTGGCATTGATGATCAGTCTGGATTCTGGCCATGGTTGGAGCAACAGCATTTCAATTAAAGAGCTGAGTGATGCTTTTTTTACTTTTAAAATTTGTGGGATTTGAGTGAAATAGTTTCAAATTATATATAATCACTTTACATATGGGGATGGGCTGGTTGAAGATATATGGAGGTGGAGTTATGCTTTAATTTGTTCAATTTAATTTGCTCTATCTCTTGAGGTCTATATAGGTTAAGTTGGTGTATAAATTAACAGCTAAGAAGCATTGCTTTTGATTATAAGTTGAGCCCCAAGTTGAGCCCCCACCCCTGGCCCCCTACTTTTTATTTCTTCAGATCTTTAAAAAGAAGGAAAAAAAAATGAAAAGACAGACCTGTCATTTGCAATACATGTCATGTTTCATATCTACCAATGTGTGTGTTTATTTGTGTCCAAACTATTTTTGGTGTTTTGATTGAGCACCTTTATGTATAAGACATTGGGATCAATTATCATTAAGGGTTATTTGTTGTAGTGCCTTCTCATTCAACAAAAGTGTTAGCTTTTGACATACACTACTCCCCCACTTCCCACTAATCTATGTTTGGGACCAAGTTTTGGTTTAAGGAAAAATCCAATTATGTATTTTATATTAAACTATTAAGGTATGAGCTTTTACTTTAGCCACATTATATATAGAGAGAAATTTGCTTAATTATTAGTTTTATAAGTTCTCAGATTAATGTACTTATTAAATTGTTTCATTTTGCTTTCATCACTTGGAGATAATGTTCTAAGAACTTCTGTGCGGGAATTTACAAAACCCAAACAAAAAGTTTGATGTTTGCAGTGTGGGTTTATTATATATCTTAATTAAAGGACTTTATCTATAAGCGAGTAAACTTTTTCCATCATTTGCAATGGAGCCAAAGATTCATTATTTTTTGGCTTGAAAATATGATGGAATAAAGCAAAATGGCTCACCAAACTTTCTGCTCTTCTTTTTTATGAAGCAGCAGTCAGTCCATGTAATTTTGGGATTTTCTTTCTGGGTCATTCGGAAACAGTCTCTCTGTGCTTTAGTACAGGGGTAAGATTGCGTACACCTGACCCCCCCTTACCCCACCGTAGGTGGGAGCCTTTGCGGCACTGGGGTAAATGATGATTGATTGATCTATAAGCTAGTAAACTTATAGAAAAATGGACGCATAATTTGCGGGATTACATAATCACCATATGACATAAATATTTAATTAGGAGCTGGACATAATGAGATAAACATAATGGAAAAATGAGTGTACTTTCATAAACTGATGAGCTGCTGATTATATTCTCTTGTGATTGAACATGATCTTGCGTGTAAGGAGTAATATAATTAATTTTTTCCGGAGATGAAAAGATGTGTCTTTTAGTTTGCATGGCAATCCCATGATTTTCAAAGCTAGGAAGCTACCTTGGGACGTCAAATATATTCCAAGTACATTTACGAGTTGAATTACAATATTATATTTATTTGTGTCCTAAATTCCTAATCCATGAACCCTGGACTAATATTACGATTACTATTTACTTTATTTTTTATTTCTTTTATAAGTTGATCGAGTAAAAGTAATTTCTTGCTTTGGGATCGTGCTTTTGTCCATGATTGCACTAAAAGAATTGAAGTATTGTCCTTTTTCCAGCTTCTTTTGGTGCTGAATTTCATGGCTCTCTGCGTAACTTTTAGCAGCTACGTCTAGGACGCAGCGTGGTGGGGTTGACGAATTTTAGCATCATTTATTTATATTATTTTTTTATTCTTAATATTATCATCTTTACTTTAGTTTTCTTTTGTAATTTTGTCTTGAAAAGAGACATGAGAACATGTACATTTTTATTGTTTGGATCGTACATATCACAAAACCTATGAATAGTATATTAATGCGCTGGAAATTTGCATAAAACTATTTTCATGATTTGCTATAAGTGAAGATTTCTCCTTCAGGATTGAAATTTTATAAAAATTGGTAAATAGTCTTCACTCTTCAGGGTAAAAAACTATCCATTGTAATCATTATTATTTGCTGCTCGTAGTTGAAAATTTATATTGTGTAGGGTAAAAAGTTTATTGCAACTAGAAACAGTAGAAAGAGTAAACAGTAAGCAAGGGTTTGGGGTATGCAGGTGGGTGGGGGTGGGGTGGGGTGGGGGGAAGAGTATCAAACACACATACCGAGGGAAGGAAGAGGACAAGCAGAGAGAAGAAAACAAAGAGAGTTGGAAATGGTCATTCTCGTGAAGGGGACCCTGCTGGCTTGCTTGGCTAACTTGCTGGTGCAACCAGTGACAATGAGAGGGGAATATCATTCACGGCCCGAATCCATGTTCAAGCCAAGGTTTGAATAATCCAACCGGAACCCGCAAAACTCACCCGGTTCAAAAAACCCAAACGTGTTAGTACCCAATTTTGATAGATTTTAATGATGTCACTATACTAAGCTCATGTATGTTTCGTGTTCCTATCTTTAGTAATCATATCCAAAAGTGTACAATTTTTGTAACAAACAAAATTATACTGGAAATTAAAAAAGCAATAAGGTAAATTTTGTTTACCTAAAAAGAATATTTAAATCCTATCAGTATAACTTTATTTGATACATAAATTAAACAAAGTCACAAAAGATAAAACAAGACTACACTAAACTAGTCAAAAGTGACAAAATAAAATGTACTCCGTAGAATTTTTGTACCAAATAAAATGCACTGGAAATTAAAAATGCAATAAGCCGTGGGATTTTGGAACTGGGAACCGTAGAACCGATTGGAACCGAACCGTTAACAACATCTAGGAACCGAACCGTTAACAATTAATGCCTCATTTGTAGAAACCGAACCGAAGCGGGTTATAACGGTTCGGTTCCTGGTTCCTATAAAAAATATGTGCATGGAACCGCTAAGGAACCGTTATTAAAAAAAATAAAAAATAAAATAATATTAGTACTAGTAGTAGTAATAGTAGTAGTAATAGTAATAATAATAATAATAATAATAATAATAATAATAATAATAATAATAATAATAATAATAATAATAATAATAATAATAATAATAATAATAATAATAATAATAATAATAATAATAATAATAATAATAATAATAATAATAATAATAATAATAATAATAATAATAATAATAATAATAATAATAATAATAATAATAATAATAATAATAATAATAATAATAATAATAATAATAATAATAATAATAATAATAATAATAATAATAATAATAATAATAATAATAATAATAATAATAATAATAATAATAATAATAATAATAATAATAATAATAATAATAATAATAATAATAATAATAATAATAATAATAATAATAATAATAATAATAATAATAATAATAATAATAATAATAATAATAATAATAATAATAATAATAATAATAATAATAATAATAATAATAATAATAATAATAATAATAATAATAATAATAATAATAATAATAATAATAATAATAATAATAATAATAATAATAATAATAATAATAATAATAATAATAATAATAATAATAATAATAATAATAATAATAATAATAATAATAATAATAATAATAATAATAATAATAATAATAATAATAATAATAATAATAATAATAATAATAATAATAATAATAATAATAATAATAATAATAATAATAATAATAATAATAATAATAATAATAATAATAATAATAATAATAATAATAATAATAATAATAATAATAATAATAATAATAATAATAATAATAATAATAATAATAATAATAATAATAATAATAATAATAATAATAATAATAATAATAATAATAATAATAATAATAATAATAATAATAATAATAATAATAATAATAATAATAATAATAATAATAATAATAATAATAATAATAATAATAATAATAATAATAATAATAATAATAATAATAATAATAATAATAATAATAATAATAATAATAATAATAATAATAATAATAATAATAATAATAATAATAATAATAACAACAACAACAATAATAATAATAATAATAACAACAACAATAATAATAATAATAATAATAACAACAACAATAATAACAACAATAATAACAACAATAATAACAACAATAATAACAACAATAATAACAACAATAATAACAACAATAATAACAACAATAATAACAACAATAATAACAACAATAATAACAACAATAATAACAACAATAATAACAACAATAATAACAACAATAATAACAACAATAATAACAACAATAATAACAACAATAATAACAACAACAACAACAACAATAATAATAATAATAATAATAATAATAATAATAATAATAATAATAATAATAATAATAATAATAATAATAATAATAATAATAATAATAATAATAATAATTTGTAGAGTCAATAGAATGTAATAATGTTTTTTTATATCTATACATGCAAACTCAATGTCTTTTTTTTTTATGTTTTGAATGACTTGAAGTAGACGTCCTATTCTTGCTACTATGATGACGAGTAACCTTCATCGCTCTGACGCTACAATGATTTTTAATGTTTCATTTATTACATGAAAATTTAAATCACTTTTGTTCTATTAAGTGTTCAAAGTTCATTAGTTAAGTTTGAGCTTTGATGTTTGAAGTGATTAGAGCTTCAAATAAAATTATAATACTCGTGTTTTGAATTTTCGACGTGTTTAAAATTATGTGTTAATCTTAGACGAGAAAAAAATATTCTAGGAACCGGTAAAAGGAAGAACCGAACCGTTTACTACCGGTTCGGTTCCATAACGGTTCTTGATTTTTTATATAGGAACCGAACCGATTTCATTAGTTAAAACTTTTATAACAGTTCCACTCATTTTGAGTAAGAACCGAACCGGTCCCATCCCTACAATAAGGTAATTTCTTGTTACCTTAGAAAGATATTTAAATTCCCCTGTCAGTACAAGTTTATTTGATACAAAAGTTAAAGTTACAAATTAGTGAAGCCCAAAGCAGTACACGTCATATACTACGTGCGTATATGATTGAAGAAGCTGGAAGCATTTAATGGTGAATACTACATTGGGCCTTAGGTATGGGAACGCACATAATGAATCTTGAAGATAATCGTGAAGTGATCCTTCCACGGCTCTGATAAGATAAAGGAAATCTCCTTTACCTGCTACCAACACGAGAAGACGAAAGTACATCTCATTCTACGTCAAGGATCAACTCCTCTCAACCAACAGAGGAGATTAATCAACCGGAGAAGCCTATAAATATGGGCAGAAGCATGAGTTCTAAAACCAAGTTTTTAAGTCTTCTAAGTAGAGAAAATCAAAATAAGCATTTAAGAGATATCTAACAAAAGAGAAAGTGTCTGCTTAACTTTACTCTCTGCTCAGACTCATGCTTCACTAAACTTCCAAGTTAGAACTTCTCATAGCTATATTCTGGAAGTTTAGTTCATAGTTGGAGGCTAGTTTTTGTTATATCATAAATTGTTGTAAACACTTAAAAGGACAGTGTTATCATGTCATAAGTGTGGTAAAATAGAATAGAGTATCTTTTGATCCTCACCGGATCAATTGAGAAAATCTAAGGATTGAGTATCTTGGAGTGGGGTAGTCCTTATGAAACATCTTCAATCTAGGCTAGTTGTGTGATACATGCCAGATTAGCAGTAAGTGTATTGGGTTTAATACTTTAGTAGAAATCCATCTGAAAGAGGGTGGGACTGGACGTGTGAGAATTACACCACCTCTGAATCATGATATATTGTGTGTCAATTTAGTTCCAGTCAACAAAGCACACACCAAACACTTACTAAATTGAGCAATTGCGTTAAAGGACATCTCCGCAGTAGTCTACTGCTCACTCTACTGCTCACCCCACTGCTCAGCCCACTGTCGTTTATACACTTTCTTAAAGACATCTCAATATCACAAAAGCCTTATACACTCTTCAGAAATACCCCAGTTCAATCGGAAGTCTGAAAATCGTAATCTTCCTCCGCAGTAGTCTCAGCAATCCTCTAGAGATTACTCTACTGCTTAGTCCACTGCCCAGTCAACTGCTTTCCTGAATAAGTGTAAATCTCATCCAGATAAACTACATAGCTTATTTTGATCCCATAAGACTTATCTGATTGTCCTCCAAACTCCTTTGTACACTTCTATAAGTAGAAAGTTGTTATACACGGTTTATTTAGAGGTTAAGACCTCCGCTGTGCATCTTTAATCTCTCAAAATGTCATAGATCATCATTCTAGTAGGGAAAGTTTTTAAAGTTGAAAAAGCTTTAAAAGTCTATTCTCACCCCCCCCCCCCAGACTTTTACCTCTATCAGGGACCATCAGAACGATTTGGTTTAATAGTTTTTCATAAACTCACGTGTTACGTTTATTGATCCAAAAGTTGGGATATCGTACATATCATGGATTTAATTGATCTAATTCAATATTCTATCACTATTAATATTTAAATTATTCAATTGCAAAATTTTAATTAGTCCATAACGACAAGATATGATACCTTGAAATTACCATAAAATCTGTCTTTATTCAATCCTTCAAGCATGTCTAATATTAAGGACAACCTAGACTCAAAATAAACAAATTCATTATTAAAAGAATTGATATCTTGTATATAATTCCCTATTAGATAGCCTTATAAATTTATAATTCCCTAATGGATAAATTTAGATATTAGTAATAAGTGTCAAGTGGAGTGAGGAATATGAGCTTGGGCAGAAAAAACGACAGAGTAACAGTGAGCTAAAAGATAAATTGTGGATCCCCTTCTATATGCTGGAAGGTGATCATTTATACTAAAATGGTAATACTGGGTGAACAAGTAAACTAGCTAGTGTAATGAAAATGAGCCACGTTTACATATTGCTTGGTGAGAGAATTGTTGATTTATTGGTACGGATACACAAGTGATTGTCCTTTGCTTGGATAAGCCACGTGTGTAACAGTTGGCTGTTGTAATAGACTGGGTGATGTTAGCCCTAGAGTTAGTTATTCTCTTGTGTCGTTTGTCTTGAGATTATCGAGAATTTGTGCTTAATTGTCTAAGTGCACAATATAGGTATAGTGTGTCAAGCTCGGCTCTGTGTGGATGTAAAGATGTTTATCCTAGATATACATGATGGAGCTCAGCTCAGACGATACTTGACTCACTTGTGATGATGTTTAGCTCGGGTATAAGAGCTAGCTTCAGCGGTAGCTTTAGAGTTACCTTGTTGATCTTGGATATTTGACGCCGGATTCGGCCTCGGCCGCAGTTCTGTGGACCGGATTTGGCTTGGAAAGTTGGACCTGAGCTCGAGAAATGAGCTCATCCTCATCCTAGGAATGTAAAAAAAAACGCCCCGTCCCATGCACACAATGGAGCGGGTCAGGGTATTAATATCGACCTGTGCCACATCAACCTGACCCACTCAATATATAAATATACATCTTTTTTTTAATTATTTTACAAATATACATGTAAGTAGATATATATATGTGTGAGCAATAATTCATGAATTCCTTGGTCTTTCAATATGTTACGTAGACATATTTAGATTTCTATATGTAGCATTTCTATATTAATTAATTCTTAAATAAATAGTTAACTATTCGAGTGTAAATCATTTTTTCTTAATTTTTGAAACTTTTCATTGTATTGTGACTTTGATTTATTATACTACCTTCGTCCCAAATTGTTTTGCAAAGTCAACATTTTTTTGTCAATCAATAATAAAGTTAAATCTTTCCAATTGATAAATAATTCAATTTAATAATTAAAATTTACATATTCAGGAACTACATTAGAATCTATAAATCAAAATTAAAATTTAATTAAGCTATTGATTTCCTAATTAAGTGAATCTCCGTGCAAAAAAGTGTGGGGCGGGTCAAGTTTGAACCACAATAAGGTCTCCCCCGCCGGCCGGCAGTAGAGGGAGACTTCAGATGAGAGGTCGGCGGCTTGGAAGACATCCACGTATTTCATCGGAATCAAAAACTGCACCATATTTGATCCCACAATATCCCATCTTTGTGATATCAGCCCTCCCTCTGGCTTCATCACCAGTGAATCTTTCATCCGTTTTCCTACCAAATTGAAAAAATACTTTTCCTCCCACCGTTGTTATTGTCACTGCACACATAAACACATAGTTTCATAGTCATAATTTGTTAGAGTCTCACACCGTAAAAGTTTGAATCAATAAAGTGCTTTATTAAGACATGAATTATTCCTCCAATCAGGTTGACCTTTTTGGATGGAACCTCGGGTCTTAACATGGTATCAGATCCAAACCGACCCATAATCACGGTGTGGGCCCTTTATGAAAAAAGATGACGTGATTATAAAAAAATGACAATGACGACGATCCGACGAAAAAATGAATGATGTCACGATCCAGATGAAATATCTGGTCGTGAGGAGGGGTGTTAGAGTCCCACACCGGAAAAGTTTGAATCAATAAAGTGTTATAATAAGACGTGGGTTACTCCTCTTATCAGGTTGAATGGAATCCCAGAGCTTAACATAATTAAAACTTCAATAAGAACTCAAGATAACTTATTAGATAAATACGAGTATGTATTATATGGTTCCATGGAAGAAGGGTTGGTTAAAGCCATCATTTTGAAAAAAGCAAGCGCAACGAAGGTGGCTACAAGGGGAGGGGATTGAGAGAAGGTTCATGGGATACATGTGCAGATCTGAGAATCCTTTCAGCTAAATGTCCATATATTTTCAGCTCTACCATAAAAGTAGTCTCTTCTTCCGGATAATCCTCATCATTTGAGACCGCCATATGCAATTAACGACATATTTTTCCCATCAGATACATGATAATTAAACATATCAAGAAAGTAAACAATGGGTAATCAAGAAATCCATTATACCGGATGATTACAGGACTTTTTAGATAAAAAACAGAGCATTTTGTGTAGAAACAGAGTAGGGTCTTCTTGCTCTTCAGTAAAGCATTACATCTCTAGGCAGCAAAATCAAAACTAAATCTCAATATGCATGGAGTGCCCGACTAGTATATATTGCAAAAAGATTGAATCTTTTACAAGAAATCTTAACTCCCCCCATTATTTCACAATCAAACATGTTGGGGAATACACGACCCCCGACCTCTTCCAGGATCACCAGCTCAAAGGACTCTTGTACATTTACCCACCCACTCGTAACACAAAGATTCAATCTAACAATATCACTTTGTATTCTACAATTGAAATGTACAAGAGATATTTTACAAGTAAACGAGTAGCTCACATCACTCTTTGTATGAGACTACTTCACTCTCACATCCCTCTCTAGAGGAGGCCTTCTCTTACTCAATAGCCCTCCTCAAGGATCTCTCTCATCACTTGAGGAGGCTCTCTCTAGCCTCTCACTCTAGGACCTCCTCATGGCTTTCACTCTAGAGGCTCTCTCATTTAGGAATGAGGAATCTCACCCCTATTTATACAACTCATCTCAAAGCTTCTCTAGAACTTTCTATACATCACTACATTTCTAGATTCTTCCAAGAACTATCCACAAGCTTCTCTAATCTTCTAGAAGGATCTAGAGAACTCCACATCGCTTGAGAATGTTCTAGAGGCTTCCACAAACTTACGCACGATTCTAGAAAATTCCACATTTCTCTAGAAAACTCCACAATGTTCTAGAATATTCTACACTCTTCCACACGCTTCTAGATAATTCCACGTCTCTCTAGAAAGCTCCGGAATATTCAAGAACATTCAATATTTCTCTACACACATTTAGAGAATTCTAGACATCTCCGCAATATTCTAGAATTCTCATTAACTTCTCAATTAAGGAGGGAACCCAACAAAACAAGCTATCAAGAAGCATATTAAACTTTCAAAAAATCGAGTATTATATTCAAGATTCAAGAAAGCAGAGTATATTATGTTTGAAAATAACCCAATAAAAATCAATAATGAGATCGTCATATAATCCTACCATTTCAAATAAGAATGTACAAACATCAATTAGCTTAGCTATCTCAAAGAACTGGATAGTATCAGCAGTTTCGGCTAAGTTAAGAAGAGTCATAAGGTCTATAAAGTCAACAACTGCGTTGTCGAAGTCATTTGTAGATTTGTATTCGAAAAAGGTCTCTAGAGCGAGCTTGAGGAGGGCAGTAGGGTTTTGTCCAGCGGGAAGCCTTTCATCAAGAACAGAATTGAGGGCTCCAAATCGATTTCACATACCTCAATTCACCCGTAGGCACAACATCCATCGCTTGTCTCAGATTGTTGGCGTTGACGACTATGAACTCCAAAACCATTGTAGAAGGTTTTCTGGAACTTCTTCTTTTACAATTCTCTCTCTGTCTGGGTTTTCTTTCTTGAGCTTTTGAGTATCGAATGGAGAAGGAGGAGAAATAGAACTGGGGATTCAAATTTGGAAATGGGGTTTTAATCATTTAAGAACGGATTGGTTTGAAAGGATGTAGATGGCGGGAGATGCTTGAATAAAATTAAAGTGTTTGACTCAAAAAAGTAAAATTACCAACTCAATTCGGAAGGGAGGGAGTATGCAGTATTTGTTTTTTATAATTATTTGCAGATAAACTTTATGTAAAGTTCAAACTATAACAATTTAATGCAACTAGAAATGTGTACTAGCTTACTAGGTTATGATGAGGCAGGGTGGGTCATGGGTCAACATCTAATGACCCGTGCAGGTCAAAACGTTGGGTGGGCCAGGTCCACCTGGTTAGGCCATGAGGCGGGTTCGGGTCTTGCACTTCCCGACCTGCCTGACCCAATGTTACGCCTACCTTGGCCGTAGTTTTTTTTAGAAAACGGTATGATGTAACATAGTTTTTGTTACAAATCTTTCATGATTATGACAAAAGAACAAATATATAACAATAATAACAAATCTAAGCTAGAACTTACAGAGATTCGAGTTTAGTGACGATAATCCTCGTACAGGTTACCCAAGAAGCTCTGAAATCGTCCATGGTCATCGCTCTGCGCAAATAGATTGTCATCTCAGATCTGTTATGGGAGTTAGTCAATAACCATATGTTGATATGTTAGTTAAACGGTTAGCATGTTAGTTGGTTGGAGTTGTGGCTATATAAGGCCTGGAATGTATGAATACTCTTTACGTTTTGAGAATAATAAACTCTTTCCCTTTCTTTTCTACTTTCTAAATCCCCAGATAAGCTACGTATTCTTGTTACTCTTTTCTTCATCAATCTTGTTGAGTAACCTGGATCGTAACAGTGGTATCAGAGCATTTGATCCTTCGGAACAACAATCAGTTACAAGGACGTATGGTACATACACGCAGCTCAGCAACAGAGATGGAGGAGACATTGAAAGCGATGCAGAGGGAGTTCGATTTGAAATTGGAAAATCAAAACAAATCATTGATGGATATAATGGGCAAGATCATGACAAAGATGGTGGAATTGCAGAAAACCAAATCGCTGGAGAAAAATAAACAGACGGAACACGAGGATGATGAGTCGGACAAATCTTATTCTATAGAGGAGGATGAGACATCTAGTTCACAATCAGGTAATCCAGCGTTTAAATTTCTTCCGCGAGTGGAGTTTCCTACATTTGACGGCAAGAGTGTCAATGTTTGGATTTCGAAATGTGAGAGGTATTTTAGGTTATGTAAAATACCTGAGTCTCAGAAAGCTAATCTAGCATCACTATACTTGGAAGGATGGGCGGCTAGCTGGTTTGCTAATTATGTGGGGACTAGGAAGAAATTGAGTTGGAACAGATTTTGTGATGATGTTCAGGCTCGGTTCTATGATCAATCAAATAATAAAGTTGTGGAGAAGTTTAATGGATTGAAACACACAGGACCTATTGAAAATTTTATTGATGAGTTTGAGATGCTTAAAGCACAGATGATGCAAAGGAATTCCAAACTGCCTGAGGATTATTTTCTGGATTGTTTTCTAGCTGCACTAAAACCTACGCTGAAGTCATTTGTACAAGCATTTCATCCTAGGCCTATCAATGAGGCTATTCAGTTGGCTAGATTACAGGAAGATACAGTTGATGCTTTAAATTCTCACAATAAGATGGTGGTTCAGAAGACGACTATTCATAAACCCTTGTTGCCTATGCCAGTAGGTGTAGGGAATAAAACTTTCTTCAATACTCCCAAACCTCCTGTCAATATGACTAACTCTGCACCAAGAAAGTTTGTCTCAGCTGCTGAGAGAGCTGAGAAGAGGGCTAAAGGCTTATGCTACTACTGTGAACAACCATATAGTAGGGAGCATGTTTGCAATCACAAAGGATCTCAACTGTTCTTGGTAGAGATTCTAGGATTGGAAGGAGGAGGAGAAATGGAGACTGGCAGTAGTCTGATAGAGAAGGAGTGTGATAAAGCACAGGAGGAAGAGCCCCTTATTTCATTTCATGCATTGCATGGTTTCACTAACTATAATACTATGAGAATTAATGGTTATGTGGATAAGAAGAAGATCCTGATATTGGTGGATTCAGGTAGCACTCACAATTTTTTGAGCTATGATGTGGCCAGGAAATTGGGATGCAGGTTGGAGAGGATAGATCCATTGTCAGTAACTATGGCAGATGGAGCCATTGTTCTAAAAAATCGGCCTAGGCGGACCGATTAATCGGCCTAGGCGGCCTAGGCGGCTCTAACCGTAGAGTCCTAGTCGGTCTAGTCGGCCAAAAAATCGGCCTAGTCGGCCGAAAAAATCGGCCTAGTCGGCCGCCTAGGCGCTAGGCGCCCCTCTACCGCCCGACTAGCGCCTAGCGAGTTTTAGAACAATGGATGGAGCTAACACTGAATGCAAATACATGTGTAAAGGAGTTAGATGGAGGATGCAGAATACTCAGTTCCAAAGTGAGATGTTGCTGCTACCTTTGAAAGGGTATGATATGGTGTTGGGAGTACAATGGCTCAGTACTTTGGGTCCAATATCTTAGGATTTTCAGGAGTTGTCTATGAAATTCAAGTACAATGGAGATAAAGTGGTTCTGAGAGGGCAGAAAACTGGGAAAATTAAGGAAGTAAAAGGAAACATTAAACAGTCACAGCAAGCTACTGAGCTTTACATGGTACAGGCTAGTGAACAAGGAAAGCATACTGACCTAGGATTGCATGTGGCAATGGACAGTGCCTCTCAGAAGGAACTTGATACATTACTTATACACTATGAAGACATTTTTAAGGAACCAAAAGGGTTGCCACCTAGTAGGGGTTCCTTTGATCACAAGATACCACTTAAGGAAAGATCTCAACCGGTTAACGTGAGGCCATATAGATATCCCATTAAACAGAAAGATATCATTGAAAATAAAATCAATGAGTTATTGGGTCAAGGGACTATTCAGTATAGCAATTCTCCATATGCATCCCCTGTGGTGTTAGTTGGAAGGAAGGATGGGGATTGGCGCTTATGTACTGATTATAGAGCCTTAAATAAGCAAACGGTGAAAGACAAATTTCCTATACCTATAGTGGAAGAGCTGATTGATGAGTTGGCAGGAGCAAAGATATTTTCTAAAATTGATTTGAGGGCTGGTTACCATCAAATAAGGGTGCATGAGGAAGACATTTATAAAACAACTTTCAAAACACATTATGGCCATTTTGAATTTTTAGTCATGCCCTTTGGACTGACTAATGCCCCAACTACTTTTCAGGGTTTTATAAATCACATCTTTAAATCCTTCTTAAGAAAGTTTGTACTTATATTCTTTGATGATATATTGATTTACAGTGCTAGCTGGGAGGATCATAAGGAGCATCTCAAGCAAGTTTTTGAGGTGTTGCGACACCAATAGTTATTTGCTAAAATGAGTAAATGTGAATTTGGCATGAAGAAGGTGGAATACTTGGGACATTTCATATCTGGACAAGGTATTGAAACTGATCCTAAAAAAGTGGAGGTAGTACAGACCTGGCCAATTCCACAAACAGTTAAACAACTGAGAAGTTTTCTGGGAATGGCAGGATACTACAGAAGGTTTATAAGAGGGTATGCTGAGCTTACCAAGCCTTTATCCACTTTATTGAAGAAGGATGCTTTTAAATGGGATATAGGGGCTACTGAGGCTTTTCTGAAGGTGAAAGATGCTTTATCATCTGCTCCAGTGTTGGCTTTGCCCAATTTTAATAAGATTTTTGTGGTGGAAACAGATGCTTCACAAAAAGGGATTGGTGCAGTTTTAATGCAGGAAGGGCATCCTCTAGCTTATATAAGCAGAGCCTTGGGACCAAAATGGCAACAACTTTCAGTCTATGAGAAAGAACTTCTGGCAGTAGTGTTTGTTGTCCAAAAGTGGGAACAGTATCTTGTGGGTCAAACTTTCATTATCAAGACTGATCAAAAGAGTCTGATAAGAACAGAAAAGTAAAATCAACGGGGTGAACCGTTGCCCAGATAATCAACGATAAATAAATATCGTTGCCCAAAGCCAAAAGGCTAAACCAAACTTTTATTCCAAGATTATCAAGAATGAAGCATACAAGGGGTATAAATAACCCTCTAGGTCTAATAAGAATAGGAATCCTAATTAAATTATTCTAGGAAACTAAATAGAATAGGAAACCTCTAGTTCTAATAGAACTTCTAATTAAATCATTCTAGGAAACTAAATAGAAATAGGAAACCTCTAATTCTAGTAAGAATAGAAGTCCTAAATAAATCCTACTAGGAAACAAATTAAATTAGGAAACAAAATAAAAGGAATAATAAATATTAATTAAACAGCCCGTAACCGGCCCACGGAAGTGGGCCCAAGTCCGGTCCCGCCACATGCTCTTCCCGCTTCATATCAGAGTCTCAAATGGCTTCTAAAGCAGAAAATTTCTACTCCTTTCCAACAATTTTGGCTTTCTAAATTGATGGGGTTCACTTATGAGATACATTATGATAAGTCCATTTATGTACTTATTTTTCTTATCAAATTTAAGCGATTCTGGATTGAAAAATAGAAAAACAAGGCACATTTTATATATTTTGGTTCAAGTTTCATGAAATCAGGTGAAAACCACGTTCATAATATGTTTGCTGGAATTTCGGGTCAATTGAGCACAAAATGAGTCAATTTGAGTGACAAATGAATTCATACCGGAAGAAGCAAGCATTATATCAAGGTGATTCAGAAGACAAAGTTGAAGAGCAGGAAAAGCCGCATCTGCCAGACAAATTTATCAGAAGGCACCCAAAAGGCCCCCAATCTGGCAGCCTGGTTGGCCGCCTTCAGAAAAATCAAAAGTCAACCTACACTTTGACTCGGAACCAGGAAAAGACCGAAGGCTGCCGACACCAGGCAGAAGGCGGCCGCCCTCGGTGGCCGCCTGCGGCACAAGGGGACGAAACCAACCACCGGCCGGTGAGAATCGACGGCAGGCAGCCAGACAGGAACGGCAGGCGGCCGCCTGCTGGACCGCCTGCGGTGGCCGGGATTCGCCGGATCCGGTCTGCCGGTGATTAGACGGAAGGCGGCCAAAATGAGACCAAAGGCGGCCGCCTGGTTGGCCGCCTACGGCAGGCGGCCAGATGCCGACGGAAGGCGGCCGCCTGCTTGGGCGCCTACGGGAAAATTGTCCTATAAATAGACCGATTTTTGCTGAACTAAAAGACACCAATTTCAAGCCCAAATCAGATCAAAAAGGGCGTCTTCCTCCTCCTCAAAGCTCGGATTTCCACCATTGTTGCACCTTCAACTTCAATCTTTCATATCTTTCTCATTTTAGCTCCAAATTGTGAGTTCTTTATATGTATTTTCATCCTTTCAATGAGTAGAATCTGAATCTGTATTTAGTTTTTCTATCTGTGCTTCTAAAATTTCCAGAAAATTATTCCACTATTTCGCATTTTCTTCTTAAATTTGAATAAAATAGTTGTTGACATTAAATCCATTCCAATTAATTATATAGTTGTTTACTAGCCTCAAGGTAGTTATTTATCAAAACAAAGTTAATTTTTACGAAGTAGAAGTAAATTTTAATTAATTCCGGCATTTAGTTGTTATTATTGCATAAATGAAATTAAATACTCAAAAAAAGGCAAAAAAATTAGTTTCTGTCCTAATTCCAGTTTAATTCACAGTAATATCACTCCTAGTAGTCAATATAAAATTTAGAACGAATTGAGAATATTTGTAGTTGCTTTTTTGTATTTTCTAGTTAATATTGAGAAAATTATCAATTAGTTGTTAAAATTGGATTTTAGGTTATAAAATTCGGGAAAAATTCCAGAAGGTGATATTTTAGTTCTACAAGTTTATTTTGGCAGAATATTATTTTTGTTTAATTTTCGCTATAATACATGCTTAATTCCTTGTTAATGTTGAATTTATTCATTGTATTGTTAAATGAAAAAATGATGTTTATTAGTTAAATTTGTTTTGGGCATGAATTGACTAAAGGAATATGGATTGACTTGTTGACCGAAAATTAGGGATTAAAATTAATAATTTGGACTAGTTGTTTGAAATGATGAAATAGTAATTAATAATTGTTAGCCATATTCATTAATTAAATTCTTGGAAAATTATTTCTAACTTGTCTATGAGATTAGAAAATAATTTTAGCCAACCATATTCAAGCACATTAATAAGGCCTAGAAATAGGATAATTTAATGAAAGGGATTTACATCTTGTCTATGAGAGATAAATTCAATTGCTAAAATAAAGAGTTTAACTAGTTAATGAATTTGGCTATTTTTATTAATTAAAATATTGGAGAATTATTTCTACCTTGTCTATGAGGTTAGAATTTAATTCAAGCCAACCATTTTGAACACATTAATGACACCTAGAAATAGGATAAATTAATGAAAATAGTTTGCATTCTTGTCTATGAGGAAAGAAATTATTAGTCCAATTTTAGTTTTAATTTCCCTAATTACTAGGTCCAAGAATATATCCATTTCTAATTACTCAATTCATTGCCCTTATTTGCATCAATCCATTTAAGTTTAATATTATATTTTTTTCTTTAGTTTATTTTTGAGCCATCATTAGTATTTGCACAATTTAATTTACTTTCCTTTCCAAAAAAGTAGTTTAGAAAATCAATCAAAAGTTTAATTTGGAAAGCTTCCAATAATTTGCGATAACCTGTGACTGGACTTAAAATCAAGAAGCTCCTCTGCCATTCCTCGAGAGACACGATACTCGGGGAAAAACCGAAAGGTTAGACTCCGTTTTACTACAACGCCGCGAAAGCGGTTATCACATTACAAGAGTGGAGTAGAGAATAAAGTGGCAGATGCTTTATCCAGAGGTAATGGCGCAGAGTTGCTATGTTTAGCTTTATCTATAGTTGATTCTAATCTATTAGAATTGATTAAACATAGCTATGCAGGAGATGATAATATTAAGGATATAATTGGGAAAGTAACAGCAGGGGTATCTCCCCAGGAAGTGCAGTATTACCAGATGATGGAGGGAATACTCATAAGAAAGAATAAGATTGTGGTGGGCAATGACAAGGAAGTCAGGAGGACTATAATTCTATGGGCACATGGGTCTTCTGTGGGAGCACACTCTGGCAGAGAGCCTACTTTACAAAGAATGCACCATTTTTTCTACTGGAGGGGTATGAATAGGGATGTGCAAGCATATATTAGAGCTTGTGCAGTGTGCCAAATTTGTAAATATGATAATGCTGCTTATACCTACAGCCACTACCTATACCTGCAGAGGTTTGGAGGGATGTTTCCATGGACTTTGTAGAAGGATTACCTATTTCATGTGGGAAGGAGGTGATCTTTGTGGTGGTAGACAGATTGAGCAAGTATGCCCACTTCATGGCTCTGAAGCATCCTTATACAGCTATGGAAGTGGCTCAGACTTACCCAGATCATGTTTTTAAACTGCATGGTTGGCCAAGGATCATTGTAAGCGACAGGGGAGCAACTTTCCTTAGCAACTTTTGGAATGCATTGTTCAGTGTGCAAGGGGTTGATTTATTATTGTCTACCTCATTTCACCCTCAGACTGATGGGCAAACTGAGGTAGTCAATAGATGTTTAGAGAATTACTTGAGATGTATGTGTCTCGACAGTCCCAAAGATTGGTGCAAATGGCTACCCCTGGCTGAGTGGTGGTATAATACCACTTTTCATTCTGCTACTAAAATGACTCCATATCAGGCTGTCTATAATCAAAATCCTCCTTTGCATCTACCATACCTAGCAGGTGAGACTAATGTGGAGGCTGTGGATAGGTCATTGCAGCAGAGAGAAAACATGATTAAAAAGCTGAAGGCTAATTTACAGAAAGCTCAAAATCGCATGAAGGTTCAAGCTGATAAGCATAGGTCTGAAAGAAGCTTTAAGGTAGGGGAGTGGGTATGGTTGAAGCTTCAGGCATACAGGCAACAGACTGTGGAGCACAGGGGAAATGAGAAGCTTGCACCCAAGTATTTGGTCCTTTTCAGGTTGAAAAGAAGGTGGGATCAGTTGCTTACAAACTAAAGTTGCCAGCAGGAGCTAAAGTGCATCACACTTTTCATGTATCATTACTCAAGGAATTCAGGGGAGTCTTACCTTCCAAACCACATATTCCTCAGTGGCTACAAGGAATAGCTGCAACAGATAAAGTTAAACCTGGAGCTGTGTTGGGAAGACAGATGTGCAAATATGGAAATGAGGCTAGAGTGAAGTGGCTGATTCAGTGGGAACGCCAGGAACCTGAAAATGCAACATGGGAGTGGGTTGATTTTATTCAACAGACCTTCCCGGAGTTTTATGCTAGCTTGACTTGAGGACAAATCATTTTAAATGGGGGAAGCATTGTTATGGGAGTTAGTCAATAACCATATGTTGATATGTTAGTTAAACGGTTAGCATGTTAGCTGGTTGGAGGTGTGGCTATATAAGGCCTGGAATGTATGAATACTCTTTACGTTTTGAGAATAATAAACTATTTCCCTTTCTTTTCTACTTTCTAAATCCCCAGATAAGCTACGTATTCTCGTTACTCTTTTCTTCATCAATCTCGTTGAGTAACCTGTAACAGATCATCATTGCAGGAGGTAAACCATTCAGATCGATCGAAAAGGAACAAAAACCCCAAGTCGTCGACTTCCAGGAGCAGAATCACGAGACATATATTCATGTCGTGAAATTTGCTTATATTTACAGATCGATCATCAAAGTCAAAGAGATCTTATTGGATCGTCGTTGCAAATCGAAAAAACGAAAGAACACAAATAAATAATCACTCCTTTCAGAATTACTGCAGCACATTATCTCATTTTTTTTTCTAATTTCATATCTTAACAAATCTAATTTTAAATACCAAGATCTAGCATAGTGTCAATATAGAAATACCTAAAGACATCGGAGTAGAGAGAGGCTCTAACATCTCTCTAATTTAACCCTAATCAACGTTTCTCTGTAGCAGTTTTGCTGTCACGTAGGGTTTTGTCTCCCAGCTTTGTGCGGTTCTTTTTCTCCAGGCTTCTAGAGTGCTTTTTAAGGCGGCGTGAGTGCGGCTGCAGCCTTTGGAAACGAATCCAAAGTTCAAGAAATGATAATCATTTCTTCTATGAATGATCTAGACCAGTGTTGTCTCATTCTTGTAATTGAGGAGGAGGTCGAATGGTTAGTTTCTGGCAGATGAACATGGGTAGAGGGCGGTGGTAGTAGTGGAGGCGGAACGTGCGACGAATGGATGAGGAAAGGTGAAGGGCTGAGCAAGGGAGAAGACAGATCAGCGGTCCGTCTCCCTCCTGGACCGCCGCCTTGGATAGATTGAGATGCTAGGGTTTGGAAGAGTTATCAGTTATTTAATTTCTTATGGTTTTATTTTTGCGTTATGTTTTATGTTGCTCTGTTTTTTGTTGATGTCTTTGGTTTTAGGTCTATAATTATGATTGACAATTCTGCTGGATATTATGTCGTTAGAAGGATCTATATGGCCAGTGAGTGATTCATGTGTCACACCCGTTTGGCGGTTAGCGATTCGTATTGCTCTTTTAGGGGTGATCGTCTCTGAGTCTAGCCGTAGGGTTGATAATGCTAGTTGGTTAGAGATAGTTGTTGTCATGGTTAGTCTTTTTGAGTTTGTTGTAACGATTCGATTCCTAATGATATTCATATAAGTGGTTTGTTTTGATGATAAAAAAATATCAAGATCTAGCAAAAAGTTATGTTCTAAAAAATATGAGTTTTTTCCCGTATTAATGTTAATTAATTAAATATTTACGGAAATAGGGCTGGGTTAAAACTTATTACTGATATACTGTTGGGTTTAACCCTGATCGGGGTAAGTCGCCAAACGGTTGGGTGACTTATAAGTCGCCATCCGGTTTGGCGACTAATAAGTCGCCATCCGGTTTGGCGACTTATAAGTCGTCCAATTGTTTGGCGACTTACCCCTTAAACAGAAAGACGGGTTGGGTCTGCCAAACAGAATGCAAATCTCCCCCCAAACTAAAATCCCTCTGCAGCGACTAGCGACGAGCAAAGCGAGAAATCCCCTCCAACTCTGGCGAAGCTCCGTCTCTGGCGAGCAAACGACGAGGCCTCCCTATCTTGTCAATAATACTTCACTTCCATCTTCTTCAACACTCCAGGTAAACAAATATCTCCATTTTATCCTATTTTTCATGTTAGGGTTTAGAATCTATAAATTTCAATTTTGTAAATTAGGAATTCATTTGTGAATTGATTTGTTGTGTAATGTGAATATGTATGAATTTTTTTTGAATTTTGATGTTCAATCCATTGTTATATATATATATATATATATATATATATATATATATATATATATATATATATATAAAATTTGTGACGCATCTATGAGATATACATTGAAGAATCCATAGGTGACGCTTCTACTACTCCCTCAACATCAAATGTTGTTGTATCTAGATATGGTGTGCATAATATAACATTAACTATAATATGTATAGCATAAATAATAATTTTGTATCCTTATGAAACAGATTACATGGATGACGTATACAACTGAGATGGTTGAGGAGTTGCCCCCCGCTGGACGAGAGCATTATCGTATATGGCGAGCACGTGTGCCGTTGATATGTTTTGACATTGTTGAGCTTCATTTGCCTGATCGTGTACTGCGACAGTTTGGCTATGAGCAGGTTATTCCAGCACCTATCGACACATCTGTAGATCTTCATAGGGTGGATAAGCGTGGGAAGCATATGGAGGATTGGGCACTCAGACATGTCCGATATGTGAGTATATGGGAGAGGCGAGTTGAGCTTGTTGTGACTGGGAGATTGACATTAGTCTCATCTGTTTCAGGAGACTACATGGGGTGGTATTACAACATCACACGGTTGTTTGTGTCTCCTTCTTTCAGACTCCCTACTCACCATTATCAGCCTAGCTCCTTGGCTTTGCACTTGACGGTGTGTGTATTACTAATTACTAAAGTTATTTATGTTCTTTATTTAACACGATTATTTATTTCTAAGTAATTATAATTCTGTTTCATATTTCAGACACGAGCTTTGCAGCGTATACATCAGCGGGCGACTGCCACAATGACTGATACACATGACGTGGACACGTACGGTCAGGCTCCGACGGGCATTGCTTCCTTGTGTTCGGATGTGTTGGGGAGAGTCGACTATGGCCATCTTATACATATGCCCTCATCTCAAGATTCCATGGCATCGACATCTAGTGCAGCGCCGCCTTATACATCCCAGACTTGGCATGACAGAGTTGTTCTTCAACCACGACAGCGGCGTAGGCGTCAACAACATCTCCATGACCAAGATGATCAAGAAGACCATGAGAACTTGTAGTTTGTCTTTATTATTGGAGTTTTTCATGTACACTGAATGTTGTAGAAACACTTGACTTTATTTGACGTATTTCCACCTGCAAACAATTGAATATTGTATTATTAGTACTTATTCCTTTGTTTATGATGTGTTGATGTGTTTCGTTATGAATATTGAATGTCTGTACTGTGTTTTATTGGTTATGAATCTTATGTTTTGTATGTTATTTGTAACTGGTATGTTACTGGTTATTTGTATGTTTTGTGAGCAGGTTTTGGTATGTTCTCAAATGGTACTAATCTGGTTGTGTAACACCCCGGCCCCGTGGGACCCGAGGTAGTTACTCCGGATCAATAGTACTGTCCTCACAAACCGCCACTAGCCTTTTAGGCGCACTTTGTCCTCACTCGTGCGCGCCCTGAGAAACTTCCCAGGGGGTCACCCATCCCAAGACTACTCCCGTGCAAGCACGCTTAACTTTGGAGTTCTTGGGTGATGAGTTCCCTTAAAAGGAGATGCACTTCTGTTGGTATGAGTAGTACTATTAATCCGTTTATATTAAATCTCAAGTGTTACAATCACCCCCACTTAGGATCGCAACGTCCTCGTTGCGCCCATAAACCAATCTCAAATCTCAATCAAATCCCAGAATCCTCCCCCGCTAAGTGCCCGCCCGATATCTAACGAGTCAGCACACTGTCGCAGGGTTGCTCTGATACCACCTGTAACACCTCGGCCCCGAAGGACCCGAGGTAGTTACTCCGGACCAATAGTACTGTCCTCACAAACCACCACTAGCCTTTTACGCGCACTTTGTCCTCACTCGTGCGCGCCCTGAGAAACTTCTCAGGGGGTCACCCATCCCAAGACTACTCTCGTGCAAGCACGCTTAACTTTGGAGTTCTTGGGTGATGAGCTCCCTTAAAAGGAGATGCACCTCTGTTGGTATGGGTAGTACTATTAATCCGTTTATATTAAATCTCAAGTGTTACAGGTTGTTTGTGGTTTTGCAGGAGCAGGGAAAAGTTGCCAAACCGTTTGGCGACTTATAAGTCGTCATCCGGTTGGGCGACTTATAAGTCGCCAAATGGTTTGGCAACTTTCTCCGACCCTGGTTAAATCCGGCAGTAGATCGGTAATAAGTCTTAACCCAACATTATTTTCGTAATTATTTAATTAATTAGCATTAATTCGGAAAAAACTCAAAAAATATATCTTTCCTTGTCAAAAAAATATATTTCAAACCAACGAAAATTTCATCACAAATTCGTATAATGTCATTAAAATTAGTTTGGCTCTAATATCACTGTTAGAAAATTGATGTAATGTAACTCGAAAGTACAGCAGTAGATGTTTAAAATTTTCTTGAATAGGTCTTTCCTGATTATGACAAAACATATAACAATAATAATATCTAAGTTAGATCTTACATATTTTCTGTCTTAACGGCGAAAATCTTTAACCTTAGATATCCACGTGATTTTTCCTTTTTCGAAAGAATGGTTAGATCTCCCAAATAGAAAGGTTAGGAAATCTCTTCACAGAAAAATAAGTGGTAACACTGAATCTGAAAAACTGGTTAATGAATTATGGAATGTGTATTTAAACTAGTTATTAAGTAGTTTCCCAATAACAATTAGAGTCTCGCTCATTAATACAAGTTTTAGTCCTAACATGATCAATAATTATAATTAATTAAATAAAGATATGAAACAAAAACAAAACAACAATAATAAGTGAGGAAGAGGGCCACTCCACTCTCTCCGTCCTCATGATTATTTAATTTTCCTTTTTTCCTTTTAATTTCAAATTAAAAGAAAACATCAATTTATTTAATAATAAATAAATAAATACATCTTAATTGATTATAATAAATCTAATTTATCTTACTTAATTGATTCTAACAAATAAAACCCTCCTTCAACCTCATGATTTTACATATACTTTAATCTAATTAATATTTATCCATTTTCAGTATTACGAATTAAATATTATTTAATCCAATTAATATTTAATTCCTTCTAACAATTCAATTAGAAGGAATAATAACTGGTGTGGGACTCATAGGGCCTTATATGTTAAGCACTAATCAAGTCTTAGTGAATTCGTAAACGATTCTCTAGACAAACTCAATATATAAGGACGTTTGTGAGGACTATTCAAACTCCTCGTAATATAGAGCTCATAGTGATACAGTTCTTTTATTCTCGAACATCCAACTAGGTCTAGAACTTGATATTGTGTCTATTCCAATTACTTAGTCTCTGTCTCTCAATCTTTCTTGAAGATACATAATGACCATATTAGATATCCAAAACGAATATATCCTTGGATTGGTCAATGACTTTATGATCCATCTAGATATGAGAAGTAAAATGTTCTCTCTCAATATGTTATGAGGAATGAATTCTTTGTAGGCTACTACTACTCCATGTGCTTCATGATGTACCCAACACATGCCGTATCTACCCCGATTGGAGTGCAAGCATTGGTCATGGTCAAAGTACATCACTTCACACCTAAAGTGTTAGGTCCCCAAATTTTGATGATTAAAAGGTTTTGATGATGCCACCCCCTTTCCTGTATTAGACTAGATCACTTGATCTCCTATTGTTTTACTCTTGTTAGTTTATTGTAATGTGCTACGTTATTAGTTGAAAAGAAAGTACTCAAGAAAAACAAAAGGAGTACCAAAAAGAGAAGAAACATACCAAAAGAAAAGAAAAGAATAAAGGGCAATATGCTACGAAAAAGAGTTAACTGAAACCCTTTGTAGTTCGGCAGCCACCTAAAAACTACAATCAGTAGCCTATTGAAAACGTTCAACTAGCTCTTGACTTAGTATTTTAGTCAAGGCTACCGAAATTTTCTAAAGTCTTCTCTATAGCACAAATCAAGTAAACAAAAGATCAACTTGCAGTCAAATAAAAGACAAAGACAAAAAGTAATTTCATAAGAATTTTTTACCACCTTATAAAAATTTCTTGTAACATTATATTACTTTTACTAAAAGCAAGTATGTTATGTTCTAAGATAGCATTGAACAATCACCCAACTTATATACTCAACTCTATGGATAAAAGATTGAAATATCTTATCTTTATCAAAGCATTGAAATGAGGAATACAAGTTGAGGTGAAGAAACAATCCGTGTCACAAAAAGACAAAAATCAATCATGCTACCTTTTAGTCAAATAGAACAATCAGTGGATCAAAGCAACGGTCAAGATTGAATCTCTTCAGCCAACGGAGGAGCTTCAACAACGCAGTCTTTAAATACAGAAGGAATGCATGAAGAACAAGTGTGGAGCTAAGAAGGAAGATGGGATCATACGACATATCTAGCAAAAGAAAGTGTTGATCTTCCTTCAACCTCATAGTTCTCACCCCACTCACCTAAGCTCTTCGAATAGTTCAAATACATATACATCATTAGAGCTTAGTTAGTTAGTAGTTTAGCTTTACTCTTGTAAACAGACTAGTTTGTAAACTCTGGAAGACTTTGTGATCAAATTCAGAAGGTTAGTGAAGGACAAAAACATGAGTAACTTTTGGCTTGTTAATGTCATTAGTGGAAAACCTCACAATCTTTGCCTGCGTAGATTGAGCACTAAATGTAATGGGTATATTCATTTAGTGGAAATCCATCTGAAATAGGGTGGGACTGGATGTAGGATGATTACACCTCCTCTGAACCAGAATATATCTTGTATCACTTTGTAAATTCAGTTCCCACAAGACACAACATTTCTCACTCACTTTCACATCTTTCCAAAACAAACAACTTCCTCAAAATACTGATCAGTAAACTACCCAGTTTACTTCATTTCACTTTCCTTGTTCCTTATTCCCAATTCTTCAAAAAGGATCTATGTTTGAATAGGTCTAAATCCTTCATACCTATGTGTTTAGTCTATTCTAAAAATCCAATAATGTTTTAGATCATAGTTCTTTACTGTGTCTTCAACACTAAAGCAGAAACCTCCAATTCTTCAAAAAGGATCTATGTTTGAATAGGTCTAAATCCTTCATACCTATGTGTTTAGTCTATTCTAAAAATCCAATAATGTTTTAGATCATAGTTCTTTACTGTGTCTTCAACACTAAAGCAGAAACCTCATTCGGCAACCTGCTCCTAAAGGTTCGGCAACCTGCTCAATTGGTAAAAGAGCTTATTTGGTGTGCGGAACATAGTTAAATCCAATCAACTATTTTGATTGCTGGAGAAAATCAAGCACGGTAGGTGTTTTACACTATTTGAATTTGACTAGACCTGATATTACTTATGATTAGCACTTGGTTTCTCAGTTTATGCATGCTCCACGTACTAGTCACCTTTTGGTTGTGAAGCGCATATATAGATATTTGCAGGGTACACTGGATCACGGTCTATGGCTCCAGTCCAAGAATGTCACTTCTCTTATTGTTGCTTATTCTGATGCGGATTGGGCTGGTTGTCCGGACAGTAGTCGCTCTACGACAGGTTATGCCATTTGTTTGGGTTCCAATTTAATCTCTTGGAGAGCCAAGAAGCGGCCTACAGTATCTAAATCATCCATTGAAGCTGAATACCGTGTCGTTGCTTACACGGTTCAGGATACACTATTTATTCGCTCTCTGTTGGCCGATATGAGTTTCTTTATTTCCAGTCATGTTCAGCTTCATTGTGACAATGTCTCTGCTTCGTATTTGGCGGTGAATCACATTCAGCATGATCGCAACAAGCACATCAAAATTGATTATCAGTTTGTCAGAGAACGTGTAGCTCATGGAGATCTAGTAGTTAAATATGTCCCTCCTCAGCAGGGGCAGAACTATGTAAGTGCCTGGAGGGGCTTGGCCGGACGGTTCTTTATGTATATATATACCTAGTATAAGTTATAATGTTATATCCAGCCCCTGCTGTTTTGTCGTGTTGTCTCTTGCCCATGCTTTGAGCAAGATGATTAAGGGAGTGTTTGCAACTGCTTCTGCTTAAAAAAGCACTTTTGGAGATGTAAGGAAAAAGTGATTAGTAGGAAAAGTTGATAGTGTTTGAGAAAAAAGTGATTTTGAGAAGTAAAAGTTGATAGTGTTTGGTAAAATAAGTGCTTTGTGTGTAATAGAAAGGGGAAAAACACTTTTCACACGCAAGCCGAGAAAAAGTAAAAATTGGTAGTGTTTGGTAAATAAGTGCTTTTTAAAGCCAAAAGTTGAGAAGTGCTTTTTTTAAGTGATTGCAAACCCTCCCTAAGTCGGCAATTTATACCGTACACCCGAGTGTACAGGTACACCCAAGTATTTTTGAAATTCTTTCTAATCTGTATTCTTCCCGTGGTCGTTCTTCCCTGCGCGCATCTGCGATCATTCCCAATTTTATTTGCACTGTGAATTTATCTTAGAAGCTTGAGCCTGATTATTAATATCATTGTTTCTGATAATGAAATACTCCGTAACTCCTTACACGCTAATGATTTCAGCCGCCACCAACTGTTTGAGATTCAATACAAAGCTCAAACTTCAAAATTAATCTTCTACCTCCACTTTCTCTAAAGCTCCAATGTCTCCTTCCATAATACTTCGTATTTGATACTCCATAATTGATTTTGCATTTAATTATATGTGTGTAGGAATGATAAGAAGAAACTACTAGAGATTTTAGATAAGCTTTTAAATTTTTGCCTACCAACTGTTTGAAAAATTTACAGAGTGAAAGTTCATTTCTCTTTTCATGAAATATTTTATTTTTTATTGCACATGTATACTTCGTATAATATTAAATGAGCATGCCCAAATTGATATTTGAGAATATATATCATACTAGAGATTTTAGATGATCCAACTTTTTAATTTTTCTATGCTCATTTCGTAAGTTAGCTATGCTCATTTGATATTGATGTAATGCTCATTTTAAACTAAGCATTTTAAATGTCACATCCATACATATTGGTGTAATGTCCATTTTAATTTTTTTGATGCTCATTTCATAGGTTGTATTCTCGTTTAATATTTGAGCATACTAAAGATTTTAATGTTAAGAAAGATTTATTCTAATTTATTCGTAATCACTATGTTACATGAGTGAGTTATACACAAATGATTTTTATATTATACATACATGAGCACCACTTTCAAAAAAATGAGCATTGGTATAACATTATAAAATGAGTAAAAGAAAAGAGTTTTATGTTATACCAAATGAGAATAATTTTTACATGAAATGTACATCAATATAACATTTTATGATAAATACTATTACGGCTGATTATTCAATGAAGATTTTTTATGCTCAATAAGTTTTGAAATTTTTATGCTCAATTGCAGAGTTCCAATGTTCAATAGAGAAAAGTTGATGCTCAATGAAATGTCTTGATGCATATTCCAAAAGTTTAATATTAAATTAGATTCGTATATTGGAATTCATAGGAATCTATTATAGATATAATTTTAAAAAATTATATAAAAGAAAAAATAAGAAAAAGAAAGTGAAACAGCAGTTATGAAGAAGAATTTATGCTGCTCAACAATACTCAACATAATAGGTCTGTTGCTCATTAAAAGTTCATTAATGCTCATTTAGCAGAAACCGTGAATTTCATCTCAATAGAGAATATGTGATGCTCAATTAAAATCGTTATCTTGAACTCATTTAGTAAGTTATGTATGTCCATTTAGTACCTTTGTTATGCTCATTTTAAATAACAAAGCAACTAACAAATTCATTAATACTCATTTTGTATGTTACGTATGCTCATCTGATAGAGATCGTATGCTCATTGTCTAAATGTCATATCGATGCATTTTTTTAAAGTACTATTTTACATTAATTCACATATTGAAATTCACAGGAGTTGATTATAAATATATATAATTTAATAAGATTTTATAAAAGAAAAAATAACAAAAAGAAAGTGAATTAGAAGTTATGAAGTGGAGATCACAATTCTCAATATTAGACTCCTAATACTCAACAGAATGGATATGATGCTCATTAAACGTTTATTATTGCTCATTCACTAGAAACCGTGAATTTCATCTCAATAGCGGATGTTTGATGCTCAAATATTAAATGTGAATATATAAAACGTGAAATGAGTATCAAAAAGTTCAAAATGAGCATTACGCCAATATGCATGGATATGACATTTAAGTTATCTCGTGTAATGCTCATTTTAAAATTTACGAAATGAGCATAGAAAAAATTTAAAAGCTCATTTAAAATCTCGAATACGCTTAAATATCAATTTGTGTATTCAGTATGTTCAACAAAATAGGTCTGGTGCTCACTAAAAGTTCATTATTACTCATTCTCCAGAAGTCGTGATTTTCATCTCACTAACACTATATAAAAAAAATTATAAACATATTTATATAAAGTAATAGTATGATTCATAGATCAAATAAATACTTCAAAAATATGAATTAGTCTTTTAATATAGTAATAATGAGCAAAAGCAAAAGAATAGTTAATATTATAATTACTACTCCGTATAATAATACGCAGTATGAAACTATATAGGATAAGTAAGATAAATGAACTGATTATTTCAATAAGACAAGTCAGTGAGATGGTTGGAAGGCCAAATGTCTTACTTCGGGTTGCGGGATTGAATCTCGCTGGGTTTTTTTAATTTTTTTTAAGCTGAGGCCGTGATTCGCTTGGAGCCCACCAATCATATTTAATAATTGGACCAGATGTACGTACACCCGGGTGTACTATATAGGCTCTCCCCTAAGTCATTAAACCATAAGAAAAGACACATGTAGGCCAAAATTTAATAGGCTGGCCGTGTTATCCACTTATCCCAGCCTCCCAGGAGATCAATTTAATTTTGATTTTAGAATAACAAAATTGCAAAGCAACACCCTTTGACCAGTCGTAGAATTTGGATTTTGCACACCCATTCAAATCGAACCGGATCCATGCTCCCCTGCCAGGCTACCACCCCCATTCCATTTTTGCAATTTCAATCGGTCCAAAGTAGGTCGCCAATGTCAAAACACTCCAACCTTAACTAGCAGGTCCTCATCGCATCAGCCTCAGGACTCCGTCTGTTCTAAAATCTATCGGTAATATAAGCTTCTCTCCTTCATTTTGGTTTCACCTCAAGCTTGATTTTTATTTTTAAAACTCCCAAAGCACCTGAGAGTCGGAATCAGTGTCTGCAGTCTTGCACTAAATCTCAATCTTGGATGTTTACCATTTTCAATTTGCCTCATTTAGGTGAGGACAATGTTATAATAATTTGGATTAATGATTAATGAAGCATTCAATATGTCAGTTCACGGATAGTTTATTTTGATTTTTGAATTTGCATATTGGAAAGTAATTAAATAATCTCGGATATCGTGGATTTGCAAAAAGTTAAATGTTTAAGTTTGGTTAAATTGTCTGCTTACATTGTTAAACATTGATCTGCTTGTTTTTATTTTTATTATAAACGTAAATCTGACCTATCTTGAAATAATCAAGACAAGGATAAGTGCAATGTAAGAGATAAATGGGATGCCATACACTGACTGTATGAATATGAAGTTTGGGAGTACAATAAGGGGAACTACTGTTGGATATGTATCAACAAATTTTCTTGATTTTTATCTAAAAAACAAATATTCTTGATCTAAGTAGTTAAAAGCTTTTATGTGGTTTACTGAACAAATCTAGCTATCATCTACTGCATCCATGCTAAAGTAGTGAGCTCATAAACAATGTAGTGTTTTATGTTGCACCCCTGATATATAATTTTTTTTCCCATAATGGTGCAACAATTTTTCTTGTTATCATTCAGTCATTCTTATATACCTCCATGAAAATGATCTATGTACCATGGTGCCACTATTATATCATTCTTGTGGATTATGTTTCTACACTGCCATGGATTACTTCCAAAGGGAAGTGACTTATTTTTTTGGGAAGCCATTAGCCATGGAAGTGAATTTTTTCTCAAATATGCAGGTATATACAACACATAATCGTTTAGTAACCAATAATGGGAGAATTTGTGGCACTCTCACAATCCTCCATACTACTTCCTGATTTCCGGGTCCAAGGTTGGTGCCAAAGGCAGCTTTTTCTAGGTCATCATCAAGCACCATCAGTAATGCCCTTGTCATTGCAAGTTCTGACTAAGGTGCTGTTCTCTTCACCTTATTATTTGAACTAATTAAGTTTTACTTCATGCGTCTCACTGTGTCCCATCTTTCCATTTTCATCCGTTCCACTTAGTTTGCTCATGTCGTTTTTGTCATACTTTGTGGTTCTAATTCATTTTACTTTATTCACACTTTGCAAATTTAATCAACCACGTGATTTCACTTTTCATAATAGTCACTTCCTCATGTCCCATTTAATGGTGCAGAGGTAGTATTATTTAAATCTGTCCTAAAGAAAAACATAAGAAAAGACTAGACCCGAAAGATTCAAACCATACCAGAAACATTCAAGCATTGAAGCCTGACAAGACTAGAAACATCCTGACCAGACAATATCGGATCGTAACCTATCAAGGTTGTGAAAGGCTAAATCGGGCCCCGAGGAGGTTGGCGGTAGCCGGTAGCCTTGCGAGGCGTAAGCCTCAAAATGACTTGTTAAAGTTTTGCTACAACATATCTGATAATATAGATAATTCATAATAATAATTCAGCTAAACAAAATCATAATAAAACACCAAAGTAAAAAAAACAACATCATCATCATCATTTACCCCAGTGCCGCAAAGGCTCCCACCTTCGGTGGGGTAAGAGGGGTCGAATGTACGCAGTCTTACCCATGTACTAAAGCATAGAGAGAATGTTTCCAAATGACCCGTAGTGAAAATTGCGTCCAAAATTGCATGGATTGACCGCTGCTTCATAACAAAGAAGCGCATACAGTTTAGTGAGCGATTTTGCTTTATTCCATCATATTCTCAAGCCAAACAATAATGAATCTTTGGCTCCTTTGCAAATGATGGAAATACCAAAGTCAAAAAAGAACATAAAGCACTAAAATATCCAAGACAAAAGAGCATAAAAGGCTTAGAGATTTAAGTTTTGCGATTGGGAAATTGCAACTATTAATCTTAAAAAATAAGCCTATTGTTCATTTCATCGTTCTCCAAGTTTTTTTTTTTAATGTTATTCTCATTTTCATTCCCTTCCGTATCACGGGCATGGTTTTCAAAGGCGTTCAGTGCATCCACCTCTGAGGTGCAAAAGCGTCAGTGAAATGCTTATAAGGCTTAAGCCGTACGTGCTCATATTAAGTCTTACGTTTACGCCTACATTTTGTTGAGGCGAAAAAGCGTAGAGGCGAAGACGGTGGGCGCAGAGGCGTAGGTGATGCGTAAGTCTCAAATTCCATGCTTGCGCTGAGTTTTTTAAACTATGGGCCTCGCTTTTTTTAATTTTCCTCCTAAAAATTGATATGCAAATTACCTGAAGGCTCTTAGTAAACTATCAATCGTCATTCTTCACTTAGTTGACAACTTGAAGTCCTCATTTAGTCGTCTTTCAACATCCGCGACCAGACACATCAACCGTTGCTCTCTTAGGAGAAGCTCCAACAGTGAGATATGAGCTGCTTTGTCCACCTAATTATCCCACTAATCCCACCATCGCCTTATTTCTTTAATTATTTTTTGTTTTGAAATTTTAATTATTTAACTTCAAGTTTTAAACTTTTTAATATTTATACTAACCTATTAGGCTATAGTCTTACAGTTTGAACTTGTCTATCAAAGTTATCGTTTAGCCATATTATTTACTCCCCCCATCCCGCTAAATTGCTCCGTCTTTCCTTTTCGATCCATCCCAATAAGATTGTCCCATAACAAATTTGGTAAAATTCGTGTGGTTCTAAATCATTCTTACTTTATCAATTCAGTATCAACCACATAAACTCACATTAATAACTAAGGAATAAGGTGGTGGTAGGATTATCGGGATAATTACCTGGATTGAGCCGTTGGAGCTTCTCCCGAGAGAGCAGCGGTCTCGGGTCGTGTTGAAGACGACTAAACGAGGACTTAGGGTTATGGACTAAGTGATGAACGATGATTGATGGTTTACTAAGAGCCTTAAGGTAATTTATATATTAATTTTTAGGAGGAAAATTGAGGCCCGTGCTTTAAAAAACTTAGCCCAAACATGGAATTTGAGGCTTACGCATCTCTTACGCTTCTAAGCCCACCACCTTTGCCTCTACGCTTCATCGCCTCAACAAAATGGAGGCATAAGCCTTGATAATAGCAGGTAAGACTTAAGCGTTTAAGTGACGCCTTTGCACTGAACTCCTTTAAAAGCCATGTAAACTATTAAATCATATGACATCTTTTTCAGGCGAAGAGATCACTTCTTGAGTTGCCTACACAGTCTACACGTATTTGCACTCATGAAAACAGATTCAAGTGGGGCGTCCGTGCTGGTGTTGTCTCTGACTTTAAGGCTGCGTCCAACTTTGCTACTGATTCAGCTGAAGTAGGGCATGATGTTTTACCAGATTCTGGTGGTAATGGTGCTGGAGATGTCCCTAATGGTGGTTCAAATGACAATGGAGGTCATGGCGGTAATGATGATGGTGGTAATGAAGGGGAATCAGAACACAGCAAAAGGAAAGCAGGTCTTTCCATGTCACAGAAGTTGACTCTGGGGTTTGCTTTCTTGGTTGGGGCTGGTGGAGTGATGGGCTTTTTGAAGAGTGGGAGCCAAAAATCATTGATCGCTGGTGGAGTTTCTGCCTCACTTTTGTATTGTGTCTACACCATGCTTCCAACAAACCCTGTTCTTGCATCATGCATAGGCTTTGTCCTCTCTGCTGGGCTTTTGGGTGTAATGGGCTCTCGCTTTATGACATCAAAGAAGGTCTTTCCCGCTGGTATTGTCTCCTTGGTTTCCCTTGTTATGACAGGCGGATATCTACATGGAATCTTTCGTAGTGTGCATTAGAATAGATGAAATTGTACGCTGGGCTCTTCTCTTTATTGAAACAATGTTAGTAATATGCCAACAGTTGTACTAGTTAATTATAGACTTCCTGAAGTGCAAAGAACCTACTCTATTTCCATCTTATACCATCTTTTTCGAACAAGTCTATGCATATGGTTTGTTTTTTGGGGCTCTCCGTAATAATTTTTGAACAAGAAATGTAATTTTTGCCGCAAAGACTACTTCCTTCAGTCTCAGACCAGGGCTTGGTTTGGCATATTGTAGTGTGGCTGGTTTAGAACAAAAGCCAAGTTTTAGATTGTTACTACTTTTTTTTGACAGAAGATTGTTACTACTTTTGAAGCTCCAACTGCAAACTTGTCACAAACGCTATTTTATGCTTCTGTGGCGAGTTTGGTTATTGATGGATAGTCTACCCGGGGGTGTCTTATCCGAGGGGTTATTACGGGATAACCTAGAGAGAAGTCAGAGTAAATAGGAGGAGAGAGAGTCGATTGTATTAAATGAACTCGAGATGTGAGATCTGGGATCGTTTACAAGGAGAAATGGACTGCTATTTATAGCAGCAATAAATGCGATGAGAGTACACGTGTCAACAATCCAATGGCCGAGGGGTCACATCACTCGGGGTGGCACCGGCAGTGGCATGTTCACCGCATTGAATGCGGTGGGTGGATGTGACGTCGCATTAAATGCGGTGGTTGGCTGTCTCCAAAGGAATCTTCGATGATTATGCCTGTTTGGCCGTATGCTCCCCGAGTAGCCTAGGGCTCCTCGCGTAACCGAGGGCTTCGTGTGGCCGAGGGCCTTGTATAACCGAAGGCCCGGTTCTTCAGCCGAGGGCTTCTCTAACGCCGAAGGCTTCACAGTGCCGAGGGCTCCTGTTTTTCCGCCGTTTTCTCCCAGTAGCTTCGCATGCCCAAAAAAGGCTATCCTGTGAGTTTTGGAGCCTTCGGCCAAGGAGGTCGAAGGCACCCCAGTGTGTATTCTGGGCTCCTTCGAGGCTTGGGCCGTTGCATTTGGGCCTGAGATGTTCCTTGGGCTCAATGGACCTGTGTAGGAGGAGTAGGAGTCTGTGGGCCGGGGGTTCCTGGGCCATATACTCCATCAGTTATTTTTGTTTAAACATTTAAAATTTATAACTATTTTTATTTCATTGCTAGTTCTATGAATGGTCTCACTTGGACTTATTTCAGGCGCGTATCAGATAAGATTAGATTTAAACAATAGTAAAAACATATAATACTATATTTTATTAGATCAGATTAGATTAGACTAGATTTAAACAAATGAAACTAGCTATAAACAAATTGGACCAAACCAAAGTCACTAAACCACCCGAAAATATCCTTACTACCAATGATTATTAATAGAAATGTAACATTAAGATATGGGCCATTTAGGGTTTCTTTGGTAATTTGGTTCGGATAGGAAGAGAGAATTGATTTTTATAGTAGTTCATCCCTACTCGTAATTAATTAGCTAGTCCAAACAAAAAATAATTAAAGAAATTAACTTGAATAGGAGAAATTAGTTTTGACCCGTAATCTATGGAGTTTTTTTATCATCAAATCCAACTCTTATATTAAAACCATTAGGGAAAGGATCGTTACAACAAACCCAAAAAGACCAACCCTGACAAAAACAATTCCTAATCAACAATCATAATCAACCTTACGGTTAGACTCTGAGGTGATCACCCCTGAACGAGCAATATGAATCGTTAAGCACCAAGCGGGGATGACACAGCAATCAGTGACCATATAGATCCTTGATATAATATCTAGCAGAATTGACAATCATTATTGTAGACCTAAAACTAAAGTCCTCAACAAAAAACGAAACGCCGTAAACAAACATAACACGAAAATAAGACCATAAAAATCATCTTCCAAACCTCGACTTCTTGATCAATCCAAGGCGGCGGTTTAGGAGGGAGACGAACCGCCAATCTCTATTCTTCCTTGACCGGCCTTTTGTCGCTCTGTGCACTGCTACGTCTCTTCGGTTCTTCCGTCAAAACACCACGAAACTGCCAGTCAGAACCAAAAACTTCATCTGCCTCCTTTGTTGCCTCCCCTTCCGAATTCTCTATGCCGAAATTAAAAACGGATGGCCAGAAACCAGCCACGTTCCTCGGCGTAAGCCGATAGCGGACGATCGAAACTAGCGACTTGCCTTGCGGCAACCCTAGAGACAGAAAATGAATCATGCTTAGCACGACCCGTAATCTGTGGAGTTGAAAAGGAGATCTATAATACATTCTAAGATGTTGACATATAGAGATTAATTTATTAAAATTTAAAGATGTTGGCAAATCTCAACACCCACTGGTCCACTACCCGCCTCAAATATTCAACATTCTCAATTCCATGCACCCAACTCCTCAGTTTACACTTTGCGGAACTCCCTCAGGCCCATGAACTTCTCAACTACGTCATTCACCACACATGTTTAATAAATACTCTTGTGATCAGCAATATGGAAAAGATAAACCTAAAATCTCAATCTTTTAAAGTTAGCCCTCAACGTCTTGTGAAGAACAAGTTTTGCGTCCCTCCCTTCGTTTTGTTTATCAATAGCAAACTTTAAAGATTTTTGCATCTCTTTATAAGAGTAAAGAATGCTTATAAGACTAATGATCATAACTAGACACGGAAGGGAGCTCAAGAGTCTGCTTGCCAGTCTAGAAAATTCAAAACATGTGGAGTGAGGTAACTATATATACACGATCGAAAATTCAAAACGTCGTGTATAGTTACCTCACTCCACATGTTTTGAATTTTTTAGGCTGGCAAGCAGACTCTTGAGCTCCCTTCCTTTGCAGGGTTTGATTGTTGAGGATTTCTCAACAATCAAACAACCACAGAAAAGAGAGAAGAAACATATAGAAAGCTCCGATTTAATACAAAAAAGATTGAGAAATGAGGTACATCGTATAAATCGGCCGCCAGTCTCCCTCAAGAGAATGCAGCGTAGAAACTTATCTATTGCTAGGCTGCCTCTATTCTATGATTCCTTAAGGGTTTCCCTTCCTTTTATACATAAGGATGTCTAACTTAAGGCTTGCAAAAGGGGCTAACGAGCTGAAATACATTTGTGGCCCATATTACATATCTAAATGATAACTACACAAATACCAAGATTTTAACTAGATTGGACACCATAAAATATTCCCAACAGGCGTCCCTCCCTAGCTCTCAAACCCAGGGCACTGGGTTGATAAAAAGATTTTTTTTGAAAAAAAAATTAACACGGAATTTTATACACAAAAAAATTAGACAATTTTAAAAATTGGGTTAGGTCAGGGCTGACCCTTCCCTAGCTCCGCCCATGAATCGGTTGGGCAGGTAGGCAGCCTCTTGAGCTCCCTTCCGTCAGGCTAGTAGGCTGACCGTCTTAGACTTTTGCATTGTTCGGCCCTAAACTTTGTTAGGATTAAGACTTGGGTGTTATTGTTGTGTTATCACCTGATTCGGAGTTAGCAAATTCAATGGAACGGATGTGATACTTTATTGCTTCGTATGTTGCGAAGAATAATGCACTAATACTCACTCCGTCTCATAGAAAGGTTCTTATTTTCTTTTTTGGTCATCCATATAAAGATTTTTATTTCCATTTTAGGAAATGGAATAATTTACATTCCTAAATAACAAATTAGTCATTAAATATTAAAAATAATACATTTATAGCATCACAGTTATGAACACTAACATCCATGGGCGGATTTATCAAGGGGTAAAGGTGGGCTTCAGCCCAGCCCAACCTAATTTTTTTCTATTATTTTTAGTATTGATTTCATATTCAGCCCATCCTAAAAGTATTGTCAAGCCCACCCCAAAGGCATGATTAAAGACAACTCAAACAATTAAAAGCCCATAACCATGACAACATATGGCCCCGCAGCATAAAGCCGAGCAAGGGGCTTATTGTTGTCATCGTTGCATCCCATTTACGTAAGGAGCAATTATTTTATAGGAAACTGAGTAGGATGAACCATTATTTGCAACCGGTGTGGAAAAAATTGAGTTTTTTTTTTGTTTACATACGAAGTACAATACTCCTATCTCACCCACTCACACCACATCATCACTTACTCCTTTGATTTGTATTTTGTATTTTATATTACAACATCAATTTACAAAGTCATTATGCTAAACATGCAGTAATTTGACGATTATTATTATATTATACTCCCTCCGTTCCCTAACTTTGTCCCGTTTTACCTTTTTCGTCCGTCCCATTAAGTTTGTTCCATTCCATATTTGGTAATATTTGAGTGGTTACAATTCATTCTTACTTTATTCACACTTTATCAATTCAATATCAACCATACAATTCCACTTTATCTTAAAAGTTGTGTCACACCCCTTTGTTCCAAACATAGTGGGACAAAGGTAGTATTATATTACTATTATCAATATAATAATACTACTATAATTATCATGAATTTTTTTGGTATCCTTTTTCTCATTTCGCTTTTAATTGGGGTTTTCATGGCCCAATTTCACTATGTTTATTATCATTGTTTTTAAAAACCCTATGCCCTTTTTGGAGAGGTCTTGGTCTTGTCCCCTTGCACTTTCTTTTTTCCTTAATAAAACTTGGCAATGCTCCCGACTGATTTTAGTGGTTTATCTACCGGGAAAAAGAATCATGAGTTTTTTTTGTAAAATATTGCATTCTTTTATTTAAGATTACATTTATATACTACCTAATAGTTCTAGAATTATTCATTGTTTGGAAATATAAGAAAAAAATTAAAAATCTCAATTCAGTTTTGAAATAGGAATACTTATTAGCTATATGTACACCCATTGTTTTTACTTACTAGTTTTTTACCTTTAAAGAAGTACTTCAATTCATACCAATAAATACCAGAGACTTTAATAATCATTAAAAAAAATTATAAAATATCACTAAAACATTTAAATGTTAAGATATATAAATTTTCATCCTATAATTTATGAGTTATCGACAGGCTCGAGTTCGGACCGAATCGAATATCACTATGCTCGAACTCGGCTTCAATAATTATTCGAACTAAAAATCTAGTCCATGTTCGAGTCTAAACTTCGCTAAGTTCAGGTTGTTAAATTAAATTCGAAATCATGCTAGAACTCGAATACTTCAAAAAAAGTTCGGTTCAATAACAACCTTAAGTTAAAACCTCTTGTGTGCAGTAACAAATTCTTTTACTGCTTATTCCACCCCACTCTGCATTCCTGAATCCGCCCCTGCTAACATCATTATATTATACATCAGTACATATTAAGATTATTTCTCAAAATATAATCGAACTATCTTAATTAATTATTATTTAAATATCAATACCGTTTTATCATAGGCCGGAGCTTTCAATGAGACGGAAGTAGTATCATTATTTATAAATTCAACAAAAATTGATACTACGTACATTGAACTTTCTTTTCGGAAATCAAATTGATTGTTCGTGAAACTTATGTACAAAGCAACTAATCAATCTCAAAACAATTTGTGGAGTTGGTTGAGCCAGCCAAAGATATGATCAAGACACACAAAAGAACGGCTCAGTAGTGGATAGGACGCGTATAAGTAGAGCGAGCAGAGTAAAAACTATAGCTGACGACTCGCAGAAGTAGGTACGTACGTAGCTGGAAAGTCGGCACCACCATCCTGCATGCAACAAGTAAATCGGATAACTTGATTAGAAGGTTGAAGCAGTCTAGCTAGATTGACTCGTCAGTTCTCCCGGAGTTTGAGATGTTTGACCGATCATAAACTTAATTAATTCATGTTATTACTAGAATTATTTTTAATAAATAAAACTTACATATTCAGAAACTACATTAAACGTTCTATAATGTTTGATAAAAAAATTTTGATAAAAGTTAAATATATAAAATAAAATATTAAGAACAATGCACGTTGACCGGAGAATAGTGGACGAGAATCTTTAAATGAGACGAAGGGAGTACTTTTAATACCCTCTTCCCACCGTTCAACAATGCCAACAACAACAATATATACCATTACCCCAATACCGCAAAACTACATAGAGGTAGACTATTTCTGACATAATTTATGATGAAAATTGCGTCAATAATTGTATAGACTAATTGTTGTTTCATAATAATAAAATGCATACAGTTTAGTGAGTCACTTTGTTTATTATTCCATCATACTTCCTTCGTTCCGTAGAAAGGTTTTCACTTTCCTTTTTTGGATGTCCCATATAAAGGTTCTCAATTTCATTTTATGAAACAATTAACAATCTTAAGTGACAAATTATTTATTAATTATTAAAAAATAATACTTTTATAACATCACACTTATCAACATTAACCCCATTATATTATATACCGATAAAATTATCTCACAAAATATACCTAAACTACTTTATTTAATTATTGTCTAAATAATCGTGTCATTTTAGCATAGGAACCTTTCAGCAGGACGGAGGCGCAAATTATACCGTGGGATCGGCCCACCGGCCTTGCGCATGGTGTGCCGATCCCAAATGACGTTGTTTAGTTTAGTAAAAATTAGGTTCACAACCGGTTTTCTTCTCCGCAGCTCAACAAACTCTTCTCTACTGCTATTTTGTTCTCCGTTGTTTAACGAACTCTCCTCTACTGCGATTTTCTCATCTCTGTTCAATGGAGTTTTCTGTCATTGATTCTGTTCTTCTGAATTCTTCAACTGAATTGTGTGATCATTTGCCTTCCAATATACACGATATCGACATTCATTCAACTGGTGATAATGACTTGGAATTTGATCAACAGGTTGATGTTGAATGGATTGGTAAGTATTTAATGTTTTGAGTTGTATGAATTTCTTTTGTTTGTGTGTGCATATGATATTCTATTTTAGTTTTCTTTTTTTATTAGTTGGCGTTGGAATTTGGATTGTTGTATTCATATTTGTTGAATTTTTGTTGTTTTAGGTTCGAGTGAAGAAGATACTTGTTCACGTGCTTCTAAATTGTTATTTCTTTTAAGCAGAGGTACTTTTTCTGTCATGTGATACAATTTTGTTCTGTTAAGTTTAGTTCAATCCTATGTAACTATTTGTTGAACAACATGTAACCTCTGTATACTCGTATGTAAGCTTTTGTTAAATTGTGTGTAACTACTGTTTTAGCAATTGTTGTTTGTTTTGATATGTACGCTTTTAAAATTGTCAGATGCATTGGAAACTGTTGATCAGGCAACGGAGAGTAAATCACTTGTTGGATTTAGTGTTGTTGATGAAGGAGAGTGGGACAAAGGTTTTGATATTCACAGGATGCTTCAAAAGCAATCTGGAGGTGTTAGTTCTCTTGGTTTCACCAAATGTGATGCTTATAACGTCTTAGAATCTGAAAGGAATAAAACGTTTGATGGCACTAATTCAAACACTTTGATAGGTATATTGAAGAAAAGGGCTGAAGTGGAATCTGATTTTTTCTTTGATTTTGATTTGGATGATGGTATCCTGAGTTGTTGTTTTTTTAGAGATGGGCAAATGAAATCGGATTATGATAGGTTTGGAGATGTAGTTATTCATGATACAACTTACAGGACTTACAAGTATGACATGATCTGTGGTCCTTTTGTTGGTTTGAATCATCACTGTAAAAACATAATGTTTGATTGTGGTTTTATGTTGAATGAGAAGGTGGAATCTTTTGTTTGGTTATTTCAGACATTCCTCAAATCTATGGGTGGTAAACGCCCCATCACTTTGCACTGGGCATATAGATGAAAATTCCAAGAAACACATCATGTTTCTACGCAAGAAGCTGAACTTTGTGCCTTTATTTGATTATGCTATTAAACGATGTGACACTGTTGCCGAGTTTGATTTCTACTGGACTTAGTAAGTAATTTATCTGTTGTAACTTATGTTTTATTTTGTGTAACTTATGTGTTATTTTTGTGTAACCTGCGTTGGTTTTATATGTAACACTGTTTTTATTTTTTAAATTGGTTTCAGGTTGAACAAAGTGTATGAATGCAGTGACAATACATGGTTGAAAAGGCTCTACAGTCATAAAGAAAAGTGGTGTCCTACATTTTCAAAGGATTATTTCTCTGATGGCATTCTATCCTCCCAAAGAAGTGAATCTACAAATAGATCCATATCTAGAAGACTCTCAAAAACTGCAACATTGTGTGACTTTTACAAAATGTTTGGTGATGTTGTTGAGGAATGGAGATCAGAGGAAAATGGTCAAGATTTCAGATGTTCAGAAGGCACTGTTGAGATGGTACTGCTACAAGATAATTTGTTAACTCATGCTAGAGATGTGTATACCCTTGAGATCTTCAAACTGTTCCAAGAACAATATTTGAAGGGTATGTCACATTTTTTTAAATTAGTAACACAGAATTGTCATGATTGCGTGTATCATGTTTGGTTGGATGGTGTAGATTTGATTAGACACATCGTTACTTTTAATGCAAATGACAACACGCTGACATGCACTTGTAAGATGTTTTCAGAAGTTGGCATTCTTTGTAGACACATTTTGCGTATATATAATGTTCATTGTGCGAAATTCATTCCTCGAGATTATATAATGTCTAGGTGGACGAAGGCTGCTATTTTGCCAAATATGGGTCATTCTCATATTGAAGCACCTCATACTCTGTTTGGGAAAATATTGGAAGATTCTGTGTGGAGAGTGCAAATGACTAGGAAATTCAATACAATATTGGCTTCAAGTGCTGGTTCGTTGAAGCTAGGCAAGTATGTGAGCAACATTACGATTCGATTAAAAACTTCTTAGATATTCAGAAACGTTGCACTGCTAGAGATGAATCTGCTTCTGAATCGAGGGCCATATTGGATTATCCACGTTCTCTTCCTAAAGGTCAACGAAACACACGAAAGAAAAGCATTGTTGAAAAACAATGCAAAATAGTCAAATCTCGCAGGTCCAAATCCCAACAAGTTTCATATAATTCAAAACTTGTTGCCCAATCAGTTGTACAAGTATATTTATATATTTGTTTAATATTTTATACTATCCTCCATTCTATAATTCTTGCAACAATTTGACTTTCCCGTTTGTCGATGCACAACTTTGACTGTAATTATATTTAATTATGTATTAGTAAACATTATAAAAAGTTGATATTTTGGAAATTTACATTTATATGAATTCAATAACATTTTATACGTAATAATTTGATGAAGTATATTAGTTGAGAATCGCGGTCAAAGTAAGGTCTATGAATAGTGCAAAAACACAATGTTGCTAGAATTATAGAACGGAGGAAGTATTATTTTACTTTTTTGTGACAATTGTTTACTAACAGGAGACTGTTAATTGCATGGTGCCACATAGTTATCTTGCTCATCCAGTGCATGGAATGACTTCTTTGATGCCTATTGTTGGGATCTCCACGAGTTTTCACTCCATACTTTGTGCATCCAAATGTTGGGAATCAAATGCAAATTTAGTAATATTTAATTAGTATGATTGTAATATGCTCGAACACTGGCTGTGCAGTTTTGCATTTTTACATCTTTGTATGCTCGTTTTACATTTATCAGTAATGCTGTTTACATTTCATATACCTTTTGTTTACATTAGTCTTTCGTTGTTACACTTGACTTGGTTTATCAATAAAGTTTTAGTGTGTGTTACATTTCATCTTGCCTCTGGTTAAATTGTTTGATTGATGGATTTACATTACATGAGTTTTATTTATAATGGTTTATTGAAGTTACATAACTTTTTGGAGTTACATAATCCACAAGTTACATATTAAGTCACTCACGTTACATATTATTATAAAACAGTTACATAACTAGTAAGTGAATTAATTTCATTTTGATTTTACAAAATTTACAAATTTTTTACTGTTCTTTTACACAAGTTATATCACTGGTATCAAATCAATGCACAATCCCTATTGTGTAACACATTGAATGCTCTATTACATGAGTTTCGTTCTTTTTTGGCTTTAGTTACAATATCCTGTAACGTGAGTTACATTTGTTCTAGCCGTTGTTTACATCACCTGAATTTCAATCATACAAAATTCATATATAAGCAGTTTGCTTAGAAAATATCTTAAACCAAACATAGAAGTTGTCCATACCATCACCACCTACTCCATAAAACAAAATAATGTTTTAACATAATTCATAGCATCATGCCCTCCACAAACCAGCAAATGTTTTGTCAGAATCATTTGTGTAGTCCCACAACATTAATATCTTACAGCTTAATGTACTCTTTTGCTTTTTGAGAACAATTTCCCTTCCGTGTTAAATTTGGACAATAATAATTGAGCACCATACATTAATCTCAACTTTTGCAGTGTTTCTTTTTGAGATTTTATTCCCTGCTTTGTAGAAGCCGGTGCAAATCCAGAATCTCATCTGTGTCCCTGCCCACGATATGTCTCCAAATGGTGTATGGCGAATATTCCACAATCAATATTATTTTCATTACTTCTCCATGGCATAAGCAAAATTCTTGGAACCCGTGTTCTTGGCAGTGGATCTGTAAGTTTCAGTTTCTCACAGAAGACTTGAACCCCGCAACCTATACAAGAAGTTAAATCAATGTATTAAAATAAAATGTAATATATCATTTTTTATTTCCAGAAAAGTTGTAATGAATCTTTACCATCTGAAAAGATCCTGTCCAGCCGGAGGGACAGGATCCTCCGTCCGGCCGCCGCCGTTTGGGGTAGTTCCCGGTGGAGTTTTTTGATGAAATTCTTATAGAATGTTCCTCATCAAGTCTAGTTTATCCACAAAAAATTTCAGATGAAAATTCGATCGGGAAGGCAGTCAAATAATTTTTTGAAACATAACTGCGTTTTATATGTTTAATTTGGCGCAGTTATCTTCAAAATATTATTTGACTGCCTTCCCGATCTCATTTTTAGCTGATTTTTGTGTGTGGATAAACTAGACTTAATGAAGAACATTCCATAAAAATTTCATCAAAAAACTCCACCGGGAACCGCCCCAAACGGCGGCGGCCGGACGGAAGATCCTGTCCCTCCAGCTGGACATGATCATTCCTCTCTTTACCATATTGTTAAAAGTTTCAGCATATTTATTCTGAAAAGGCACCCCATTTGGAAGCATGCGGTTGTCTATCACATCAACAATGTTATTTTTTGGGTAAAAGCAATAGATGTAGTAGTGCACATGCTTGTGAATTGGAAACAATATCTGCAGTATACGTTAGTCATAAGTAATTCATCTGTGTATTTTGCACACTGAAATCAGTTAGATAAAACAATACAGAATGTACATAACTCATATAAGCACATACATCATTCAACACCTGAAGTTACACGGTATGCTACACACTTTGCATATCTCTTATTATTTAATCCTTAAACTTAAAAAGCTTGATATATGTAGTTGCAATTTTTAACAATATACATATAAGAATTACCAAATATGACTTATTTTGTTGTAGTTTTTATATTTATATATTCACACATATAATTTCCTTTAACATCAGCTTCTGCTTCATTCATTTCCTTATCCAATCTTTCAACCATGTTTTCAATTGGGTCACCAGAGGTAAAATCTAACTGTGCCTGAACATTCAAATTGATTAAATTTAATCAGAATATAGAAACTGAAGTTCACTACTTTAATTTTCAAATTTACAAGAAAAAAATATCCATACATAGACTATGGTTGAAGCTATGAATGCACGCTTTGTAGTATTGTTTGACTTTTCTCTGTCATTCAAAATTCTTGTCCATGCGTCTATAATAGAGTTGTCTACAGTTTGATCTTCAAGGGTTTGCAACTCCTCATGAGTTATAAACACACCTCCTTCATCTTGGTAGACACAGTCACTAACAGAATAATATTTTTCAAACCAATATAAACTATTAATATAATGACGAAATAATATTTCTATTGAAATAATAAATTATATAATACCAGAATTTCTTACTTCGGAACTTCTTTTGAAAAGGCATAGTCAAGTACAATTTTTTCTTCCCTGTTTAGATCCTTACACAATCTTCTGTTGTTCTTCAGAAATGGGGATATGTAATTCACACATTCTTCACCTCACTTTTTAAGCTTCTTTCTTCTATATGCCTTCACCTCATCATTACTTTGAAAAAAAACAACATAGGGTTAAGTTGATTTGATTAGTTAAAAATATAAATGAATTACGTAAGAAACAAATAACACTTACCACTGATTGTTATCAGCTTCATTCTTTGCTTCACCATCAGCAGCGGTCTTGTAATATCCAGTCACCCCAACCTCTATATTCATTTCTTCATCAACATCATTTTGATTCACTTCAGGAGTATTGATTTTCTCTCCTTCATTTACACCTGCAGTAACAAACGTCTTCATTGTTTTCTCTTTCTACTGCTCTTACGATCTCTGCGGTCTATTCATAAGTTATCTGATCATCAGTCTGCTTCTGATTCTTTGGATTGGCATTTGCTTCAGGTTGAGACATGGTAAACTCAATGCCCAAATCAAATGAAGGCATTGAGAATTTCAGTAGTGCAGCTTTCTCAAGCTTTATAAGTGCTTCTATTACCCCAGGAAGAAATCATCATCTTCTTCCAATGTTCACTTCTCAAATAATCTCTGATTCTCAGTGGCATGCTCTTTGTCGTTAGTTGATGAAGTAATTAGCAGTCGTCAGGTATATCTTTTTGAAGATATATGAATTTGGGAATCTTTTTAAAATTGTCGATGGCAACTTTGAAAATTCAACAAAAGCATCACTAAACTTTTGTGCCACAGCTATAATCTCCTTCACACAATCCTATAAAAATTATAATATTAGTTGTTTAATAATACATAAGATACATAGTTATTGAATTAAGTTACATAAAAGAGCTTTTAACATTACAGACTCCTTGGCAAAATCCTATAGTTATGTAAGAATTGATTTAAGTTACATAAAATAATCTTTAAGATCACAAAGTGTTGTATCAAAATTTACCTCCTTTGACAACATTTCAGCATCTTCATTTTCTTCACCTTCTTTTCCTCCTTTTTCTTCATCTTCGTCTTCCTCTTCCACTATTATTATTCGCGTTGTCACCTTCCCCAGACCGAAGCCTACCTTTCTCTCATCTTTGACTCTTTTGTCAATTCTCTCCTTGTCCCAAATTTTAATTGTTGGGTAAGCAGTCTGCATAATTTGGCCTTTGAAATGTATTCGGTCAAAGTAACATATCATTAGAAACAATAATGGTCCACTAAACATCTTTGATTGATTAGCTTGCCATTCCTCGCCTGCATCCATCAACGATCTTCTTGTGTAGTTGCACAGTTCATCTTTGGTATATCAACTACATTCACCAAAGACAACAATATTTTAAAATTGCTCCTGACACTCTGGTTTCCTCTGATGAGGCAGGAGACTGTAAAGACCACAAAGTTTCTGATGAATCAGTCTCCAGAATCAATATCTTCAACTATTTTTTTCAATCATTTTTTATGTTTGAGGGCTTCCTTTATCAATCCCCCATTCTTCTCTCCATTCTTGCCGCAGTTGGGTATACTCTTCAGTTTCATTCTTCGCATTCGCTTCTTGAACTTCAATCTTTCCTTTTGGCAGACCAAATACAGCTTTGACATCTTCATCTTCAATATCTAGCAGCTTACCGTTGGCAAGTTGTAGTGGTCCTGAAATTGGTCTAAAGTTCTTCAACAGAAACTCAACCAAATCTCCATAGAATCTGTCAAAGTTTAAATGCAGTAATCCCCCAAACCCAATCCTTTCAACTGATGTTTTGTTGTTGTCATCTAACAGTTTAATCAACTTCATGAAAGGGGCTGGTTCTACTCTTGTTCTGAAGTTTACAGAAGACAGTCTGTTGCTTCTCTCTACTTCTTCACATTCGTCATCTGATTTTTCAAATTCTTCTTTCTGCTTTTATGGGGCTGGTTTTCTTTTTTTGCTTGTTGTTGGCTGATGATATTCTAGCCTTAGAATTGGTTCTTATGTGTTCACTATCCTTGCAGCTTCATTCTGATGTTCTGTTTCATGAGTTTCATTTTCAGGAGCTCCAGCACTTCTTGTATTCCTTATATTATACAAATATGACATTGGAGCACATGAGGTACATACTATCACACACAATTTACATAACAGTGAATTGAAGTTACATCATTGACAATCAGATGAACAATGAAATGCGGAGCACATGAGTTACATACTATCACACAAAATTTACATAATAGTGAAGTGAAGTTGCATCATTAACAATCAGATAAACAATGAAATGTGGAGCACATGAGTTACATACTCACACACAATTTACATAACAGTGAAGTGGAGTTACATCATTGACAATGAGATGAACGATGAAATGTGGAGCACATGAGTTACATACTGTCACACACAATTTACATAACAGTGAAGTGGAGTTACATCATTGAAAATCAGATGAACGATGAAATGTGGACTTAGTTATAGTCACAGAACAAGGCAGAGGATTTAGGTATTATTATAACAAGTTACATAATTTAAAGTAAAGTTAATCTGGTATTAGTTTCAGTGAAATGCAACACTACATTACAAAAAAAAATAAGTGACATACTAAGAGGCATAACAAACATATTGAGCCATGCAACACTATATTACATAAATCAAAGCACTTAGAATATGTAATCTGAATTTCGAAACATAAGCAGTTGCAGATTATGAAACGAACGTTGCTTTATTCACAACTTCAATGTTACATGCATTTTGATATTTAAAGTAGAAGAGCAATTCAATCGCATTGTTTAATAGTTCGATTTATGGTTATTGTTGATACCTGACAACAGATTTGCTTCTAGACCTAACCATCTTCAATCTGTACCCCAATACCATAGAAACCTGCTGTCGATGTGTTAATCACTCACTTAATCTGTTGTTTTCCTTCAAGGAGAGGTGGAAGCGGAGAGGTGGAAGTCAGTGATGAGTTTTTGAGAACTTGCTTCGTAGAGATTTTGCAAGAGCTCAGTAGAGAGAAGAAACTGTATTGTTTTTTGAAAAGGCACAAATGAAACATCGGGAGATGGAGAGATTTTTTATTTTCAAAAATAAGCAAATGAACACCTGAGAGAATAACCGCTGGAGGGAAAAGGTGGAAGAGTGGGATCGTTGGATTTTGTGCGCGTGTTTTTTAAATAAATGTAAACTGTGTCTGATGGAGTATATGGCCCAAGAACCCCCGGCCCATAGACTCCTACTTCTCCTACACAAGTCCACTGAGCCCAGAGAACATCTCAGGCCCAAATACAATGGCTCAAGCCTCAAAGTAGCCCAGAATACACACTGGGGTGCCTTCGGCCTCCTTGGCCGAAGGCTCCAAAACTCACAGGATAGCCTTCTCTGGCATAAGAAGCTGCTGGGAGGAAACGGGCGAAGACATGAGCCTTCGGCATTCTCATGCCCTCGGCATCAGGATAAGCCCTCGGCTGAACCAAGCCTTCGGCTACACATCGAGCCTTCGGCCATACATGAAGCCCTCGGCTACACAAGGAGCCCTCGGCTGCACAAGTAGCCTTCAGCTGAACTAGCTCAATCATCGAAGATTCTTTTTAGAGACAGCCAACCACCGCATTTAATGCCACGTCACATCCGCCAACCGCAATCAATGCGGTGGACGTACCACTGCCGGTGCCAACCGGCTGATGTGACCCCTCGGCCGTTGGATTACTGACACGTGTCCCCTCCTCGCATTTATTGCTGCTATAAATAGCAGCCCATTTCTCCTTGTAGATCATCATCTACATCCCAACTTCACATCTCGAGTTCATTTAATAAAATCGACTCTCTCTCCTCCTATTTGCTCTGACTTCTCTCTAAGTTATTCCCGCAATAACCCCTCGGATAAGATACCCCCCGGGTAGATTATCCATCATTTGGTGCTCTCGTTGAGAGGTCTGAACTATCAAGTAAGAAACCCTCCCCCTCTACCAAACACAAAACACTCGCCAAAAATGGGAAGAACCACCCGTGCCCAGTCCAAGACCCTTGAGGAAAACTACGTAGCCCCCGGCGAAACTAACGGGGCTGAGGCCTCCAACAGGCTCTTAGTACCCGAGGGTGGTGTCATCCTCGAATTAGAGCAAGACACCGCTGACCTACGTCAACAGCTGCAGAAGAACACCCCTGATGCCCGCATTGGCCTTGATAATCGAAGGAGGGATCGGAGTGAGAACCAAGTTCCCCCTCCGGCCCCGGCCATCGATCTTCAGGCTGCCTTTGCGGCCTTTGTTCAGAACATGGCTCTCAATTCCGGAGCCCTCGCCTCTCAGGCACCCCTCCAGCCCTACGCTGGAGGGAATGTTATTCAATTACCACCGCTCCCCCCTCTGTTCAACAATCCTCCCCCGGGGATTGGGAACGCCGAAGGGGTCATGGCGCAGGACACCGCCTCCCAAGAGGCCCAATCCAGGGATAAACGTCCCTTGATGAAGGAGAAACCCCGGACCTCTGCACTTGAGAGGCTTGGGGAGCTCCCATACGCCGAGGGGTCCAAGAACGCCTCGGCAAACAGGAATTCAGCAAGCCTCAGGAGAGCGGAGCCTCCGCTTCGGGAGCCGAGGGCATACCCCCGCCCCGGAGCAGGGGCAAAGCCATCCTCCATGCCGATGACGCCAGACACCAGATCAATCAGGCGCAATCCTTCCGGGCCAACTCCCAAGGGGTTGCTCCGAAGGATCCCAAGGACGAAATCATTGAAGCCCTCCTCCGTCAACTCGAGGAGAATCGTCGGGCACCCCCGACGGCTTCCACAGCGAGGCCAGATCCAGAGTACGCTGACCTCCGGGCGCAAGTGGAGGAAATGAAGCGTAAACTCGCCGAGGGCTCAGGGGAACCCCTCATTCAACTCCGCACTAGAACACCCTTCACCCCAAGGGTGTTGGCGGCCAAGATCCCCCACAAATATCGGGGGCAACCCATCAAGCCGTATGAGGGGAAGACGGATCCCCAAGAACACTATAGCCGTTACCAAAACAGCATGATGATGATGGGGGCATCGGATGAATACTTATGCCGTTGGTTCCTTTCCACCTTGGAGGGACCCGCGTATGAGTGGTTCAACCGGTTGCCCGAAGGCAGCATCGATTCTTGGCAAGAACTTGCCCACCGCTTCCTTACGCAGTTTGCCGGGAGGCACCGTTCAAAGAAACACTTCTCCCACCTTCTGAGCGTGAGACAACAGAAGGAGGAAACCCTTCGGAGTTTCCTGGAACGCTGGAGGCAAGCTTCCCTTGAGGTCGAGGGCGCCGATGACAGGACGCTGATGGCCCTCTTCCACACCGTCCTCCGCAACGGTAACTTCTCTCAGAGCCTTATCACTGATCCCCCCCGCGATTATACGAAGGCCCTTCAGCGGGGGGACCGGTATGCCGAAGCAGAGGAGATCGAGAAGGACCGCCGCAACACGGATCCTTCTCAGAAGAATGAAGGCAGGAATCGGCCCGGAGGACCTCCTCCCCCGGCCAACCGCGAGGCTCAATATAATGATCGCCCCCGAGGTGGCCAAGCCAGAACCGGGGGCGGTTACAAGAATAATCCGAAGGCATGGGCGCAACCCGTCCTCCTTGAGCACCCACGCACTCCCTTGACGCATCCCGTCAGCGTCATTCTTGATCATGCAGAAGAACGGGGGCTCGTTGAGCGAGACTCCCGCACACCCCTCGAGATCTATGCTATCGGCCCTGATGAGCCATATTGCCGCTTTCACCGCCACCATGGACACAAAACCGACGACTGCCATCAACTGAAGAACGCCATCGAGAGGCTGATACAGGCGGGCCACTTGTCTCAATTTATCAGGGGTCCTCCTCCCCAGGGCCCCCTTCATCATCAAGGGCCTCCGCCGAAGGCAAATAAATGGGTAAACCCCAACACCATCCCCTTGGGAAACCCACAGGGGAGGAAGCGCGAGATTGGGGGCCTCGAAGATGAGGGGGAAGGCTCCCATCAACAATACAAGCGCCACGTCCACATGATTAGTGGTGGCAACACTGGTGGAGACTCCACCAGCCAGCGAAAGAAGTGGGCTCAATCCCTTTACGTTGGGGAAGTCAATCACGCGCCCCCGACTAAAAGGCCGAGGGCGGATCCAATCTTCTTCACAGATGCGGACCTTCCCCCGGGTTCTCTGCCGCATAGGGATGCCCTCGTCATCCGCACTGAGATCAACGACGCCATCATCCACCGGACTTACGTCGACACGGGGAGTTCTGTCAACGTCATGTATCTCAGTACTTTCCAAGAATTGGGGCTCGATAGGGGGACCCTTCGGCACATTAACACCCCCCTCTCCGGATTTACGGGGGATAGCATAGACGCCGAGGGCGTCATCACACTCATGGTCGAATTCGGCGACGGATCCCATAGAGCCAAGCTCGAAGTGGAGTTCGTCGTCGTCAACCTCGACTGCGCGCATAACATCATCCTCGGCCGGCCTGCCCTCGAAGACTTGGAGGCTGTCATCTCCATGAGGCACCTCTGCCTCAAATTTCCCACGCCCACCGGCATCGGCTATTCGAGGGGGAATCAGAAACTCTCTAGGGCCTACTACCTTCAACTTACCAGGAAGGTTAGTAAAACAGAGTTTCGTGTGGACACCATCACCACCAAGGCCTTGGAGGAGGAAGAAAGTAGGCCGAGGGCTGAGCCTGCCGAGGAGACTGAAGACCTGATACTCGATCCGGCCAAGCCGGAGAGAGTCCTGAAGATCGGAGCCAAGCTCCCCGAAGACCTGAAAGCCGGCATCACCAAAGCTCTCCGCGCCTACTCCATTGTTTTTGCATGGGGGCCGGAGGATATGCCAGGGATTGACCGAAGGGTTATCACCCACCGCCTTGCGGTGGACCCTTCGGCCAAGCCAGTACAACAACGGAGAAGACCCCTCTCGGCCGAGAGAAGGGAATTTGTGAAAAAGGAGGTGGCCATGCTCCTCTCTATCACACACATCAAGGAGGTGAAATACCCTTCTTGGTTGGCAAACGTAGTCCTCGCACAGAAGCCCCCTACCTTCCGCATGTGCGTGGACTATACGGACCTGAATAAGGCATGCCCTATGGACCCCTTCCCTCTGCCAAACATTGATCAACTAGTGGATGAGACCGCGGGATGCGAGATCATGTCATTCCTCGACGCGTTCCGCGGATATCATCAAATCTACATGCATGAGGAAGACGCTGAAAAAACTGCCTTCATGACACCCGAAGGCATCTTCTGCTATCTTGTGATGGCCTTCGGCCTCAAAAATTCAGGCGCCACCTACACACGCATGGTGGCTAGGGTTTTTCAAGCTGTCCTAGGACGCACCATGGAGGCTTACGTTGACGACATGATCGTGAAAAGCAAGAAGGCAGGCACTCACGCCGACGACCTCCGGGAAATCTTCGCCATCATGCAAAAATTCAACCTCCGGCTAAATCCAAAGAAGTGCACCTTCGGCGTGCAGGGGGGAAAGTTCTTGGGCTACATGGTCAGCCGAAGGGGTATTGAGGCCAACCCCGAGAAGATTCAGGCCATCATCAACATGGAGCCTCCACGCAACGTCAAAGAAGTCCAACGGTTGACGGGTCGCCTGGCAGCCCTCAACCGTTTCCTCTCAAAGTCAGCCGAGAGGGCTCTCCCCTTCTTCCAAATCATGAGAAAGACGGCGGGTTTCCAATGGACATCTGAGTGTCAAGAAGCCTTCGACGAACTTAAGAAGTACCTTTCTTCTCCCCCAGTGCTCTCCAAACCAAAGGGGGGGGGGGGGAGACTTTATACTTATACCTCGGTGTTAGCCCTGCGGCTATCAGCTCAGTACTAATCCGAGAGGAAGACGGCATCCAACATGCAATCTTCTACGTCAGCAAAACCCTCCGGGAGGCCGAACTCAGGTATTCTCCCGTCGAGAAGACAGTGCTAGCCATCGTTTGGACCGTCAAGAAGCTTGGCCACTACTTTCAAGCTCATCCAGTCCAGGTGCTCACTCATCAACCCCTCGGCGCCCTCATGAGGAGTCCCACTAGCTCCTCCCGGATGGTGAAATGGGCCATCTTCCTCAGCCAATACAACATAGATATCCGTCCGAGGCCTGCCATCAAGGGCCAAGCCCTGGCAGATTTCGTAACGGAATGCACCGCGAGATCAGCGGTGGATGAGGAGCCTTCGGCACCCCTGGACGAGTGGTGGACCCTCTATGCCGACGGCTCCTCGGCCACCAAAGCATGCGGAGGGGGCGTGGTCCTCATTACACCCGAGGGCTTCCGCGCCTATTATGCCATCCGCTTCTCCTTCAAAGTCTCCAACAACGAAGCCGAGTATGAGGCCCTCCTCTATGGCCTTCGGCTGGCAGCAAACCTGAAGGCAAAAATGATCCACGTCAAGTGCGACTCTAAACTTGTCGTGGGTCAAATCTCCGGGGAATACGAGGCCAAGGAAGGAAGGATGAAGCAATACAAGGAGGCTGCCAAGGAGTTGCTTAAGGTATTTGAGGCACATTCTCTCACCCAAATACCGAGGGCTCAAAACTCCGAGGCCGACATTCTATCCAAGCTTTCGGATGAATCCCCCGAGCACCTCTCAAAAATTGCAAGAATTGAGGAACTCAGCCTCTCAAGCATCCACGCGAGCCCCGTCATGAACATTAACCTGAGGACGGAGGATTGGATCTCCGACATCATCACCTTCATCACCACAGGGCAATTGCCCCAAGACGAAGCCCGCGCCAAGCTAGCGAAGCTGAGGGCTCCCAGCTACACCATCGAGAGCGGAAGGCTTTACAAGAGATCTTACAACAGCACCCTCCTTCGGTGCCTTCACCAAGATGAGGCCGAAGTCGCCATGGAGGAAGTGCACAGTGGCACTTGCTCCGCTCACCAGGGACCCTTCTCCATGTCCCGAAGGCTCGTAGTTCAGGGCTACTTCTGGCCCACGATGGCTAGAGATTGTGCTGATCTAGCCCGAAGGTGCACCGCTTGCCAACACTTTCAGAAGGCCCCCGGCAGACCAGCGGTCAACTATACCCCCATCAGCACCGCTATACCCTTCTCCAGATGGGGGATTGATTTAGTGGGCCCTCTGCCGAGGGGTACCTCCAACAACAGGTATATCATTGTGGCCATTGACTACTTCACCAAATGGGTGGAAGCCGAGCCCCTCGCCAGCATCACTGAAGCCCGGTGCCGCCACTTTGTTCTCAAGAATATTCTCACGAGGTTTGGCGTCCCCCAACAAATCATCTCTGACAACGGGACTCAATTCGAGGTAGCCCCCTTCTGTGCCCTCCTGGAGGCGTGGGGCATCAAACACACCTTTTCATCCGTTGCCTACCCCCAAGGCAACGGGCAAGTTGAGAACGCCAACCGAACCCTACTGGAAGGGTTGAAGAAGAAGCTGGAAGCCGAAGGGGGAGGCTGGGTAGAAGAGCTTCACAACATCTTATGGGCCTATCGCACCACACCTCGGCGCGCAACAGGCGAAACACCCTTCTCCCTATGCTATGGCTTTGAGGCTAAGGCTCCAACAGAAGTGACCCTTCCGACCCGAAGGGTGGAACAATATGCGCCCGAGGTCAACGACGCCAACATGGCCCTCGACCTTCATCTCATCTCGGAACGCCGAGAGCAAGCTTTCCTCAGGGCCGAAAACTATAGAAGACAGGTCAAGGGCTACATCGACGCCAAGGTCCGCTCCCGGGAATTCCAGGTGGGAGACTACGTCCTCCGACGAAGGGAGGCCAGTCTACCCACCGAAGGAGGAAAGATGGCGCCCAAGTTTGAAGGCCCCTACATCATCTCAGCCATCATCAAACCAGGGACATACAAGCTTAAACGCCCTAATGGGACGGAGGTCCCTAGACATTGGAATGTACACCACCTTGTCAAATTCTATCAATAAGGCATGAGCGGCCAAGCCCTCATCATCAGCAAGTGTAAATATCAATGGCCCAAGGCCCCATCTGCTTTTGAAGAATAATCACGAGGCGAAGCCTTCATCACCTGCATATTGTACAAACGGCCCAAGGCCCCCTTCTCTCTTACACATGAGTGGCCGAGCCCTCATCTCTCCACCAAAATAGGCCCAAGGCCTCTCCCTCTGATGAGGGGGAACAACAATTTAGGTACCAAGTACCAAACGTATGGGTCACCCCCATCACTCTTTGAAAACACCAAGTGTTTTTCTCACTAAGCCGTACCCCACGAGGACGCAATCATGCATACATTGTGCATACTTATACATACTCTCTCCTCCCAAAAAAAAAAAAAAAAAAAAAAAACCCGGGGGGTGCAACACCCCTCGGCTCCGGCTGGTGCCAAGTGCCCCCGGCTATTTGTGTTCTACACACAAATAAAACCCTTCCCAAGAACGCTTTCCGCGCCATCCCCCAAGGGGAGGCAGGCAACGGACCATGTCCCGGGCCCAGGATTCGACTTCCACAAACGAAACGCTCCCCGCGCTATCCCCCAAGGGGAAGCAGGCAACAGACCATGTCTCGGGCTGAGGGGACGACTTTCAAAACCGAGGCGCTTTCCGTGCTATCTCCCAAGGGGAAGCAGGCAACAGACGATGTCTCGGGCCGAGGAAACGACCCTCAAACCCTTCGGGATATCGGAAGGTCATTCCCGAAGGGGGAGCCAACGGTTTATTCCGTTGCCTCCCATATAGGCCAAGCCTTTCCTAGAAACCAAGTTTCTAGACGCCTCTCCTACACCATCTAAAAAAAAAAAAGAAAGATGTGTAGGGGGGAAGGAACTCCCCGGATGCTATTCTCCCCGGAGGCTCAACACCTCGGATATATATTCCCGAAGGTTCCTACAAAGGCACAAGAAAATCTCTCAACAACAGGACATCTGGCTACATAGCCGAAGGCTCCACTACATAAAGCCTTGGAGTACAACAGTTCCCCCGGAAGTCCAAGAAGAGGGCTCACCAAGCTAAACTTCACCTAAATTTGGCTAATGACGAATTCGGCTGGATCAAAGTCAACCATGTGACATGCCGAAGGCTCCACAAAGTTCTAAGGCAAACTAAATCTGTATCTGCACAAACCGGAGGCCTCATACTAAAGGGTCACATTAGCCGGAAGGCCTCATACCAAAGGCAGGATGTCACCAGGCATTCAACGATGAACAAATTTCTAAGTCCACACCTCGGCATCCTTTGGGAAACACTCACCGAACTGAGGGGCTACTCACAAGATCTGTTGGAAACACATCTCAGAATTTCACCAAGTCCATGATCTCGAATCCCTCGGCAATCATATACACCGCGGCTCGGGCAGTTCCCACGCTCGAAGGTTCACTACGGTATCTATTGACTCATGGCCGACGGCCTCCCAAACTACTTGGCAATAGCCAGAAGCTACACTACTAAATGAAGGCTTCCAAGGCTTCCGGCGGCATAGGATGCAATTTCACCTGGTGGAATTCCCAAGTCCAATTCATCCTATCCCTCGGCATTGCTACTACGAACATCCGAAGGGGGTTGGTCCTACACTGCGACCGGAGGCTCGCGACAAAAGTTCTTACTTAGAAAATATTCTAAGTCCACAATCACAAACCCCCCGGTGATTTTACTCTACATCCGAAGGGTTCTGACCAAGTTTACTTGGGAAATTTGATGGTTCCACAACAACAAGCCCCCGGCAACCCCAACATACAATTGGGGGCTCATGTTTGGGTTTACACTTAGAAAAATCTCTAAGTCCACAACTACGTGACCCAGCGAACCTATACTACAACCGAAGACTTGTTGACAAAAGTCCTCACTTAGAAAATTTTTCTAAGTCCACAAATTTGTGGCCTCCGGGAAAGCAAACATTCATTCAAGAAAGGAATGCAAATATAAAAAGAAGCGAGAGCATACATTCGTCAAAAGGCGAGGGCTAATACTATCAGACAATGGCAACCACTCATTAAAGGAGCCCGAAGGCGATCATTCATTCAAGGTACAAAATAAATGTTTGTTCACATACAAGGCCGAAGCCAGAGTCTACCACTATTACATTCAGATGTACTTAGAAAAAATCAAGGTTGTGATTCTGCGGCTGCTTCGTCCCTCGGCTTCGAGGCTGCGTCATCCTCCGTATCTCCTTCGTCCTGGAGGCCGTACTCCCTCATCAACTCGGAGTCTGCAAGCTGAACCCTTTCCTCGCCCTCCGGGAGGGGGACCCTTACATCAGGCTGCCGGGGAGGGAGACCATAGGCCGAAGGGTCGAAGTCGTCCTTGGAAATCTTGAAGTGCTCGGCCAGCTTCCGATATATCAGGCGCTGGGTGAAGAACTCACCTCCATCGAAATAGTCTTTGCCTCTCAGGGCCATCCACTCGGACCCGGGGCCCTTCACCCAAGCGCCGACGCCTTGCTCGATGACCGAGGCCACCCATCCCTGGTGCTCATCGGATTTCCATCCCTCGGCAAGAAAAGCAGCAACAGCATCCTCCTTCGCTTTGGCCACGGCCTCGGTCTTAGCCTTCTCGGCTTCATCAGCAGCTTTCTTTGAGGCCTCCTCAGCTGCCTTCTCTGCCTCAGCCTTCCCCTCGGCGCGAGCCTCCACCTTGGCGGCCTCCAACTTGTTCCCCGCCTGCCTCAGGGCCTCCTCTAGCTCAGCCATCTTCCTCATGGCCTCAGTGTTCTTGGCGACAAGCCTCTTGAGGGCCTCATCATCTTCCGCCTTCCGGAGGCGAAGCTGTTCCATCCTCCGGACATATTCTCCGAAGGCCAGGCTAGCCTGCAAGCAAAGGAGGGATACTAAAAGTCAGAGCCTGCAAGCAAGAAATAGGTGAGAGCAAAGCATGTGTTTAGCGAGGGGAAGGAACTTACCGTGACCGAGGCCTCAAGTGCTCTCCGCTCGAGGGCTTCGTCCTCAAATTTGCCGAGGGTCGAGCGATCTAAGGGAGGAGTAGCACCCTCCAAGTATTCCCTCGGATCGAGGGTGCCATGGACGATGGCAGTCCCCTTCTTAAAAGAGAACTGCACCGTCTCCTGCGGCCAAGCCCCCTCCTCAAGATCCACTAGGTGAGAGGGGGAGGGCTCTTCAAGGATCACCAGGGGGGCACCCCTACCTTCATCAGCCCCCCTCAACTTCTTGGTCACCGGAGGCTTGGAGCCCTTCCCGGCATTCTTCCTCTTAAGCTCCCCAGCTTGGGAGCCCCCGGCACCGGCACCGGCACCGGTATCAGCGGCAGCAATCTCCTTGGTGGACTCCTTATCTTCCGGAGTCTTGGAAGCCCCAGCCTTCTTCAGGACTTCATCGACGAGGGGTTGATTCGCCGAGGGCCCCTCCTCCTCCTTCTTCTTTTTTGGCACCTTGGCCAGCTTTTTAGACAGACGGGCGAAGGCCTGCACGTCCATAATGTCACCTGCAACAATTCAGAAGGGATTAGAAACGAAACAAGTAAAATGCAGAAAAATTCTAAGTACCAATAACAAGGGCCCCCGGTTACAACCTCCGGCGTTTTGGTATCCGCGGTCGATCAGGGGATACTTCTCGTCCTTGTCCTCCGGAAGGCGATAACGACGAAAGCCCAACAAGTATAGCTCCTCAGGCGACGCCGCCGCCTTAATAGCAATCACTTTATCTGAACCCTTCGGCTTCTCAATGAGCCTCCTCCCGGCCTTATCGAGGGCTGCACTTCCTACCTTCGGGTGCCTCTTGAAATGATTGTTAAGAGCCCCCGGGAATGGATTCTCAGCCACCCGGATGTAGCAGAATTTCTCTTTCCATTCCTTATGAGACGAGGGTGTCTCGGAGAAGAGCTTCCAGGCCGGCACCTGCTGCAAGTTGGCATACCCCCCGGCGTGAGAGTGCCCTCCCCGGCACAGGTTGAAGGAAAGAAAGAACTGGTCCAGTGAAGCGGCTATCCCCCGGCTTCGGCAGAGTGCCAGGAACCCCGCCAGGTAGTAATGACTATTGGGTGTGAGCTGGCAGGGGGCCAGTTTCACGTGCTTCAAATACGTTACTACAAACGGGTGGAGCGGGAACCTGAGCCCTAACTCCACCGAGAGCATGTGCACCGAAAAACATCCCTCGGGAGGATGGGATAACAGGTCATTAGGCCCCGGCTCCACTACTTGTGCCGACGGCCCCACAAGGACTTGGAGGGCTAGACATTCGGCCCCCGACGCTGTGGTCTTCACCTCAAGGGCCGTTGTGTCCAAATACGAATGCCCCTCAGGGATCCCGACTGGCTGCCCCGCGTCCACGGTCGCTTGCTTCTTCTTTGGAGCGGCCCTCAGCTTCTTCTTCTTCTTGGCGGGGGCAACATTCAGAGGCTCCGGATCTAAGGGCCGGGAACTACTTGCCTCACCGGCTCCGCGTGGGGGGGGCACAGCCACTGTGACCCTTTGCCTCTCCCTCTCTTCAGCCTCCTGAGCAACGTGGACGGCGAGGGCCATCTCTTCATCCTCAATCACCTGCTCGAAGTCCTCGGCCTCCATCTCCGTCCGGAGGTTACTCTGAATCTCCTCGGCTACGGCGAAGTCGTTGGCCAGCGACGCCCGATCACTGGAAGAGGCCACGTCAGATATGCTCTCTGATTGCGCCGAAGGTTCCCTTGATATATTTTGAGAATCGCTTGCGGAAGACATAGTTGGAAGTGGAGGAAGGGTCCTAAACCGAGGGCTACTAATAAACACTTAATCTACGATTACAAAGCAAAATATACTAAGGCCACGAAGAACAAAAGAAGAACTGACCTCAGAAAGATTAGTCTGATCGAGGGCGGGAGTTTATCTCTCTAGAAAATTTGGCAGAGCTTCGCTATAGCTTAAGGAACGCACAAAACAAATGGCTCTGGCCTTGGGTATTTATAGGCTTTTGGGCCTCGATGTATGGGCCTCCGTTTGAAAAGCCATCATTACATGCCGCCGGTTTGACCAATAGGTGCCATCCGCCCACTCTCAGCCACCAAAAACTTGACACGTGGAACCCCTCTCCAACGGCTCTATTCCAACGGCTCTATTTTAAAAACTTGAGGCGAGCTCATCTTTGCAGCCTCCGGCTAACACCCCCACAGCCTTCAGCCAATGCATTCCAACATAGCGCCTTCAAGCCTGCGGCAGCATAAGCACCTAGCTTATCAATGATATCACCCCTCGGGTTTGCATCAACACATCATAACTCCTTCAGCCCGAACTAACCTTCGGCCCAAAGGAGTGGGGGACTGGGATACACCCCTCGGGAATCATACAAAAACAAAAATTCCCTCATGCAAAGATTTACAATTGACGCATGTAGCCTCCGGGCATCAGAGCAGAGACCCCCGGGTACATGCTCCAATATACCCTTCGGTAGAGGCAGGATATCACAAGTTTTCCCCAAGTCACTTGCGGAAATGAAGCAGCCCTCATCACAACACATGCGGGAAATACATCTATGCTTCCCTCAGAGAACCCTCGACATGTGAGGGACTGAGGGGAGCTCCCGGCAAACATACGAAGGTCATGAATACCTTCCTTCAGAAAACCCTCGACCTGTGAGGGACTGAGGGAAGCCTTCGGCAAATTAGCAGAAAACAAGTTCCCCAACAAAGGCACCCAGCGACATGATGGAGCCTCCAGAGGAATCAACACATCTACTCCTTTTCCCTCAAGTACCTTTCGGCAAAAGGAGTGAGGGACTCCTGATGGAGTATATGGCCCAGGAACCCCCGGCCCATAGACTCCTACTTCTCCTACACAAGTCCACTGAGCCCAGAGAACATCTCAGGCCCAAATACAACGGCTCAAGCCTCAAAGTAGCCCAGAATACACACTGGGGTGCCTTCGGCCTCCTTGGCCGAAGGCTCCAAAACTCACAGGATAGCCTTCTCTGGCATAAGAAGCTGCTGGGAGGAAACGGGCGAAGACATGAGCCTTCGGCATTCTCATGCCCTCGGCATCAGGATAAGCCCTCGGCTGAACCAAGCCTTCGGCTACACATCGAGCCTTCGGCCATACATGAAGCCCTCGGCTACACAAGGAGCCCTCGGCTGCACAAGTAGCCTTCAGCTGAACTAGCTCAATCATCGAAGATTCTTTTTAGAGACAGCCAACCACCGCATTTAATGCCACGTCACATCCGCCAACCGCAATCAATGCGGTGGACGTACCACTGCCGGTGCCAACCGGCTGATGTGACCCCTCGGCCGTTGGATTACTGACACGTGTCCCCTCCTCGCATTTATTGCTGCTATAAATAGCAGCCCATTTCTCCTTGTAGATCATCATCTACATCCCAACTTCACATCTCGAGTTCATTTAATAAAATCGACTCTCTCTCCTCCTATTTGCTCTGACTTCTCTCTAAGTTATTCCCGCAATAACCCCTCGGATAAGATACCCCCCGGGTAGATAATCCATCAGTGTCGTTTTGGAGCCGGGTGTAGGATGCCCAACGTGGTCCGGTACCACGGTTTAGCGACTGGGACGGAGGGTAGTACGGAGTATTACTTACCAAGACAAAATATAGTGAATATTTGGCTTAATTGAAAATGATGTAAAAAGATATGCAATGCCCCGTTAAATCATACTCCGTACATAGTACTACATAATGCTGACATATATGAACGTCGAATCACTTTTATTCTTATTTAGGACATTTTCTTATTAATAAATATTTTTAAATAATAAGTTAGAGTATTCTTCCAAAAGAATAATAAGTTAGAGTATAAAAACAAAATAATCTGTAGAGACTTTTGTGATTTACATCCTCATACATTCCGTCGACTAGGAGTTGGCCGTCGACCGTCGAGGAAGAGAGTCAAGAGAGGGACGGATTCGAGGCTCCATCAGTCCAGCTTCATTCGACCGGCTTTCAATTCTTCCATATCCGGATTCCAGAGGCGCAGAGCCAAGAGAGATGGTGGTTACCAAAGAGAAGGTCGAATCTTTGCTTACTGCTAAACTTGTTCCTTCACATCTGACACTAACCGACACGTCTGGAGGATGTGGTGCAAGCTTCATAGTTGAGATTGTTTCATCAATGTTTGAAGGCAAAAGGTTGCTGGAGAGGCATCGAATGGTTAATGATGCACTCAAGGAAGTGTTGGGAGACATCCATGCTCTCTCCATAACTAAAGCTCAGACGCCTGATTCACCCACACCGCCAATCAAACCCCAGCAAGAAGCTCAGAGGCCTGATTTACCATAGTGCACCGGTAAAACTTTAAAGGAGGTGAGAGGAATCTGTATTCTAAGCGGAATTTGAACTTTGGACTTATGGGATGGCATGTATTCATGTTTCCCCCCACTTGTGTAAGTGTGTTATACTGCCTGTGATGACTCATGTCATCATAAGTAGTTGGAGGACTATATTGAGTATGTCCTAACTTGCGGGATCATATTGGTATAAGATGATTGTTATGCGATTGGTTTTTGTGAAAAAAAAAAACATCCTCATACATTCTATGAGACCCGGTCGTGACTCATGGGGTTTCTTGAAATTGAGGATTCAACCTTGATATGGAGTATAAGTTAGGAAAAATTGATAGGAACAATCCCAACTATTGGCGATCCGCTCATAATAATCTCAACTATCGATAATTTCAGAACAATGCTAATTTTAAGGTCCTTCCACCAATAATGCTCCGACATGATCAACTATAAATAAATTCATATAGTTTCTAAAGTGGATGATAAGAGATATAGCAAGCAATCCCTATAAATAATCCATACTTTTAATTTTTACGCGTAATTATTATTTGAAAATCACTTTTTATCTGGTCATGGACCATTATTGGCGGACGGTCCATATAGTTGAGATTATACAAAAATAATCAATTGTTGGGATTATTGTTAGCGGACCGACAATAGTTGAACTATTATTTTCAATTTTTCCTATAAGTTATTCAAGTAACATCAATATATAGAGGAGGTAAGAGGATCAATTAGATTATTCACACGAGAAGAAAGAAACAAAAAGTATGTACAAATGCTGATATATGAAGGGTTTGAGATAATAAATGAGATGGAACTGCCGGGAATTTGAGAAAAGGATAGGGTCTTCCCGTTTTATGAAAATTACCAATTCTATCCTACATGGTGTAGGATATGAATGTATGGAACCTGTTTTAATTTGAACCTGTTTTAATTTCTTTTCTTCTATAGATTCTTTCATCATAGGGGAAGCTGGCAGGGGCCTCGGCCCAATCAAGAAAAAATAAAAAATATAGTGAAAATTTAAGCATTGATTCCTGTTATATAAATTCTTTAGTTCCGACCTTCCTAACCTGTCATTTCTGGCCCCGCCACCGAGTGTCATTCAATTCTTGTATGCGAATATGAATGTAAGGAACATGTATTAATTTTTAGAAATTACTTCAAATAAGACTAAAACAATGACAAAAACTCAAAATAGGACTTGTATGTTTTTTTATTCTTAAATAGGACCATATTGGTCCTATTGGAAACATAATTATTTCTTCATTTCATTCTTACGCCTCCTTTAAATACGAGTAAAACATAATCAAAAGTCATAATTAAATGTTTAATTCATAATAAATTCGAAAAAATTTTAAAAATTCGTAGAAAAATAATAAAAAAGTTAAGAAATTTTTTATAAAATAAAAAATCAATTTTTTTTTTAAAATTAATAAATAATAGTAAAACTCCATAACAAAAATATGGATGCCTCTCCCACCGCCTGTACTACCTCCATGCACCACCACCTCCGATCGGTGTAAAAAAACCATCTTTTTTTAAATTCCAAAAGAATGGCATATTACTATTTGATCCTTTTGACTTCTGCCAACACTTTCATTTTGCCAACTTGAATCCTTTTGACTTCTGCCAAAAATATGGCATTCATAATGAATTCGGCATTTTTTCTCTCGGTGACTGGAGGCGGTGGTACTACCTCCCTGCACTATCACCTCTGGCCATTTAAAAAAACCATATTTACTAAAAACTACCATTTTTTTCGGAAAATGCCAAAAAAATGACTGGAGGTGGTGGTGGTGCTGGGGCGGCAGAGGCGGCGGCAATTTTTTTTATTTTTTATTTTTTTATCATTTATTTTTCAATTTTTTTTAAATTTATTATTATTTAAAATATTTTTATTAATTTTTTTGGTATTTTTTACGAATTTTTATTATTTTTAATTATTTTATTATGTATTAAAACATTCCAATAGCTATAAGGGTATATTTGTCCAAGACACACATAATTAGTCCTATGGAAACATAGTTTGTATTTTGGTCCTATTTGTGCAAAGTGTGTGACTTTTAGAGCATCTTCAATGCTATAATGTCCACGGTGCACATGTGGCATGTGTGATAGCCACAAAATTATTAGCAAATAAATTATTTCTTTCCTTATTTGAATGATTTTATACAATTTTGGTAAGTTTTTCCCTGCAATGTCAACAACAATGTCAACATTAGACGGTCTCCTTGACATTGTGGAGAAAAACTTACCAAAACTGTATAAAATCATTCAAATAAGGAGAGAAATAATTTATTTACTAATATTTATGTGGTCATCTCTCATGCCACGTGTGCACCGTGCACATTGTACCATTGAAGATGCTCTTAGTCCTATTTTGATAATTAACTCATTAATTTTTCTTCCTCTAAAGATTCTTTGATTCTTTCGTATGTGGTAATGTGGACACGCCACATACTTTCACACGTATGAGTGGTTCAAAAAACTCAAATGCAACAAAGTCCACGTTTAATTTCGTTCAATTGTGTGACATTTTAAATTTAACCCCAAGATATGAATTTGAGAATTTTTACCAATAAATTAAACTGAGATCACAATCAAAATACCCGCACGGGTATTTTTCGATCTTTACACAAAACTACAAACGGTATAGTACTATAGTAGTCTCAGCTTTTAGCAAGTTGGTGAATATTAGCGGTTAAGTCCCATTAATAAAAAGGATGATATGGAATCGATTCAAATTGGATAAGTAATAGTCAGAAAAGCAGTAGGATAAATCCGTCTAAGAAAGATTCAGCAATTCCATGTCTCCATCGCACAAATTCGATCGATCTTCCTTTAGGCAAATTATTTTGTTTTGACAAATTGCAATAAATTAGTGAACACGTGAAAAGTCCACATATTTTGGATAAAGATGGTTATCCGACAAGATTTACGAAAGCTCTCGTACCACAAATTACCAAGGAACATGAGACTAAACCAAATCGATCGAATGTATTTAAGGAGCTGTTCTCGATTTTAAAATTTAAAGATTTTTTTTGAATTTCTAAAGCAACTCAGATTTAAACCAAATCCTCTGAATGATTTGTTTGGTTTCTTGCACAGGGACGGAGGGTAGATTTGGTCCTATTCTACCCGACCTGTTCAATTATGGTTTATCAGTTTAGCATACATCGTTAAAAGCTTATTATTTGAAATAAAGATTGTATTTTTTGAATGATTATATATATCCCAAAGTGTTTTTCCAAATGCTCAAATCATATACGGAGTACTACGTAGTACGTTTTTATATTTTAGTTTCTCTAAAATTCTTAAACTTAACTATCCTAAAGTATTTTTTGGGTTTAATGCACCAACCCCCATGTGATTTGGAAATTCGACGCATTAGCACCATGTGATTTAAAAAATGCGTCAAACCCCCTTGTGTTTTAATTATTTATGCACAAAACCCCCTTTATGAATAAATTTAACGATTTAAAATTCACTTTTCCTAATATTTTGATTGAATATGCAAATATATATGTCAAAATCTCTGAATCATACAAAAATGTTAATCATTTTTCTTTTATTTGACAATTGAATTTGTTCACATAAGGGATTTGGCGCATGATTAATTAAAACACATGGAGGTTTGACGCATTTTTTAAATCACAGGGGGCTAATGCGCCGAATTTTTAAATCACAGGGGGTTTGGTGCATTAAACCCGTATTTTTTTCAAATGTCAAAATCTTCCTCAAAGGACTGCATGTCATTTGGTCCCCCTACCCCTACCCCCATTTAGGGGTGGGTTCGGTTCTTTCGGTTCGGTTTTGACCTAAAACCAAATACGGAACCAAAGTAAAAGTTCGGTTCGGTTTCGGTTCGGTTTTACACTCCAAAACTTGGAACCACGGTTTGATCGGTTCGGTTTATTTCGGTTCGGTTTCGGTTTTTTCGGTTTTTTACTAAAAAAATTGTCATGTAATTTAAAATTGATATAAAAGTTAGAGGGATCAAACATATTACATAAAAATGCAAGCATACTTGAACAAATAAAGAAAATAATAATAAACAAATATGTCTTGAATTATATGAGTATGCGGGAGAGATAAAAGTGTATATATATTCTTAATTTACATTATTTGTGACTAGTTTGAAAAACATTTATGAATACATACGTCCTATGTGATATAGTTGAAATGAATATTTATTTGTTTTATCAATTTAAAAAATGTAAATTACAAAAAAAATTAGGTTACATAAAAATAAAAGTTAATTACTACTAATAACAAGTAAAAACATATAATCATGCAATAAATGTCAACGAACATACATCCATAGAAGACATAATAGATCAATATAGCTACATTATTATAGGCAATGGATGTGTAAATGCATTTGTGAACTAAACTAAACTAAACATAGCACAAACATTATTTCTCTAGCACAAGAAATTCAAAGAATATTGATGATATCAAGATTAATGCTTACATTTAACAAATAAAATTTCATATTTTATTTTAGTTCGGTTTGTTCGGTTCGGTTCGGTTTTGAAGGGTAAAAACCAAAACCGAACCAAACTACTACGGTTCGGTTCGGTTTTTTACATTCGGTTTCGGTTTTTTAGCGGTTCGGTTTATTTGGTCACGGTTCGGTTTAATTTGATTCGGTTTTCGGTTTTCGGTTTTTTGGACCCAGCCCTACCCCCATTTAATCTAAATGTCATCCACCCATCAGATTATCAATTTGTTTTTCCTATCATGCACAAATACTTCCTCTTCTTTTTAGTTGCAACAGTGAACCTTTACACATTAGCCAACGCACACATTTGACCGTAAATATGTCTTAATCTCTATTAATAAAAAATATTAAAAATCAGATTTTGAAAATTTGTAATGAGATGAATTGAAAAATATTTTTTTTAAAAATAATTTCCATAAGATAATAGTGTAAAATGTAGTCAAAGCAGATCATGTGAACAGTGCAAAAAGTTAACAAGTTGGAAATCTGAACTAGACTTTACTCTAATAAAGAGTAACTAGATTACTTTCCTTATCTAGAATTAATTCGTATGATCAGTTTACCTTGCCTTGTGTAAGAATTAAATTTCGATGCTCCAATTTATGGAACGGAGGTTGAAAAACATGCTTCACAACTATATTTGAAGAGTTTCTCCTAGGACAGCCGCCTCTAGGCTTTTTTTTTTTCCGAATTCGATCATGTTGATCGAAGTTCGGCTGTTCTTGTTCGCATATCTGGCCGCGGAGCAGTGGTCTGCTTTTGGCTAAGGTGGAGCGATCACGAGTTTTTCTCTCTTGGGCTTTGACTATGTCAGCCGCTGGAGCCTTTTTCCGATTTCGACTTTGTCGAAGATCGGCTTTGTTATCCCTTGGTCGCTGGTGCTCGACTGGAGTCCAGGTCAGACGCGGAGGGCGGAGATCGGTGGAGGAGGGCAGATTTGCTGTCATGGCTCGAGGAGATCGGCACTGTGGTCAAGGTTCGAGGATGTGGCGTTGTTGTCGTCGTTGGAGAAGATCGGCGCCACATATCCGCTTACTCTGGTCGCACGGAGCAGGAATGAGTTTGGTTATGCAGGGACGGAGGATTGATGCATGGTCTTTGGCAGCCAAAGGTCATGGAGGATCAATTAGCATGGTACCAGTGGTACAACCTCCTCCTGAACCACCACCATGGGATGCACGAGGTGCTAGAGTTCGTGAACGTTTTTCTTGTAGTTTTTATCTGTTTGTTATTTGTTTTCTTGCGTCCATTTTTGTTGTTGGGTTTAACAGTTTGTTTGAGTTTTCCGCCTCTCTTTATGTCATTGGGTATGGTTAGATCTATGGGAATAGTTTTGGCTGTGTCAAGCCCACTACATGGTTAGCGATTCGTGTTTCTCTCTCAGGGGTGACCGTCTCAAAGTCTCACCATAGGGTTACAGTCGTAGTTGTTGGAGTTTCAGTTGGTGTCTGTTTTATTTTCCCTTTGCTTGATGTAATGATCCTCAATCTTTTGATATGAATAGAGGCATGTTTTGATGATAAAAAAAACTGTATTGGAGGAACATACATAAGCAATTTGTATTAATGTTTGTTTAACTTCACGGATATAAACATCATTAATGTCTATTATTAATAATGGGTTTAATGCACAAGTACATAAACAGAACTGAGCATTTTATTAGAAATATATCCACTACTGAGATAGGTGAAGAATGTAAGCTTTGTGTGACAATGAAATAAGTTGATAGTACAATTATTAGTGGGTCTCATGAAACTTTATAAATTAAATGAAACAATCATATATGTTGATGGTGTAAAACAAAGTTTCACAAATTTTGAAAAACTGCTTTATAGACCACATTTTTAGTGTTGATAGTGCAGCCCTCGTCATCACATATAAGAATCTTCAACTCACTCCTTGATAGTGCAGCCCTTGTTAAACATGACAACGTACAATTGACCGTGCGCAAACACGAATTTTGAAAGATATATGCCCACTTGATTTAGAGATTGTCCTTGACTTTTGTTTTCGTTATGGCAAATGAAACGATGATTGGGAGTTGCCTGCGCTGAAATTTGAAATGAATCCTGTTATCCAACAGGAACAATGATAGTCATGGAATAAAAAACTTTTGACCAATACTTTTTTACCAAATATAACATTCGCCTTTAAAACAAATTTGTCTAACCGAGTAATGATTGCCATGTCAATGTTTCTCATTAATTTATAGTTCGGTATTCCTAATGCATTGATGGTGTTCTAAACTCTTGAGTATGCGATTCGTCAGATTCAGCGCCAATGTTGCCTTCGAGTGAGCATTGACTGTCAAAACTCAATATGTCTTCATTTCTCCAGGCATCAATGAAATCATATAAATATTGATAAACTTTACAACATCATTTGTGGGTGTCAAAATAGCTCTTTGCTAAAAATATGTTGGATCGACCATATTCTCCTTAAATAATGGATAAATGCTTGCAACAATTGAAACAATAGGATCACCTGAAGTAGTAATAAGCATATCATCAGGTATATCAATGAACACCTCTCCATCTCTGACATTGTGATTATTTCCATCTATCCCCTATTTTGAGCACTAAATATGAGAAATTTTCAACTTGTCAACATTACAATGTGAAGAACCACATTGTACTCTCCTATTTTTTTGTTAAAGTTAGAACGTTACAATATCTCGAAATATATGAGGCATTAATAGTAGAACGATTAACCTTTTTCCTTTATGTCTTCAGTACGATGAGGAATATTTGTATGAAATCACCACAAAAAACAACAACTTTTCTTCCAAATGGAAGCTTCTAGCTATCAGTATTGTGAAATCTGAGCAAAACCTTTAATGTTGTCAACAACTTCAAAGCAATGTTTGTGTGTCATCGGAGCTTCATCTCATATGATAAGCTTCGCTTAATTATTAGCTCAGCTAGATGACTTCCATGTTTTATATTTCAAGTGAAGTCTTCATTGACATTAATAAAGATGGCAAATTGGGAGTGAGCTGTTCACCCATCAAGAATAAGCAATGATGCCATTGCACTGCTGGATGCCACTACCGACACAATTTCACCTTTGGATCATATGCATGCAAATATCGCCCTCCATATGTAAGTTTTACTTATTCCGCCATATCCATACAAGAAAAAACACATCGTCACAATCTTCAGTAACACATTGCATGATGGTATCATATATATATTCTTTTATTCAGAAGTTGTGGTCGATAGTAGATGCAAGTGTTCAACAACTAAAGACGGTTTATCATAGTTCAAATCATAATGGAGAAGTCTATTTTGTTGTTCAGAAATCAATGACCTATCAGGACGAGGCATGGATGGGAACTCCATCAAAGTTTTTCCATTTTTGCGCAATAACATATCTATCTCGACAAAAGTAAGACTCTTTAATTCATCATCCAATGGAATCAGATTTGTCAAAAAAGATATAAACAATTCTCTCACATTTGCATAAATGATTTTATTATTAATATTAGAAAGTGCAACTATTGCATGTGTTGCATGTGGCTGTAACAATTATTATTATAACAATAAGAAGAAAAAATAGTAATATACTTACTATGAAACTGTAGAAGAAATCGCTGCATATGCTGAATATCATTGCTTAGATATTTCCAAGTTTTTTCCCAAATCACGTGTGGCGTACACATTTGGTCAGACAACATTAATATAGAAAAAAGAAGCCTCATATTCTCCCTAGTTCCCTAAAAACTTGACTCAATGATGGCATCAATGTATTATTTGTCATCACCTAGTAATCCAAATGCATTGCACGCGTCTTTGAATGTGGGATACACAATGCTGTCAATTGTTCGTATTTCAACAAATGATCTTGGTCCCATATCATGGTTCAATAACGTACGCAAGTAGTATAACTCACTTGTTGCTAGAGGCATGAAATGCAACCTCCCAACTATGTTCCCCCTTTGTCTATAAAGTCATTCATGTCCAATCTGCTTCAAGACAAACTTCGAAAGGAACTGAGCGTAGATTAGGTCTCTTGCTGCAGGTACATCATCATAAAAGCCTGCGGTGACGCGATCATGACCCTTATCTAAAATCTTATAATAGTGAATGAGGGTAAGGGTACTTTGGGTATAAAAAATATGTTGGTGTAATTATAAGCTAATCTGTTAACATGTACTTTGAGCTTAGAATATCGTGCCTAAGTCTTTCGATTATCTTTAATACCAGACAAACCTCCTCTCCGTTAGTTAACGTAGGTAAAACTTAAAACCTTCTGTTCTGCCACTAAGAGTTTAGCGTTGGAATGCAACAATGTGACAAACCACTATCCTGAAGCGCCATTTTTTTCCCTTCCTCTTGCATAGTAACATGGGAAGTGTAATCATTCTTAAGATTTTTTTCCTCAACAAATAAATATGTAGTACTACAATTAGTTACTGTGTAACAAACTTTTGGAGTATTAATATCTATTTTCCTTTCATTCTCAAGCAAGAAATAAAAAAAGTATAACAACCAATACTATGTTATCGATAAATTTAGAGCAGTATGATAATACTAAAATTGACTAAATCAACTAAATATGCAGGAATGGATGAAATGTTGACTCAAGTGGCTGAATTGATTGAATGTATGAAATTATTAGAAAATTACATTTAAATTATATTTTGGTAATCATAAAAAATCATATAAAATAACTAAAATGGTTATCTATGAACAATAACTTCATTCACAGTTAAAGTAACCCCAACCTTACTTACTTTGATTATTATTGCCCAATTCAGCGTACAAAATCAAAAGTTACGTATTTGGTAACAAAGTTGACTGATAAGGTTGATAAATTGAAAATATAAACAAAAGGCTGAAAAAAACACTTTCTGAATCTTTTGTAAACACTCTCTAACTTCGTCTTATGTACTCTGTTGAGTGGAATTCATTCGACTTCTCATGATTAGCTAAACAATTATTAACTGTTTCAATTTACTCATAATATTAATTAGACTATTTAGTTCTTCACAATTGATTCTATCAATTTTTTTTGTATTTTCTGTTACTTTCGTTCTTCATTTTTTACCAATAGATTTCAGTTCAAAATGGGGAATTTGAAGGGGGTTGCTTTTTTAAAACAAAATTGATTTGTGCACATGTGTCACGATCTTACCATGATTTGTAGAGGTGTTCAGTATCTGAATGTTTAATCTTAAATCAAACATGCCTTCATGATATCCTGGAGCAGAAAACATCAAATGCTAATTGATCCAAACTTGGTTGTTGTGTATAATTTTGTTTGTGTTCAGAATCCATTCGTTAACTGATTTATGGATCAAATATAGTATAGCTTCTCATGGCGACACTTGTGTCAAGTTTCTTGGCTCTGAAATAATTTAAATGTATTTTTTTAAATTGTATGGGTGTGAGACTTCAATACCCCTATTCACAACCTGGCACTTTGTCCAGATTGTTCCATCAATGAATTTTTCATTGGTTCGTCATTGTCATTTTCTTTATAATTGCATCATCGTTTTTCATAAGAGGCCCACACCTTTGTTATGCATCGATTTCACTCTGATATCATGTTAAGACGTGATGTTTCATCCTAATAGATCAAGCTGATAGGAGCCACAGTCCAAAATCTTAATATATCATTTTATTACTTCATATTTTACCCGTGTGAGATTTCAATAAATTTTCTTTGTCAAATTATATACTGTACATAGATTGAATACAACTTCACTTCAATTGGATAGACTCAAAGTCAATCCGACTTAATAAATTTCTTTAGTTCTTTCTCTCATGGATTGGACAAACTAGACTCATCCACCTTTTATATTGTTGCCTGTGAATCCCTAAACGAGGTCTTTAAAAAAATATTATTTCTTTGCTTGCACTCTTGTGCTTAAGCTATAAATAATGTATTTGAATGTTACTAATTCTTTATTTTATGTTGTGGTGGAAAATTCGCCAATAATTGAAACTGTTTATTGATAGAAATGTGATAGATATAATAACTTTTGTTTGGTTCATGAGAAGGATATGAGTTCATAGTATTTTGATGAGTTAGTTTTATATTGCATACCAGAAGTGTCAAGACTGGCTGTACTACAGAATAGCACAATGCATATTCAAAAAACAGCTACAAATGTTTACTACTTAATAGATTATTGATCTTCTTGATCAATCCCACATCCAAATATTAATGGTGATGTGAGAAGTTGGTTGAATAGAAGTAAACATATCAAATACTACACTTAATACTTAATATACCATTAATGATTGTGGATATTAGTCAATCTTATATTTTTCTTATATTTATGTACCTTTCGTTTCATCTCTTACATCATCATGTGAAAGTATCATATTAGATGCAATGTCAATCATCAATATAAAGGTATGTATTAGATATTTCTTATGATTTTTCGGATAAAGGGTAATTATATATATCATCCAAAATAGTTTATGTACATGTAAAGCAAAAAAGGGGGAACAAAAATGGGCTATCCCGACATGGGATAAACCATCACCTGGAAAGCTATACAATCATGCCCAAAACACAAAGAGAGGTGGTAGGCCACCTCACGACATCACGCATCAAAAAGTAATAAGTTCATGGGGGTAAATACTATAAAGGATCTTATACACCATGTATTTGATCCTAGCAAAACATCCTCCTCGTGAGCTTTGGCATTATCAAATATGGTAGCATTCTGCACTCTCCATATCCAATATACAGTATAGATGAAGGTGATACAAACTATTTTGGCCTTGATCCCCGCGCCTCCATGGTCCTTTTTGATTCACTTCACCGAGCTATCCAATGTAGACATCTGTCTAGGCATTCCAATCCATGCCCTGACTTTGCTTCAAACTGCACTTATGAATTGACAACCAAAGAATATGTGTGGTACCGTCTTCAGTTCACCCTTGCAAAGTAGACATATGTTAATCAAGTCAAGCCTACTAAGATTATCATACGTTGCCAAGCGGTTGCGGAATGCAAGCCAAGCAATGAATGAAAACTTAGGTGGTATGTAGGTTTTCCAGATAAATGGCATCCAAACCTGCTTGGTACCAGTTATTCTAATCAAGTCATACACTTTAGAAGATCACAATTTGACATTGATAGCAAGAGCGGTAAGCCCTTCAATTGTGCTCGCAATAGAATCAAATTTGGAGACCAGGAGGTCTCAGATCAACCCAAACTTTTTCATAAGTTGGGAGTCCCTGATGTGTGGGGAGAATTCCCACACACTTCTACCCTTAAGATAGACGTCATGTACCCATTTCACCCAAAGAGTATCCCTCATTAAATGAATATCCCACAAGGTCTTAGAAAGTAAAGCGCTATTCCAATTTTTGGTATGTCTTATACCGAAGCCACTTTCCCCCTTTGAGAGACACATATCTGGCCAAGCAACTCTGGCAAATTTGCATCCCCAAAAGAAAATACGACAAAGTGAGACCACTCTGTCAAGGATGACTTGAGGTATAGGGAACACCTGTAACAAAAAAGAATGCACACCCTGGATAATAGATTCAATCAATTCAGTTTTACCAGCATATGACAAGGTTTTAATATTCCAAGAGTTAAGATAAATTTGAGACTTTTTTCCAAAAGGGGGGCATATTCGGTCACACATAACTTAACATGGGAAAGGGGGATCCCAAGGTATTTGACGGGGAAGGCTCCAACCTTGAAGTCAACCAGGTCAAGTATAGCTGTGAGATCATTGTCCTTAACCCCACCCAAAAAAATGTTTGAATTGTCCAAATTGACCCTGAAACCCGAGACATTTCCAAATTCATTAAGTGCACCAGTCAAAAATTTAATGGAGTATGTGTCCCCTCTACAAAATAATATAAGATCATCCGCATAGGCAAGGTGCGATATCTTTAAACTACCGCACTTATAATGGTAGTTAAAGTAAGAGGACATACAAAAGTGGGGACATAGGATCACCTTGTCTTAGTCCCCTCTTCCCACGGAAGTATCCATGTAAGGTCCCATTAAGAGAGATTGAAAATGAAGCAGTAGAAACACATTCCATTATCCAGTTAACAAATTGCAAAGGAAATCCAATGTTAAGGAAGACACAATTAAGAAAGTCCCAAGAGATGGTGTCATAGGCTTTCCTAAGGTCCACCTTAATCATACACATAGGGGAGCAATGCTTTCTAGTGTAACCCTTAACAAGTTCTTGTGCCAAGAAGATGTTATCCATCATGAGTCTACCATTAACAAAAGCCCCTTGGGCATGATCAATAAAACCAGGTAGACATGGAATCATTTTGTTAGCAATGATCTTTGTGATAACTTTATAAATAACATTCGTACATGCAATAGGTCTGAAGTCAGAAGTCGTGGGAGAGTGTGAAGTCAGAAGTACATGTTTATAAACAATTTTGTTCGCAGACAATATCCTTCACACAGACAAATTTTGTAGAAAAGTGTCTGTATTTGTACTATGTTTGTTCATGTAAGGGGTAAATAAATATGGTGTAACGTGGGGTATAGACCAAGCATTAGGATGTTGTTACTTGGACTGTTTTCAGTTCCACACTAGACCAGACCAGACTCTACCAGACTAGACCAGACTTGGATAATTTTAAAAAATATAGATCAGACATTAACCGACCAAACCAGACAAGTTTAGACTAGATCACACCAAACAGATAGAAATTTCATTCCAAGTAAAAACATGAGATACTATTGTCTTGGGATAATTAGATTATGTTAATATGAACCGAATCAATCAACTGTGCATTGGGGAGCATAATACCCCTTCTAGTCCCTTGTCACACACAGTCTTGCCTCTCTGCATCTCACTATGGGGATATATATACCGAGTCAATGACATTCCATTCTATTTGTACGCAGAAAACTAGCGTATTTCTACCACCGTATTTCCTTGTGTTTATCTTCTTCCCTAGGAAAACATTTCCCCCTCTCGGAGTACGAGAGAAAGAATATGATTTGAAGACTGAGAGGGGGTAACGGAGCTACTCCATGGACTATGCCTCACCCTGCCTGAGGCTGCTTATTCCAGATCATACAGAAAGCGCTAAACTGTAGTGTGTGGATATATGGAGATCAGAGAATACATCTGTGATTTTGTCCAACTCTAATTCCAATCAAGTGCTATTCTTGAATACTTGGTAAGCTTTGTTGTTGTTGTTGTTGTGTGTGTGTGTCTGATGTCTGCTTGAATATGTTATCAGCTGTTAGGAGGTGCTGCTTGGTTTGTGTTTATGAGACGGTGATGGGTTTTTTGCTCAAGATCTATGTTAAGTAGAGAAATTATGGTGTATTTGGTATTGTGATTATTATCTGATCTGAAATTTGAGAGATCTGGTCAGGCGTAGAATCATTAATAACGAATTATGGAGTACTATTCCATATCCTTTTTCAGTTTGTTTAGGTGTCTGAATATGTGATTCTAATTTAGAGTCATCTTTGATTTCTTAGTTTGTATAATCCATATCATTACTGTTCCCTATTGATCTTGGTTGGTATTCCATCTGTTTGGATTAATGAGATGAATTTGTGTGTATCTATGTTGGTCTTCCCCTCTTTTGTTTTTTCTCATCTCCTTTGTTCCTCTGCTCTATACAGTTCTATGCAATTTTCTGACAACCGTATGACCAAATATTTGATGTATTTAAATTTTAGTTTGGCCTGCTGTCTTTTTAAGGTAAGTGGTGTTGGGCTAATAGGGATGAATTTACTAAATTTTCCAAAAAGAAATGTTTTTTGTACAATCCATTTCAGTCATATAACTATATATAAGTAAGTCAAAGTACTTATTTTTTACTAGACCATTCCTTAAACCAAGGACTTTTTGAAGAAACAGCGTGAGTTTCATGCTCCCATGAAAGTATGAAGATCCATTTTCTGGATGACTTTATGGCATAGCCGCATAATTGTTATGGCATATGGCGACAGTCATGACGTCAAGGCATTTGTCCATAGCGATGGTGGTGGCACATTTATTGTGTCGCCACATGACACAAAAAATAAATACTAAACATTTAACTATAGACACAGTAAATAATAAATCTACTTTTCAACCATCAAAAGATGTGAAAGAAAATTGATTATCCATATTCTAACTAAACCATGTAAAGTTAAAATAGTATAAAGTATTTACAAAAAGTAACTGAATATCCAAAAAAGTTTCATGTCTTCCCAAATCATCATCATCATCATTACCTCAGTGCCGTAGAGACTTCCACCTACGGTGGGGTAAGAGGGGGTCGGATGTACGCAACTCTTACCCCTGCACTAAAGCACACAGATTATTTCAAGATGACCCATAGTGAAAATCGCGTAAAAAATTGCATGGACCGACAACTTCCAAAGTATGTCAACTTATTTGTGTTTGATGATTATAATATAATCATCATCAAATATCATCACACTCATCATTATCATCATCATCTGAATCTGATAACATTGGAACGTCGTCGTCATTCTTTTCACTCTGATGGATCTTTAATCTCATTGTCTCATCTTCATCTTGCAGCTGATGTGTTATCGTTGACTTTTAGTCGTTCCCCACTTGCGCAGATTTCTTTCCGTCGTTATGTACTTACGTTAGTTGAGCAGTTTTTCTTGTTTTACGTTAGCTGGTGTCTTTATTTGCTTCTTATTAGGGATTTTATTAATATTATGGGTTGACTGGTTAGTTAATTAGTTATCAGGGCCAAATCCCAAAAGTAACTATGTAAATGTGTTAAAATCTGTTTGGGAATATGGCGCACATGGCTTGGCAATGGCGATTCCGCCAATATGGTGCTGCCATGTGTAGACTCATCGCATGAGAACCTTTTGGGGCAAGGAAGCTATGTATCGCCATATGGCGTGCACCATATTGTGCCATTGACAACTACTCCCTCTGTCCCGAAAAGGCCAAAGTTGACTTTCACGTGGATTAATAAAGTAAAAATTGTGTGGTTGAAATTTGTGCAAAGGATAGAGAATTAACTTTAGCCACATATTCCTTACTTTAAATGGAAATGGCAAATCTTTTTGGGACATCCAAAAAATGAAATCTGGCCAACCTTTTCGGGACGGATTTAATGCACCAAACCCCCCTGTGATATGGAAATTCGGAGCATTAGTACCCTGTGATTTGAAAAATGCATGAAACCCCTCTTATGAATAAATTCAATTGTCAAATGAAAGAAAAATGATTAACATTTTTATATGATTTAGAGATTTTCACATATTTACTTGCATATTCAATCAAAATATTAGGAAAAGTGATTTCCAAATTGTTAAATTTATTCATAAAAGGGGCTCTGTGCATGATTAATTAAAACACAGGGGGGTTTGACACATTTTTCAAATCACAGGGGGTTAATGCGCTGAATTTCTATATCACGAGGGCGTTTGGTGCATTAAACCCTTTTCGGGACGGAGGGAGTATGATTTATGATTTTATGGGAAACGGAGGGGTGGAATCCGACTTCCATTTTTATTTGTTTCTCTCTCTAATGTCAGATTCTCGAAATTCAAACTCAATTTAATGGTTTCACACTTTTAGTCCACCCCAAGTTAAAAGGCCCACATTAAAAATAATCATACCCTGTTATTTCATTTGGTAAGGCAAAAAAAGTTCTTACTATGTTGGGAATCTACTTTCTTTTGGACATATAGAATTATAGAAATGCAGACCATATGAGCCGTATGCCCTCCACACATTATGCATATCGGAAAGTTAAAATATTCAAGTCAGATTAGCTGAATCTGGTATGTTTAAAACATCATAATGTTGGATTTATTATAATGTTCGATTTGCTAAATCTGACTATTCTAACAGCACTTGGAAGGTCAGATTGGGAAAGTCTGTTTCCCCTTATTCAGGAAGCCTTCCAAAACTCCTGTATTTTTGCCTTGTGCCCTTGGCTTAAAAGTCCTGCTTATAGGGAAATTACCCTAAACCAAGAGCATATTATGTGAAATGTTTTCCTGGAAGCCCAACGCCATAAAGGTCAGGCTTAAAAGCTTCCATCAACACTTGAAGTAAAACTGTAAAAGTAGTTAAAACATTTTTTATGAGCAAAATATGCCAAGACAATTAGCTGAATAATTTCCTTCTAAAAGGATATGGCAGAACTGAACTTGAATATATGCTTCCATCTACTTAACATGAATAGTATCATGAGCTATATATCATGGGTAGCGGTATTTCAGTATTTGGAAGCAATAGAAATCAATATTCTTGCTAGAGTCGCACTCCATGGCATCGTTCTTATATCTCAATTATCCCAACAGCAATGATATCATGCACTTAATTTCAGCTCTAAAACAGATTCAATGCTATAAGTGTTATATAAAAGAGCAATAAATTTTTCATTTCCATCGTCTAATGAAGCCTCTGTTAACAGTGATCCCATAAAGCCCCCTGGCATCATCAGTATTTGTGTTGATCCAGGAGTTTCAGGTTTTCCCCAAGGATTTTTCCAGATTTTATGATTTTTGATCATAGGAGATCGAAGCTTGTCTCCGCGGTAAATCCCAGACATGTTCTGGGGCTTAGCTTTATTCTGAGCCCCTCCATAAATTCCAAAGAATCAACAGTTTCAAAACAGCTTTATTAAATCTTGTTCAGTTGTTCTATTTTCACCATAAAAAACTCTTCTTCTATTTTCAGCGATCTAGAATATCAATGTTTGTCTAAATGATGAACATTCAGTCTGTCAGGAAATGAAACATTATAAAATTTACAGGAATGTTGCCAGATTCCACTTGCTGGTAAAATGAAACTGAAATATGATCCAAGAATTCACAACTGTTACACCATGTATTTTTTGAAGAAATAGTGATGGGGAATCCGGATTGCAACATCTCATCAGTGGTAACCCATTTATTAAATTCTTCAAACAAGGAATTACATTTTTGGGGGAATATTCGATTTCCAAACATAAGCATTACAAGGTTGAGCATTTCTCTTATCTCTGATCTCTTTCAGATCATACATTTTTGGGAAATCGATCCGTGAGGGCGAGATTCCAGTTAGGTTTATGTAATTCAGTAGCAATGGAAGGGATGAGTAATTCTTTGAATTTCAGCTTCTATTCCGATTCTTGTATTTATCTTAGTACAGCCGACGTTTGCAATATTACTTGTCCAGTACAATAGCGCATGCTCTATTTTTCTCAATTCCCATCTCATTTTTTAGTCATAAGAAATATTCACGTCTTCTACGTTTTTAAAACCATTTCCCCCTTAAAACCTAGGGAAAGTGGGAAACACATGCTATCTATAGATGTCTAATGTGTGGTTTTATGATTTATAGTGTCACCCCATAAGATGACATTCTATCAGTGTTAGTTGGAAACCAAGGGAAATGAATCTGAATCTCACCCTAATAATTACTTAACAGGTTTATAAATCAAATTATCACACATAATCTTTCTCCAAAGATTTTGGAGATCTCTTAGTTCCATTAGCCAAGATAACAGTTCCATCTGCAAAGGCAATATGAGCGACAGGTATGGAACCCTCTGTAACTGTTACTCATAGCCGATGTTTTCAAAAAATATAAGAGTACCTCAGGAGTGCTTTAGACAAGGTGATTACTAAATGAAAAGTATATGGCACCTACCTCAAACCCTTGGAAGCCATAAAAATAAAAAAATCTTCCGGTTTGCCATTAATCTGTACAGAAAATTGGCAGTTGTGGATACATCTAGCAACTTCAGAAACTGAGGCATTTAAGGCAAATCCTCTTATCACTTCATAGAGCACCCTCCACTCAACTCTATCAGACACTTTTTACAAATCAAGTTTCACTTTCACTATAACATTTCCCCCTCTAGTGGCCTCCCTATTTAATGAGTTATATCTAAGGCAAGTAAAATATTTTCAAAAGAGGATATTCAAGGTGTAATTACACTTTGATCCAGGGATACCTGCCTATCGAGGATTTTATTCTTTCTAACAAAATATGTTCTAGTAATGATTTGATTTTGTTTATCACATTACATGACTACATTAGGACTGAAATTGGGGTGGTAGCAGTGATTCCTCTAGGTAGACCAGCTCCATTAAAGAATATATTGAAAGTTTCCTATAAATCATCGTGGATTATGTGCCAACATTCATGGAAAAGAGGCGCTGGAAATAGTTTGTAGCAGACTAGCAGATTTCATTTGACTATCTTCTTGACTTTTCATACATGACCACTATCCTCTTGAATGTTGATCAGTTTGTTCATAGCTCTAAGCTCTTTTTTGTTGAACACAAGCGTGCCAGTATCTAGATTTATGTCCCCATCTTTGGCTATTTTTGCTCAGCCTTTTGTCTCCAAAGTTACTCTGTTCAAAATATGAATTACCTTATATTGGCATAAGCTTCACAGAGTTTCATTCAATCACGCCCTTCCAAAGATGAATCACGATTTTTCCAAAATGAGGGCTTCTTTATGTGATCCTCAAAATTGTTCCCAAAGTATTCTTATTCCAAAATTGAGTCTTTGCAGTTTAAAGTAGAAAGCATTCAGCTCTCTAGAGTAGGGCGTTAAAGGAGCTTTCTGGGAATTCTTGGGCTCTGTGACAACTGGGATGATCACTTCACGTGAAGCTTGCATATTCTGAAATCTAAAGAAAGAAGGGCTAGGGGGAATCATTTTTCCAATCTCAGTTGTAATGGTGAATGATACGATGCATCCTTGTCCAATAAATGGTGAAAACCCATCCATTTGCATAATTGCATTTCCCACACTCTTGACAAGAACCTGATCTATGTTCTCCTAAACATGACTATTAGTCTAGGACTCTAGGTCAATATCCTCAAGGGGCTGATCCCTCCTCCCATCGCACTAAAGCAATGTCTCTCCAAAATCCAGTATTGTCTTGGAATCAGGAAGATGATATCCTTGTTTCTCTTCTGCAGATAGAACACCATTAAAATCTCCACAAATAACCATGGTTTAATTATTCTTTTATGCCAATTCATGATATTGTTACACAAATCACGTCTCTTAGTTTAAATCACATTTAGCACACCCCAGAAACAGTAACTCACATCTTTCCAGTGATTCCACCAACCCTCTACCATTAATTTGTTCCACTTTTTTAAAAGAACCCAACTTTCCCCTTTTAAAAAAGAACCAAGTTTTCAAAAACCAACTCATGATATACTCACATCTTTCCACTTTTTTAAAAGAAGTCTGTCAATGCTTTATTCCACATCAGGAGTCATCTGTTCTGTCTCCTGTTCCTTCATATTAACCATGTTTTCAGATTCTGCATTCCTCTCCGCTCAAAAGTTGGTTTTTGATCCCCTTCTTCCACAACCTTTTTTAATACATCTCATTTTCCTTGGCTAATTAATGGACATACTTGTTGCTCTCTCAACTCATTTTTCACCGCTGAGATCAATATTTTCATTCTGACTGAAGTGTTTTCTTCTGGTCATGTACTTGTTGAGCTTTTCGAGGTTTTGTTTGTTCCTTCTCTTTGGTGACTTATTTCTCAGTTCCAGCAGCTTTTAAACATAATAGGATGGTACTTTTTTCATCAACAACTTTCTGCCTAATAAAGAACTTCTTATTCCTCAACCTGATTCCCCTTCAATCTGGGCAAAGTAATATCCACAACACAAATTAGAGCTAGATGTAACCTTTTTTGGAACATTCTATAAGCCTTCTTCCTTGTCAAGGTTTATCCATATATGTGGGAGAAGCCGTTTACCAATTATAATCTCAGCGTAGCTCCAGATAGAACTTTTGATGGTGGTTTACCGCCTTGCTCTTCATCTGGCACCTTGTTAGGCGGTTACACTAGCTAGAGAGACAGTTTCGGTTATGTATTTTTTTTACTTATTTTGTTTATAAGTAAAATAAGCCACTTTTACAGTTTTACCCTCCAAATGGGATCTTATTATTGAGTATTGAATGTAGGATATTTAGACACAATGTGTTGACATTGCTAAAGTTTTTGGAGATTTGGTTTGCAGATAATCTGCTCACTGGTGAGAAAAAACATAGCTGCAGACCGTTGTATGAGGCTTAAAAAAAGCATTCCTTCTTTGCTGCTAAACTCTGAAGCTATGGTAGAAGGCCATTCTTGTTTGGTCTCAAGCTGGTCTTGCATGAGCTACTGGCTTGATGGGAAGGGAAAAAGGCCCCTGGAAGGTAACAATCATGATGGGGAACATTCTCTCAGGAAATTTCCCAGACAACAAGTAACTCATGTTTATGATTTTAATAAAGTCGATGATGGGATGCTAATGGTCTTATCACAAGATGATGATCAGCAATCCGATGGGGCAAATGCTGACACTAGCAGTCTAATTCCTGGAATTGGTCAAGACAACTCCATTAGCTGTCTTGTTCGTTGCTCAAGGTCTGATTATGGCAACATGGCTGCTTTAAACAGAAGCTTTCGCTCATTAATTAGAAGTGGTGAGCTCTACAAACTAAGACGCATGAATGGTATAGTTGAGCATTGGGTTTATTTCTCATGCAACATGTTGGAATGGGAAGCTTTTGATCCCATTCGCCGCCATTGGATGCGTCTTCCAAAAATGAACTCTAACGAATGTTTTGTCTACTCAGACAAGGAATCTTTGGCTGTCGGAACGGAGCTACTTGTGTTTGGAAAGGAGATCCTGACCCAAGTCATCTATCGTTACAGCCTGTTCACCAATTCGTGGTCATCGGGTATGACAATGAATGAGCCGCGGTGTTTGTTTGGTTCTGCCTGCCGAGGGGAGATTGCTATCTTGGCAGGTGGTTGTGACTTGCAGGGTAAGATCCTTAGCTCAGCCGAGCTTTATAACTCTGAGACAGGATTGTGGAAGTCATTACCAAACATGAACAAGACACGGAAGATGTGTTCTGCGGTGTTCATGGATGGGAAGTTTTATGTGATAGGGGGTATCGGTGGAGCCGAAGCAAAACTGTTGACGTCCGGGGAGGAATATGATCTTGAGAGGGATGTTTGGACTGAGATACCAAATATGTCCCCACCTCGTGGTGGGGAAGCTAGGGGAAATGCCATACCATCTACATCTGAAGCACCACCTTTGATTGCAGTAGTAAATAACCAATTGTATGCTGCTGATTATGCTGACATGGTGGTAAGGAAGTATGACAAGGAAAACAGAGTTTGGTTTACGATTGGGAGATTGCCCGAACGTGCAGATTCCATGAATGGTTGGGGGCTGGCTTTTAGAGCATGTGGCGATAGCCTTATCGTAATTGGTGGACCTAGGGCTACAAGCCCAGGGTTCATTGAAGTGAACTCGTGGATCCCCAGCGAAGGACCGCCGCAATGGCATATGCTTGGTCGAAAGCAATCAGGTAGTTTTGTGTATAATTGTGCTGTGATGGGTTGCTAAGGACGTAGGACTCTTGCTAATGGGTATTCCACCCCCTCCAAACAACATTCATTTTGTTGCTTTTATTCATAGCATTATTGTTTTCGTTTCCCAAGTGGGATGAATATAGGGAGGATTATCAAAAGCCTGCTGAATATAGGGAGGATGAATATAGGGAGGATTATTGTTCTCAAGGACCCATTGAGCGTTGACTTTTTCAGCATCGACGTCTTCTTTAAGCTTAATGATACATTTGATGCATGAATCGGGAAAGGAGGCTTGCGTACAAACAGAAAAAGGATAGGAAAATAACATTGAGGGGGTGGGAGCAGTACAGAATACTGGTTCTTGATTAGTTTATCTTCAAACTTCTCACAGTGCATGAAGTTTGTTTTCTTGGAATTGTTGATGATGAAAAAATGGTCTTCAAGACTCTGTCAGGAACATGGCGATGTACTTGACAAACTTCTTTCTTTCTTTCTTTCCCTTTTTCTATTTTTTAATGAACGCCTTTATTGTCCATTCATTGGCTCCTGCTAAGTAGTTTTTATGAACTTTGTCATGTATTTATGGTCATTAAATTATGTCAATACATCCTAATTTTATGTCATTCATGTTGGTTTTGTGTAGCATTGCCTGCACTGGTATTTTTTCCAGTTGATATTTGATGGTTTTTGAGTCAGTGCTCTATTGACATTTGATGGTTTTTGAGTCGGTGCTCTATTGACATACTGGCATACAGGCATAGTCTGTTTACGTAAAAATATAACATCATTTACTCCGAAATCAATTTTACAAGGCAACTGTGGAGCAACTGTAACATCAGTGCAGTAAATAAAGTAATACTCCGTATTAACCTAAGTGCAGTATAGTTGATGACACTGAAATTTATATTGGTTCAAACTTCTACATCCACACCGTCCTTGGGATTTTCTTGGTTGGCAGTTGGCACCGTATTCAAGTTTTGACAAACACAATCTCATGTCAATAGGGAAGTTGGTTTTACTCATCCTTTACATTTCAGTTTTAATTTATAGGTTAGTAAAATACTTTGCAAGACCGTTTTACTCACCAGTTTTTTAAAGTTTACATGCCTCTAAGATAGACGGATGCAAAACTACAAACACAAAAGTGATGAAATGTATGCAAAAATATATATGAGTGATATGCGCTCAAACTTGATAAAGTAACAACTTCTATTTTTAAATAAGTTTTAATTCTTTGAAGTATTTTTTGTCTTCTTTTAAAAAGATAAGGTCACATTACATAGGAAAAGGAATTCCTAAAAAGTAAGTTAAAAAAAGATGTGTATGTAGAGGAGAGTATGATGTTCCCATCACACATGTTTTTTCTCTCATTATGAATACAAATTAGTTAAACGATATACAACTTAAAATATATTTTATGGAACATGTTGGAGACTCAAGATTATGATGTGTGTACATTCATAAGCAAACGAAGGATAAGATGGTTTTAGATTTTTTTTCTTTTCAAATTCCCATTTTTTTGCAATGGTTTAAAGAGGCTATACATACTATGCGTGTGCAACTGCATCCCTTGATTTCTGAAATGGAAGATAAGAACATAGGCTGCTCATTTTTTGTGTATGATTGTGTCTTATAAATTGATCATGAGTGAGATAGAATAGTGTGTAAATGACTGCCATTTATTTTGAACAAGAATTACAATTTTCTTTTTGGGAAAAATTGTCAAAGTAATGTTCATTCTATTTAAATCTTTTTTGTTGTTGCCAAAAATATAATTACCCACTCACCAAGAGATTAATATGAATAACATATTTCATTGATGGTCCGAATAAACAATGTGGAAGGAAAATTTCTGGGATACTTTTCGTGGTGGGTACAAGCATTTTCCAGGAATGGCTACAAGCCTACAACTAATTTTTCAGCATAACAATGAGAAGGGTGACTGAAGTCTGGTTTTGGGGAGCTAGGCGCTGCGCAGTGTGCAATGATCGAACAAAATAGCTCTCCCATGGGAGTTGAGTTGATTAGCATTCAGGAATCTACAAGTTGGGGGAAAGATCACAGTTGGGAACTTGGGATTACTTGAATGTGGTGTCGGATGCTCTTCGAGCTTCAAATTAAATGGAATCCAGAAAGGTGGTAGTGACATTTCAGATGGTAAGTTATTAGAGATATTGAAACTCACATTATTAGTGCGTCTTTCTCTCATATAATGTATTCAGCAAATCGAGTTGTTCATCTGATAGCTACAAAGGTTGATTTTATGTCTTATTACCATGTTTGGTTTATTTATCCCTTGCAAAAAAATCAACTAATCCCTTCATTAAACTGATTTTTGAGCTCTTATAGCAGAGTTTTGTTTTTGGAAAAAATCTATGAAAGGTGTTAATAATATGAGAAAATAGAGAAATAAAATTACTAGGTGTTGTAGCCCATAAAGGGATCTAAGTAATGGACATACCTTTCCAGGAGAAGATGTGGAATATTCCGGTGGGAGATGCATGTACACTTCTTCGTGAAGATCCCCATGAAGAACACATTATCTACATCCATTTGATGTAACTCCCAATGACAAGAGACATCAACCGTTGACATGGTACGCACCGTGATTATTTTAGCAACAGGAGCAAAAGTCTCACCATAATCAATCCCCTGAACCTGTTTGTTCCCACAAATAACCAGTCTGGCCTTATAACGTTCCACTTAATCTTGAAAACCCACTTGTGGTAAATGGCTCTCTTGCTGGGAGGCAAGTCTTATAGTTGCCACGTACATGTGCGCTCAAGAGCCCGAATTTTGTGACTCATAGCGCCCCGCCATTGTGGATCACGAATTGCTTCTCCAAAACTGTTGGGCTCCTTAGTCATGGAAATAGCTACAAGAAAAGTTCGATGCAGAACCGAAAAATGGTTATATTTTATATGATGAGATAGTGAATAAAGATTATCTGATTCTACCGCGGGAGTAAGGATACCGACAGGGGGAGAGTTTATTTTAACCGTGTTCATTTGCACATCATAATCCTAATGCCGCGCTGGAACTTTACGTGTACGCATACCTCGTCGTATTTGGGTGGTGTCATTTGTGTGTGGTGCAATATCATGCGTGATGGCCCCATCCTGATCGTGTGTGGTGTCAGTCAAATAAACATGACTTTCTCGCTCTGGTTGAGAAGTTGCATGGTCCTCCCTAGCACCTGACCGAAGTTTGTTGTGACACGTGCCCGGCCCCTCACATGCGTCCTTCATGTTATCATCATCATAGCCATGTACGTTTGACTCCCACACATGCATGCCAACCCCTGTGGTTTGATCGTTATCCGAAATGGGTTCCCCAAGTTTAAAGGGAAAATCATGTTCAACAAATTTAACATCACGTGAAACAAAGTGATGTCCTTTCTGTAGATCATATACCTTTCAGCCCTTTTGAGAATAAGCATATCCCAAAAATACACACCTCACACCACGAGGCACAAATTCATAGGAACTTTTATTATCTATCATAGGTGAAGGTAATCAATCGATTAAAAATCCTGTGGTCAGCACACATTCGCCCCAAAATTCTATGGACAAATTTGCATGAAATCGGAGAGTTCTGGCCATTTCCAATATATGCCTATGTTTCCATTCTACCCTTCCATTCTGTTGAGGGGTACACACACAAGACGTTTGAAAAATTCTTCCATGAGTAAAAAAAATATTCCTGGAGACTTACAAATTCCTTGCCATTGTCACTTCTTACAACTTTCACATTTTTTGTCAAATTGGCGGCTAGTCATGGTAATACATTGTTTAAGAATATTTTTCACTTCACTTTTGTCATGCATTAAATGTACCCACACAAATCTAGAAAAATCATCCACCATTGTCAAGAAATAACGAGCACCACACGTAGACAATATGTGATACAGACCCCAAATATCACAATGTATTAATTCAAACGGTTCAACAACACGAGCATTACTAACAACAAAACTATCACGTGTTTGTTTTCCTCTCATACATGCATCACACGTTTTATTCTGAACAGAATGTAATAAAGTTTTATTCAAATAACCAAGCAAATGTAAAACTTTCATTGACGGATGTCCCAACCGTGAATGCCACAAATTACCTGAGTCTGAACTTCCCACTGCGTGTCACTGTGCTTGATCCAGACTCTAGAAATGATAATAAATCCCTCCTCGTCGTTCACCCTCTCCAATCAGCATCCTCGTAGGCAAGTCCTGTATTACACATTAATCATTAGTAAAAAATAAATATCACATTTCCCATTATCAATTAATTGTCCCAAGGAAATCAAATTGCAGTTTAGTCCAGGTACTAGCAAAATAAATTAATTTTAGGCTACTTATTGCAATACTCCCCACTTGAGTTGCCTAGGTGATATCACCATTTGGCAAGGTTACTGTCACTGGTGCGATTTTGACCTTCTCCTTTTAGAATATAGTTATTTCCGGTCATGTGATACAAAGCACCGCAGTTTAAGAGTCATTCATTATGAATTTTTATACCTGTGAGTTTTTCTTCCGAAGGAGTAGCCTTACAGTTTTCCATCAGTTTTATGGAGTCTGAGAGTCATTGCTCATCAGTGAATCCAGGCTTATGCAAGGTTACCTCCTTTGCTTCTTGTCGTCGTTCCATCAGTCTGGTACGTACTCGCCTAAATGCATGGCATGTACGGCGCATGTCCTGTCCCTCGCCCAGATCCTCCATGTCCAGAGCCACCGCGACTAGGTCCTCCTCGTCCTCGTCCTCCGTGACCGCGACCAGGATTATCGTACCCCCACATTGGATAATTCCTAATCCGACGGAAGCAATTTTCAACTTCATGTCCAGTTTTGTGACAATAGGTGCGAGTAGCAAACACTACTGCCTCGGGTTTCTCTTCTCGTCCTTGTGTCAAGTTTTTGTGCTGCTCTTCTTGTATCACCATGTGATATACTATGGTAAGTGATGACAGTTCATCCGCATTGAGCACGTTGGAACACAAGGTTCCATATACAAGTCTCATGATCGAGACCCATCAAGAAATCATGAGTTTTTTCCGTCTCAACAGGTTTGAGGAACAATTTTTTGAGGTCACGCGTACATCCGTTGCAGGTGCATTGAGGAATATTTCGGAGTCCATCATATTCATCCCCTCGTGTTGACGTCAATTCCGAATCAATTCCTTCAACTCGTGGGTCCTCATCGCATCTCCAACAGAAAACCGCACCTCTAAGTCGTCCCAAAGGTCACACACGTTGTTCATATAGGCCAGATTCATCCATAGAGCCGGATCCACTGATGTCATGATCCATCCTACTGCCAGGGAATTGGCAGTCGGCCAATCTTCGAGATCCCTCTCATTGGTCACGAGTCGTTCAATGGTTCCATCAAGGAACCCCAATTTCCGCTTTGCACGGAACGCATTTTTCATTGTCGTAGCCCATTTTTCATCGATTTCCTTCTGCATCGATATTCACTGTTTCGCCGGCCATCTCGTCGCAGCGGTTGCGTGATGGGTTGGTCCCAAATCACCGCTCTGATATCATGTAAAATTGGAAGCAATTTGAAAAAATTTTGTATTATTTTCTGCATGATCTCAAAACTAGACGCATGCGATATATATAGTTGAACGCATGGGCGTACTCTAACAACGTACGTGCTGCCAATGGAGAATTAAGGAGGAAAAGAAGGAAACAAAATAAATGGTTACAACATCCAATTCTAATCCAATTCAAAAGCTACGTATGTACACACAAAATTAAATTTTACATAATAATTTTATATTTTTATCTATATATTTTATTTTTTATTTGAACGTTTTTCACTTATTTATCTATTCTTGCATTTTAAGTATTTTATATTATGATTTCTCTATTTTCTAATTAATATGGAGTATGAATTTTTTAAAATTTATCAATTGTTTTAATTTAATTTTTCAAAATAACCTGCTAGAGTGCATGCTAGTTAAATTTAGATGGTAATTAGATGGTACATTAGATGGTACACCCGACTGTACCATGCTCATGGTACAGCCCGTCATTTTTGTAATTAGTTTCACTTTACAGGGTATTAGTTAGGTTTGTTGTTCCTGATGCTTTTCTTTTTCCGCCGCATGACCTGCTCTTCGATTATGAGTTACGTCTCTTCCTGCTCTTTAGTTTGACTTTTACTTATTTTGTCTTTTTTGTTTTCTTTGTATACCGGAGTAGTTCCGTTTACTTTTTCTATTTTGTCTTTTTCTTTTCTTTTTTGGCGTGGTTGCTTTTACTAGTTGTCTTCTTCTTCTTTTTCTTGATATTTTCTTTAACATATTTTTACTTTATTTTTATTCAATTATAATGAAAATATATTATATAAAATGTTATTTAATGTTTGAGTTTGTTTTTTCTCTTTCCAATCAACCTTCTAATTTCAGTTTTTTAAATTTGTATGTGCATTATAAAATATTTTAGGTATTAATGTTTTGTTTTTCTATTTTAAATTTTAAGATGAATATTTATTACGGGGTAGTTTAGTAAATATTGTGTGTTATAGCTAACATGAGTTTTGTTTTATACTAAAATGAGTATAGTGTAAAATAAATGTGCATTAGTAAATATTATAAAAACAACAATATTGTATTTGTAAATCAAGAACAAAAGACTATAAACCATTTTTAATAAAACGTTTTTATATTTCTCATTGTTATATATAATGAAAGTTTATTATATTCTTTTTTTTATCGTCGAACCAGAAGCTAAATTAATCCAACATGTCGTTAGCCAAATGGCTATGAATACAAGAGGGTATAGATGTGTAAACAACTCTATGACCTGGTAAATCTACATGAGCTCGAGCTAACGTATGAGCCACATGATTTGCAGATCGTTTACAATGAGAAATACTAAAATTTCTTTTAACTTCAAACAACTCTCTAATATCATCCAAGATCAGGTGAAGATAGGAGCAACCCGATTTGCGTTTCACCCCATCCACCACAGCAAGAGCAACTGTTTCAACTTCTACATTTTGCCAACCTTCTTCAACCATTTGCCGCACCGCATCACGAAGACCCCGCGCCTCGGTCTCTTCAGCCGTCCAATCTGCCTCATGCGAAGTTCCTCCGACTTTTATAAATTCTCCGTTTGAGTCACGGGCTATCCATCCCCAAGCTCTAATCCGTCCTCCTTGGTTAACCGCTCCGTCAACATTGATCTTCACATAACCATCCTTCGGCCGACTCCATTTGACCTCAACTGGCGGCTTCGGTGCCCTGACTGCCTGTGAAGACTCACTGCCGTAGCTATTTGTCCAGGCTGTTAGCATCGCTGCGGCCATGTTCAGCACCTCACTTGCCTCCATTCTTTTATCTTTCCAAACTCCGGTGTTTCGCCGCTTCCAAATACTCCATAAAATGGAGAGAAATCTGCACCTGCTTGCCATATCTTGAACTTAGACCATCTTTTTTAACCACGCTTCAGCAGAGATCGATCCTACCTCCGTGGTTACACCAGCTCGCGTCCAGACTTCAAGAGCAACTGGACAATCTCTCACAACATGAGCAATAGATTCCTCTGTATGTCCACAGACCACACAGCCACCTTGAATAAGCACACTTTTCTTCCGAAGATTATCCACTGTCGGTATTGTGCCATCTATCACCTGCCAAACAAAATATTTAAATTTAGGGGGTACCTGTGTTTCCCAAACTTGTTTCCAGCCCTCCCATGCACCATGTCGAAAGTCCCCCATGCATGCTCGGTAACAACTCTTCACTGAAAAATCTCCATTCTTTTCTCCAACCCACCAAAAATCATCTTCTCTGTTATGCCAGCTTATGGGAATACTCAGAATCTTCTTTTTATCCTCCTCATTAAACAGCTTATCAATCCTATTTTTATTCCATTCAATTCCTTGCCCATATGATCCCTTATAGCTGCCACGTTCATGTCTTTCACCCAGTTTGGTTTCGCAGAAGTAATCCGACCCTCCCCCTCTCCCGGTAGCCACGCATCCGCCCAGACCTGAACATCAATCCCATTACCCACCCTTCGTCTAACATTCTTCTTCAGGATATCCTTGGATTCAAAAATACTTCTCCATATGAATGAGGGATTGCTCCCTACCCTTGCATCCAAAAACGACGAGTGAGGACAATACTTCGCTTTCAGAACCCGACTCATAAGGCTCTTTTTTCAGTCATAAGTCTCCACCCCTGTTTGGCTAACATGGCTAGGTTAAAATCTCTAACTCGCCTAAATCCCAGCCCCCCAAACTCTTTTGGTTTACACATATGTTCCCACTTCCTCCGTCTAAGTCCCCTTTGTTCAAAACCTGCTCCCTTCCACCAAAATCCATTCATTAAAACCTCAATTTCATCACACAATTCTTTGGGGAGTAAGAACACATTCATCGCAAAATTTGGCATAGCTTGCACAACATTCCTCAGTAGAACAGCTCCTCCCGCTCTTGAAAGAAACCTATTATTCCAGCCTTTTATTCTATTAAATATACGGTCTCTAAGATAACCCAGAATAGAAGATTTATTCTTACCCACTAGCGCCGACAATCCAAGATACAAATTCTGCCCCGACTCCCTCGAAATGCCGAAGTACTGGCAGACTTGCTCTCTGAACTGTTCCCCAACATTTGGACTAAAGGTTAATGAAGACTTATTATAATTCACCATCTGCCCCGAACAAGTCTCGTATACCTGTAAAATTCTCTGAATGGCGTCACAATTACCCTGTGTAGCTTTAAAAAACATGAAACAATCATCCGCAAATAATAAATGTGAGACTCTTGGAGCGCCCTTACAGACAGCAATCCCATGAATATCCCCTTTCTGTTCGGCCTGTCTCATCAACGCACTCAAACCCTCTGTAACAAGGATAAAAAGGTACGGCGATAGAGGATCCCCTGTCGCAACCCCCTCTTTGGTTCAATTGGTCCCAACAACTCTTTATCAAACTGAATAAAATAATTGACTGAAGAAACACATGCCATAACCATATCAACCCACCGCGTAGCAAAACCCATTCTCAACATAACGTCTCGCAAAAAAGACCAACTCACCGTGTCATAGGCTTTGCTCATGTCCAATTTTAAGGCTATAGCGCCCTCTTTTCCAGTACTCTTTTGCTTGAGATAGTGTTGTGTTTCAAAAGCTACAATTATATTATCAACAATGGATCTCCCGGGTATAAAAGCACTTTGATTTTCCCCTACTAATCCACCCAATATATGCTTTAATCTGTTTGCTAACACTTTCGAAAAAATCTTATACACCACATTACACAATGCAATCGGCCTCCAATCTCCCATATTTTCTGGTCTATCATTTTTCGGAATTAAAACAATATTAGTGATATTTATTTCCTTAGGGATAGAACCAGAATTAAGCAGATTAACACATAACTGGACAACTTCCCCTCCTACAATATCCCAAAACCTCTGAAAGAAAGCCGGATTCACATCGTCATCACCCGGTGCCTTATCTGGGTGCATTGCAAAAATTGCTTCTTTCACCTCCATCGCCGTTATTGGGCAGCGTGACCTGGGGAAAAACTCCCCAATCGACACTCTCCTGATTCTCGGCTCCAACCTGAAACATCTGATTAAAATAATGTAAAATGATGTTCCCCATCTGCGTTCGTTCATCAACCCATGAGCCATCCTCCATCCGTAAGCCTTGCACCTTGTTCTTCCTTCGGCGCTGCTTTACCGCATTATGGAAAAATTTAGAATTTATATCACCCTCTTTCAGCCAAAATTCCTTGGCCCGCTGCTTCCAGTACAAGTGTTCTTTCTCCATTAAAACTTGAATGATCAATTTTAGATGGAGAAACTCATGTATACTCCAATCATCCGAACAGCCCCGTAAACGAGCCAAATTCTTCTTACACGCCTGAATTTGTTTCTTGAATCCTTTTAGTTTGGCCGAATCCCACCGTAGCAATTCTTTTCCACAAAAGTCTATTCTTTTACTAACGGTGAAGTTGTGACCCGCCATCCAACTATTTGCAACCACTGTCCTACACTCGCCTTCCTGTAGCCACATATTCTCAAATCTGAATCTTAGCTTCGAGGTTTCTTATTATGAGCTGTTGGGCAAATTTTGACCCATAGCGCCATATGATCACTCGTCGGGGTCTCAATAGATCTAGCTTGCGTTTCCATAAATTTATTCCACCACTCGTCATTAACCAAGACTTGGTCTAATTTTTCTTCAACGTAATTGACAGTGCCTTTTTTTCCACGATCCCACGTCCACCGGTATCCCTGAAACGGAAAATCCCTCAAACCGCTATCGTAAACTGCATCCCAGAAGCCCTAGATTCTCCATTCTGGATGAGGGAACTTGCCTTTCTTCTCCGATTCATGGAGAATATCGTTGAAATCACCAATGACCAACCACGGTCTATTGTTATGTTCTGCTAGATTTCTCAGGAGCTCCCACCCCTCTCGTTTCCGCATCGTGTCAGGAAAGCCATAGAAACCAGTCATTCTCCACTCTTCTTCCGCCGGAGACAGTCGAACTAAACAATCCACGTACGTGGCGCCCTCCGTCACCGGCGATACCTCAATATCGTCTGTCCATCCAAGTGCGACTCCGCCACTCTGCCCCCTGCTATCTGAACCTACGAAATTATAAAACACATGTCTACGCAGAACTTCCTTGGCCTGCACCTTACTACACTTGGTTTCCATCAAGAAAATCATATTTGGTCTCTGCGATTGGATAATATCTGCCAATTCCTGAATTGTTCTTTTGTTACCCAACCCGTGACAATTCCAACTAACAAGACTCATCTTCCACAAAAGAGAAGAAAAAACGCCGACCGCTGTGATCCTATGATCACTCGTCGGAAAAATCGGCCGAAGCCGCCGAACCCACAGCCAAAGGCCGCCGTCGGAAAACCTAACTCCTTATTTAATTGGCATTCCTTGTTTTGGATGTTTGATTTAATTTAATTTTGTTTTGTTTTGTTTAATTGGGTCAGGTCTGTTTATTATATTGTTATATATAATGAAAGTTTATTATATTGTTAATAATGAACCTATTAGATGTACATATTATACAAATGAGTTTATGTTATATTCGAATGTGTATAACGATTAAAAGAAATGAGCATACACAAATTAATATTTGAATACATTAGAGAATTCAAAGACGCTTTTGAAATTTTTTATACTTATTTGGGAAAACTGTCAAATAGGTCCTCGAACTTTCATAAAAAAGTCAATTAAGTCCTTCTATAGGAGACTCTGTCCGGTCGTCGCGATTTGGGGTGGTTCCCGGTGGAATTTTTTGATGAAATTTTTTGAACATCTTATTCACCAAGTCTAGTTTACTCATACCAAATTTCAGCTAAAATTTTAATCGGGAGCGCATTCAAATTAATTCGAGAACGCAAAAATGCGCAGTTATCTTCAAGAATTAATTTGAATGTGTTCCCAATTGAATTTTTAGCTGAAATTTGGTATGAGTAAACTAGACTTGGTGAATAAGATGCTCAAAAAATTTCATCAAAAAATTCCACCGGAAACTGCCCCAAATCGCGACGGCCGGACAGAACCTCCTATAGAAGGACTTAATTGACTTTTTTATGAAAGTTCGAGGACCTATTTGACAGTTTTCCCTACTTAATTTAAAGTTACATATGATCATCTAGTTTTAGTTTTATGCTCAATTTAAAATCTTATACCCCGGAGTATCTTCTATTATACAAAAGCAAGTGGAAAAAATGAACAGTATTCCCGCCCAAATACTGTACAGTAATGGGCCGGGTCAGTGTTGGCATGGGTGAATGACGGGTCTGATGGCAGCCCAATGCTATGTTTTAATGCTTGCCCAACATTCAATGCTTCAATTGTGTGGCTCAAGACAAACCATTTAATGGTAGCTGCTTTTATGAATAAAAAAAGAATTTAAGTTGTACTTTTAAAGTTGGGAAGCCGGGTCGGTTGTATTGCATTTTACAACTTCTGTGGTTAACATTTTACAGCATTAAATACAAATCCCAGCACCCAATAAAGCATTGTGAGGCTCAATAAAAAGGATATGTAGAGGACAAATTCAATATTAAAAAAAGGCTGCATATGTCATTTCGAATTAATTGGTATGTACTAAAAAATCTTTTAATGTCCTTACACATCCGCATGCATTAAATAAATGGAGATATGTAATTAAAGCTCTCATAAAAAGTTCAATGTATTGCTTGAGCTCATTTATTGTTTGTACTACAAAATCTTTAGTAAAGATTTAGGTTCAATGGACCATTGGTTATAAACCAATTTACTTTTAGAGGACACTCCATTCTGCCCCTATAAATACACTCAAAATGGTTGCAAACCACACCACCACCAAGCACTTCATTTCATCTCACAACTTCTTCATAGCATTCTATGGCAGTCAATACAGCAAGGTGTCATTCATGATGAATAGGTATAACATATCTCAAAAACTGTTTCAAGGTAATATATATGCAAATGCAGTTTAATGTGCAAGCCTGATAATGTTCATCTAAGATTAACAATTATATTTAACTATATATTTGCATGGAGGGCTGACCTATGCTACACTAAGAATGCCACATGTTGTAATTCAAGTAAAAAACTGTTAGTGTGTTTAGGCGTATGTTATGGGTACAAAAGTGTTTAGACTGTTTTGTATACAAAAAGATAATTTTTTTATATATATGTCACTGATTATCATTGCAGGTTCCAAGCATTCAAGCAACATCATTTTTGGAGATCTTTTGATTACCAATTGGCATTTTTTTTTACAGATTACGTACTTTTTTAAAAGCCCAGGAAAAGCTGTGAATGCCACAACTAACATCTAAAACAGAGTGATTATTTGAAAACTAAGGGATTGTAAATTACTTATTCAAGTGTAATACATATATGTAAGTATAAAAAATCAGGAATGAAAAATATGTTTATTCCATATGATCGAAAGAAATCACATGTGTTATTAAATTATATTCAGCTATTAGTGTATGATGATTAGCCCAAAATGAACATAATTGCATATTTTAGTGTAAGATGATTATCCAAAAAATAAACATTACTGAAATAATAAAATGATATAGTAATGAGATTCATACCTGCCTTTGAAACAGAAATTCTGCACAGTATTCCCACTCAAAAATTGAACCAGATTCAAACATTAATGATGAACACAGTAAGACAGAGGGTATGTTTTGAAATATAGATTCATTTTAGCTCAAAAATAATATTGCTTATTACATTTATATAGGCAGATTTAGTCAGCAGTTTATTTGAGAAACATCCTTACTTTGGTGGGATTTAAAAGCAAAGAGTTGGACTTGAAAGTTTAGAGGATGAAGATCATACCTCAGAATTTGACAATGGAGAATCCCTGAAATCCCTAATCTTAACTAATTAATAATTAAATTTGGGCACCTTATTCAGTTCCATGATCCTACGAATTCACATTTTATAAAAAAAAAAAAGCTCCACTTTAAAAATATAAACAATCTTTTTGGATTAGATCTGCAATATAAAAGATGATATCATGTTAAAATGCATCTCAATTTGGATCACACATAATACAATCGTATTTTTGTTTAAAGACCCTTATGTTTTTAAAAATAAAGTATGTTAGATTAGTATTACACACTATAGTTTCAAAACACTTTACAGAATTTTTTCTTTTAAATAAGCATAAGAAATTGAGTTATAAATAGAGTAAATTAGGCAGAACTAAGGTATTAAACGCTACGGTATGTTAACCTGATCAAATTTCACTTCGTATTGTTGAAAAGTTTATTCAAATTTATTACTCATTCATCTTTTAATTAATACAATGTATTTGGTCTTTATAGGAATACTATTTTCATATACAAAGTTAATGAACGAAGATAGGTCTAATAAACAAGGTTTCTTTATAAGAGAAGTTTTGAATTTATTAAAGTGGTATAGCTAATATATACTAATATATATCTTAAAAGAAGTTTTTAGATAGGTCTAAACATTAGGAGGTTGACAAAATCAACCAATATATACTCTTAAAGATGAATTGAAGACATTCTTAATGAAGGTGTGATGAAGTTTTTCTATTGGGATACTGGCAGCCCTATGGTCAAGTGCCAAAAACACTAGAAATCACTTATTGGGCATGACAAAGCATTATTAGCTCATTAAAACATTGTTCATAACAATTCCTATTAAAATAGTTTGAGCAAAAACAGTATTCGGCTTCACAAACAAGTACGAATAAACAAAAACTTTTTCAATAACAATGTATTTAAGTACTTTAATACAAAAAGAATTATAATCATAATCAAAACCTTTTAATTATATACTACTGAAATCGGCTTCAACATAACAGGCTCATCAAACGGAGGGGAAGACCCAAATATTTGTTTAATGTGTAAAGCCAATTTTTCATGAGACAAAATTTTCAATAAATCTCAATATTTAGAGATAATAGTACGTATTTGTCACTCCAAATAACAGATTTATTTTGCCAACACCTATTTAAAAAAAACATGTTCATCGGTCATCAAACATAGATCGGATATTACGACAGATCTGGCCACCAAATGGTTAACCGACGGGATTTTTTTATCCTCGAACAATAGAGAAATCTACATATTTGGAGATTTTTGTAAAAAGTTTCAGATTTTATGCATTCCAAAAAGTAGAATTTGCTCAAAGAAATGAAGAGAACACTCGGTCAAATGAAAAACATTAAATAATGAAAACAGTACACATTAACAGATGATAAGCATAAAAAGGTTTGAGGACAAAATTTTAGCAAAGAAAATATACCAAACCATGACAGGGAGACAACGGACAAGCATTTCGATTTGGTCAGACGAGATGCCAAATTCACAGCTGATAAGCGGTGCTCAACATCACGTCTATACACTCAACCGACCTTTTCATACAGTCGGCAAACCCGTAATAATGAAAGACTAGATGAAGGAGTAGAGGAGGGAGTAGCTTATGTACGGAGTTTGAACGGCGATGCAAAAAAAAAACAATACCAAGACGGAGATGTAAGGGATATACCAAATTTCAAAAGCATAGTGAGATATGGTCCGAGATTCATCGATCTGCTCTCAGCCACCGTCAAGGTATGAGAAGAGGAGAGGCTATCTGATCTCTTTAGATGGGTTGTACGGATAATGATAATGGCTAATAGGAAATTCTTAGGTTTTGCCAATTGGGCCAGTTTAACTGGGCTCGGCTCCTATGAGCTGATAAAAGAAAGGGATTGTGTGGTCTATCCAAAATGTGACTCATTAGTTATTATTGTATTTTTGGAAGAATTAGTTATTATTGTTAATAAGTTTAGGATGCATATATACTGTAAAAAAAAACAGAGGTATTGTATTATTGTAACGTCAGTATGTTATTTCGTAAAAGTTCTATATATGCTCAATTGAAATATTTTAAACTGCCTATATTTTTTTGGAAGGTTTAAACTGCCTATATTGTGTAAATAGAATGTTGAGATACACCTAAATAAAACTAATAATAATAATAATAATAAATCTTAATGTCATAATAATATTAAAAATATAAATAATTATTATTATGGTGGTGATGATAATAACAATTACAGAATATATTGTTATTATTTGGAAGGTTTATTATTATTTGTTATTTTATTGTTTTAGATGTAATAGTTATTGCACTCTTATTATTATTATTATTATTAAGATAGTTAAAATATCTTAATATATTGTAAATATATTGTAGTTTATAAGTAAGCTTTTTTGCAATGTGTAGATTGTAAGACTCTATATAACATTTCGGCTTTTCTACTTATTTCAAAACATTCTTACTACCTATCTCTGAGTTTTCACTATCCGATCTTTAATTATGATTTATTAGGCATGTTATGTCTACGACAATTTGCATGCATTTCACACAACCAAGTAATATTTACAAATAATATCATATTGTTATTACATTTTAATATCCCGCGCATCGCGCGGGTGAGAATCTAGTTAATGATGAAAGTTGATCATATACGAACTCCGTTATACTACTATGATACGGAATTACGGAGTACTTTTTAATTCAAAACCGCGAAATAAATAAGATTCTTCACTTTCGACGACCAGCCCATCGCAGAGCCGATCCCTCCCTTCCGTGAATTCCCTCCCATTCTTCTCTTCTTTGTCCTGCCCTAGAAGAAGCGTAGGATCAGCGGAGCTCTTCCCCGCCAGTTTCCGGTGTGAAGCTTTGGTACGGTAAGTTCAAAAGTTCCCTGATTCGATTATCGATTAGGCCGCTAGGGCTGTACTTTACGAGATTGTGAGCTTAATTATTTGTTCTAGTTTAATACATATTTTATCTTTAACTAAAGTTTTGAAACTAAATGGAGGTGTGCTGTGCGAATTGGTAAAAGCAGAGGCGGATCCAGGATTTCATGTTGGGGTGGGCTGAAAGACTTAAATGATAATACATTGAAAATTTTCAAAATAAGCAAAAAATAAAATATACTGTACTACGCAAGAGTTTTCTCCTAAATTTGTTCTCGATGAGGCTTTGAAACAAAAAAATCGTCAACAATAAAGTCTACATCTATACTAAGAGTAAGGTCTTTTTTATACCAAGAGTAATGTCTTCTTCAATATAAAGTGTCATGCAATCAGCAAGAAAGCCATCATTCATTTTGTTGTCGAGTGTTGTCTTTAGAAGTTTCATGAGAGAAATGATTGTTCTGCTATTGCAGTAGAAATACTAAGATCAATAGAAGGCCAATCAATTTGCTTATCATAACATATGAATCAGATGTTCTGCTCTTAGTCAACTCCTCACATAATTCAACAAGTGTACATATTTGAAACTTTGTATGATTAATCGCATCATGAACATAGTGTTGCAGCTCGAATTCCAAAGCACAAATATATATCCTGACTACTAAAATCTTCTGGATAAAACTTCCTTGCAAGAGTACAAATAACATCGACATTGAACGACTCATATGAATTTTGGGATCTAATGATACACTCAAAGAAAGGAATTCCACTGATTTATCATTAAATCGTGTCCTTAACTTCATCAATACAAAGTTTAATGCCTCATTGCAAACATCAAAGTGATCGATAAAGATGCTCAACTGTAGTTTCTTTTCGGCAATGACCAACCATATATTTAGAATTCAACTCTGGTACATGAATTTTGTGTTTTGAGTAAAACTCTTTTACTTCTTTAAGAAAGCCTCTCCATCCATTTTCTGTCGATTCCCCGAGAATGAGGTGTAGTAGAAACATGTCTCATGGATACCAAGATATCCAATTTTTTTGGAGGCCTTACAAAGAATACTCATTATTCCCATAACTTTGTGCATCAAAAGTAAGGATATTTTTACTTAGACTGTAATTTGTCCCAGACCAGACCAGACTTGGGTAGTTATAAAAATGCAAAGAAATCAGACCAGACCAGACCTTATCAGACCAGACCAGCAAATTACAGTTCAAGTAAAAACATCCTAAATTGAACACAAATCAAAACATGGATATTAAAGTGTCTATATACACTACAAACTTCTGCCTGAGAACTCACTTTTGGGCAAATTTCCTGAAGATACTCAAGCACTTTACAAGTTGTTGTGAACATGCCAATCAAGCTCTTAATTGAATCATATTTTATTGTATTTATTATATTTATGGCTTATGGGCTTTATGGCCCCTTCTACATATATATTAAGTGCCACTTATTAAGTGAGGGGTGATACATATAACATTTAGATTAGATTTTTAGATGGTAAGATTTTGTTTTATGGGACTAGGCTGAAAATTTTGACTGGGCTATAGAAAAAATATAGGGGTGGGCTGAATGGATTTTTTTAAAAATAATACCTTTAAAAAATAATTTTTTTCTACTTTGCCCTGGGCTTCAGCCCACCATAGCCCTAACGTAGATCCTCCCCTGGGTAAAAGTGTAGCTTTCAACAGTTTAGTTGAAAGTGTAACTTTCCTTTGCCTTGATTCTAATAGATTTACTTCGTATGGATTTGTGCGAGAGCATTGTGGAGATTCTGATTTCAATGTGTTGTGGATTTTTGGTTGTGAAATAATGGGCTTAGCTCTCTGTCTTTCACTAGGCAGAATAAATTTCATTACGCAGAATGCTGGTTTTGTTGGTAGGTTATTGTATTTAGGAGCTATAAAAACAGGCTAGGCTTCTGTTAATGCAAATTCTGGTATTATTGACTGGACATGCCTGCGGTGGTGATTCCTTTAAGGTCACCAATTTATTTACCGTTATGGTTGTTTTTCCTCCTGCTCAACCACTTTATCCATGTGGGTGATACTGTGATCAATTCTATATAAATTATTTGCCTACGTTACTCGTGTGGCATACTTAATTTTCCGTGGGCTGAATTGCTGATATTTTTGTGTTAACTAGTTTGATTTCATTTTGAGTTTGTATCTAGCAAATTTTAGTTGATTTTAATGCTGAGAATCCACAATTGCATTATTGCTTATATTTTCCATTCACATTTTTCAGAGCATCTCAAAAGTTAATTTCTAGCAAATCTCTCTCTTTTTTAAGTGTGGTACATAGAAGTTAATTTCTTTTCTTTTGTGTGTGTCAGTATGTCAGTGTGTGTGTGCCAATTCAATTTTTCACAGGGTCTGATCATCAGAATTCAAAATTTTCACGGGGTTTGAATTACTACTGCTATTAATGTTTTGCTAATTGTCTGTGCGTCTCTGTTTAGTTACTGCTGAATTGTTTTGATTTAGCTTGTGTGCGCTCATATATAAACGGAGTAGTTAACTTCATTGGTAATTGTTATATAATGACACATCAGTACATGGGTTTTATTCAGGTTCTTTTCCTTTTTCAGATATTCTTATTTAGAGAGAAAAGCATGTCTGAAGAGGGAAGAGTGCATCCTGACTGTCAAAATGCATCAAATCCTTATCACGAATGCAGTGAGTACTGCTTCAAGATAATCGCTGAAACAAAGAAACGGATTAAGCAAACAGAAACAGGTCAGCGTCATATAACATTTCAATAAGTAGTTAATATATTGATCTGTAGTGATTAAACCTCATCCCACATTAACTGATATTTGTTCTGTATTAGTTGTGTGTTCATATACCTGTTAGTCTGTTACAACATAAGATAATGTAATTGCCATCAAGGTTTTAAAGGCTAGTTCGGGTATAGAGGCGGTTAGTTCAAGAGATGCGTGGCATAAGCCTTGAGGCGTGTTGAGACGTAAGCCTCAAAATTTACCCACAAGTAAAAGTGTAAAACTTAAGATAGTTAAACTAGTAATAACCAACTATAGATATGCATAATAAAAGTCCAAAAAGTTTCAAATACAAACACATATGATCACATAATCAAACACAATAACTCAAAATGAGAATTTAAACACAAAACAAACACATCACATAGATGACAATTTGAAACTCTCAAAGCTTAATCATGACTGGAGGGTCTTCGGAAGAATCATTATATATTTAAGGGAAAATGGAAACTAATAATCCAACCTTTTAGCGATCTTCTTTTAATAGTCCAACCTTTTCGTTATTCATGAATAATCCAACCTTTGCACCTCATCTTCATTCATTGGTCCCCGACCGATTGATGACCTGCTATTCCGAGTTATTTTCTCATCTCTCCAAACTATTATACCATAAATTCTACCTTTCACAAAGATAATATTTTGCAAAGATAAGAAAATAACTTGGAATAGCAGGTCATCAACCGGTCAGGGACCAGTGAATGAAGATGAGGTGCAAAGGTTGGATTATTCATGAATAACGAAAAGGTGAGACTATTAAAAGAAGACCGCTAAAAGGTTGGATTATTAGTTTCCATTTTCCCTATATTTAATATTTATTTATATCTTATAGCCTTCTCACCGTCATCCCTTCTGTCATCACTATCATAATCTTTAAGTAATTTCTCTTCTTCATCATCATTTACCTTCATTACTTGTTTATTTTTCTTATTTTTGGTTACCCATCTGTTTCTTTGTGCAGAAGTGTGAATAAGTTTTAACGACACACGGAATGCTTAATAGGGGCTATAGGTTAGAGTTTAAATGAAACAAGACTTGTTTGGGTTTAGTGTAGACATGTGTTTCATGTATGAGCCTTTTATTAAATAAAAAACACTTCCTTTTTAAGCTACAAGGCTACAAGCACATTAAAAAGATAGAAGAAAAGGAAAAGCACCTCAGAAAAGTGCCTCAAAGCGCCTCAGGGCGTAAGCCTTGAATTTTGAGGCGTAAGCCTCTTGTCCTGAAAAAAATCTAAGCCTCAAAACCTTTTCTGTACGCCTCACCTTGAGGCGCGCCTCATAACCGCCTCTTAAGTGCCTTTTTAAACCATGAGTACCATCTTCTAATTTCTAAGTCATCTTTGAAATGTGATTCCATACTGTGGATTATATACAAGTAATGTCTTGAAGGAAGGCACATTTGTTATTTTCAGTTTTTTTTGTGTATCCCAAATATATAAATGCATCTTTGTCCATAATAATTTGTTTAATTCAGGGGTAACACAACCCAATGATTGTAGTGATGCTCAAGCCCTTCTAGGCGATAACTCTGATCGGTCTCAGAATGATCAAGATGAAAAGGAAGACACTGCAAGTCCCATCAAAGATCTTTCTAATCTTACAGGAAGAGAGAAAAAGCTGCATGAATTGAGGTTAAAGATGGTAAGAGTACACCCCCACATTTTTTTAATATGTGGTTTGGAAAATCTCAAAATATAGTGTTTGTTTATTGTTATTATTGTTGGATCACCTTGCACAGAATGCCGCACAAAAAGCAAATCAATCTGCTTTAGTGGAGGAGAATAGAAAAACAGAAGCCCCAGAAGAATCTAGAGGCATGTCCAAGAAAAAATGGCTCGAGGAGAGGAAGAAGAAACTTGGGAAGTTGCTGGACGCAAATGGTCTTGTTATGAGTAAGGCATACATGCTTGATACACAAGAGTCTGCTGAGGCGAAGTATAAGAAGTGGGAAAAGGAACCTGCCCCGGCTGGTTGGGATGGTATACATCACTATCTTCACTTAAATAAATAACTTAAATGACAAACCATTGTTAAATATATGATCTGTAGTCATATGAACCTTCCTGCTCATTCAATACAAATATACTTACACTCCATAAGTCTGACTGTAAGATATTTGCATAATGTATTGGGGTTTGGTTTGTCTGACTTCATGGTGGGTGCTTCAAGCATGACTTTGTATTAATTTCTTTACAGGTTTCCATGCTTTATCTGCTGTTTTGCAGAAGTCCCCCCCCCCCCCCCCGGGTAAATAATTATGAACGTTTGATTCACTAGAAGTTTACTTTTTGGTTCCTTCTGTTTTGCAGTTTTTAATCAGAAAACGCTTTATAACGCACACAAGAAAAGAACAAAGAACATCGAGGTTGACTTTGAAGAGTACAATAAAATGAAAGAGGTTGATCCAGAGTTTTATAGAGAAGCTTCAAGTCTTCAATATGGAAAGGTACCTATTTTTTTAAATAGGTTATTTAAAGCATGTTTGATTCAAATGTCGGGATGGGAATCCGAAATATACCCATCAGAATGGGTTCTTGGACTTTTACAACTATGGATTATTTGTTCATTGGGAAAAGAAAATGTGATGAATAGAAGGAAAAAAAGTCCTCGATTGGTTGGGTTGGTACTTGGTAGGAATGAAGATGTTGGAACTCGGAAGTGATCATTATATTGCTTGGTTAATCATAATAAGTGTACCTATTGTTTTATCATTTATTCTATTTTGTACCAAAAGGTGAATGGTGATAAAGAATAAGATGTCACGTAACCCCAGCCAAATCTGTTCAAATCCCACCTCAAGTCATTTATCCTATCCTTGTATGTTTTTTTTATAATGATAAAAATTGTCTGTATGGAAAGATGAATGTCTCTAAAACTCCCAAATCAATGTGCAGTGGTTTGTTCTGAATTTATCACTTATGCTTTTACCTTCTTGATTTGAGCAGGCACCAAAAGTCTCTGATGATAGGATTGAGAGGATGGTGAAAGAACTCAAGGACAAAGAGGAGAAGCGGAAATCATTCAGTAGGAGGAGAAGGTATCGTGAAGAGAAGGATATTGACTCTATCAATGATCGTAATGAGCATTTTAATAAAAAGATCGAGCGAGCTTTTGGAAAATATACCCTGGAGATCAAGAACAACTTGGAGAGAGGGACTGCTTTGCCTGACTGAGGTTGCAGTTGTTATGAACTTATGATTACCTTAAGCGAGATCACTATGCAGCAATTCTTCATATACTGAAATCTGGTCTAACATTTTTTATCTGTTATTGATGTATAAGTTCTGGTTTGATAATATGCACGTGTATGCTAATTTGGAAAGGCTTGTTAGAATGGGAGAACCGTTTCGTGTACCGTTTTGTGGCATCAATGTTTGAAGCTTCCCTCCACCTGAGTTCAAACTTTCTGTGGTATTCTGTACAATTTCCCCTACCACCCATTCTTATTTACCTATGTTTATTAATTGATCAGTGCACTTGATTTCAACCACTCAAAAATGTGTTTCTCGAAATGTGATACCTGGGGTTTCAATTCCCTTTTCTTGACTTGAATTTGTGTTTGGTACGGACTAGGTCAGGAGTTCGATACTCCATAAAAGATAAGGCCTAACGGTGAAGTGAGTTTAGATGATTAGGGCTTTGACGCTTTGTTTGGTAATATTAGATATTGACCCGGTCAGGTCCTGGTTCCGGACTTCCAGGCTGAGATCGCCCAGTCCAAAAAAATTGTCCAGCCCGGGCCTGATCCGTGAATTCCAAATCTGGGGTGGTTCTGGGTCCTAGGCAGTCCCGATCCTGGACCCATTACATTATGGAAAATCAAACAAATAATGAAAAGCGTTAAAATAAAATTAATAATTTCTAGGGAGTATATTTTTAAAATTTTTCAAGAGCTTGTTGCCTTGTTTCTATGTTGGACAGAGATGATATAATTGTACAAAAAATCAAAATGTATAATATACAACAGGCAATCCGTTTAGAAGGATACATAATCAGATGTCAAAACACTTCCAATTGTCTACACAGGCAATGTACATATTTTGTATACATTTTGTATATACCAAGAATGACCCTAATAAAAAATACACAAACTCGTTCAAAATGTTACATTGCTTCTTTAATTGCATGATTCGAATACACGTATTTTGTGTAATTCTCGTTTGCATATTAGTTATGACTTTATTATTTGCATACAACCTTCGTCTCTATTTGTTTTGCAAAGTAAATATTTTTTTAAATCAATGTTAAAGTTGAATCACCCATTTATAATTAAGGGAAAATTGAAACTAACAATTCAACCTTTTAACGGACTTCTTACGATAGTCTCACTTTATCGTAAATTTGGAATAATCCAATCTTTGCACTCATCTTCATTCGCTGGTCCCTGGCCGATTGATGATTTGTTATTCAAGGTTTTTTCATTTTCTTTGTAAATCATTCAACCATAAATCTCACCTTTCACAAATCTTCTCCAAGTGGTCCCACATATCATTTTTTGTTTTTCTTCCTAAAACTTTTCCCTTTTTATTTTTACCATCTTGACTCTTTTATTCTCCTTTTTGGTCTTCTTTTTCTTCCCGTTTATTATTTTATTTTCATTTATATATATATATATATATATATATATATATATATATATATATATATATATATATTGATTAGTTTCTTTATAAAAGATCTCTTTTCTCACCGTACTAACTTTTTACTTTACATATTTTTACTTACACTTATTTATTTCTTTTGAAAAAATATTGCCAGAATAGGACTAAAACTAAACTAATCCCTCAATGCACAAATAGGACTTTGTTATTTATCTTCCCAAAATAGAACTAAAGTACCATGTATCTTCTTTCTACATTTCTACGCTTACCATAACTTAATATAGGATAATCATATTTTACATTGTAATAAAAAATCAAGTATTTCAATTTATTAAAAAATAATAGTAACAAAATAAAATAAAAGTTAAAACTATTTTTAAAAAATAAAAAAATAATAAACAGTGATAAAAAATAATTTAAACAAAACTTTAAAAGTAAATAAAACTAGATAAAACACATTAAAAATATAAAAAAATGTGAGGCCTTTCCCGTCGTCTCGCCACCTCCCAACAATGTCTAACTCCGGTTGGGGGGGGGGGATGTCATATGTACCCACTGCAATTTTTCTCTAATAATGTCATGAATAAGACATTTTTACTCTTTAAAAATGCCCACATTTTCTAAAAAATAATCTTCAACTTGGAATTACTAACATGTGTTGGCACTTTTTCGGTGGTCGGACCTGGTGGTATTGGGAGGTCGTTGAAGCGGCAACAAATGCTTGCATATTGTTTTTTTCTTTTGTATTTTTTATTTTAAGTTTTTGAGTTTTTAATTTTATAGTTTTCATTTTTCTAATTTGTTAGTTTTATTATTTTTTATTTAATATTTATTTTTCATTTTTTTTTAATTTTTCTAAATTTTTATTATAACAAGAATGTAGAAAAATAAAGGAAAAAAGTTTTAGGGAGAAAAGAGAAAAATTATTTGCGGGACCGCTTAGAGAAAATTTGTGAAAAGTGGAATTTATGGTTGAATGATTTGCAAAAAAAAAAAAACTGAAATAACAAGTCATCAACCGGTTAGGGACCAGCGAATGAAGATGGGGTGCAAAGGTTGAATTATTTTTGAATTACGGGAAGGTAGGACTATTGAATTATTAGTTTCCACTAAAAGGTTGAATTATTAGTTTCCATTTACCCTATAACTAATTCAATTTTAATAATTAAAATTTTCATATTCAAAAACTACATCAAAATCTCTATAAAGTTACAAAACCACAATTTAAATTAAATTAAGCATCAACATCCTAATTAAGTGAATAAAATAAACTATTTGACCCATACAGGATTGTAGGGGGGCTTCGTAAGAGAGAGGAGCAGCAATGGCATGGGAAACCCTAGCCGCCGCCTCCTTTTCTCTTCTTTTATTCTCTTCTTTCAATCTTTGATAAGTCCGTATTTAGACACACATTTGATGCGTGTTGAGATCGGATTTTGATAGTTTTTCTAGCTTTAAGGTGTTACAAGTCTCAATTTTAGCTCAAGTTATGTTTACCAGGCGTTGGTTCGAGTTTTGTGTCATTTGGAGTCAAAATCAGGAAGTTAGAGTTCGGCACCGGCGCTTGAGGAGCAACCGGGATGATTCGAGATGCATTCGAGAGTGGATTGAGAGATTTGGAACTCCCTGGGAGGTTTACGATGAAGATTGATGACAAAAGTGCTCTAGAATTGGTTATGAGATCAAAAGAAGATGAATAAAGCTTGAAAACGACATTCAGGATGATCGTTTGTCAATCATTCAAGCATATCTCTTTGTAGAAGCATCCAAAGAATACGATTCAAAGTCCACATGAAAGCTAACGTCAAGAGATACAAATCATATAAAGACATTATTCCGAGAATCTGAGAGGAAGAAGATGAAAATAGACGATGAAGTCAGATGATCCCTGCTGCGATTTCAGAATGAGACCTTCCAGCATTTTAATCATATCTCTTGATTGGATGATCCAAATCCAATTCGGCAAGTTGTGGTGGATAGAGGACTTCATTATCTACAACTTGCATGAAGAAAGTTTTGTCAAATTCGGAAGTTTGACGCACGCCGTGCGTAGGGGAACGCACGACCGTGCGTCTGAAGGCGAAAAAGCAAGTAAGACACTGCCAACAACGCACGACCGTGTGTAGGGGGAACGCACGCCGTGCGTAGCCCCGGGTTACGCGAAATTGAATCCCAAATCGGTCCGAATTCATATTTTTCCATCTTTTTCTATAAATAAGGTCTCCCTAACCCTTTTTGGGGGTTACGAACATTACAGAGAGGCCTAGGGACGAAATTACTTGCGTTTTTACGCTATTTTCTTCCAAGACCCTGAGATTATTTGTAAGTTCATCTTTTTAATTAATGACAATTATTTCTAATCATTCCAATTTTGTTGATTCTTCAATTATGAATTGTGAGTAGTTTAATTAGGGGTTTGGGATTGATGAAGGGGTTAATCATGATGTATGGCTAGTTTCTTGTCGGTTTAATTGCATGAATACCGTTTAATTTGTGTTTGAATAATTTAACTGATATCTCTTGTAACCTAGAATCGCGACTAGAATTAAAATTGCATGTAGAATAAATTAAGAGAGATCTAATTTGTTCTAGGACACATTCACACACACTTAATCGTTCGCTAAGAGATTAGTAGCGATTAAGGGGCCGTAAGCTCGCTCGTCTTGGCAATAATTTAGGATCTTGTCGCATGAGAGATCAGCCTAGTCCCCTAAATTATTGTACTCTATGCCGCGAGAGTGGTAAGAACTTAGTAATGATTAGCTAGGCTCAATTAAATTAATTTCATGTAATTAGGCCTGATCTGCCAGAAATCTGGTTACCCCGGAATCAATCCTTGTTCCCTTTGTCGTTAATTAGAAAGAAACCAAGCTTTTATTTTATCGTTCAACTGCATTAGTTTAAGTTTAATTCACCAATCAATTTCGCACAATTGCATTTTATTTAATTTATTTTCTTTTTAATCGCTGAATTTAATTAATTCTTGATTCCCTTTTGTCCGTCCCTGTGGAGACGATACTCGTACTTACACCACTATATTACAATCTATTAAGTGCGAGAAAACTCACATTAATCTTCTTTGATTTCAATAATAGAAAACATCTTCTTAATCAGTGTTTTCAGTTTTATTCATATGTTTCTTTCCCAATGTTGTTTGAAGGTATTATTTTCGGTAGCGAAATATCGTCTGCCAGATTCATATTCCCTCGCCACTTTTGGTCGGGTGTTCTTGTGTGCTCAGAAGAGATTTGCATTGATCTTCATTAGTGATGGACCCGGTTCGGGCCACCTGACCCGGGAACTGGCCTGGCCCGGTACTGTGTGGGCCCGGCCTTGCCCGGGAACCGGGTACCGGTTCCGAGTCATTGGCCCGGTTTAGGGAGGGTAGCGGGCCGGGGACGGGTATGGGGAAAATGGAACCGGCCCAGCCGGGTCCGGTTCGGGCTTAATTCTATTTTTTTTAATTTTCCGGGTTGGGCTGGGTATTTTGGGCCATTTGGGCTGGTTTGGGGGGGGGTGGGGGGGGTCGGGGGTTAATTAGAAAAAGCAAAAAAAAAATATATATATATATAAAGGCCCGGACCGGACCGGACCGGACCTGGTGGATACCCGGGCCGGTCCCGGGCCCAACCCCAAATCCCAGAAAGCCCGCCAGGCCTAGGCCCGACCCGGGCCCAACCCGGCCCGAATCCAACCCTAATCTTCATCATTCAAAAACATGATTTTCTTCTGCGCCGATATTGAGATGGATCGCCCCCCTTCGGGATCACCGGCGTTCCAGGAAGATGAGATCATTTGGTTTTCTTTCTTCTCGGTGACTGGTGACACCGGAACAAATTCTACAATTGGCTCCTTACCGGTGGCTGGAGAAACCGAGAAACCAGGATGTTTAAGGGGGGTGTATTCAATATGGATTGTGGTGGACTTTTTTTTAATCCATGGACTTCTAAAAAAGTCTATGGACTTTTAAAAAAGTCTATGGACTTTTAAAAAAGTCTATGGACTTTTAAATTCATAGACTTTTAATCCGCTGACTTTTAAATCTGTAGACTTTTAAATGAGAGACTTCTATGGATTTCAATAAATCCATAGACTTTTACTTGGACTTATTTCAGACCAGATCCATCTAGATCAGACTTTAACAAAGCAAATCAAACTTTAATAAATAAGAATCGCTACATAGAAAATATGACAAATAATGTCAAATATAATAGCTAATGTTCTCTATTCCGAATGAGGTCAAGCATAAGCATTAAAAAATTATAAGAAAAAAAAATAAAGTCATCAATGCACAAAATGGGAACAAACGTCTTGTGCTACTAAGAATCAACTTCTTTGCGGGATTAGCAATTCGGCATTTTCGATTATAATCGTCCATTTCTATGTATCAACCCATTGTAGCCTTGAGCTTTATGATTGTAATGTTTCTTGTCATCTTCATTAATAAAAATTAAGTTCCGGAGTATTTGTTTTCAAAAAAAGAAAAAACTATTTGATCCAAAAAAGTCAAATTTGCAAATCAATTTGAGGTCAAAAGTCAAATTTGCAAATCTATCTCAAATTGATTTGCAAATTTGGCTTTAGGATTAGGCTCACATGCGTGGGATCTTATCGTGAAAGAATCCATGGTGCTAGAAGAGCACCATTTCCTATGATATTCTCAAATCCCATGCATAAAAATCACAGAACTCTTCTCCATTTAATAAATACTAATGGCTCGACATTGCAGCCATTGCTACCTCTTAATGAGTTATATGTGTAACTTAATTGAACGAGAGCAAGGTTCAGATTAGTCACTTGATATGTCATGGAAATTATGTCTTTTGACGGGTTGAATTATTTTCTTTCATCTTTATTGTCTCTATATCAACAGACTTTGTGCTCTTGGGGCTTGTCATTAGGGTCATGCCGGGTCTCATTAAGAGCAACTTAATGCCCTAAACTATGCAGCAATTCACTGTTATACTAATCTAATCAAGCACTCATGTGGAACATATGAGCAGAATACAACATTGCAGAACTAAGATTTAGTTTGTTATGCATTATTCGACCATACACTGCCATACATAGATTACAGTTTGATTTTGATTTGGAAGATACATAACTCTAAATAAAGCACTAATACCTGCTTATGAAGCTAAATTGTCTACATAGTTAAACAACAGTCCCTCGACAGTGAAACTGAGTAAGAAATCTTCTCTATGCATTGTTGTCTTCAATTTGTGATCATTTACTGCGCCACTAGTTCTTACTTTCCAATTTCAAGGGTACCATTACATATCCTGACTTCTCTAGGGGTTTTCTTCATCCGATTGAGCTCCTGTTGATCCAGGGATGGAATCAGCGAAGAACTCGTCCACTACAACAAACCCAAATAGACAAAATCAGGTCAGTTGAAATCCGCATAAGAAGCCTTGTGGGAGCTACTTTTGATATGCCCTACTACTGAATCTTATGCAGGGTTCATGGTGATGTTTATATCCAACTCTAACCAACATGGAGACCCAAGTAGTAAAGACATACTACCTCAGTCCCAAAATACTTAGCTAAATCTTAAAATTTGGATCATGGTTTTGAGTAGTATAATATTATAAAAGTTGTAAATTTTATACTTTTATGAAAGTACTTTTAATATAGAACATTTTCAAATCTTTTTTATATTATACTCCCTCCGTCCCACTAAGATTGTCTCATTTTACCTTTTCGGGAAGTCCCACTAAGATTGTCCCATATCAAATTTGGTAAAGTTTGTGTTGCTCTAAACTATTCTTACTTTATTCTTACTTTATCAATTTAATATCAACCACACAAATCCACTTTTCTTAATAATCATGCCACCTTCTCTTGTCTCAATCTCAGTGGGACGGAGGTAGTAAACAATTTCCAATATATATATATATATATATATATATATATATATAATTAATCAAAGTTTTGAATTTGGCTGAGTATTTTGGGACGGAGTTAGTACTACATAGACTCTTCGTTTTGTTGTTCAAAAAGTATAAAAAATCATATGCAAGAATGGAACAATTCTCACCTAAGCCATCTTGCTCTGGAGAATCAAGTAAAATATCTGAATCAGAATGCAAAAAGGGTGAGCCACTGTCATTTCCAAGGGTTCCTAGATCTGTTATCAGTATCAGGTAACAGTTAGCACATTAGAAATAAACTTAACAAAATCAAACCAGGCACTTAAAACCTTTAGAAGTCCACTTGACCTAACAGATTTGTTCTTGCTGAAGAGAGTGCATGATGATAAGGTATTTCAGATAAAATAGAGAATTTTACAGAGACCTCACATTTCGATGTGAACTAAGGCATTTCTATAGGTATTTAAATTTTTAAAAAGAACGGCCATCACTATGGGCACTATGTGCTGTTTATAAATGACCTTACAAATTAGTCATATGAAAGTATCTTCAAGACTATGTCTGGAACCCGCAAATTAGAAAGGAAAGGAAAAATTGGCAACACAAATAGTTTTTTGGGTGGGGGGACCTCAGCTAACACGAAAGGAAATCAAATTTAATAACTTTTAAGATTCTACATATGTTCAGGTTTCTTAATCTTTAAATAATTCAACTATACAAATATAATGAGTTCAAACAAGTGTCTAAACTTTATTTATTGAGTTTGAAACTTATTGAAATTCCCCTAAAATTTCTTTCCTTTCAAATTTGCCTTCATATTTATTTTTTATTTTCTTTCCCTAGCATTTTCTGGGTTACGAGATGACTCTAAAGTTTCTTCTAAATTACCTCCCAAATTTGGTAAATCTGCTGTTAGGTCTGACAGACTGAAGTTCCAAGGAATCTGCGCTAAGGATCTGAGAAAATCTCTAGAATTTCCAGCTCCATTATCAGTAGGGAGATGTAGTCCAACTGAGCTAGCATCAGATGCAAATGCTGTGTCAAGGGCAGATGTGTCTACTTCCATCCCAGATATCTCTGATGCAGTAAAGGGAAAATGACCACCGGAGGCAGCCGCTTGTGCGGGAGGGCTGCTTACAGGCATATCTGGAATTGATGAAACAACATTGCTTGGTGGAGTGGCTGATGCCGGAGCGACTGATGCAGATACATCTGACGCACTCGTTTCAATTACCATACTGCAATAAAGAGAAAAATAAAGAACGTCATTTGTGGTCAGATATATATTATGTTCAAAACAAGCCTTTATTTGTTCACATAAACCCTGGAAAATAATTTCTGGTTTTCATGTCTTCCATTCAGGAAAATAAGTTTTTCAGGATTTTGGCAAAGGAAAAGAAGGAAAGATCTCTTTATCCTTGATACTTGTGGAAAATGACTTCATGTTTTCAAACATTATAGGGAAAAACTATCAAATAGGTCCTCTTACTATATCAAAAACGTCAATTGAGTTCTTGTACTTTAAAATCATTCAATTGTATCCTCCAACTCTTATAAAATGTTCAATTCAACGATTTAACCGGTAAACAACAATTTCCCCGGTTCATAGCTTACGTTGACTGCCTACGTGGCTTTCTTTAAATGTTTTTTTATTTTTTGGTTTATCCTTTCCAAGTTTTACCCCCCGTTTCTTTTTCATTGATTGTTTCTTTTTCTGCTCGCAAGGTTCTTCTGCACCTGCCATGGCCTGCAACTTCACTTGCAAAATGCTCTGTGACTGTGTCCACTTTCATCCTTCCTCCTCCATTCTCTCTCCCAGTTTACTCTCTTCTTCATGGACTTTGTTTAGCGGCAATCTTCGTCTTCAGCGTCATTCCAAGCCCTACCGTCGTTGCTTGTCTGCTTCGCCGTATGGATTTCTTCGCTGGGATGCTCCTCTGACTCGTCCCCTTTTTCAAGTCCGAGCTTTGCCTTCCCGATTGTACTGTACCCCTTCTTCTTCTATCAAATCAGAGGGATGGTGATGAAGAAGTCTCCTGCCCTCATACGTTTTCCAATCCAAGTGAAACATGATGTTGATGAAGTTCTGTTCCATGGAAGAAAACTACAGAGCGAGAAAGATGTGTGTCAAAATTGGAGATGTAGGTGGTCTGGAGGAGATGCGTGTGGGGAAGATGAACAGTGGTAGGGATTTAAGTTGACTAGTCTCTACATGGGCATACACACCGGTGGCAACCGGTAAATGGGAGAAGTAACCGGTTAAAGGGGAAAATTGGGTGTTTTTTTCTAGTTCAGGGATTTGATTGAGTGTTTTAATAGTACGAGGACTTAATTGACTTTTTCTCAATAGTACAAGGACCTATTTGACAGTTTTCCCAACATTATATTATACATGGCAACAAGTCAACAACTTATTTTCTAGGAACTATTTTCCTGCAAAACATCTGCCACGACAAGTTATTTACATCTACCACGACAAGTTATTTTTGTATAAACAAGCCGAGCCTAATGATGCAATTGAAAATTGGGTAAATCTGGAGATATGTTTACTTTGAAAAGATGGCCACACAATTATTTTGTATTTGAAGCTCTGAGACAAGTGTCATATTTTAGCAGCATCTCGCCATCTCCTGATTCTAAACTATGTCAAATCAAACAATTTTCAAATGTTCTTGCGTCTAAACAGATGGCTATAGGCTATGCATGATGAGTAGCTGATGACTACAAGTAATGAAACATGTAGATGCTCAAGAAAAGAATAAGGAAAGATAAACCACACAATAACAGAAAAAAACAGCACTAATGGATCAATTATTGATGAAGTCAAAACCAAAGGCGGCATGGACACTAGAGTCTTACTCATTTACAGAATTCATCTGCATCGGATGAAAGTTGCTAGGTGCAGGTATCCCATTGACCACATGGCAGCTTGATAAGCCCATTGAATCCATATGAGGTTGACCTGTAGCAGGAACTGGCGGTTGTTGCAAGACAGGATAACCCATGGGTAAATTGTTGACTGCACTGAAAAGAAGAGTTACTGACTTACTAAATAAATAACTACTCCCTCCATCCCATTTTATAAGATGTCTTTACTATTCACTTGGTCAACACAAATCACTCTTAATCTCTTACTTTATATATCAAAATTTTATGTAATTTTATGTAGTTTCTAAACATACATGTTTTACTAACCAATATTGCAAAAAATATGTGAATAATTTTTGTCCTGCCTCGAAGCCTAAAGACGCACAAAATGGGATAGGAGTATGTCACATGTCATGTTTACATTCACACACCTGAGGCGTACACACAAGATACTACAATACTAACTTCACTACAATAAAAAGGATACATCTTTCATTGATACTACAAATTTATACTCCCTCCGTTCCACAATGAAAGGTATGGGAAAGTTATTAATTAAGTTACTAATACCTTAGATTTTTGGAAATGAATAGTTAGCAAGGGGAATGGCAAATGAAAAAATTAAAAGCACATCAAATATAGAAACTGGACTAGCTTGGAAGACAGACCAAAATAGGATACAAGTCTATCGTGGGAGGGAGTAGCAAATACTACCTCTCTTCACTTCTTGCTCCAATGATCTTTTCAGATTTTAAGAGTAAAAATTGTAGGCATATTGATAGTGTAGAACCCTAAAGAAAGTAGGGTAGAGATGATGATAAATTAAGGTCATTTACAACATTTGATAAGATGATATTCAGGACCAGTCCTGGGGAATGGGCAACGGGCATGCTCCCAAGGACCATTGCTCCATTAGGGCCTATAGTTTCCTCACTTATATATGCATATATCATCATCATTACCCCAGTGCCGCAAAGGCTCCCACCTATGCTGGGGTAAGGGGGGTCGGATGTACGCAGCTGTAGCACAGAGATTGTTTCTGGATGACCCATAATGTATATATATGCATGTGTGTGTGTATTAAAAAGTTAAGCAACAAGTTCAGACGTATAATTTCTTGAAACTTCTGTTCTTAGACAACATCTACACGCTTTAAGTCTAAAATTTCAAAACTTCCACAACAGAGTTCTTCACGAAGACTCAAGCATTTTTTTCACATTCAACAAGGGCCTCTAATGTGTAACTGTAAACTTTTTGTTCGGCTTTTCTCATATTTAACCATGACTCATTGATAATATTTTGCTAATTTTCTTTGGTTCATCAATGTGATTGAAAAGGTATACTCCTATATTCAGATTTTAGAAATTTTAGTTTACTAAAAATGTGATCATTTTAGTTTACTAAAAATGTGAATTGCAATCGCACTAATTTGTTCCATTCGATTTAGGTATGTGGCATCCCCGAATGTCATTTATCAAATACTTAAATTTAATTTTTTTAAGGGGGAATTTGACTTTGCACCCCACATTTGGGATGAAATTGGACTTTGCACCCCATTTCAAAAAAACTTTGATTTTGCACCCCATTTCACTTCAAAATCCTTTGACTTTGCACCCCATTTTGAAATTTTCCTTCACAAATTTTAGATGATAGGGTGCAAAGTCAAATGTTTTTTAAAATGGGGTGCAAAGTCCAATATCACCCAAAAAGTGGGGTGCAAAGTCAAATTCCCCATTTCAAATGTTTTTTTAACCATCTATGTTTATTAGTTTCTTTGAGGCCTTGTATCTGTATTTCGATGATTTATGTATTGAATTTATGTTAATTTTCTGCATCAATTTTTGTTTTTTATGATAAAAAATTGTTATATACATTTACATAGTATAACCCTAAGGCCTTCTCTTTTTGTGATGTCCCGGTGCTATAAAGTGTCAAGACAAGGGCTGATCGTATTTACCATGAATGAAAACTGGAGCAAGTAATAAAGTACTTATAATGGAATAATGAAGCAAGTATAACACATATGGTAAATATATTACAGAGTAATTTTAAAATATATGTTTGAAACACATGATGACATGAGTATGAAAATGTAAAGTTAAACAAACTGAGAAACTAATGACCATTTTTTGTAGTTACCAACCTAAGTATTAATTCATCAAGAATTGTAAATTTCCAAAACAAAAGTAAAAAAAAAAAACTTAAGGTTGAATAGATTTGATTGTGTGAGCTTGGTCTCTATCTTTATGTAGTTTCCGTCCCAAATAAAATTAAAAAAAATTGTTAATAGTACTCATTTCAATATAAAAAATTTACTCTTTTTGTAGTGACGGACAAATTAATATACGGGTTCAAAGACACGCATGTCGGCACGCATGGAGGAGAGCAATTATGCTCAATCTAATACTGTTCTCTAAAATGAAATTGCTATGCTGGTCGAAGTGAAGACCACGAGATGAGTTCATTTCGTACCCTACACTTTTTGCTTATCAATCAGTTTCTTACCAAACACCTACTTAGTTAAATTCATTTTTCAACTCGAAGTATGATTTAGAAAAAGCATGCAAAAGTTTGTTTTTGGCTGAACTGAAGATGCATGACACTTCACTGTGACATTTTACTTTGTTAGTATTTTTTTGCATAATTCAGTCCAATCATTTCATTCATCCATGAGTTACACATGCTTGTGCATTTAACATATCATATACAATATGAATAGACCATCCACGAGCGCAATAAAAGGATTCAAAATATTACAATGTTTGGCAGAATACTACAACAACATTCATGAGCGCATTTTGTTTATTTTTTTCCCAAACGAAACACAAAATGAACAAATTGGGTTAGGACTTGGGAGAATTCCACAAGAGATGCCTATGTAATTCAAGTAATCATGCATACAGTTGCAATGATCATTTAGCGGATAATAATAACTTGAATTTACCTGCCATGGGGTGAATACCATTCTGCAATGGAGCTAGTGGAACCTTGGGGGGTATAGGATATTTCATTAGATGATATTGATGCTCAAGCAAGTGATTGAACAATATAATATGTCTCTTCAGTTTTAGTCGTATGTAGTAGGCCCGAAAAAAATCAGCATTTTCTTCTTCTAACTTTTGCCACACTGTACGTAGTAGAAGAATATATATATTAAACTTCAAAATCAAAAGCCTAATGAGAAATTTATCTGGTCATCTAAAGCCATAGTCAAGTGTTCACGTGATAATAGTTATGGTGATAAGACAGTGAAAATATATTTGGAGGCAAGGCAGGGCACACTAGCAACCAACCATGATGTTCTTGTAGTAGCATATTTAACTTATGTAATAATATTTACCTAGAGTTGTGAATCCAGGGTCTATCCTTGCCCGGTTTAGAAGTGTTTTCACTACTTCTTCTCTATTCATATACAGCTGCAAACACCTCTCGATCAAGTTTTGAACCTAAGCCAACAAAAGTTGCCATAGATAATCATATGCAAGAGTTTCTACAAGATGTCAAACCATAGTAGAAAGAAAAGTTACAGGGAATCTAATATCTTACTAGTTCAATATCCTCACGTGAAACTTTCCTATTCTCATTTCCAGATGCAGACACTGACATAGAATCTGCATCAGGATTCTCTGTTGTATTGTTCGGTTGATCATTTTGGGAATCATGGGAGACCTGTGTTGAAGGTTGTTTTTCTTGTGACTTTTGTAAGTCCTGCAAATTCTTAACAAAATGTCTCAACATGTCATCAGCCACCTTATTCCAACAAGTTGGGGTCAGTGGCAAGAAATTCACAGTGCCAATTAAAATTTGTTAACTCTATAGACATAACAGGAAAAAAATGACAAACCAGATAATTGCTTATGGAAATAAAAAATATCATGGAAAAATTATGCATTCCTTTGCAATTTTGCATGTAGGAAAAAGATTGCATTACGTGAATACGTGTTAACAGGAATGATTAAAAACGAAACTTTTAGAAGTGTGAAGGAAAAAACCTGTGAAGTCTTCATTTCAGACTAGTGAAAGTACATTAAATATCTCTTTGAATCTTCAGCAACTCAGAGCAACAGGACAGATAGTGCTTCGTTTTGAATCTCCCCTCTATTAAACGCAAGGCACTCGAAAGTAATTTAACCTGAAAGGACGAAATAAATGGGATCCAGCAAAGAGTCAGGCAAGGACCAAGGAGGTCAAGCCCATAAAACTTCAGATACAGAAGGCGTGATTTTGGTCTAAGAAATAAGCAGCCATCTCACTTTGGCTAATAGACCCATCAGATTGTGTTCTTAGTAAAAATAATGCTTAAAAAAACCTTTTGTTCAGAAGGATAAAAAATGGTTAAATTGAAAACAGCCCCCATCTAATATGAAATTCACATAAAGCTGAAACTTTTAGGTGGTAAAACATGCAATCAAATCTAATTTATTTCACGAAAGGTGGTTCGCCAATTGCCATATTGTACTTTTCATTTACTTAAATATTCAAGACATTCAAAGTATATGTTCCCCAGCCACATAAATGCAAGATCAAGGATCTCTTGAAGCAGCAGTCTCATAGAAAACCATCTAAATATTATGAGCCCATCGTAACACTAAAATTGGCCAAATCTTGTAAAACTTAAAATTGATGCAAGTTATGGCCGCAATGGTTCATCATCATCATCATCATCACCCCAGTGCCACAAAGGCTCCCACCTACGGTGGGGTAGGGGGGGTCGAATGTACGCAGCCTTACCCCTGTACTAAAGCAGGGAGAGACTGTTTCCGGATGACCCATGATGAAAATTGCCTCTAGAATGGCCGGAATGGTGGAACGGCTGAAATATATATGTGTGTGTGCGCGCACATGTGTTTGTGTATTTATGTATATGTATGTGTATGTATATATATATATATATATATATAATTATAAATGAATTGCATGAGCGAAAAACTGAAATGATCGTCATCAATCAATTGATCCTGTTCAGCCAATAAAGTACCACTAGCCTTACTTACCCTGGGGGGAGCCTGGAGTAATCAGGGCTGAAACTCACTCCATTGAGTTTCACACCCTTATGTGCCTAGCGGGATTTGAAAGGCACGGTAACTTCGCAACCAGCTAGGCTGGAGTACTTGGTTCACTAGCCTTACTTATATCATTATTAACCAATTCAGCGTGTGACATCAAAAAATTAGTGATTGGTAAAAAACTTGGTTGATTAGCCAAAAATACCGAGTTACCAAACTAACACTATATGTTGCATTTCATCTAATTTGAGATTGCAACTGATGGAATAAACTCCGTATACTTGTTGATAGATATAGAGGTTGGACAACCTACGAAGCCATCATGCCTTCAGGTGTTGCTTTAAGCTAACACTTCATTGCATCAAAGATCTCTAGAAATGAAAAGAAAAAAACTTCCCATGTTAGCCCAGCTCTCTTTCTAACATGAAAGGGACAAACACCTAATAAGAAGAAAACATCTAATTATGATTTATGACCATAAAAGCAAAAAAAAAAAAATCAGCAAGGAGAAACAACCTTAAAATTTTGTGCCAAAGAATTTGTGGCATACATACCCATAATTCCTTAGACTCATCTCAGATGTTAATATCAACCATTTTACCCTCAAAAGGCTAATTTTAGATGAAAAAGAATATCCAGAACAAAACAAGATGCTCTACCGACAAGAATTTTGGAAAGGCAAGAAAGCTAGTTCCCATGCCCATCTCATCAGCTAGGCAAAAAACCTGAACTTAACCTCAACAGTTAAATAGTCTAAATGAAGCCTAATAACAAGATATTAGCAAGAAACTCAAACAGTTGAGTTCAAAACCAAAATAAAATGGATGCAGAGATTCATACGCGTGCACAAAGTGAGAGAAAGTCATATAGCCGGTGAGGTGTGGGCGGCGGAGGTAGCTGCACGAGTTGAAGAAAGTCAGAGGGGGAGATGAAAAATAGAGGGTTCTGCAAAATGCTAAGCTGTATTTAGCTAATAGAGTGAGAAAGGAATTGGAAAGGATTTTTTTTTTGCCATAAGTGACACTATAAACTTTAGTTTAAGGTAGGGTACATAGGATACCGATTAAGCTAGGTGAGATGGAAAATGAATCTAATTGAATCCAACTTAATTAACCTAATCTTGATGTTGACCTCCACTCTGAATGGAGTTTATTTTGTTGGTTTAAGCTTATATGTGTGCATAAAAATACAGATTATGAGCTCATACTTCATACTCAATGCGCAAGACGACACGAGTTACATGTTTATCTAAATTTGAATGTACTCGAAATATATCTTCAAAAGTTATAAATCTAAATTTACTACATGGTCATTCATTAAAGAAGTAAAAAGTACTATGTAGTTAAGAGTATAAAAAATGCTTTTTGTAGAAATTAAATTTTCACTCTTACACGGAACATAATTTAAATAATAATTATATTTGTCAAAATTATTAATGAGAAAATTGTCCATTTGTTCTTGTACTATCACCGAAAAGTCAATTAGGTCCTCGTACATTTAAAAAAACAATCAAATTCCCAAATTTTGTAAAAACGTTCAATTGAGTCCATTTGCAAGTTATTTACCATGGCAGCAGGTCACCCGCTGACATGGCACACATGTGGCGGCCCATTCAGCAGTGACTTTGCAAACGTGGCACACATCTCTTTAGCTTCCATATATTCATTCATAGTCATCTCCCTCGCTTGAGCTGTTGTTATTAGATGATGATAGCCGAAAGCCCGAAACGATCCGACTGCTTCCCAATTAGTACTCTTGGCAATGAACTGCAAGCTACAGACCTAGTTAAATGAGTGAAATGTGTGTTCGTGAAAGCTTTATCCGCTAGATGAGTGTCAAAGCTTCATAAATTCAATATAAAAATTCAATTTTGTTATTGTTGGGAATTTGACTTCTTCACTTGCTCCTGGCTGTCCCAGTTTGGCAGACTGAAACACGAGATTACTCAGGCTAAGAGCTTCATCCTTCCTCTCCGGCAGTTTGCGGCGGCATGGCGGTTCCTGGGTATCATCTTCTTTAGTTCTTCCATGGCAGCACTTTGTTCTAATCTTATTACCGCAGGTCCAAAACACTTGTGTCGCCAACACGGAGAAAGACCTGCAAAACATAACAAGAAACACCGTGGCTCGAGTCGCGTAAACGCTGTCCTCTGAAAGTATTTCCGGTGAACGGAAATCTTCCCCCAGGATTAAACGAGCCCTTCGACAAATAGTCGGAACCAGAACTACGAGGGAATTCATAATTATAATCCAACAAAGGCTTTTATAAGAAAGCATTTTTTAATGAAGGCTTTTTGTAAAGTTTGCAGGGAAGATGGTTTTTAGCAGAAGTGTTCGTGAGTCGTAATACAATGCACAGCTCTCGTTTTTTAATGGAAGGAAGAAGTGGAACAATAATATTGTTATTGATCCTAAAAAGTTGGAGATAAAAAAGCTCAGCCAAGTATTACTCCCTCAACCAAGATGCACGTTAGAAAACAATTGAGATAACCGACTCAGTCAATTAAGTGCTCGGTTATTAGATACTAATTAAAACAAAAGTTTTTATTTGAAATATATTAAATATTTCCAACAATCCCCCACATATTTCAAATAAAGATTTTGTGAAAACCATTTACAAAATTTGCTGGATTAAAGGAATGAGACTTTAAGTTTGGTGTCCGTAGACTATGAACCAAACCGAGACGATTAAGTCTTTATAAACCGAGCTTTTGGTGAAACGTATAGTTTCTATGAACCAAGAAGCTACTATGGTAAATCAGGGTCTTAATGGTCATGTCTCACCCCGCACAACTCCTCGCGTTAACGCCGTGGTGCGCATTTCGGCCGTGCGCGTGCCTGGTATTCGTGAGTGCTCTAGAAGCGTTGTCAAGGCTTCATGGAGGCGGCCCCACCTCACACTCATATAGGTGATCTCATCAAGTGTGTTCTGCACTTAACACACCACCCGTAAGGGCTATGAAAATCATTAAGAGTTTTAGCTCAGCCTCACAGCGAATGCAGTCTAGCCTTCCACACCATATAAAGGGACTTGTAAGAAGGCTAGCAGAACAAATAGAAGACTTGTTATTACCCATATGAACTTGCTTCATGGGATCTCCAATCACACAAGTTGGGTTACCATCCCTATTTGTAATCAAGTGACACAAGTCCCATTTCCCTCGAGGTTTCACTTATCATTTTTCGTCCTAGGGCTTTAGTCAAAGGATCCGCTAGATTTCCTTCTGACCTCACAAAATTAATGGAAATAATTCCATTCTTTAATAACCGTTTAATGACTTTATGTCTTAAACGAATGTGTCTATTCTTCCCATTATAACACATTTTCTTAGCAGTATTTATTGCACTTTGGCAATCACAAAGAATAGACACTGACGGTGTTGGTTTTGTACCAACCGGAATTTCTGCTAAGAAATTTTTCAACCACTCCGCCTCACTACTAGTCACTTCCAAAGCTATAAGCTCGGACTCCATAGTGGATCTAGAAATGAGAGATTGTTTAGTTGATTTCCACATAATAGCACCACCTCCAAGGGTGAATATATATCCAGTATTGGATTTAATCTCATCTGAGTCAGAGACCCAGTTAGCATCGCTGTATCCCTCTAGTACAGCGGGTAAACCTCTATAAAATATACCATAATTCATGGTACCTCTCAAATATCTCAATAACCGCCTCAACGCGGTCCAATGGTCCCCACTTGGGTTATGAGTATATCGGCTCAATCTTCCGACAGCATAAGCTATGTCGGGTCTCGTATAGTTCATTAAGTGTAATAAACTCCCAATTATTTGTGCATATTCATATTGAGCCTCAGGATCACCTCTATGCTTTTTCAAATGTGTACTAGAGTCATAAGGGATTATCACAGGTTTGACATCGAAATGTCCAAACTTCTTTAGAAGTTTTTCAGCATAGTGCTCTTGAGATAGTATAATACCATCATCCTTCCTTATGACTTTAATACCCAAAATCAGTTTTGCTTCACCCAAATCTTTCATATCAAATTTTGAAGCAAGAAATGATTTTGTCTCATTTATTAACTCAATGTTGCTGCTAAATATTAGCATGTCATCCACATACAAGCAAATAATAATGCACACACCATTTTTTATTATAGTGTATACACATTTATCTACTTCAAGTGAGGTAAAACCATGAGCTAATAATACTTCATCAAATTTTTCATTCCATTGTTTAGGAGCTTGTTTCAAACCATATAAAGATTTGACCAACTTACACACTTTGTGTTCCTGTCCAGAAACTACATGACCCTCCGGTTGCATCATATAAATTTCTTCCTCTAATTCACCATTTAAAAATGCCGTTTTAACATCCATTTGATGGATAAGAAGTTTGTGAATAGAAGCCAAGGCAATTAAAGTTCTAATGGAAGATATTCTCGTTACCGGTGCAAAAGTATCAAAATAATCAACATCTTGTTTTTGAGAAAAACCTTTTGCCACAAGCCTCGCTTTATATTTGTCAATAGAACCATCCGGATTAAATTTCTTTTTAAAAATCCATTTACATCCGATTGGTTTGCACCCTTTAGGCAATTCAGTTAAAATCCAAGTTTTATTTTTCTGAATAGATTCAATTTCATTTTGAATTGCCTCAAGCCAAAAAGGAGCCTCTTTTGATGAAATAGCTTGTGCATAAGTAAAAGGTTCATCATTAACAAGATATGTATAAAAATCATTTCCAAAAGATTTTTCTATCCTTGGCCTCTTACTTCTTCTCAAATTAGAGGGTTCATCATTAAAAGTATTATTTTCTTTTAATGGCTCACTTTCACGATATGGCACAACGGTCTTGTATTCTGGCTTTAAAGGAAACACACTCTCAAAAAATTCAGCATTTTTTGTTTCAATAATAGTATTGCAATTAAGCACATCACTTTTCAAAACAAGAAATCTATAAGCAGCACTACATTCAGCATAACCAATAAATATGCAATCAGATGTCTTAGAACCAATTTTCCTCTTCTTAGGATCAGGCAATAAGACTTTAGCCAAACACCCCCACACTTTCAAATATTTCAAATTAGGCGCATGACCTTTCCACAATTCATAGGGTGTTCTCTTATTATGCTTATAAGGAATTCTGTTTTGTAAGTGACAAGCAGAAAGAATAGCCTCCCCCCACAGATTATCAGGAGCACCAGAACTAATTAAAAGAGCATTCATCATCTCCTTTAATGTCCTATTTTTTCTTTCAGCTATTCCATTTGATTCGGGCGAATACGGGGGAGTTATCTCATGGATAATCCCTTCCCTCTCACAAAAATCATTTATTAAAATATATTCGCCCCCTCTATCCGATCTCACTCTCTTAATCTTCTTATTCAATTGATTTTCCACCTCGGATTTATACACTAAAAATTTATCAAAAGCCTCATCTTTACTTTTAAGCAAATAAACTTTAGTGTATCTCGAAAAATCATCAATAAAGGTGACATAAAATTTATTACCACCTCTTGTCATGGTATTTTTTAAATCACCCAAATCCGTGTGAATTAACTCAAGCAGTTCTGATTCCCTATGTGTGGTAGGACATGATTTTTTGGTTTGTTTTGATTCAACACAAATATCACATTTTTTTAGTGTCAATTTCTTTCCACTAGAAATCAAACCACGATCACGCAACAAATTGATATAAGAGTCACTCACATGTCCTAATCTTGCATGCCACACATCATATGAATCAATCAAATAAGAAGCATTTTCACGAATTAATTTCGGAATACTAAGCACATAACGTCCATTCTTACAATAGCCTTTGCCAACAAAAACATCATTTTTGGTCATAACAATTTTGTTACAATCAAAAGATACTTTAATCCCAGCTTTTACCAAGAGAGAAACAGAAACTAAATTAGTCCGAAACTCAGGCACATAAAGTACGTCATTTAGTGACAAAGTTTTCCCCGATGTGAGTTTAAGAAGAACTTTCCCTTTACCATGCACCTTTGCGGTTTTTGAGTCCGCTAGGTACACGAGCTCTTCATCATCTCCCATAGTAGTACTATAGGAGGTAAAAGCACTTTTGGTTTTACAAATGTGCTTGGTAGCCCCGGAGTCTACCAACCATTCATTCACATCATTTATTTTACAACTTTGAGAAACAACCGCTATAAAATTTTCATCACTTTTAATCAATTTTAGTTTTGATTTAAGTGGATTATTGTTTCTCATAGTTGTCTTTCTATCACATACAATGACATAAATTATAATAAGTGGGATTAAACCAAGGATTATTGTGAATAGGGTAACAATTAAAATTATCACAAATTGAGATAAAATAATACAGGCAGAGTACGGTACACTCCAAATGTGGTAGTGTATAATTCGAATATGGCAGTATAAGAATAATGAAACCAAAATGATTAAAAGAGATACCAGACTGCGTAGTGGGCATGTAAGCAAACATTGCAGCTGCCCTTTTACTTGGAATCGCAGGAGCGCAGATGACATGGATCGCAACAGTGATCCTCGTCCGTTAATACTTTCAGAGATTGTTGGGAATTTGACTTCTTCACTTGCTCCTGGCTGTCCCAGTTTGGCAGACTGAAACACGAGATTACTCAGGCTAAGAGCTTCATCCTTCCTCTCCGGCAGTTTGCGGCGGCATGGCGGTTCCTGGGTATCATCTTCTTTAGTTCTTCCATGGCAGCACTTTGTTCTAATCTTATTACCGCAGGTCCAAAACACTTGTGTCGCCAACACGGAGAAAGACCTGCAAAACATAACAAGAAACACCGTGGCTCGAGTCGCGTAAACGCTGTCCTCTGAAAGTATTTCCGGTGAACGGAAATCTTCCCCCAGGATTAAACGAGCCCTTCGACAAATAGTCGGAACCAGAACTACGAGGGAATTCATAATTATAATCCAACAAAGGCTTTTATAAGAAAGCATTTTTTAATGAAGGCTTTTTGTAAAGTTTGCAGGGAAGATGGTTTTTAGCAGAAGTGTTCGTGAGTCATAATACAATGCACAGCTCTCGTTTTTTAATGGAAGGAAGAAGTGGAACAATAATATTGTTATTGATCCTAAAAAGTTGGAGATAAAAAAGCTCAGCCAAGTATTACTCCCTCAACCAAGATGCACGTTAGAAAACAATTGAGATAACCGACTCAGTCAATTAAGTGCTCGGTTATTAGATACTAATTAAAACAAAAGTTTTTATTTGAAATATTTTAAATATTTCCAACAGTTATTTTTTATGCATACAAATTAGATTAAGAAAAACTTTCTTTTAAATCAACAAAGAAGATACTTATTATGTTTAAGATTTACTATCTTCCATGTATGGTTGTACAACTATACATACATGTAATGGACGATAGAATTAAAGGCATTAATTTATAGATTTTGGTTCAGGTGAGAAATGCATCCAATGTGAGAAATGAGAATGAATCTCAGCCATTGGATTTACGAAGTTGCACTAAAATTGGCTTTATGTTGCAGTAATATTTAAATTTTGCACATGTTGCACTAAAACTGTTTCATGTTGCACTAATATTTGACGGCGTTGCACCGAAATAACTTCATGTTGCACTAGACACGTGTAATACGGATTTTTCAGAAGTATTTACAGAAATGCCACCGTGCTAGATTGCATATTTCAGTGCATCATGAAGTGTCTTTTACTGCAACTTAGTCGAATCCAATGGTTGAGATTCATTCTCATTTCTCACCCAAAGAGTTCTTCTCACTTGAACCTTACCCTTAATTTATATACATATAATTACAAATTGGATTAAACTTTTGTTTTAGTGCTAGATTTATAAAATAAAGAGGTAGTTGAAAAATCTTAGAACTTTGCAGGCTTAAAACATTCTCCATGTTGATGCATATATATGTGGAGTTGTGTTCATAAGTCAACGTAGAAGATAATGTTGAATAACAGAGGTTGATGCAAACTTATTATTGATGCAATTATGTGTTACAAGGAGTTCTATTCAGACTTGTGAAATCCTACCAATCAAGCTTTAAACCTGCGTTAATGTACTATCAGGTTGTGTTTGTGTAGTATTAGTATAAGGGTAAATTAGATATTTGGAATACTTTTATTAATAAATTTAAAATAGTGGCTATATTTAGTAATTGTGTTGCTGTGAATAAAATTTCCTATAAAAAAAAGTACCCCAAAACCCACCCACCCGTACTTTAAAATCAAGCAACGTCCCAAATAATATACTCATTTCAATTAGTCCAGCCCACAAGTATCCATCATCTAAACCCTGCTCATCCACTCAAACCCTTATATAATCACTCTTTCTACCTTGAGTTGCTTCTATCCTCTGTACTACCCACCATAGCATATGTCTCATGCATTTTCTTTTAAACAACGAAGATCGCTGTGTCTACCTTATTGAACGTTCATTCCATATAGTTGCATGTCTATTCTTAAACCCTCTTTCAATATTGGCCTCTTATCCGACCATATCAATTGTTGAGTCATATAGACCGTTCCTTGAATTATAAAACTCTACTCTATTATGACCACAATAATAGTTAATATTAATTAGGAATCCTTGTGTATTTTGGCAACTCTTATTAATTATAAATATACCTGCCAGAGCTCCTATTGAAGCTACGCTTCCTATTATTTCACACACAATCCATTTATATATGTTTGATCAACCTTTTATCTCACGAATGTCGACGGTGATTGTGGTTAAAGGACATACCAGCATGTTAAATGTAATTTTGGTATATACCATTGCTTTCTTTTCTTCACTCTGTTATTTAGCATGCATATGTTTTATTTGATTTCGTGGCATATGTTGTTTGTCCTTATTCGGCATGGAGTCCTGATTGTGTTTTGAATAAATCTAATTTGTAGTTGTGAAGTAAATCTCTGAATGTGTAAACATTTTCAAATCATAATACATCTTTGAGTGAGGATATAGAACAATCTATTGTTTTACTGTACATATCTTTTGCAATATGAGACATGCACCAATTTTTATAGACAAAGAATTTTTTTAGGCGATAAATTGTCAGAAAAGGAAATATGTGTCGCATACAGAGCCATACTGATTTTTCTTAAAATTGAGATCTCTGGTACGATCATGTCACACGTTATAATGAACTGTGCACGCTTTCAGATGATTAAGTTAAAGTGCAATTTTTCAAGGTTTGACCAATATACAGAGTAGTAAATATACTTAGCCGCCAATATTAAAAATATCTCAACTACTATCCACTCATTTAGATAATAATCAAAACATATTTAGTTTGTGTCAGTTAGTGTATCTCCCTCATTGTTTAGTATCAATTCATCTGGATAACTGAGATTTTCTTCCTTTTATATATTACATACACTATGTACATATTATATAAGCAATATATGATATATTATTTAATTATATATATTACATATGATATACACACATAAAAACTGGAATAAGTACAAAAGTGGTAAATGTTTATTCACACAGAAATACACAACACATACACATCCTCATTATTAAATTAATCTATTGTGTATACATAGGGACTTTTATGCTTATAAGTATACGTTTTAAGAAAAGTATGTGTTATAAAATATATGCACACACATATAAAATCCCGCACAATGTAATATCATATGCTCAATCACATTGTATTCATAAACACCTTGATGAAATAATACTACTATAATTTGTAATACCCTTTTGAAAACAAATCCAATTGAAGAAATAAAATATTTTCTGAAAAAACGTAAATAGAATTTTGGCCTAACATTAAGCATTGGAAAATCAATTTTTTCATTGCTATTAAATAAAAGTCCAATATAAATTGCTATTAAATTGTGGTACTTTGTTTTACTGTAAAATTTGGAATCTTATACTCTGATTATTTAATGTATTATCCTTTTCTTTGTACCCTAGGTCCATGCTAATTAAAACATAGTACTACACAGCACTCCCTATTAAGTAAAGACCATAAAGCTTACTACCATCAGAAGCACGCATAAAGAATGACTCAGAGTATTTTTTTATACAAAGATCTTCTGAATCTTCACACATAATTTATGTTTACCAAATAAAATAATTAAATATGTTTTACCTCTTAATCATTGAACACAATTTCAAAGACTCAAGTGTCATTTCATATGTTGTAACCACCCTTACCCTCAAAGACCATGAAGACGTAGTGTGGCCTTCATCCTTGATGGGAGATCACATTCCATTTCCTTTTGTATTTGCTGCCATTGTTGTGTTAGTTTGTGAGAGTGTTGTGATGTGGTGATGAACTGAGGATTCAAGCCTATTTATAATAGAGGATTGTGCCAGCATTGTGTGCAGTAATTAATACTTCATTTAATATGCTAGTAATAACCAATAGATAACAGCTAACGCACAATAATAAAAAGTATTTTAAATGGCTGATACTACAAAATACATTTAATGACTGAATTGACATCTCGAATTAAAGGGCGGAGGCTTTCAGGCCTCATTTATTGAACCTGCCGAATTTTAAGATGGTGTATTACTTTAGTCTGAAATTACCAATGCATTTAATACTCCGTATAACTTTTGAGAAGGAGTGTTTTAATAAATGAGCTGAGAGGTTGTTTGTCAAAACCAAGAAAACAATCTTTAATTAACAATATATTTAATAGCACTTGTCTGACATAGTGCTACAATCAATGAGCCGAGAGTTAGTATGGGTCATGAGTCATGACTGCAGAAACCACTTCAGCAATAAATTACGATGCCAGACTCAAGTATAGACTTTCGGACCAAAGCTGACCCGTTTTTACCCGAAACTTTAGGCGGAAAAAGTGCCTATTTTTTCACTCCATTTTGTATGTAGATGGATTGAAGGAGTGCAGCAAATGGATTGTGCACACCTGCACAGTGCACCAAATTGGAAACGAAAAATTCCCGGAAAAAGAGTAAGAACGTTTTGAAATTTTAAAATAGGACTGCCATATTTTTATTTCATAAATAAGAGCAAGTATTGTCAAGTTTGGAAAATAATGTCATGTTAAAGTCTGATATTGTCAAAACATGACAATAATTACTCAAATTTAGATAATAAAAACATGAAAATGTTTTTTTGGAACACACAAACATTTTTACTTCTATTTAGGTAATTTCTGGATTGTATACACATGTATTGCCCCCTCATATATAATTATATGTATGTACATCAATGTGTGTGTGTGTTTCTGATCACATAAGTGAATTAAGAATCAAATATAGTTTCCAACCTAATAGAAAAAGATAAATTAAAATATTGATGCTATCAATTGCGACACGATATCCGGGCGCTTAAGAAAAGTTGATATTCAACGTGACATTATCACAAAAGCGTGGTATAGGCCCGAGATCGATTCGGTTCTTGTTAAAATTTGATTGAACCATATTAAAAATTACAAGCGTTAAATTCGGTTCGGTTCTAGTTAAAAATGTTGTTGTTAAATTCGGTTCGGTTCAGTTCTAGCTTAGTTAAATTCGGTTCGGTACTTACATTTTTTCGGTTCCTTATAAAAATTTATTATCCTCCTAAAATGAACATATTTTACCTTAAGTTACATAAAAAAAATTCAAATATTAAATCATGAAATTATAACCATTACATTAATACATGATATCCCAATGTTCAAATATCACAAAAATATCCAAGTGCAAACATTAAGTTTAAACATACCAAAAAACATAAAGGTTTAAATTAGGCATCAACTATCAAGCAAAAAGGTTAAATGGCTTCAAGGTACACATCCAATAGCAGTTAGTTCAACCCCAAAGTAGTATTCTTTTACTAGTAATGCACCATAAATAAAAAGTACGTATAATAAACTGACTGATAATATTTGTAATTACTATGAACAAATAACAACGTAATCAACAGAGTATTAATTCCTGTTTTAGGTGAACTCAAATATCAATACAATTACAAACAAACAATAGGAATTTTATCAATTCAGGATCTCAAAGAATTTCCCCTTAACAAAAATTTCCCTCCCGGAGCGCCGTCTGACTTTCTGCTGATTTGTGGAAAAAATATTTAAAATATACATAATATTTTATTAATAAAATAAAGAAAAAGTTATATGAAAAACAGAAAAAATAGATAAAATAGTCCTCTACAGTAACTTCACCCAATAAATAGTCCTCTCCATTTGAGGTGCTTCTGGATAGAAGTTGTTGATGAGATTTTGTAAGCATGCTTTACATAAAGTATATATTATATTCACCAAATTTCAGGTTAAAATGCAATAACAAAGTGAGTTAAATAAAACATTGAAAAAAAATTGTGTTATATATATATATATTGGCATAGTGTTTTTCAACAATTTATTTAAGTAACTTCACGATTGAATTTTAAGCTCATATTCGGTGTACATAATCTATATTTCATGAAAACAAGCTCACAAAATTTCATTGAAAAATTCCACCCAGAAGCGCCTCAAATGACGATTACTCATGCAATATATAAGAAGTTCAGTTCCTGTCTAGGAACCGGACCCGAACCGGAACCGAACCGATCGTATACTATAGGAACCGAACCGAAAAAAGATGAAGTTCAAAGTTACAGGAACCGAACCGAACCGGAAAATTCGGTTCGGTTCGGATCGGTTTTCCCAGTTTTACGGTTCCAAGTCCCGGGCCTAGGATGGTACAATACGGTGGTGTGCGCATTGCTATTACTTGGAGGTTTTTATTTAATGCACTTATGATTTGATTTAAGGTTACAAATATGCAATATCCAAAGTTAAACGTGCAATTGCACAATCATAAGATGCAAGGTATGTTTGACGCAACTAACCGAAAAGAAACTTTTGTGAGTTTTTAGTATCTTTTACGTAGTACTTCCTCCATCCCACTATGATTTCTCATTTTACCTTTTTGGTCCGTCCCAATAAGATGGTCTCATACCAAATTTGGTAAAGTTTGTATGACTCTAAATCATTCTTACTTTATTCTTACCTTATCAATTCAATATCAACCACATAAACCACTTTTTATTAATTTGCGTCCACTCCCTCTGTTAGGGGGATAAAGGTAGTGATTTTTAGTGACTGAAAATATCTTAAAAGGAAAAAATAACTATTTAATAAAAAGTTGAATTTTGATTCAATTTCATTTGATATGGCAAGCATTTTGACTAATTAATGTTAATAGCAATATATATCTACTTAATTTCTTTTAGACAAAGCCACAAAGGTACATATATCCTAAATTTTTCGTTTTTTGTGTTTAGTTGTATTAAAATAGTTGAATAGTATATATGGTGTCTTAAGGTATGTATTGTATAGCTTAGATGGATTTATATTTCTTTACAATAAAAAGTTGTGTAAAAACAAACAAAAGTAACCAATAATATGGCAATAGAATATCATTGTTATGTAACAACTAAAGATGTAAATTATTCCGTACTATTTAAAATATCAATATCACCCTCACACACATATATAAAGATACTATGGTTGGAAGCCGAAAAGATTATTTTCCCTCCAACAAACCGTCATTATTGAAACATTAAATGAATGACAATCGAAATGATTACTCCCACATGTGAAATACATAAGGATGACAAACTTTTTAGACATGTTTGGCAATCAGAATTCAGTGGTAAGCGTTTAACAAATTGTTTTAGTGGATAAATGAAATCAAATTTAATTGGTCAATTTGGCTAGCAAACTAATTTGACGGGTTGTGAAACGATGTTTGATAAATTAGATGTTCGGTATTAGCGGTGAACATTAGTAGATTTTAGTACTAGTCAGACATCTCTTATTTCAATTACTACAACTTTTAACACTTTCATTAACTCTCAAAGAAATCTGATGTTTAATTTGTTCAACGGTTCAACCGCGTATGAAACACAATTATTAGAAAACCTATCCATTTTATGCATTGTTTGAAATTCTAGAATGTACAATTTGCTATATATTAGTATCAATATTAAGAAATTTGAATGGCTGCAATGTCATCTTTTTCACACAAATACATAATTTCAAATAAAATATCTATCTATATATCATTTTAAGTATTGTACACCAGAGCAACAAGTGTTATATCTATACTCTATGCTTTAGTTTTCTAAAATGGAGCATTGAGAGACCAGGTAGTAGAAAAAGGAGAACGAATAAATACTACATATATCTTTACCTTAAATGTTGACTATGAATCAGTATTTCAATTTGATTATATATTAAAAATCATTATATATCAAATAAATTACGGAGTATATCTTAAGGGAATTCGACCGTGCAACACACTGGGTGATTGACTAGTTAATATTATAGCAAGTAAAGTGTATATTATATATACATTTGATTCACTTAATTAAAACATAAATATCATGAAATCATAATAAATCTAGTACCTCGTATTAAACATTAACTTTCTAGAATCAAGAACTAGATAAAATATTATACTTAGAGCCCGTTTGGTAATACCCAAATCGACTGTATTGGCTAATTCTGGTCAAATTTATGAAGTTTTGACCGAAATGATTGTATTGACTGATTCTGCTGATTAATGAAAAAATTATATTTAAAATATATTTTGTAATAATAAAATAAAGAAAAATTATAATCTCTCTGTATTTAAAAGTTTGCTACACTTTCGTATCTGGGATGTATTTAAAATTTTGTTACACTTTCCCTATTTGATAAGTTTTTTCCTTTAAAAATAATCAATTACCTTTATTTTTTCTACTTTTATCTTCTCTTTCCTACTTTTCCATCTTTTCTCCTACTTGTTTTACACTATTCATTACCCCTGCTATTTTTTCCTAAAACATTGTGCCAAAAGCTATTGTAGAGAACATATAAATACGGAGGGAGGGAGTATGAAAAATAGCTAAAATGGTCATCTATAGTAACTTCAGTCAATACAGTCAGAAAAGTAACTTCAACCTTATTTTTCTTATTATTACACAATTTAGTGCACGAAATAAAAAATTAAATATTCAGTCAAAAAGTTGATTGATAACCAGCCAAAAAACATAGTCACCAAATGAGCTCTTTGTTTTATTGGTGAAAACCAAAACCATAACCAACATCAACGATCCCATAACCAAACATCATTGACCCGGTTTGATTTTTTAGATCCATTTGGATTTGGTGCAGTTCGGTTTATTTTGCTTGTCCATTCGAAAATTGCAAGGGAATTGAGGGCATATGCTCTACTTTCATTATCATGTATGCTAGGCTGCTAGCTAAGCATTTGCCATGGCGTATGCCGACACTGCCTTAAGGGCTTAGCAGATCCATAAACCTCAATCGGCCATGACAACCTTCACACAAGCTTCATTTTCCATTTCTCTTCGCTTTCTCATCATCATCATCACCCTCTCGCTTTATGACGCTTCCTTCTGGCACATAACTAGCTCATCAGAATCAATTTGTGCCCTGACTCCTCATCCGGATTTCTGCAAATCTGAGCTGCCCAGAAACAGTTCCACGAACATAAACGATTTCGGGAGAGTTTGCATCCGCCGTGCTTTGTCCAGTTCAAGGATTTTTCTGTCAAGAGTGAAGTCTTACCTCAAATCGAACACATCCTCATCGCCCATTACAACTCTCTATGTGCTTCGAGATTGCCGCTTCCTCCTCGATTTGAACGCAAATTTCCTGTCCGGCGTCGCCAGAGCCATCGATTCGGCGAACCGCCTCCCTGATTCAGCGGCCGACGACAATGAAACGATTCTCAGCGCCATCATGACTAACCAGCAGACTTGCTGGGACCAGCTCGTCACCACGCCGTCGGCTTCCGCCATCTCGAACGAATTCTCTCCCTCTCTGGCCAACGGCAGCCTGTTGTACAGCGTAACCCTAGCGGTGTTCAAGCTCGGCTGGCCCGCCGTTCCTCGGGAAGTTACCGTTGCGAACTCCGTCGCCGGGGAATACCGGGGTGTGAAGGTGAAAAAAGCGGTGGCTGTGAATCAAGACGGAAGCGGGGACTATCGAACCATCAACGCCGCGGTTGCGGATGCGCCGAGGAATGCCAAGTCCGGCGAAGGCTATTACCTGATTCATGTGGCGGCCGGAGTCTATGAGGAATATGTTACGATCGGGAGTAAAACGAAGTATGTGATGATGATTGGGGACGGCATAAACAAAACCATAATTTCCGGTAATCGAAGTGTTGCCGATGGATGGACCACTTTCAATTGCGCTACATTTGGTAAGTTTGAATTTTTGCATTTTGCAAGAGTAATACTATTTGCTAAGGGCTGGGTCGGGTTCGGGCGGGTCGGGTTTGTGAACTCTAAACCCGTTCGGGTTTTATAATTTAAATACTAAGCCCGACCCTTTGATATTTCAAATCGGGTATTTCAGATAATTTTAAGCCGGATATTATCGGATATCGGGTCGGGTTTCAGATATTTCAGTTATATTGAAAAAAAATTATAATTGGATAATTAAAGTGTTTAAATGTCACTTTGACAAAAATTGTACACACTAGTGCACTAAACTTCCAAATTACACAAATAATTTAAAAACAATTGCACAAATAATTACACAAATAATTGAAGACAAATACTAATTTAACATATTCAAAGTACACACTACATAATTTAATATTTCGGATTTTTCGGTTATATTAAAACACATTATAATTGAATAATTAAAGTGTTGGAATGCCACTTTGACAACAATTGTACACATTAGTGCACTACATATTCAATTTACACAAATAATTTAATACAAATTACACAAATAATTATACAAATAATTGAACACAAGTATTAATATCGATCTTGGTGGCGACGAGATGGGCTATGGAAGTTGGCTTTGAGAACTTTCAGGTTGAATCTGACTCATTTGAAGCCATCTCGTTTTTGGTGGGTAAGCCCGGTAAGGATAATCGCAGATGGAGGAAGGAAATTCAGGAAACCTTGCTTCCCAACAAAAGAATGTTGGCTTTGAACATGTACTGCGTGAGGCCAACTGGGCTGCTCACCACTTGACTAAGGAAGGAACGGCCCAGTTTAATATATTTACCAGACCAAATGATTTAGCTATTTCTGTCAGACGGGCTCTCTCCATGGATTTCTTATTGGCTTGCCATCTTTTAGATTCTTATAGATGTATTTTTTATTTGGGTCGGTTTTGGCCCCAGTTTCTTTGCTTGGTTTTTTGTTGTTTTTGAGAGGCTTTGGTTTGGCCCTCCTCTCATTCTCCTCTAATTTTATCAAATAAAACTATGGCAAATGACTCCAGGCATTTGCCCCACTGGATGCGGTGGTTGACCTTCCGGGTTAAAAAAAAAAGAACACAAGTATTAATTTAAATATTCAAAGTACACACTAACCTATATTTCGGATATTCGGGCGGGTCGGGTTGGGATTTCACAAACCCTACCCGCCACCCGGTCTAGGCCCAATAGCAATCGAATTTTCGGTTTCGGGTTTTTCGGGTCGGATATCCACTTCGGTTCGGGTAATATCCGGAAAAAATATCGGGTTTTCGGGTCGGATCGGGTTTTGCTCAGCCCTACTATTTGCCACATTGATTACTCCTACCATGGTTCCTCTTAGTACTTGCTTGCAATTTTAAAGCTAATAGCTTACCATTGGAGCATTGCTTAACCTTTTGCTTGAGAAAGTTAATTAGTCAAAATGAGCTACTATCTTTAGCAAATAAATTACTAAATATAACATTATTAATAATAAATGAAGAGGATGATGACATAGGTAACCATTGGAGTAAATTTTAATTTTGCTACAATTCCTACAAATACTTATGTGGTAATCAAGCTACGAAGGTAATTTGCTAACCGTTGGAGATGCTCTTAGTTCACGCACAACATTTTTCTTTATATTTTGAAAATTTTAACCATCTAATCCATTTCCACACTAGATCACAATTCTCAAATATGGTGAACCAAAGACCAGAACTATATAGTTTTGGACCAGACTAGATTATTCCAAGGTAATCCAATCCGGTACCGGATTTGGATTTTTAGTTTTTTTTTTGGAATATTCTTCTAATCCTATTATGGTATCTGCTCATGTTAATGTCAACATCCTTGATTGGGATGACTCTTGAACCTGCGACCTCCCCTTTGAAGATCAGCAGTGATGTCATCAGACCACAAGGTACTTGACGATTTTTTTGTTAAAAATAATAACTTTTTTATATAAAAATTAACTTTCATAGCTATTAATTTGCTTAAATATAAACTTTTCTTGAAGAAATATTCAAATAAAATTAAATATAATTAGTTATTAATATTTGTTGCATATTGATACATATTAGAAAGAAAATATATTTAAGGGAAAATGGAAACTAATAATCCAACCTTTTAGCGGTCTTCTTACAATAGTCCAACCTTTTGGTTATTCATGAATAATCCAACATTTGCACCTCATCTGTATTCACTGGTCCCTGACCGGTTGATGACCACCACAAAACAAGGTGACCCGTATTCAGAGTCTCAGACAAATCAATCGAACATCAGACGAGAATCATTCGCGAGCCGCAAAGAAGGGTTGGCTACCACAAAACAAACCACATAGGTTGTCATCACAGGATAATAAGACGTTTATTCATCAGTCTATGAATCTATGAGTGACCTTCCTTATCTATTGGACTATTGGTGCATACTATCTTCCAAGGATATACTATAGAGGCCACATGCATCTGGACAAGGTCATGTTAGCTCACACATGAATCAGACTTATACATACCTATATGTCTCTTCGAAGCTCTATAAATAGGGTGTCTATCATCTATGTATACTTAAAATTCATCGGCATTTTAGCTGGTCGCTACTATTACTCTTATCTTTATCTAACTACTCTACTATAGTGATTCACTCGGAATTATTATACTACTCTTCAGCAAAGACAGTGAGCGTCATATTTGTGAACAACATTGGTGCTTTATCGAGAATCGACCAATCCTCACCCTAAAAAAATCCCTGAACATTTTAAAGTAACAAACAAAAAATTGGCATCGCACCAGAAGCATTTTTTTGTTCACACTAAGCGTTCCACCTGATCGATCTGTCGGCACACACACATGACACAACATGGTGGTACACCGTACATATGTGTTCCACTCATTTGATCGTTCGATAGTTTCGCCTCCCAACTTAATTCGAATATGAATCCTAACAACAATCAAAAGAAAAATCACGTGAATGCCAGACACAAAGACTCCAACAACAAATCAGAAATAAAGTCCCAAGTTAGAATAAATTGCTCCATTCGTCCCGCTAAGATTATCTCATCTTTTCTTTTTAATCTGTTTCACTAAGATTGTCTCATACCAAATTTGTAACATTTGCGTGCTTCTAAATTATTCTTACTTTATTCTCACTTTATCACTTCAATGTCAACCACATAAACTCACTTTACTTGGTAGTCTCGCCGCCACCTCTTGTATCACTTTTCCTCTTGCTTCTCCCCCTCCCAAATGCCCTTCTCCGGAATCAATCAGCTATTACTCCCATTGCAATTGTTTCAACCACTAGCCATTCTCAGCCAGGGTCTGTACAACCTGATTATCTTTGGTGAAACTTGTTCAAACTTCATAGAACAAAATCTATCTGCCTGCCCAATGCTATGAGACACAAAACAGATTTTTTCATATGTTAAATCAACCCAAAAGCATACATCATCCCTCCTAAGTTTCATTCTTCTCTCGAGAGGTTTACCAGTATCTAGGCATACACGAATCCACATATAAGCCTTCCCGACCCATTGACATGCCTAGTCAGGCATGGTACATATAGTTCTGAACTATTAAGGACTTTACCCGTTAAAAAGTTCAAATTAACAAAATTTATGAATGCAGACGTGCTTGACCCGTTAAAAAGTTCAAATTAACAAAAGTTATTCTTTATTATATGTTAAAAAATATGTGAAGATGTGAATCTCAATCTAGATAGGTTTACCCATCGGATAGACCGATGTGTAACTTATTTGTTACAAGGCATGTTGGGTCTAGATATAGAACACTTATTGTAAAACCATATTGAATTATTGACATGTATGTAGCTGTAAGTGGACAAGGATTTGTGGCAGTAAACCTCACATTCAGGAACACTGCTGGAGCAATCAAGCACCAAGCAGTGGCAGTCCGAAACAATGCTGATCTCTCCACGTTCTACAGATGTAGCTTTGAAGCCTACCAAGACACGCTTTTCGCCCATTCTCTCCGACAGTTCTATAGGGAATGCGATATCTACGGCACCGTTGATTTCATCTTCGGCAATGCCGCTACCGTCCTGCAGAGCTGCAACATACACCCGCGCTTGCCAATGCACGGTCAGTTCAACGCCATCACCGCACAGGGCAGAACGGACATCAACCAGAACACAGGAACATCCATCCACAACTGCACTATCACGAGAGCCCCCGACTTGGCAGCAAGCAATGGCACCACACAGACATTCTTAGGCCGGCCCTGGAAAGAGCATTCGAGAACGGTGTATATGCAGACGTTCATGGATGGGTCGATTAGTCCAGAAGGCTGGTCGAAGTGGACAGGGGATTTTGCTTTTAGTACGTTGTATTATGCGGAGTATGAGAATAGGGGACCTGGTTCAAGTACTGGAAAAAGGGTAATGTGGCCGGGGTATCATCGCATCATCAACGATTCAGATGCTGCTTATTATACTGTGACACAGTTTATAGCAGGCCACCGTTGGATTCCTGCCACAGGGACTCCGTTCACTAGTGGTTTAATTACAAATGAGTAAGTCATTTGCCATTTGGGATATAATTAAGGTTCAATTAGACTTGTATGTTCTAATGTTGTATTGTTGATTTGTTGTATGGGCCCCAAACTAATACCAACCAAATAAAACCGCTATAGGATTAGCTTGGGCTAAACGTAAATAGACTAAAAATCACCTACGAGTATTATAAATATTATACTTACTATGAACGAAGTATATATTATTGTTATATCATGAGGAGTATTATATATACTTTTGTTATTATTTTAACTTCTTCGTTTAAATTAAAATTATCTAGTCTGGTCATTGATTTTGCATGGTTGTTTAAGAATGGTAAGCCTATGCCAATTTAGCGTCAACAATTTTATCACTTATGTTTCTGTGTGATACTATATGTGGTAATGTGGTACGTATGTTATTACTATGAAGTGCATGATAGTCTGGTCTTATGTGAAATGCTTCAAACCAGTCTATATGTAATCTAATTAGGGATTAGGTCAGAGTAGGGTCAAATGCATAAATGGTACCTTAAGTATAAGTAATGTTGCATTTTGGTACCTTAACTCTTAAATGAATCAAAACGGTACCTTAACTATACATAAATGTTTTGAATTGATATTTTATTCAAATTTCCGACAAAAAAATCACACGTGACGGCCATAATTCTATGTGTAAAGTCTGTTTCACCTTATTTTTGTCCATATGGCCACTATATGATGACTCTACACATGAAATTATGATCACTGTGAAGGGTTTTTTGGTCGAAAATTTGAATAAAATTTCAATTCAAATTTAAGAATTAAGATACCAAAATGCAACATTACCAATACTTAAGGTACCATTTATGCATTTGACTCGGTCAGACTATTACTAATTTAAAAAATTTGGACAAATAAAAGACAACTATCCATGATTCCCAAAAAAGAGACTACAAAAAAGACACTACGTGTGATGAATTCGTAACTCAGATGAAATTATCCCATATGCCCCTGCCTCATTAACTACTCCGTAATATGCAGTAATTCAATATACTAATTATTACTAGTATTATACCCGTGCGATGCACGGGACAAAAATATAATTTTATATTATACATTATACTTTTATTTTTATACACATACATATTAAAATATTAATGTAAGATGTATATTTATTATATTCTATGAATATTGAAATATATGCAAAATGGCAGAGATAGGGAGAGGCTCACAAGGGACTCAACCTGCCCAAGAATAAAATTTTAAATATGTATAAATGTTCTTAAACTATAAAAAGTATGTTGGTTTTTACGTTTTGGCCCCTCCTACAATGTAAAATTCTTAAACTCCGACCCCTTAATAATATAGTCCTCACGCCGGTAAACATCGATTAATTTTTAAATTTAATGTGAGTTATGCATATGTCAATATGAAATAATTCAAATGAAGTGTACATGCTATGTCTTGTAGCCACTCCATGCAAGTAAAGTTGAGGTTAAGGATTATGAGATCTCTATGGCCATCGTGACACCATGGAACTGAAAGAACAAATGTTCATTGTAGTTCAATTACTTGGAAGTTGATGGGTTTTTGCCTATATCCTCCTCATAGAAAGAGGGATAATTTTATGTGCTCAAATAGTATTGATTTAAGAACATTAGTTGAGGTAGGGTGCTAGATTTCAAAATTATTTTCTTTAATGTCATAGTGAGTAAGTATTACTACGTATTAAATAAGTCCAAAATATAAATAAAGTTCAACATTTTTATAAATGAGTAAATTATTTTATAATGCACATAACATACCAATTCAAAGATTTTAGTTTCATCTACTTGAATTGATGTTATCTGCAAGCTAAGTAGGATTGGAGTACTGAATGGTAATTATATTATTGTATATATCATGAATGGTAATTATATTATTGTATACATCATCAGAGGAAGATTCCCTTCCTAGAACATACTGACGTCCTTCCTTATTAATTTCATTATGAATATACTTATGAATATATCATCTTTTTTACAAAGTATCATCTTATTGCCCAGTAACAATTAATCTGGCTTGAATTAAAATTTACTTACATTATGAAGAATGTTCTCCTAATTAATGCATGCCGGACAACCATATGAGATCTCAATGTAACCTTTTGAACACTACCTTCGTATCTGCTAGTTGCTCTGCAAAAACAAAACCATTAAATTAAAGAAAACAACAATAATCCTTTACGTACTAACATTTCACTATGAATGAATTGTGATGTAAAAACTGATATGGCCGGAGTACCAAGTATTATATAGGGTTGGGAAGCGGTTAGTCTTATCATGGGATGGTAGTGGAAACTGCCTATGCTTTAAACGTGTCCAAAACATGCCACCTGGAAGGCCATAATAAAACATAAAATTAAATATATTAAGATGTAATATATTGTTTGTGTTTTGGAGCCTTTTTAGACGAAGGGAAACTAATTGCTTCAGGCGGGAACAGTTACTGGACAGACGGTCCAGCTTTTATATATATAGAGATATACCCACGCAATCACACATCATTTTCATAACTGTTTCCCTCTAAAATGCTATAAGCATCTCTAGTATTATAGCTGTTTCACCGGACTTACCATATCGAAAAATACCGAATTTACCGAAATGGTTGGTATACCGACACTTTCGGTACGGTATGATACTGTACTGAATTACTTCGGTATGGTATGATACCGTACCGAATTACTTCGGTATGGTATGATACCGTACCGAATTACTTCGGTATGGTATCGGTATATATTTTGAAAATAAACGGTATACCGGATACTGTCATACCGTAATTCCAAGCCAATAATTTCTTTAAAATTATAAAAATAACTAGAAACACAACATTAATTCAAGGATAAATTACTTTATATCCATGTTTCTTGAATTATTTATACTTTTTGTTGGCAAGCGGTGTTTTTTTTAATTATATTTATGTTGTTTAAATTATTTTAGCAGAATGTGATGTTATCTTCATATATTATGTGTCGAAATATCTAAATATATTTATAATATTTTTTGTTCAAAGTTGAATAGAACACCAATAGGTTATCATTGGTAATTTACAATTAATTTCATTAATGATTTTAGTATATCATTATTAACACATATTTTCTATATTTTATTTGACATATAATAATTTGTTATATTAAATCATGATAATTTACCGATACCGTACCTTACCGTACCGAAAATTCGGTATACCGAAACAATGTATACCGAAATTTCGGTATGGTAACGGTATGTATGTTTGCATACCAAAAATTTACGGTATGGTAAAGGTATGAGCTAAAATATTCGGTATACCGTACCGAACCACCCCTAAGCATCTCACACACAAAAATACTCCGGGTAACTTTTATATCCTCCCCCTCAATTACATTTATCCGGTTATGATTTAGTGTTATTGATCTGACCAGTTACAGTTATACATATGTTACTTGCTCGACTAGTTGCTGTTATACATCCAAGTAGTTACAGTTACTCGTCTGACCAGTTACAATGACTCGCTTAACTAGTTATATTTACCCGTCCGACCAGTTACAGATACTCGTCCGACCAATTATAGTAACATGTCATCATTTACAGTTATTCGATCGACCAGTTACAATTATCCGCTATTAGTTCCCACCCGATCAGTTACCGTTATCAGACCCCGCCAGTTACAGTTACCCGATCCAACCATAAACAATTACCCGATCTGACCGGTTACAATTGTCGTATTTCACCAATTATAGTTATCCAATCTGATCGGTTATAATTACATGGGCCGACCAATTACGATTACTCATTTTGACAGTGACCACCGCAGGCCTCCGCTGGCCACAGTGCTGGCCACCAACGCTGGCGACCCGCCACCGCACTTACTCCAGCGGCCAGCTGGCCCATCTCCAAACCAAACCCCAGCCTCCAAACCCCCTGCCACCACTGCCCCCACCAGCAGATGCAGTGACTTCCATTCAGTGAGAGCGACCTCGTACCTTGCCCTGGCCACCTGCTACCATCATCACCGCCGAATCGGCCACTGCCACCGAGACGGATACCAACGTCCACCCACTCCTACACCATCGACACCCACCTGTAACTACCGGCCACTGCCGCGAATCTAAAAAGTGAATGTCACCGCTACATTAACCCTAGCCACAAAGCGGAGCATTTAAAATCAGAGAAGAAGATATAGGTCGAAGAACACGAATCCGGATTAACCCTAGTTGTAAAGAAAACGGTTCGAAATTGGAGAAGAAGATAGAGCGAAGAAGACTTCGTCCCTCGCCATAGCTCACTCGTCGCACAAAGAAGATAGATAGAACAAAGAAGACTACGATGGAGGTGCTTGTGGCGTTGGATATCGATGGACGCCGAAGGTCCGTGGATGCGTAAAGGCTAGAGAGGGAAGCTCCCTGTGAGGAATTCTACGGTAGTATAATTTTGAGGGTATTTTAGACACTTCAATGTATTTCAGTCTCTATTTTGTCCAAAAAGTGGTCTTACTTTTGTCTATGAAAAGCTCAAAGCCTTAGTTTTGTCATTATTTCATCTAATTAAATATGACTTGGCCTAAGTTGGACTAATAATATATTTATTGGTGATTACTACTCTGGTATTTTATATAGAGTGACATATGAATAAAAAATAAAGGGAAAAGTACGCAAAAAGCATTTGTGGTTTTATCCATTTTCGGATAGGGGCATGCATTTCATTTTTTAACAAAGTAAGACATGTCTTTCAATTCTGTTATCACATGAGTAGGCCTGTCAATGGGTCGGGTCCGGGCCGGAATGTAGTGTTCCAGACCCGGACCCGCTAAGTTAATAATGGACCCAGACCCGACCCGTTTACCCGGCGGGTCTGAAAATTTGGACCCGGACCCAGACCCAACGGGTCTCGGAACCGGGTCGGGTAGACCTGCCAAGTATGATACCGCTATAAATTTTGTGAAAATAACAAGACCTCTATGTGAAATGTAAAGAAAAGTGTGCAAACTAAAAAGCAAAATATATCCTCACATTTTTTTAAAAAAAATCAAGGTTTATCATGTTATTACTTTTATCCAATAAAGTATTGCGTATAACTCAACAATCTCTGTCGCTTTTTCTCGTACATAGAGCTCGTAGCATAAACTTCAAATTAAGTCACAAAAGATGTCTTGGACTATTGAGAGTATAAAAACATATTGTATTGAGTGTATGATAATGATATAATAATATTAATAATACACATTTATCACTATGAATAAACGGTCAAAATGGATATTAATTTAATACACACACTAATAGGTATGTATTAGTGTGTGTATTTTCAATTGAAGAATTACAACTAATAATTTTATGTATTATTATTATTATTATGTATGTGTGTGTGTGTATAGTTTTTCATTTTTTACTTGAAGTGTTATAATTAATTACTTTATGTATTAGAGTGTTTGTATACAAATAAGAAATTTTAAACGGGTCCGGGTCCTTAACGGGTCGGAATCATATGTACCGTACCCGACCCGTTTATTAAATATACTAACGGGTACGGATCCGGGTCCGGGTAAACGGAATAAAATATAGACCCATACCCGTTAAAAATAACCGGGTCCGGGTCGGGTCCGGGTCTAGACCCGACCCATTGACAGGCCTACACATGAGGGGCATGGCGCCTAGGGCCGATAAAAATAGTCATAGGAAGACGATGAATAGTAACTCCGGTTTTCAAAAGTGTCTGAAGAATTAAAAGAAAAATATTGGGAGGTGTGCCTCGTCAAGGAGACTGCCAAACAATCTTTCTCTTTGGATTTTCGGCTATGTTTAAATTATTTTTTTAAAAATGAATTCAATAATATCACTTTTTGGTGGATTTTATGGCGACAGGGGAGGCTGGAAACAAGAAAGAAAGATGGTTTGGAGGTATTATTGACGAGGCGCATCCCTTAGTATTTTTCTTTTAATATTCCAATTTTTTTAAAAAAATATGAGTTACTATTCATCGTCTTCCTCCGGCAATTTCTAACGGTGTTAAGTGTCATGTCCCTCATATGATAACGGAATTAAAACAAATGTCCTACTTTGTTAAAAAATGAAACACACTCCCCTATATGAAAACGGCCCAAACCACGTGTACCTTTTCCATACTTTTCCCAAAAATACATGCCCAAAAGATATTATACAATAAGATCGAGCCTATTTTTTACTTTATTCAAATATAAACATATACTTCCTCAATTCTTTTTTAATTGCAACGGTCCATTTTTCACGTTTGCCAATGCAGAAGTTTTGACCATCAATATTTTTCATTCCTTATTAGTAAAAAATGAAAAATTCAGTTTTGAAAATTTAAAAGGAAAAATGGAAACTAATAATCCAACCTTTTAGCGGTCTTCTTTCAATAATCTCACCTTTTGATTATTCATGAATAATCCAACCTTTGCAACTCATCTTCATTCACTGATCCCTGACCGGTTGATGACCTGCTATTCCAAGCTATTTTCCTATCTTTGCAAATCATTATACCATAAATTTCATCTTTCACAAAGATAATATCTTGGAAAGATAAGAAAATAATTTGGAATAGTAGGTCATTAACCGATCAGGGACCAATGAATGAAGATGAGGCGCAAAGGTTGGATTATTCATGAATAATCAAAAGGTGGGATTATTAAAAGAAGATCGCTAAAAGGTTGGATTATTAGTTTCCATTTTCCCAATTTAAAATGAGAGGAATTTAACAATTTTTTTTCAAAATTTTAATGTATAATACTCATTTTTGAGAAGAATCAGCTTATATTAAAATATAAAAAACCCACAAAACACAGACTATCTAATATGACAAGAAAACATAGCCCGATCATACGCCTATGGACCAGTCTTGGAATTAGTCAACTCAACTAAAGCAATCTGATTCACTAATCCCCATTTGGGCAAGTGTAAACCAACTATGATCGACATAGATTCCTTGTCACTGATCCTCTCCGGACCCCAACTCCCAAGAAAAATAAACAAAGTACGAGTCACCCTGGGCAAAACACGTCCAACAAAAGAACCGGCTACAATCAATAAATAAAAAGCAAACACAAAAAACAACTAAGGGGGGTGTATTGTATTGGGATTTAGGGGCAAAATATTAGAAGTCCGTGGACTTTAAAAATTTAGGTGTATTAAATATAGACTTTTAAAAGTCTATCAAAGTTTAGGTGTATTCAATTAGGACTTTTAAAAGTCAATAAAAGTATGGGTGTATTCAAAAAAATTAACAAATCTCGTGGATTTTAAAAATAGTGGATTCTCATATACTTTAGAACAACTCGTATAAATACCCATTCGATTGAATTGTCTCGTGCTCCACCCAAATATTTCACGCAGACTTTCTCCCCCGTAGGGTTTTCACGCCTCTGCTCTCGTACGTCTCACCCAGCCAGCCTCTTCTGTCCCAGGTATGTTTTGGATATCTTCTTCATACGTTTTTGGATATCTTCTTCATACGTTTTTGGATATCTTCTTCATACGTTTTTGGATATCTTCCCTCCTATTTCTATGTTCTGCTGCGTATGTATACATATTACATATGTATATCTTCCCTCCCAATACATATTCTGTGATTAATGATGTCATTATTCCTATGTGTGCTATATATTTATATGTTTTATTTCTATTCCTGCCTATTTCTATGTTTTGCTGCCCTCTAGAAATTAATGATATCATTATTCCTATGTGTGCTATATATTTATATGTATATGTATCCATATGTATATTTATATAAATAACAAGATCGAACTTATAATGTTTGCCTCTCCACTATTTTTTTTCAAAAGATTATAACAGATTGCAAAAGTGGCTAATCACGTACTTCAATTTAACTTTGATGATATCATCAACTTCTTCCCAAGCTATGGAGTTGTGTGATTGGTGTTGGTAGGAGTACTTTAGAACAAGGTCTGAATGTTTAGTGCACTGTAAATCAACCTCCACCATTCCGATATGGTCTCTTGTGTATGTTTTTTTCAATTAAAAAAAAACAAAAGCAGGGAGCCGACAGACAAGCCTAACATGTTTCTTGGCGAGCCTAGAAGTCAAAGCCCGCATCCTCCATGTTTTTTGGACCATCGACCACCGTAGCACCAACATCAAGATCCTCCTTTTCTCGAATCTCTAAAACACGTCTTCTCTTTGGCCCCTCGACCCGGCTAGCCTCTAAGTGCCTGGAAGAATCCCCTTGTAGAAGAACCATTGTCGAGAATCTCCTTCCTGAAAACCCCCACCCATGCCCTCTGCAAGTGCATTCACAGTCCACTCCTTCCTAACAACCCCCAACCAGACTGTTGGATCAAGATTCTACAGGCCCGAAAACATATGGCGGAAAGATGACATGGGCCGGCCTATTCCAGGAATTGTGAACGGCCCAATTTTTAATTAAAACGTGGAAGAAAAGGCAAAGCAAGCTAAAGAACATGGGATAAGATCAACTAACTGCCTGCGGATAGAGGGGGATGAAGCCAAGTCGTGCGCACGTTGAGACAGAAATGTAGGAATAGCTTAGCATAGAGGGAATTCATTCAGAAAACTCCTATCATTCATACGATTATACAAAAAGCTTGATTTGAGTGCAGTAGTAGTAAAAATTCGGATCTTAAATTCATTCTCTTCATCTTTATCAATTTTGTGCGATTCCCATTCTTAAACTTTTGATTGTTAATTAGCAAGAGCTTTTCTTGCTTAAACAATTTGGCACCCACCGTGGGGCATTGTGCAAGAAAGAGTTCAAATATGGAAGGAACGAGTCAATTGTTGATTGAATTCCATGAACAATTGGAGACGGTCCGAGAGGAGATTCGGCGCGAGATGGCGGAAAGGATGGCCCTTCTTCAACGGGAGAACGATGTACTTCGGTCCCAGGTACAATCCGCAGTGTCAATAGCCTCGAATTCAAGGCCCGACCGGAGGACTGACCTTATGAATGCTGCAACAAGGTTGGATCTCGGTTTCTCCCCGCCATCGACGATTCCACCCTCGGCATCGACGGATCCGGTATCTCTTACGCTGGGTCTGTCGCCGACGCCGACTGGAGAACCATACTCAATGGTCATCTCGTAAGTCATCCCGTATACGCCACTCGTGCCAACGACGACACCACCGGCCAGCATACTGGTTTGCTTTTTCCCGGAATCTCTTCAGGGCAGGTCGAACGGGTCAAGCTTGCATGCGGCGACCCAAAGCATGCCTGCGATGATTCCGTACTCCACTCCAACAGAACCGTCGATTCCCCATTACAGGAGCAGAACAAGCGGAGATCCCTGTCCCTGCAATTCCAACTCGTCAACTGGTGTGACTCCCGCCCCAGCGGAACCGTCAATCCCTCATTACAGAAATCGGAATGGTGAAGAGGCCGGCCCATCTAGTTTCATGCGATACGCCAGACGAAGTGGGCATAATGTGTCATTTTTAGAACCCCAGACACAACGCCTTAGCAGATTTGACACGCCGTCAGCAATGACATTTCCGGAACGACGTCCTGAAGTCATCCAAGTTGCAGGGCCGACGTCTTCATCTCCAGGTCCACTTCACTCGGCCATGGCAGATCAGATGTCCATGTTCATGGAGCAAATGCGTCAAATGCAGGACAAAATCAACGGACTACCAGGAGTACCCCCACCATTGGACAGAGCGTCAAGGACATGTTGCCTTATTCAGGTCCGTGTAGTCAACACACATACGGAAGGTGGGTGCCTTCTATTTAAGGACCACATTAGCCAAACATGAAGGGTATTCCACCTCCCGGATGTGCTTGATGGAGAGGAGCATGGCAACCTCTTTCTTCACAAAATCCCGTCTCTCGACCGAGAGGGGCCTTCTTCTTTGTTGCACCAGTTTGGCCGAAGGGTCCACCGCCAGGCGGTGAGTGATGACCCTTCGGTGGATCCCCGGCATATCCTCCGCCCCCCATGTAAAAACAATAGAGTAGGCGCGGAGGGCTTCAGTGATGCCGGTAGGCCTGGGACCGGTTCGGTTCCTAGGCAAACTATGTGGAACCGTTTGAAAATATGAAAATTTACTAACGGTTCGGTTCTTATAAATTATTTTATAGAACCGATAAGGAACCGAACCGTTCTTAACGGTTCGGCTCTTGTCATTTAACGGTTCCTAGTCTTTGAAAAAAATCTTACGAATCACGACTGAATTTTTACTAAAAAGACATTCAACGTTTGAAATTACAATACAAATATGTTGAACCGGTTAAAGAGAATAATAATTTTAAATAGTTTGGACCTTCCGAGTTCCGACCCGCTGGAGTTTGGACATAATGAGAGGCCTAAGAAGCCTAAGAGAACTGGTTGAAGTGAATAATAGTTTTAAATAGTTAAATAACTAAACTAAAATAGTGAGTGTGATATAAAAATAAATAAGTAAATATACATTAAAATTTATATACTCATAAGAAATATATTTAATTTTAATTATTACATATAACGGTTCCTTAACGGTTCCTGGTACATATTTTTTTCAGGAACCGAGAACCGAACCGTTAATAAAAAATAGGAACCGAACCGTTAACAAATAACTAATAAATGTTGGAACCGAACCGAACCAGGTCATAACGGTTCGGTCCGGTTCGGTTCTCCGGTTTTTGGTTCCAAAGTCCCAGCCCTAGATGCCGGTCTTCAAGTCTTCGGGGAGCTTGGCTCCAATCTTCAAGACTCTCTCCGGCTTGGCCGGATCGAGTACAAAGTCTTCAGTCTTCTCGGCTGGTTCAGCCCTCGGCCTACCCTCTTCCTCTTCCAAGGCGTTGGCAGTGATTGTATCAATTTGGAGTTCAGTTTTACTAACCTTCTTGGTGAGCTGAAGGTAGCAAGCCCGGGAGAGTTTCTGATTCCCCCTTGAGTAGCCGATGCCACTAGGCGTGGGAAACTTGAGGCAAAGGTGCCTCATGGAGATGACGGCTTCTAAATCCTCGAGGGCGGGCCGGCCGAAGATGATGTTTTGTGCGCAGTCAAGGTTGACGACCAGGGGTGGACCCAGGAAATTTATCTTGGGAGGGCGGTAACTAAAAAAAAATATTTTTTGGGAGGGCGATTTTTTTTTTTGGTATATATATACACTAAAAAAAATTGTTGGAGGGGCCACTGCCCCCCTGGATCTCTACTACGGTCCGCCCCTGTTGACGACGACAAATTCCACTTCGAGCTTGGCCCTATGGAACCCGTCGCCGAACTCAACCATCAAAGAAACGACGCCCTCGGCATCTATACCATCCCCTGTGAATCCAGAGAGGGGGGGGGGGGGGGGGGGGGTTTGATGTGCCGAAGGGGGTCCCCTATCGAGCTCAAGTTCCCGAAAAGTGCTGAGATACACAATATTGACAGAGCTACCTGTGTCAACATAAGTGCGGAGGATAACGGTGTTGTTGGTCTCCGTTCGAATGACGAGGGCATCCCTATGCGGCAAAGAACCCGGGGTAGATCCGCATCTGTGAAATAGATAGGATCCGCCCTCGGCCTCTTGGTTGGGGGCATATGATTGACCTCCCTAACGTAAAGGGATTGAGCCCACTTCTTTCTTTGGCTCGTGGAGTCACCTTCGGTGTTGCCACCAGTGATCATGTGAATGTGGCGCTTGTATTGGTGTTGGGGATCCTCCTCCTCACTGAGGTTCCAATTTCACGCTTCCTCCCCTGAGGATTTCCCAAGGGGATTGTGTTTGAGTTAACCCACTTGTTTGCCTTCGGCAGTGGTTCTTGGTGATGAGGGGGCCCCTCAGGAGGAGGGCCCCTGACAAATTGAGACAAGTGACCCGCTTGTATCAGCCTTTCGATGGTCGTCTTTAACTGATGACAGTCATCACTTTTGTGCCCATTGTGGTGATGAAAACGACAGTAAGGTTCGTCAGGGTTGATGGCATATATCTCGAAGGGTGCACAGAACTCTCGCTCCACGAGGCCTCGCTCCACGAGGCCTCGCTCTTCTGCATAATCCAAGATGGTACGACGGGATGCGTCAGAGGAGTGCGTGGATGTTCCAGGAGGGTGGGTTGTGCCCAAGCCCTCGGGTTGTTCTTGTAGCCGCCCCCGGTTCTGGCTTGGCCATTTCGGGGGCAATCGTTGTATTGTGCCTCCCGGTTTGCCGGAGGGGGAGGCCCCCCCAGGTGATTCCTGCCCTCGTTTTTGTGCGAAGGTTCCGGATTGCGGCGATCTTTTTCGATCTCTTCGGCTTCGGCGTATCGGTCCCCCGCTAGAGAGCTTTTGTGTAATCGCGGGGGGGATCAGTAATAAGGCTCCTGGAAAAGTTATCATTGCGGAGAACCGTGTGGAAGAGGGCCATTAGTGTTCTATCGTCGGCGCCATCTACTTCGATGGTGGCCTTCCTCCAGCGCTCCAAGAAACTCTGAAGGGTTTCCACCTTCTTTTGCCTTACGTTCAGAAGGTGGGAGAAGTATTTCTTTGATCGGTGCCTCCTGGCGAATTGGGTGAGGAAGCGGTGGGCAAGTTCCTGCCATGAATATATGCTGCCCTCGAGCAACCGGTTGAACCATTCATATGTTGGTCCCTCCAAGGTGGAAAGGAACCAACGACACAAATATTCATCCGAGGCCCCCATCATCATGCTGTTTTGATACTTGCTGTAATGTTCTTGGGGATCCGTCTTCCCCTCATATGGTTTGATGGGTTGCCCTCGGTACTTGCCAGGGATCTGAGCTGCCAGCACCCTTGGGGTGAAGGGGGTCTTTGTACGGAGTTGGATGAGGGGTTCACCCGAGCCTTCGGCGAGTTTGCGTTTCATCTCCTCCATTTGTGCTAGAATGGCGGCATATTTTGGATCTGCCTCCAAGGCCGAAGTGGGGGGCGTTTGGCGTGCCTCCTTCTCCTCCAGCTGGCGGCGGAGAGCCTCGATGATCTCGTCTTTGTGATCCCTCGGGGTTGCCCCTTGGGATTTCGCCTTGAATGATTGGGCATGGTTGATTTGGTGCCTGGCATCATCTGCGTGGAGGAGGCTTTTGCCCTTGTTAAGAGGGGGAGGGCAATCCTCGGCCCCCGAAACGGAACCTCCACTTTCCTGTGGCCTGCTGATTTCTTTGCCACCGAGGCGGTCTTAGACCCCTCGGTGTTCAGGAGCTCCTCCCAAGTCCCAATCTCTCGAGGGCAGAGGTTCGGGGCTTCTCCTTGTTCGCGTAACGCTAATCCTTGGATTGAGCCTCTTGGGAGGCGGTGTCTTGCGCCATGACCCCCTCAGCGTTGCCAATCTTCATGGGGGGATTGTTGAACAGAGGAGGGGGGTGGCGGAAAATGGACAACATTTCCTCCCAAATAGGGTTGGAGGGGTGCATGTGAAATGAAGGCACCGGAATTCATCGCCATGTTTTGGACGAAGACCGTAAAGGTGGCCTGAAGGTCGATGGTCGGAGCCGAAGGGGGAACATGGTTCTCACTTCGGTCCTTCCTTCGGTTATCAAGGCCGATATGGGCATCGGGGGCAGCCTTCTGCAGCTGCTGACGGAGGTCAGTAGCGGCCTGCTCCAATTCGAGGATGGTACCGCCTTCGGGTACCAAGAGCCTGTTGGAGGCTTCGGCCCCGTTGGTTTCGCCGGGGGCTACGTGGTTTTCCTCGAGGGTTTTGGACTGACCACGAGTTCTTCCCATTTTGGTAGGTGTTTTTGTGTTTGGTGAAGGGGAGGGTTTCTCACTTGATTGTTCGGACCTCTCAGCGAGAGCACCAAATGATGGACAGTGTACCCGGGGGGTAGCTTATCCAAGGGGTTATTGTGAGAATAACCTAGAGAGAAGTCAGAGCAAACAAGTAAGAGAGAGAGAGACGATTGTATTAATGAACTCGAAATGTTCTGGTCGTTTACAAAAGGAATAGGGGCTGCTATTTATAGCAACAATAAATGCGATGAGGGTACATGTGTCAGTAATCTAACGGCCGAGGGGTCACCTCAATCGGGGTGGCACAGGCACTCGCATAGTCGCATGTGCACCACATTAAATGCGGTGGGTGGACGTGACGCTACATTAAATGCGGTGGTTGCTTGTCTCCAAAGGGAATCTTCGATGATCGAGCTGTTTGGCCGAAGGCTCTCCCTGCGGCCGAGGGCTCTGTGTAGCCGAAGGCCGAAGGCTTGGTTCACGCGAAGGCTTCCCAGATGCCGAGGGCACGAAAGTGTCGAAGGCTCCTGATTTCTGTCGTTTTCTGCCAGCAGCTTCGTATGCTCAATCTTGGCTGTCTCGTGAATTTTGGAGCCTTCGGCCACGTCGCCGAAGACTACCCTAGGCGCACCTTGGGCTCCTTTGAGCTTGGGCCGCTGAGCTTTGGGCCTCTTGTGCTTCTTGGGCCTGTGTTGGAGTAGTGAGAGCCTGTGGGCCGGGGGTTCCTGGGCCATATACTCCATCATATACTATCTTCCATTCTGGTTAAGCTTATTCGTATTGAATGATAATTGTCTCATATACGAGTGAAATGTAACACCGTCTCCAAATATATTTACTTTTATGTAAATAATGTATTGAACCTTACTAAGGGATTAATGAATTTACGAAGTTGTAAATTTTTATTATTTCTTTCGCGTGAATAGTAAATTGCACGTGGGACCTACATCGGGAGCGGGGGCCGCCCGACATTCCCGAGACCATATATTTTATTCATCTTGGTCTAGATAATAAATATATAGTGGTGGATATTTCATTTGGGCCATGGAAAGGCCCAGAGTTGACCGATTGGTCAAAAGAGCCCAGATTACCGGTACTAGTAATTTAACAGATATCAGCCCGAAAATGAATTTCGGAGACTTCTAAATCAATGTTTTGGAATATATATTATTTCAAAAGGCCATTACGATTGAGAACACGTAATATATTTTATTGGACCCGATAAAATAAAATATATTTAAAACAGTCCGAAAAATACAACTTTCGGGACCGATTGTGCATTTCGGGACAAAAAGGGTTGACCTCCCACTTGGATGGGGGCCAACCCACGAATTTGGTCACCCAAATTGATAGTTTGGCCGGATGGAGTGTGATAATAGCATGTGAGTGGTGTGTGAAGTGAAGGGAAGAGCATCAAACAAAATAAGGTGGATCCCATCCACACTTATTTGTTTAATGAGACAAAGGGTTACCCTCACCCCTCCCTCTCCCTTATTCTCGGCCAAGAGACACCCAGGAAGAGCAAGAAATTCACCATCCTTCTTTCCCCATTGTTGAAGAAAGCTCAACAAGAAGGAATCCCAAGAAAAGGAGCTAAAGTGCTAAAAGTGTGAAAAGATTAAGGTAATAACCTTATCATAACTCTTCCTTTATTTTTCTTCTACCATATGAAGTATATATCATGTGAAGGACCTTTAGTATGGTTCCATATGTTAAGTATGGATTTATGGGGTGCAAGATGGTTCTAAGTCCAAGAACGGACTTAGAAGCCAAAACGACCGGTTCACCGGAAAATTACCTTTTCGAGGTCATTTGTATTAATATGGGTTTTATGATTATAAAACCTTGTTAGGCACTTGTAAAGAGTATTTCAAGTGATTTCACAAAGTTGGAAAAGTCGCCGGAGTTGACGCCGGAGTTGACCAAAAGTCGCCGGAGTTGACCAAAAGTCTCCGGAGTTTCACCGGAGTCCAACCAAGAGGGGTAGAACTTCATAACGCTAGTTCAAGGTGAGTGGACGGCTTAATATCTTATAACTTTTGGGTTAATTATGAGATTACCTAAATAAATGTTATATGAGTTCATAATGATGTTTAAAAGATATTTAAACATGTGATTAGCCGATAGGGTTAAGTTTGTATGAAAGAAATTAATTGTTGATGGATGGAATATGATATGAAGAATTATATGAAATGCATATTGGTTGGAAGTGTATTAGAAGCACAAATGAATATTATTAACTTAATTATATGATGATTAAGTTGATACACACAAGGCATGAGATGGCGGTCAACGAAAACGTTGACCGATGGACAAAGGATTTAATTAATACCGGTTGGTATTAATTAATTATAAATCTATATGAATGCATGGTTTTGCATGGATTGTGATACATAAGCTTTATGTATTGAATTAGTTATGAGTAACTAAGTATGATATAGACTCTATCTAGGTTGATAGAAGGTTGATCATAGGAAAATGTTTTGGTGGAGGACCCTAGGACTTAAAGTCCTTAACACTCAAACTTGGTGGAGGACCCTAGTACTTAAAAGTACTTAACACTCAAACTTGGTGGAGGACCCTAGTACTTAAAAGTACTTAACACTCAAACTTGGTGGAGGACCCTAGGACTTAAAGTCCTTAACACTCAAACTTGGTGGAGGACCCTAGGACTTAAAGTCCTTAACACTCAAACTTGCTGGAGGACCCCAGTACTTAAAAGTACTTAACACTCAAAACTTGGTGGAGGACCCTAGTACTTAAAAGTACTTAACACTCAAAACTTGGTAGAGGACCCTAGGACTTATGAGTTCTTAACACTCACAAACCGGTGGAGTATCCAAGGATTATGATCCTAAAACTCATAGATTTTGATATACAATTAGGGACAAGGAGGAGTCCTATACATCCACTCATAGGTATATGGGTGGGTTGGGGTTTTTAGTCAAGAATATTGACTATTACTATTTTCCCCAAATAACATGGTGATCTACGGATCGGATATTTTCCAAGTATATATATATACTAATAAGTATTTCATAACTTGGGGGAAAGACTATTTATTTAAGTATCACCCTATGTTTGGGTCTTATACTTGAAACGCTAGTTATTCTATATTTAGCCTGCTACTCGCTCGATACTTGTACTGACCCCTTCGGGGGGCCCCACCATTTTCAGGTTGAAGCTAGAGCTTGCTACTTGCACCTTCTCACGGGTGATATCACATCAGGAAGACGTGGTTCGTGCTTCCTTATTTTCTTTCAACTACCGAACACTTGCTCATGGATATTTGTTCTACTATAAACTATTTTTGGGGCTTGCATGCCCATGTTGTTGGCCGGTTGTGGCCTATGACTTACCGTTGAATATTTTCGCTATTCATTGGTTTAAATGTGATGTTGTTATGTATGTTTACTACTGAGTATGGATGGATTATTTTCTCGAAACGCCTTGTGTAATCAAGTGAGGTTGACTCGCGGGTGACGTCACTTAATTATACGGCGGTTGTACACGCGCTCGGATTACGGTCTGGGGCGTGACAATTAAGTGGTATCAGAGCCATCTCAGTTCTAAACTATATAATCAACCTCTCACCAAAGATTTTGCAAAAGAGTTTTTACTAAAAACCATGAGCATTGTATTTTGACGTTTATAGGACTATTGGTGCTTAAGTTGCAAGGTCTCTAATTGTTAAGACGGTACCCTTAACAATTGGTATGGTGGTGACTTGGGCCAATACGTGTCTGTAACGTATTTCTAGGAGTCTAATGACTCATCCATATTTCTTTCAGAAATGGAGGGCAGGCGAATGGCGACCAAGAACAACCAGGTATGTTTTTTTTTTCAAAATAGGACCATATCACTCGTAAATTGAAACATATGGAATTCTCATTCCATTATTGCCCTTCCTGCTTTGTTAGCCGAATCGATCGACATTTCTGCGTAAAACCTTCTCTCTCCTTCTGTGAACAATCATCTCTTCCCTTCTCATCATCAGATCGATCGATTTCTTCTCCCATGCATATCAGGTTAATTGACTTCTCCTCCTTTGTGCATTAGATCGATTCATTTCACCGCACAGTTCGCATGCCATGGCCGATTTCATCCCTAGTAGTCGTTGACGTCTCTAGCGCGTATACGGCACTACTTAGACCCCCCTTCTCCTTCTTCTTGTGGAAATGGAAAAGGGACAAGTCACTATAGACGAAATTTATTTATGCTAGATATCCATGGGGGCTAATATGGTGGCACGAGTAACAAATTCATCTGTTTGGAGAAGAATCTGTGTTATCTACGATACACCTTTCACTGTGAATTTTCTTCTCCTAACAAAGCGATTTGGAATCATGAGAATGATGGTCAATTTACTACCAAAACGGCTTATAGTGATGTTAGAAATGCTCTAGCTCCTATATTTTCTTATCATCATATGCGATATTCCAAGCAAAAGCACCAAGAATGAAAATGTGTATAAAATATTAATTAGATTAAAATATATTTAATTCATGATATTAAGGGAGAGTTAAATTTCACAGATTTAATTTAGTGTGAAAAATTAGATTTATTATACGTAGTTGAGATGTATTATTAATTAAACAAAATTGGTAATGTTTTTTATAATTTGGAATTAGAAGGAAGAAAAAAATGAAAATAATAATAATAATGAGTGAAAGTGGCATGCATCTCACTTTCCTCTTATTATTAATGGGTATTGATCTGGGTAGAATTAGAACTCATTAATGAGGAAGACTTGAGTTGTGATTGATAAATTAATTAGTTTAGAACTCGTATAAATACATTATCATTCTTCATAATTAACGCAACATTTTTTAGTTTCATATCTATCGCTTATTTCACATTGGAGAGCCTGTTTGGTATCATTGAAATCGACTGAATTGGCTGATACTGCTGAAATTTATGAAATTCTGGCGAAAATGGATGTATTCGCTGATTCTGCTGATTTATAAAAAAAAATTAAATATATTTTAGTAATAAAATAAAGAGAAAATTATATGAACAAATACCTAAAATGGTCATCTACACAGTAAATTCAGTCAATATAGCCAGAAAAGTAACCCCAACATTACTTTTTAGTATTATTACAAAATTCAGCGCCCGAAATCAATAGTAACATGTTTGGTTAAAAAGTTGATTGATATGTCTGATCAGCCGAAAACAAACTCACCAATCGGGGTCGAAGAGTGTTCTAAGTGTTCTTTAGGAAAATAAAAAATTAAGTGGATATCAAATGTCAACTAAATTGGAAGATCCGTAAGTTCTAGTTTACATTTTTTATTATTTTTATATTCATTGTTTAGTCATAAATATTAAAGATCTATTCGGAAAATATTTTTAGTGTACTTTCGAGATACATTATACTAATTTTCTAACCGTAAATCCCATCATCTAAATTGGATAAAAAAGTTATATTTATTCTAATAACAGGTCCTTTAATTTCATTCCTGAAAATGTAAGCAATGGATCTAATTTAGATTTTTATGTCTTTTGGTTTTGAATGGATATATCGTTATTACGGAGTATATTGCGTTTTTATTTCGTATATATGCTGAGGTTGTGATTCTGACATGATGTTCCACTCTGGAAATGCACGGCCTACATTGGACAAGCATAGAATAATAAAGGGGTTTTTTAATTCTAAAAAATATTGATTTCAAATCTAAGTGTTTGAGATTTTAATGACTTTTCCGCAACATTTTCTATCAATTTTTTGCTGAAAACATTTCAGAACTTTTTTTGAACAGTGGATCCCGGCGGCTTTTCCACACCAAAAAATGGATTTCCTCTCAGGACAATGGTTGCCGGCGACAGCGGTGGAAGGATAAAGACAGTTGAATTGATTAGACAGCGGAGGGGGAAAAAAATTAATTTGAATATATTTACATTTTGAAGTATTCAATCGCATTTTTTTACGGTAAATTTAATCGCATTTTTAGAAAAACATTATTACGGAGTATTATTTGTTAGCGTTAGAAACTCTAGATCGAAGTCGTATTTTCATTCTTTCAAACAACAAACCTCAACTATAATCAAACACATCATACATGATCTAGTATCCCCAAAAAAAAATATCACTAAAATAATGTTTATTTATAAGTATATATAGTGCATGATCACCTAGTATAAAATTGAACACAAGTTACTTTGACTAAAGTTATTACTTTGATTTTGGACACTTATTACAATATACTACCTCCGTTCTCTTTTAGTTGCAACGTTGGACTTTTTGCACTATTCACATATTCTACTTTGATTACATTTTATTAATTGATATATTATAAATTAAATTTTTAAAAAATATTGTTAAACTCTTTTCATTCAAACTTTTCAAAATATGAATTTTTTAATTTTTTTACTAATACGGAATGAAAGATATTAATGGTCAAACTTGTGCGTTGGCAAACGTGAAATGTTGACTGTTGCAATTAAAAAGGAACGGAAGAAGTATATTAATAAAATGACAATTTATTCGAAATTCTACAAGTAAATACATAGTATGTATTATACTAAGTTTTTATTGGTTCAACGTTATGATTAAAAAAATGGTTCAACGTTTTTTTAATGATAAATTCACCTTCTCATTAAATAAGTAAACCGCTCATAAGATGGTTTACAACACAATCGGGAATTACAGTTTGAGAAACGCCCACCTTGCTAGAGTTTGAGCTGCATGATTAGCAGATCTATTACAATGATTCAACCTTGAATACATATATATTGAATATAACAGTTTTAATTTAATTTATTTTTCTTTGATTTAGGCCGGCATAACTATGATAACCGAGTACATTAAAAGAAACATGAGTCCATGATAATCGAGTATGAGAATGATATTCCTCCAGCACTTGGTGAAGATGTGGGAAATATGTAGTGTGAATGTTAAAATGAGGGTAGATGAAGAAGCAACAAGGTTCAATTAATTTGTATCACGAAATAGACAAATCAGAAATAAAAGTGCTCATATGGAGCTGGGTAATGCTCCAATAAACCATTTACAAGTGTCAAATATGAATTCAATAGGACATGTTCTTGTAACATTAGCACGTGTGTGCTTTTATAACTATTATTGGATTTGAAATTTATGTAATATATTTATTTATATACTTGCTCCACGAAGTAATTTAATATTTGTGTATCTAAAATGTGATGTAATGTTAAATATATGGTTAAAATGGAAGTAAGATAAAAATATACTAGTTATTTTTATACTTGTAAGTACAGTAATAATTTAAGCGATTATTGTTATAATTAATTTCCCATTAAATAATAACCTTTAATGACATTTTAGAAATTTACTCATTTATTTTACTTCAGTAATATTTAAAAAAATCACTCTAGTTTACCATACTTGTTCAATTCCCATTTTGCTAGTAAAAATAAATATTCATTATGTTTTTTTTTTTGCTTATTTTTAGAGCCCGTTTTGTGATCCAGTTTTTCAGCTTATCCGGCTTATCGATTAACTTTTTCACCATCATCATGCCCCAGTGCCGCAAAGGCTTCCACCTATGGTGGGGATAAGAGATTTGTTAACTTTTTTACCAAACACGTAATTTTTCATTTCGCGCGCGGAGTTGTATAAAAAAAAGTGTAAGATTGAAGTTATTTTTCTGATTGTTTTGTCTAAAATTATTGTAGAGAATCATTTTAGATGTTTTTTCATATAATTTTTTTATTAATAAAATAAAGATTTCATATTTTTTCCCCCATAAATCAGCATAATAAGCCAATCCGCTCAATTTTGCTACAATCTTATAAATTGCAGTAGAATCAGACAATACAGTGGATTTGGGTATTACCAAACGGGCACTAGTCTGACACTTTGACAATTATAAAAAATACACAGAGACCATACATTTAGTGGACAAAACCAAACCAAGTCAGATTATACCAGACCAATTCTTGATAGCGCAGATCAGGCAAGACTAGAATAGAAAATTTCAGTTCAGTTGAAAATATAGTTAATATATGTCCAACAAGTGTAGGTCATTTATTAGTGCGCCTGTTTAGGGATTCATTTTGAGCCCAACTAGTAAATAGAGAGTGTCACAAGGAGTAAGTCTCGGGTTTAAATCCTGACAATTGCAATGAGAGGTTACTATGTAAAAATTCATAAGACGTTTACAAGTACCTAGTTAGAGCCTCTCTCGATATCTGCAAGTTTGTGATTAGCACCCGATTTACATCCTTTCAATTAACTACCCAGTCAGTGTTGGGGCCTTCAATGATGGATTGTTATCCTTTTTTGGATATATATTTTATACCTTAAAGTTTAGGGATTAGAGTTTTATAAAAAAGAAAATTCCCTAAATAGGACTAAATCAAAGATTAAATTCAAAAATATGACTATCTTGTTTTTATTCCTAAAATATGACTCATCTACTTTTATTTTGGAATGTTTTAATCAATTTATTCTTTTAATAGGACTAAATAAGTCATTTTTGGGGAATAAAACATATTTCCTACGTTCTTTATTAGTTACAATGCTTCCATTTTAACGTTTGACAACTTTTATAGTCAAATTAATTACTTAGTGTTTAAATAAAATATAGTCACAGTAGAGCAGGTGAATAGTATAAGATTTCTAATAATGTTGCTACTATTTAATAACGAAAGTTGTATTTTGAACTTTGTGCATGCTTTAGCCGAGCAATTTCCATTTTATATAGTAGTGGCGGCAGTGATCATAATGGTGACAACGATGGGGTGGGTGATAAGTTCGTATTTCAACACGTATTTGATGAGTGTTCAGATTGAGTTTTGTCATTTTTCCTAATTTTTTTGCGTCACAAACTCACAAAGTGTTTATTTAGCTCAGGTCACGGTTTACCGGGTTTGGTTTGCACTCGTTGAAGAAAAGGAAGAATTCGGACCCGGCATCGGCGTTTGAGCTCAAGTTAAGGAGATTCGAGTTGTGTTCGAGAGATGGCGAGAGACATCGTAGGTACATAGGATGATTTAGAGGCACGATTCGAGGTTTGGAAGGTTAAAGATTATAGATAGGATCGACCGGGAGCAAACGAGGAAGAAAAGAGCAAAAAAAAAAAAGGTTCAAGTACCATCCGCGCGCCGCGCGGGTAAGTACTACACGCCCCACGGGTGATTCTGGGAGCTAGAAGTCAAGGACTCTGAACCGCTCGCCCCGTGGTTGAAACCACACGCCCCGCGGTCCAGAACACCCCGCAGAAGTGCCCGCACGGTTGTACAATGCGGTTGCCTGCACGCCGTGCGGGTGGAGTAAATGTCGGACACGTCGTTTTTCTCGCGCAGCCACACGGTGACCCGCACGCCGTGCGGCCTGATTTTCGGGCCTTTTTCACTTTTTCTATAAATAAGGCCTTGTTTTGTCCGCTTTTCAAAGGGGAGCTTAGAGAGATAAACCCTAGGTCGATTTTTTAGAGCTTTTCAAGCCTTGTTCTTCAAGATTAAGAGATTCTTTGTAAGTTCCATTTTTTTAATTAATGACAATTAATTCTTTTCATCCAAATTCTATTGTTGATTCAATTATAAATTGTGTGTAGTTTTAATTAGGGATTTGATATAGATGAAGGGGTTAATCATGACGTATGACTATTTTCTTGATGGATTAATTACATAAATCTTTATTTAATTTGTGTATGAATGATTTAATTGATATCTCTTGTAACCTAGAACTACCACTAGGATTATAATTGCATGTAAAATAAATTAAGAGAGGTCTAATTTGTTCTAGAACACCTTCACACACACTTAAATTGATAACACATCATTCAAATAGTAGGTAATCCGACAAAAAGATTTCTGACAACCGCCGTCCCGCGAATATGACTCAGAATTAATCACCTCCAAAGAAGTAATATAATTCTTTGATCCATTAATGGACACAAATGAGTCCAAGACAGTTACCGCAATCCTCCCATCACCCCTATCCAAATCCATCGTTTTACAAACAGGAACAACAAAAACGAAACAAAACATAATGAAAAATAAATCTTCACTAAAGAAAAAAATAAAACAAATAAACTTGAAACTCTGTCCGAGCCTGTCGAACCTCACGAGACCCGTAACTTCCTCATGCATTCTGACTGTATCTGCTTCGGCGGACTTATAGATCGAAGCCTGCCCCTCCCCGTTTTTTGACCCATCCAGACAATTCAATGACATGCTATCCTCTCCAATCTTTTCTCCCTCGTGGGTTTCCAAATCCGTCTTCTCTTTGATTCACGGTCTTTATGAAGTACATAAATTTAACTATATGGTAATTTCTAATTTTTAAAAGCATGTTTATATCAAGAGTGATTTTAATAGGAGACCGAGAGTTAGGAGACCGAGAGAATATCCATATGCATGTGGGGACAATGTACACATTTTAGAAAAACTAAGTAGTTATTACTCATACTAATAAAAGTAAAATGCAAGAAAAATGAAGTGTACACATCAATAATAATATTTGTAGTAGTAATAAAAACCATCTAAATTGTTGGAATCAAAATATTGTTTGATATAGAATGTTTACATCATTTTGGCCAAAAAAGGGCACACATAGTTGGAGAAGCCCTAAATGGTAGCTCTGATTTAGAGGAAGAGAACATAAAGCAAAAATAGCAATTCAATCCATACATAGTTATTCCTTGACTGATTTGATTACAATTATTACTTGGAAAGGCAAGAATGTCGACTGTTATTACTTTAATTAATTACCGGCTATCTTCCATTGACCTAAACCCAAACATCCCCGTCGGCTGCCCTTCCCCCGCCGTACCGCCGCCGCCGCTCACTGCCGCGACCGGCATCGAAAAGTTCATCAAATGCAGTCCACCGTTATTTGGGCCAGCGCCGATACTGGCAGGCAGGGCCCACAAACAGGGTTCATGACCGGACATCATTTGACCGCTGGTAGTCGTCGGATTATTGCTACTTGCCATTCTGAGCAATGTCGTCGTCGCCGGAAACTGGCCCTGACTTGCCGGAATGCACCCGGAGCTTGACTGCATCATATAGTTTCCTGACATGTAGTTCTGAAACGCCGGCGGATGCCGATCCCCCTCCTGCTTCGCCGGAAACAATGCAACGCTCACATCGTCGCCGCTATTATTGCTACAAAACCCGAAATTCAACGCCGCCGCCGCGGCAGAGGAGTAATCCGACGACAACCCGAGCATTATCCGCCGCTGGGACTCTTCCATTAGCCTCAGATGGGAATACCCGTGCAAGTAACTGTTGAGATTTCTCATGTGCGACGGCGCCGACATGGTTGACCCCGAGCTTCTGACGGAGATGTTGAGGGAAGTGAAGTTCGCCGGAATGGTCCCGGTCCCGGTGGCAGCGATCACCGACGGCTCAGCCTGCTGGAGCAGCCACTCGATGGTCTCTCCATCTGACTTGTGACCCAATTCCTTAGTGAGCTGGAAAACCCGGGCGGCGGCGGTCGCCGGCATGCGGATCCGCCGGCCACGGCCGTCCACCTTAGTGTGGCGGTCCTTAGTGGAAGCCCTCTTAGCCAGAGGCTTCTTGTTTGAATCTTGTTGCAGGGTTATCACTTGAGAAGCAGAAGAAGAGGAGGATGACAGATTTGACAGTGAAAAAATATCCTCTGTTTTCTCAAGCAATTGCAGGGGAAAGTTGAGACTGCCACCATTGTTGCTACCTTCCATTGTCCTGCTCATGATGATGATATATATAGCTTAGCCTAAAATGAATGAAAATAACTAACTATCAAGCTAGCCTCTGGCTAGGTAGCTAGGCATATGTGTATGTGTACATATAAAAGATTCTTTCTTTTATCTGTTTGATGTATGTAAGGTATGTATATCTAGCTAAGATTGTTTGGGACAATTATTTCTGAATGCTGAATGAGAGGAGGGAAATGATGGATGTATGAGATAGAGTGGGTTGTGGTGTGGAGGGAGGGGAAAGACAGAGTGCCAAGCTTTAAGCAACAAACACAATGATGAGAGTGGTACATACATGCATTACATTATTGATAAACTCTTTTTTCATCCACTGTTATGTAATTCCGCTTTATGTTTATTTGCTTTTATTGAGTTTTATGATAGACGGATAGAGTTTTGTATTAGGATATGTGTACTAATTAATACTCGTTCCACTAAGATCTTCCCGCTTTCCTTTTTTAACAGTCCCAAAATGAAGTTCTTATTTCCCTAAATGGAAAGTTATCCTACATCGAAACAGTGTTAAACAGTGCCAAACATTGTCGAAACAGTGTCAAAACAGTAAATTTTATCCCCTGCAGGTAAGTTTATTTCCTTAATATGTATGTAGGTCAAAATAGGAACATCTTAGCGGGACGGAGGTAATATAAAAGAAAATGAAAAGACATAAGAGAGAATGAAATAATAGTAAGGAAAATGTAAATATATGCATATACTATGTATTTTGCTATATGTGTAATTACTAAAAACTGAACACGTAAGTAATAGAATGAAAAAATATATTTCTGTACACTTCTTGTGTGCATTATGTGTACACATTTTAAATGTGTATGTACACAGACAATTCATTCAGAAATTGTCTTACAGACAGACAACTGAGGAGACTATACACGAAATATGTACAAAAAATGGGTATATGAAGCATCACTCAATAGAAGAAGCTGACCCATGTCTTAGCCAGTTTTTCTTTTACTTTTTGTTCCAAAACTTCGTCACTTCTAAAAAGCTTGATAGCTCTAAGATTTACTAGCACAATTATTTACAATGATTTAAATTGAACTTTGATGACACACTGGTGAAAAGAGAGTGAGATTTGAACTCAAATCTTACATATTCCTTGTGACTCCTCTTTCCATTAGGTAATGTTAATTCTCTTTTAACATAATGCAATTGTAATTTAGTTCATTTGTCTGCGTTCTACATCAACCCTACATAATTACATATACCTTGTTACTTTTTTTAATCTCAATTCGATCTTCGTTGAAGTTTAATTGATGTGATGCTACAATAATAAATTAATAATATCTACTGGTATAATAATAGGAGTAAGTTTCCCACTAAAATGTTACTAAAAACCAGTTTCATGGACCCATAACTTAGGTATAATATTTACTCCGTAATTATTAGTGTGTAGAAGCTGACTTGTAATACTGATTGAAGTTGGAATTTTATGTGCCACTCAGCAGGCTAAGGTGCTTTGTGAAGAAGCCAAGGCACATGGACCGATCGATCGACGTAGAATAGCCACATATCTGTCTTTGGCTAGAACGCATACCGTTCATCCAAACATGTTATTCATTTGTTTATGTGCTTGTATGAGTGTAGATGTTTTTTTGGGCCGAAATTTTGTGGTCTCATCTTTTTAAGTCTAATCTGATCTAGATTGAATTTATCTTGTCTGCTCTGATAAATGTTTGGTCTCTATGTATTTTATAGCTGTTGAAGTCTAGTCTGGTCTGGTCTTAAGTCTGATCTAATCTAGTCTGAACTGATCTGATCCGATAAATGTTTGGTCTCTATTTATTTTATAGCTATGGAAATCTGGTCTGGTCTGGTCTATTTAAGTCTGGTTTGCTTAAGTCTAACCTGGTCTGCTCTCAGAGTCTCAGACTAAAAACAGTCCAAAAGAAAACATGCTAAGAGTAAGAATGTTTTTACTTGGACTGAAATTTGCTGATCTGGTTTGATCTAGACTGGCCTATTTAAGTCTGACTTGGTCTGATCTATTTAAACAGTGGCGGAGCCAGAAAAACGGGTCAGGGGGGTCGAAAATCAACTATATACAAAATGAAAATTCTAGATCGGTTTTAGACAATGTTCGAGTTGAATGTTTCATTTGTAATTTAGATAAATAGGCATTCGTAAGCAATAAGATATATTGTCTTTGATCTGTTTATGAATCATGTCACGTAAGTAATGAGTTAATTATGTTTTTTTTTAAAAGTAATGAGTTAATTATACTTTATTTTTAAAATTTGGGAAAATAATCAATATTATGCACCAAAATTTGTTGATTTTACGTTTAGATAGTGCTGATTTTCCAGAAGTCATAACTTTTTACCTGTAATGAGTTACGGGACCCGTAATATATCAAATTGAAGATATTTCAGAGCTCTATACTCTCAAACTTTCAGCGGGGTCGGCTGACCACCCTGACCCCCCTTTGGCTCCGCCCCTGTATTTAAATCTTGTCTTGTGTGGTCTTATCTAAGGTTGAAAACACATCCTAACTTTTATTTTCAAACTACCCTGTATACCACTATACCGTTTAATATACTACGTATTGGAGATAAGATGACCAGGGGAAATTATAATTACGATTAAATAAGAACTTGTTATTACATTAGGCGATCTGCGAACAAAGTTATTAAATAAGAACTTGTTATTACCAGGGGAGTTCTTGAATCTTCGTTTTTCTCACATTAGGCGATCTGCGAACAAAGTTGCTCATGAGTTAGCTAGAGTGGCTTGTTCTTTGTCTGATAGCCGTCATTGGTGGTTTAACCCCCCTAATTGTATTGTTGACAGTTTAAACTTTGACTATATTAATGATAATTAATTCTGTTTCCCCCCAAAAAAAAAAAGAACTTGTTATTACAAAAGCTGTCAAACCACTATACCGTTATTCAAAGTTGTTATTAAATAAAAACTTGTTATTACTAAAAAGTCAATTGAGTCTACATACTTTTTAATAAATCAATTAATTCTACAAAGTGTCAAAATCTAACGAAATTGGGTATTTTATAGGCAATCAATTCAATTGACTAAATACCTGATTTGATCATTTCACTTCGCTTATTTGGTTGACTCATTGAAGAGCATGCGGATCCAATTAACTTTTTAATAAAAGTAGGTAACTTATTTGACAATTTTTGCTTTCAAGAGAGGTCTTGTGTGCGCAACTGCGCATTGCTATCTAGAATTTTTTTATTCTTTTATTCTTTTAATAAATAAAATAATATTTTGATCCTATTAAAATATTGAAATTTTTTGATAAGAAAACAAATTTAATTCTACTTTAGAAATGTAACTGTATTTACACCTATTTTGAGCATCAACTTTATAGTAAATCAATTAATGTTAAAGCAACTGTGCTAAATAAGATCAAGAGTAGACTAATACTCTATCAAATTTCAAAATAGAACTATACTTTTTTATGCAAGTAAGAGTGATTTTTTCAAATAATAGTTTCAAGTTTTGTCAAATTATTTCACTATTATTTAAGAATGACAAATTTATATACTCTTATACTGTTATACAGAAAAATTATAAAACTTCACATTATTTTCAGTCATACTTGAGAATATTTACTTCACTACTATCAAATACGACCTCATATCAATCCCGCTCTTAGTGAAGTCCACCACACGTTCTTGCAGCATTTCTTCTAACAATGAGTGAAATAAATAAAGCTGAACATTTTATTTTAGCGTTTTCAGCCTAAATAGAGCACTTTTAGAATACCGTTTTGTTTTACAAAATAGGCAATCATCCCTTGATAATTCCAAACCGACACCTGAACATAAATTTTAGAGCTCGATAAGATCTTTCCAATGAGATAGAAAATGTCTTCCACGGGACAAAACAGAGCAAGATATGATCGGATCAAATTCTAAACGAGTTCGGAGTGAAATCTGAAATATTTGTGAATTTATGGTTAATCTTTACCTTTTACTTAATGCATTGTAATTGAAGTTGGAACAAAAGTTTTAGAGCTCAAAATTGTCTTTCCAACGAGATATAATATGTTCTAAACAGAAGAACACACTTGAAGATATGAGTATCACAAACTTAGCCTAATCTCAATTTAGCGTTTTCAGCCTAAATAAATCACTTTAGCGTAAATACCGTTTTGTTTTTCTAACAATGAGTGCAATAAATAAAGCTGAAAATTCTGTAGTTAGTCGCAGACCCAGGGGCGGAGACAAGGGGGGGTCAGGGTGGTCAGCCGACCCCGCTGAAAGTTTGAAAGTATAGAGCTCTGAAATATCTTCGATTTGATATATTATGGTCTCCGTAACTCATTACGAGTAAAAAGTTATGACTTCTGTAAAATCAGCACTATCTAAACGTAAAATCAACAAAGTTTGATGCTTAATACTCCCTCCGTCACAATATAAAAGGCACATTTGCGTTTGGGGACTTTTTAAGGGTGAACACTGTTTGAACACTGTTTGGCACTGTTTGGCACTGTTTGACACTGTTTTGTTTGCCAAAAAGGGAAATGTGCCTTTTATATTGGGACGGACCGAAAAGGAAAGTGTGCCTTTTATATTGGGACAGAGGGAGTATGAATTATTTTCCCAAATTTTAACAATAGCGTATAATTAACTCATTACTTATGTCACATTACTCAGAAACAGAGCAACAATAACTATCTTATTGCTACAAGTGTCTATTTACCGAAACTACATATGAAACATTAAATTCAGACATTGGCTAAAAAACAATCCGCCATTTTCATTTTGTATATGATTTATTTTCGACCCCCTTGGCCGTTTTTCTGACTCCGCCACTGCGCAGACCTACTTTGAATGGATTTCCAAGTCAAAATGAATGCTTTGAATTACATTACCATACCTACGTCGCCCATAGTGAATTAATGGATGTTCCAAATATAGAACTTTAAAAAAAAAATTGATAAAGTCAATAAAAATTCATTGATTCCACGGAGTATATATATGAACATTCTAATAGATTATATGAAAACTATAAGAATGTTTGCAGTGTTTTTTACTTCAGAATCTACAAACATCATATCACCAAAATCCAACCTTAATGATAATTTATAAGTAGCTATCCAGAGGGGTTTAATACACAAGGGATGTTTGTATTTGGACTATCTTTATTCTCAGACCAGATCAGATCATATAAGAATAGACCAACTAAACCAGATCAGAATTGTATAGTTATAAAATACATAGAGACCAGACATTTATCAAACCAGACCAGACCATGCATATCAAATCAGACCAAATAATTTCAGTCCAAGTAAAAACATCATAAAAGGTACTCGTATGTTGTTATATACGGAGTAAAAGTCATGTAGTGCAGTACTCTCTACACAAAATTCTTTGCGCAAAACCCGGCCTTTTGAGAAACAAATTTATTTAATGCATAATAGACAACTAGTGTTTTACTTTGGCATTGCCCCGGGCGGAGGTCGTGAATGTTTGAATACATTATAAAAAAATATTTTATAGAATATATAAATAAGTAATCATTTTACTTCAAATAAACTTTTGTTGATTGTGAATAGTATTTTAATTAAAGAGAATATATTGAAAAATGACATTGTAATAATGTAACATTGCATGTACCAAACATCACAATGTTAGGTTTAAATTGAGAAATCTCTTTATAAACGACATTCACCATCTTGGTGAAGAAAATTACTTTTTTGAACATATGGATATCTTAAGATGTCTTTACTCATTATTCATGGTATTGCAATATACCATTGGTCATTGATGAAACTTTTCTTTCAAGGTATAAATCAAAGTTTATGTGATATCATTTAGGACTTTTATTGATTGTCATTGCGAAGCTTACCATCACAAGAAATTGCTTTATTCGGAAATTGAATAAAGTTGTCATATTTTGACAATGAGATTTTCAATAGGTAAACTTTATCTTTCATATATCTTTTTGAATTATGACTTGTCATACTTGTTTTTCCAATCTGGTTACGACCAATCACATTCTATTGAATAAAACTTATGCATGATTCATATTCCTTAATAACATAATCGGGAGCTCCAATTTTCAAACGAAGGACATGCTTCGGAATCCAACCATTGATGCACTATTAAGATATTCGACATTCTAACTAAGATATGTAACTTCTAGGCCATCGATCAACATAGCAGGCAGTTACTCATGATGTTTCTTGATGTAATGTCTAAAAGCTTAGAACAGGCCTCATGTATCAGCAAAACTTCTTCCCATATAATCAAAGACACGACATGCAATAATTTTGCCTTCACACTTCCTTGATGAATATTGTGGGTATGGTGAAAACATTAATGAGAACAGGAAATCAAATGATGAGTTGAAATTAGCTGTAATACCTGACCGGAGTCCCGTCTGGCCTCCTCCATTTGGGGGCCTTCCCGGTAATATTTTTTGCTCAAATTTTTTGTGTAGGTTCCTCATCAAGTCTAGTTCATCCATACCAAATTTCAGCCAAAAATTCAATCGGGAAGGTCGTCAAATGATTTTTGCAAATTAACTGGTCCGGTAAATACATATTCCGGACCAGTTAACTTGCAAAAATCATTTGACGACCTTCCCGATTGAAGTTTTGGCTGAAATTTGGTATGGATGAACTAGACTTGATGAGTAGCCTACACAAAAAAATTGAGCAAAACATACTGATAGAGTATATGGGCTTGGACCCCAAGGCCCACATACTCAACGGCCCAAAAGCCCCGAAGCGAGACACCGATGCCATGCGCTTCGTCCAGATGACCCGCGACGTCCAAAGAAGTAGTCATCGGGAATCGTCGTACCGCGGCCAGAGGGCCGCATCGTCCATGGACCGCATCGTCCGAACTTCGCCCGGACAGAATGTACTTTTCTATTTTATGTACTAAGTGTTGTACTCAGCCCATTAGTGGCCTTATTTGCCCAAAGAAGGCATAATTATTGTAATGGGCCTCCTAAGCCCAAGGCTAGGGGCCCAAATCCACCTTTTTACCTATAAATAGACCCCAAGGGGCTAGTTATAGGGGGTTCCAAGTTGAGAAATATAATTACTCACTTTCTCTCTCTAGCTCTCACTTCTCTCTAGAATTAATACTCTATCACATACCATCGGGAAGGCCCCCAAATGGAGGAGGCCGGACGGGGGGAGTGGTCCGGCCTGGCCGGACCTGAATATTTGTCTATATATATATATATATATATATATATATATATATATATATATATATATATATATGAATATTAATAGTTACTTGCACTGTGCATTTTTTACAAAATTTTAGACCTCAATGTGCTCTTGTGATTCCATTTATTGGAATAAAATGAAACAAAATCAATATATATATACATATATATACATACTAAACATGTTAACTTTTACACAAATCACATGTCCTACTTTGGTCATATTTTATTTATTAATGTATTACACATTCTTTAAAAATATTGTCAATTCATCCCATCCAATTTAAATTTCACAAAATCTCATTTTTTTTACTTACAACAAATTATATATATTAATAATCAAAGTAGCATGTTGGAAAACGTGAAAACGAAAGTGTGGTAACTAAAATAGAACAGATAAAATATATAAAAGAGAAACTTTTCGGGAGCATAAAGTTGGCAATATCATTATTATATACTTCCAATTAAGCCAATTAATTTTTCAAGATGTAATAGAAAATACTAATCCAATAATTTTATAGAGAATATAAAAATATAGATAAATATGATTTATAATTATTTAGGAGAATAAAAATCTCAATTTGTGTTTTTCAATTCTTCTCCTATTTTAAGTTTGATTTGAAAGGTAGTTTTAATTTATTAGTAAATAAAAAATTTAAATTTTTAAAATAAATGAGAAAATTACATCAATTAGTTACGTTTTCATTGTTATATCTTATGTTTAAAATACACATGCATTTTCATCGCATTTTTTCAACAGAAACTATTGTTTTAATTAGGTATCTTAATTATAAGGAAAACTAATCATTATACTTTTATTACTAAGTACTAAATAAATATAAAACTCACTTTGTTTTTTGAAAATTCCATTTACTCTTTATATATTTTTTCCGTTTTTAAGCAAAAAACAATAATTATTATTAAAAGCAACTTAGTATTGTAGAATAGAAAAATTATATTGTGTATATAAATAACACTGTACAAATATGAAATAAATTTACTTAAGTTACTTTGTCAAGAAAATTATACGGAGTATATTAGAATTAAATAAATGATTCTCACATATTATTGGTCATCCATGCATCGCATGAACTTCACATACAGTGTTAGTATATAAAGTGAAAGGAATATGAACTACACGGAGCATTTCAAATATACGTATTTTATTGGAACACATTATATAAAGTATTTCTAAATAATGAATGAAAGTTTTACAAATTACACATTGTTTTCTTGAACCAATTTGATAAAGCATTATAAAATATGGATTGAAATCCAATATTATAAAACATTCCAAATATACACATGCTCTCTAAGTGGAACGATAATATAGTTTGTAATTTATTTGGAATTTGATACTCCATAATAGAGTAATATTCTCGTCAGGACATCCTGACCAGAACTGCCGGTCGGCCACCATGATTTGAGACAAATTTCAATGGTTTTTTCTTGATGAAATTTTGTAAGCATATTCTATATGAAGTTTAGATTATGTCCACATACTTCCAGCTCAAACTTTGACTGGGAAGTCAATAAAAAAACTATTGAAAAACACTATGCCAAAATATTTATATATAAAATGCAGTATTTTCAATAATTTGTTTATCTGACTTCTCAATCGAATTTTAGGGTGACATTTTGTGGACAAAATCTAAACCTCAAGAAAAACATGCTAAAAGAAATTTATAAAAAAAACATCGAGAACATCCTCAAATCGCGGCGGCAAGACGACGAATCTTCTCCTCCGGAATTCCGGTGTTCACTCCTTCGTAATATATCTAAATACTATGAATTTAGGACTTAATTAAAATTAATTTAATGAATATTCACTATTTGGACTCAATAATAATCAATTGAGTAAATACTATGAATTTAGGATTTAATTGCAATTAATAACTATTCATTAATTGAACTCAATAGCAATTAATTGAAAATTCAATTTCAATTAGAAGGTTGTACTTTATTATTAAGTATGTAGATGACCAAAAACAGACCAAATTAAGAGACCTTGATAAGGGGTTTATGCGTTTTTTAATCCCTATCCAAAAAGACCAAATTAAACTTTGGTGTCATTGTGTCAACAGTCAACTACCCCTGCGCTATCACTTGAGAACATGAAATGGACTATTTGATTGATTTCTTATGTTTTTTTATTTAACGTAGACATAAAAAAAAAAATCAATTGATGAGTCATGAGTTACGTTATTTAATATCATGTCAAGCTAGTTTGAAAGGATCGTGGAGGTGGAATATGGACGTTAATCTAATCCTCTAGAGATTCTTTCTAGCAAATTAAATTCACGTGAAGTTGACTTAGTTCAGATTATCCAAAACATATATAAATAGAAATGGCCTAAATTTTATTTGGCGAAATGTATAAGATACTTCATGTCCTATAACACTCATTATACAGTAATAATTCCTATTACGAGTGTCCACACAAATAATCTGAATTAATAATGATGGTTGTTGATGTTTATTCCTTCAACCCTTGGACCCAACACGTAAGCCCAAAGATTTCGAGTGGAGTGAGTGTGTGGTTATCTAGCCCAACAACTATTAGATGAATCAGGAAACAAGAGTAATAGCAGGCAATGTAAATAGGTATTATTAACTTCGTAATAACTCCCCTAAGTACAATCTACTTGCTAACAAAGGCACGTCGGCCGTTCGTCTTACAAGGCAGTTAGAAATGCTGCGAGTAAGAGTGCTGAAGCTAGTATGCTAAGAATAGAAAGTTGCCAACCCCTTACAATGAAATAAATGCTTCTATTTATACCCGCCAATGGGCAGGTGGCTGTACTGACGTGGCAGCCTGTGGACCGCTGGTGTCCCAACTACCAAATCTTTAGCATTAAATGCACTTCCCGCCAGAATCTAGGTTTCCCGCCGGAATAGTGGGGACGTTCGTCCACCCGGGAAGTGAGTTGGATTCCTCCAAGTGACCCTTGAGGGATATTGGCTGTTCGTCTCCTGGCCTTGATGGATTCTCACCATGTGGGCTGGGTCTCCTCCGATGACTATGGGCTTGCTCAGGAGACGTTCGTCGTCACCCCTGATGGCCCGTGGCTCCGCTCCTTGTCCCTGCTTAGACGTTCGTCGGGATGAGCCGCTGGGCCTGAGTCCTCCAACACCAGACGTTCGTCCATGCTTAAAGTACATGGGCCTGTGGGCTGGCCTAGTTTCTAGCTGGACGGTCGTCTGGCAAAATGGGTTAGTGGGCCGGACCTCGGCTTGGGCCCTTAACCCAACACAAGTCCCCCACTTCTGATGTTCTGAGCATGCGCAGGACATAAGGAAGTATGAACCTCCCCGAAGTAGACGTCCGTACTTTGGCACTCGTGTTCGTTGCATCTTGGCGGAATCGTACGCTCGTGGCCATGGTGCTTGACAGCTGTTGACGGTTCAGGAAACGAGGTGACGGCCGATGTTGCGGCGGCGCATTTTCCCGAGGAGGTGTCATCATTACGTTTCCATCCCACGCACAGCGCGTGGCCGGGGTACGCTCCTCGCCACGTGTCGGCCCCTTGTTGGCTTCGCCATCGGTGTTTTCCCCTTTAAATACCGGGTTTTCCCTCTGAATTAGGGTTCCCAATTTCTGCTCTCTTGCTCCCGATTTTCCGCAGCTCTTCAAGTCTTCTTCTGAATCCGGCTAACCCCTTTGTAAGGTAATTTCCCCCCTCTGCTCCTTTTCTTGTTCTGATTCCTAGCCGAAATGACCTCGATGGAGATTTCGTCAAGCTCTGATTCCGGTTCGTCGGGTTCCTCCTCGGGCTCCTCTTCGGCCGATTTGAGTGCTCGCTCCCCCGGGAAGGCCAGCATTTCCGGGACCTCTGGTTCAGCCACGACGGTGGGGACCATCCGGGCTGATGGTGAGCCGGATAATGTGTCGCAAAGTAGTGGGAGCGACGCCGGGGACGGGGGTGCCGACGGGGCCGTAGATGTTATTGACGCCGTCCCCCTGAACGAGCGCCCCGCCGGTTATGATTCTGCAGACGAGGCCCAATCTGGCTCCGACCTGGAGGTGCACGATTTAGGTATTCCCATGGATGTGCAGAGGCACATTTGCAAGATTAAGAGTGTCTTAGAGCACAGGCAGTCCCTCTCCAGCGTCGCTATGAACAAGATTGCTTCCTTCTTTCCCCATCCGTTCGTCTTTAGCCATAGCGGGGCCGAACATGCCATGCGGCGACGGCCGGGGATGATCATCCCGCATGTGGATTCTGTGGAGGCCGGTCTGCGGTTTCCTCTCCATCCCTTTTACGTGGAGTTCTTCAACTGCTACCAGGTGGTTCCGGCGCAGTTCATGCCCAACTCTTATAGATTTATCTCCGCATTCCTCGTGCGCTGTTCGTCCGCAAAAGCCGTCATATCGCTGGATCTGTTCCACTACTTCTACCGGGTCACCCCGCAGAATTCCGACGGTTACCTGAGTGTGGCCGCTCGTCCGAAGAGGAAGCTATTTGAGCACTATCCTTCCTCCATCCATGATTGGAAAAATAGGCTCTTTTTTCTTAGATATGACGGTCCTCCCCTCCCAATCCGGTGGAACGGCTACCCTCCGAAGATTGAGTCGCCGGCGCTGTCTGCCGGGCTGGAAGTGGAAGTGAAGAAAGTCCTGGAAGGCGGCGTTCGCCCTATAGGGGAATACCTGACCGTCGAGGCACTCTCTGAAGCAGGCATAGGTACCGCCCGTGTTCCTGGATTTCTTCCTCCCTTGGACGCTCGTCTCGGGGCACGGGCGGTCCTGTCCTCTGAGGTGGGTGTTCCTCCCTATCCCTGTTCGTCTTTTCATATTCTTGTATTTCTCTCTTGCAGGTCTCCCCCTTACCGCCGAACAAATGGACAATGCTGAGTGCCTGAGGAACAGGAAGGCGAAGATGGCTGCGGCCAAAGCGGCCAGAGAGGCAGCCGCCCATGGAGCCGGATCATCGGCCTCCGACGCCGCCCGTCGGACTGCAGACGGTGAGCAGCACCTGATTGCCACCCTGCTGAACGAGGGGGCCCTGACTCATCATGCTGAAACTGCTCTCCCCCCGCCGGTCGTTGCCACAAAAGTGGTTCCCAAGAAGGGGGGCGAGAAGGCCCCGGAGAAGAAAACGAAGAGGGGGCGAGACTGTGTTTCCTCCGGCCCCATCGTTGAGGATGTTAGCGGTCTATCCCTGAGCCGGCCGGCTGAGGAGCTTTGGAGGGAGCTTGGGGCTAAAGCTGGCCTCGAACTGCCCCCCCGGTCGTCTTCCGAGGCGACCAGCGCTGCTCTTGCTGCGGCCATCCAGGTATTGTTGCGATTCGACCCATCTTGTCCCCTTGACGCTCGTCGCTTCGCCGTCTAAACTCTGTTTATCCCATTTTTTTCTTTCAGTCAGGGCTGTTGGTGCTGCAGGCCGAGGCTGCCAGGGATGCCGCCCTGCAGGAGGCAAAGATCAAGGCCGAAGCCGCCATACTGAAGGCTCGGGAGGCCGCCCGTCGGGCAGAGGAAGAGGCTGCTTCGGCTAGGGAGGAGCTTCAGTCCCTCCGGGCTGAAACCGGCGCCCAATTGGCCTGCCTGGAGAAGGCCGGCTTCAAGCTCATGCCGGTACTTCCGGCCCCAAAAGATGCCACCCCGGAATGGTGCATCGATGCCTCCGGTTACCGGAATACCGGCGAGTTTATGGAGTCGGCCAAGGACTTCTGCGCCGGGGCTTTTGGTGACGTGTTCTCTCATGCTCTGGGGAAAATTCCGGCGAAGGACCGTCTGAGGTTCGGTGTGCGGCTGATGGAAAGCTCCCCCCTGTCGCGCCAATTCCTCTATGATTCTGCCGATAGCGCCTTCGCCGGTGGCTATAATGAAGGGATCAAGGCCATCCTCCCAATCTTCGAGAAGCTCCTAGGCCCTGGCGTCAACCCAGCCGATCATACGGATGACGATCTGCTGATCGAGGCCCTGGGGAAAATAGGGCGGGACAGACGCCGGGCGGCGGCCATAGCCATGGGGGATATCCCGGAGCCCCCGACCCCTGAGCCCGAGCCTCGGGAGGAGGAACATACTCATGCCAACAGCCGACCGCCGTCCCCCCACATGTGTTGATTTATTTCTTAGCCTAGATTTATTGCAGTACGTAGACTTGTAGTTTCCAGCCGATAGTGCTGAAGAATAAAGATCCACATTTTGCCAAAATTCGTTCCCTTTGTCTCTTGTTGTATGGAAATTCATTCCGTGCCTCGAAATATTCTGCTGCAAAGTAGTTTGTTAGGACGTCCATCCCTGCTCGTCATTTGACTTTGGGCAGGGACGTCTCCTTGCCCCCCTGGCAACAGCATTCTTGACGACGGTCGTCGGAGGCTGTCCAAACAGCATCCTTGCCCCCCCGCGTGAAGTACGTTCGTCGGGGGCTGCCTCAATATTTCCTGACGATGTCCGTGTATGGTTGTATGGAAAGACGTGCGTGCCCTATTGGTAGCATGGACACGACCCTTCTGTGCCCTTCATTGTTGACGCAGTACGGAAAATTCCTCCGATACCTCGATACCGAGGCCGGCCTGCCGTCCACACAGCATTTTTACAATTGGGGGACGTCCGTCGGTAATCGCTTCGATGGTACGGTTCTCAAGTGCGGACATATGGATGTGTTTCACTGGGGAAGCGTCAGGTGGCGACGTTCGTCTACCGTTGCGTGTTGAAATTCGGTGACCGGAAAGACGAGCGTGGCCGGTTGATGAACTGTGCAGACATGGGAAGACGAATGTCTCCACAACCCTCCTGCGGGGACGTCCGTGGCATGGATCCGGATATCTTCGTGGTGGTTACGCGGCGACGAAATCGAGGTGCTTAAATACCGTGGTAGGTACCGGTACCCAGGCACCACGTGTCCCGCTTCGGTTGGTGTGTTCCGGCGGTGCTGCCTATAAGTATTCAGAACCCATGTAATCCACCCATTCTTCTCCTTACGCTGCACAATTGTCTTCTCTCTCTAGGTTTCTCTCAACTCGTACCGGAAGTCCCAATTCCCAAAGGTACCGTTCGTTGCCATGTCTTCTGAAAATCGTTTCGACGATGGATGTTCTTCCGGTGATGACTTGGAATATTATGAGCGGGGAATGCCACCCTGGCCTCCCCGTTATAGCCTCAGCTTCTCGTACGTTCGGCGTCAAGTTCAACGCCTGACGAACGCTGACAAGCGTCTGATCAGCCAATGGTTCTATCCTCCCAGAACCTACGACGATCGGCGTCTGCGCAACCCCATGCGCCATCTGCCCGGCTACGTGGTGGTCCACTTGGATTCGGTGGTAGCCGGGCTGAACTTTCCCCTGCATGGCTTCCACTTGGAACTTTTCAGGGCCCTCGAGATAGTACCCGCGCAGTTCGTCCCTGCCGCTTATCGGATAATCGCTGGCTTCATCATTAGATGCCACAGCGTCGGTGTGACCCCCACCGTGGACCTGCTGCACCATTTCTTCCGGCTGTCCCCATTCGGACGTACGGGGTATTTGACCCTGATAGCCCGTCCGTCCATGGTTCTCTTCTCGAACAATGCCGGGAATCCGGACGGATGGGAAGAGCGTTTCTTTCTAGCCGGGGTAGGCTCACCGATGCCATTCTCCGACCGGTGGAATGCTTACCCGGTGAAGACGATCCCGCCGCCCATGACGGACGAGGAGCTCGGGTATGCCAAGCGCATAGCCGGACTTGGCATCCAGAATCTCCGATCGCTGGTGGCCGAGCCCTTTAAAGCTCAGGCTGGGTTAGGTGCGTCCGTTTGTACTTGTATTGTTTTGACATCTCTTCGCTGTTATGGCTCTGAACGTCTTGGTTCCTTTTGTGCAGGAGTTTTCCCATCCACGTCCGTCATGAGCCGGATCAATACCGCTTCATCTGCCGCCGGTCGTGATCACAAGGGGCGCGACCATCCCGGAAAGCCGCTCGTCCCCAAGGTTGAGCCCCGGGTGACCAGGGCACGGGCCGATGAAACTTCGGGGGCCGGCGCCCCCAAGAGGCCGCGTGTGGAGGGCACTTCCTCCAAGGCCATCATCTTGGCCGATGATTCTGATGGGGAGCCCGGAAGCCCCCTTAAGCGGAAACCCACTTCCCGGGCCCATCTCCGTGCTTCTCCTCCGCGGAATTCCGACGTCCGTCGTCTTCGGGACGATGATGCCCAAGCTGCCAAGGGTTCTGACGACGCTCGTCCAAACTCTCCCCCAGGAGCCAGTGAGTCTTCTCTTGGCCTGATCGAGTTCTCTGGGGTTGGGCCCCGCAAGGAGTCAATGATGCTCTTTGGTCAAACGGCGTCCTCTATATGGTGCGGCCTGAATCTCAAGGTCCCGCAGGACTTCGCTGCTCAGGAGGCTCCTGAAGATCTGTTGGAGTGCGGCCAGAGCACGCTGGACAAGGCTGGGCTCTACTTCCATAGGGCTCGGATGGCTTTCGAGCGCCAGGGCAGGGAGATGGCCAGAGTACGGGCCGAATGTGATGCCCTTCTGAGGAGTGCAAAAGGCAGGGCTGGCACCCTTCAAGAGAAGGCCGAGGCCTATGACAAGCTTGTTCAGGAGAATGCCTCTCAGAAGGAGCTTCTCAAGAAGCAGGAGGCCGAGCTCGTGGATCTCCGCAGCCGGATGTGGGCCGTAGAGCAGGCCAAGGTGGAGCTTCGCCAGACGGGCATGGACAACCATGTCCCTATTTATGAGGCCGATGTTGCCAAAATCAAGGAGTCTGGTTCCATTGCCTTCCAGAGGTCCAAAGCTTACACTGGTGCCATCCACACCATGGCCATGAAATTCCTCCCGAGGCTCGTCGGAGAATTTCTGGCCACCTGCCCGGACGCCTACCTGGACGGGGTCAAATTGCTCCAGGCCACCCCCACCGGACGGCGTTTCCTTAATGACCTTGCCGATGATACTTATCGCAAGGGTATGGTCGGGCTCGTAGCGGAGAATCTCCCCACGTTCGAGCGTCATTTCGGGGCTCCTTTCGATCCGGAGGCGGCTGGCTTCGACATCCTGATGGCTGATGCCCATGCGGGAGCCCTTGAGCTGCTGAGAGAGCAGGCGGAAGCCAAAGCCAGTGAAGAATGCAAGCAGGCTCTTTCCAAAGTTCCAGCTCCGGACGTTGATCAAAAGTGATTTCCCGTTCATGACCTTGTAATTGCACAACTTTTCCATTATTTTCACTATCTTGTGATTTCCCGGCCGATAGTGCCGAAGAATAAAAATCATTCTTTGCTCCATGCTCGTCTGGCTCTTTTTTTTTTTTTTTTTTTTTTTTTTTTTTTTTTTTTTTTTTTTTTTTTTTTTTTTTTTTTTTTTTTTTTTTTTGGAGTCTTTTAGTCTTCGTTCGTCCTTGGTCCCTGGTCCCACCGGCGTCCCCACTTCGAGGAGACGTTCGGTGTCCGCCGACATCACAAGGAGGAACAGGTTTATCTACATCGAGATTCCCCCCTTTTTTCGTTCGTCCGTGGTCCTTTAGCCTTACCGACGTCTCTTGCTTCGACGAGGACGCTAGGTACCCAAAGAACTCGCAGGGACGAACAGGTCTACCCTCACGGGTCCCCGACTTTGTTATCCCACGTCCATCGATCCATGGTCATTTGTGGGATAAACAGGTTTATCTTGGCAGGCTCCCTTGGTTCGTCTAGCCCCCCCCGCGTCTCTACTAACCTCTACATCGAGAGGCGTTCGTCTTCGGCGGTTGGAGAAGATCTGGCACACCCGGACAAGATTCCCTTCTTCATAGGAGCTACCCTCCTCTTCTCCCCATCTTTATTTTTTTTTTTTTTTTTTTTTTTTTTTTTTTTTTTTTTTTTTTTTTTTTTTTTTTTTTTTTTTTTTTTGAGGGAGGCAATCATAGTCTTCGTTCGTCATTGGTCCTACCGACGTTCTTACATCGAAGAGACGTTCGGTATCCGCGGACATCACAATGAGGAACAGGTATATCTGCATCGAGATTCCCTTCTGCTTCGTTCGTCCTTGGTCCGTGGTCCTACCGGCGTCCCTACTTCGAGGAGACGTTCGGTATCCGTAGACATCTCAAGGAAGAACAGGTTTATCTGCATCGAGATTCCCTTCTTGTACGGTTGTTGGCGAGAACAGAAGTGATGAAAAACAGGGGGCCTTATTATTGACGACGTCCGGTCATTTTACATTCAGTGGGAACAATACAAGGACAACGGCCTCTAACTATTGATAGAACTTCTTCAGGTGTTCTACGTTCCACACCCCGGCATGGTTCCCCTCCAGGGTACGGAGGAGGAACGTCCCCTGGTTGTATCTTCTGATGACCCGGTAAGGTCCTTCCCAGTTCTTCGCCATTTTGCCACCTTCGAGTGGCTTGCTCTTCTCTCTTTTCCTGAGTACGAGGTCCCCGGCCTCTATTTCGCGGAATTTCACGGCCTTGTTGAAGTATCTCTGGGTGGCCCTGTGATACTCTTCCATGCGACGAGCCGCTAGGTCCCTCCGTTCCTCAATGAAATGGAGCTCTGCTCGTAGGTTGGTCTCGTTGTCTCCCGGCTGGAAGTGCTTGGTGCGATGTGTAGGTACCAACACCTCCGTCGGCACCTTAGCTTGGAAGCCATAAGCCAAGGCGAAAGGGGTTTCCCCGGTCGCCGTTCTTGGCGTCGTCCTGTACGTCCACAAGACATAATGCAACTGCTCCGGCCAGGTGGAGGTGTAGTCTTCCAACTTCTTCTTGATCCCATCCATGATGGTCCGGTTCATGTTCTCCACTTGGCCGTTGGCTTGCGGGTAGGCCACCGAAGCCTTAGAGTGCCTGATGCCCCACTTTGCCAAGTATGCTTCAAAGCCTTTGCCGACAAACTGCCGACCGTTGTCTGTGATGATCTGCTCCGGGATCCCGAAGCGGCAAATGATGTTCTGCCAGACGAACTTCTGGCACTGGAATTCAGTGATGGAGGCCAATGGTTCGGCCTCGACCCACTTCGTGAAATAGTCAACCGCCACAATGACGAACTTCCTTCCACCAGCAGCCGTTGGCAGAGGACCCAGCAGGTCTACGCCCCACCTAGCAAATGGCAGCGCGATGGTCATCGGGGTGTAGAAACTTGCTGGTCGGCCAGGGACAGGTGCATACTGCTGGCATACTGCGCACTTCCGCGTGTGGTTGAAGCAATCTTGCTGTATGGTCGGCCAGTAATAGCCCTGCAGGATGATTTTCCTGGCCAAGGTTCGGGGGCCCTGGTGGCTGGAGCAGATCCCTTCATGTATTTCCTCGATTACTGCCGCCGCCAGGCTCGGCGGGAGGCATCTGAGGTACGGTCCGCCGAACGTCTTCTTGTAAAGTTGCCCGTCAATAAGTTCAAAGTTAGGGGCACGCCTCTTTATCCACGCGGCCCTCCCTGTACTGTCATCACCTTCAGGCTCGGGGAGTGTCCCATCTCTGAGATAATCTGCTATCTCCTTTGCCCAGTTAGGTTCGGCAATGGAGATAACCTCCACCTGGATGACGTCCGTCGCCGGTGCTGGGAATATCTCCTGCCTGACGAAGCCTCTGATGTGTCGGGGGATGCTTGATGTCGGGTCATCGGTTGGGGGGTTGCTTAGTTTTGACAGAATGTCCGCCTCTGTATTCTCCACCCGCGATACCTGCTCAAGCACCACCTGCTCAAATTGCGCGGTCTGTTCCTCCGCCAGCTCTTTGTAGACCTTCATTCTCTCCTCCCTGGTTTCTGCAGTGCCGGTCATCTGGGTTACTACCAGCTGGCTGTCCATTCTCACCTTCAGACGAGCTGCTCCGAGGGCTTTCGCGCATTTCAGCCCTGCGATAAGTGCCTCGTACTCAGCCTCGTTGTTGGTGACCTTGAACTCAAACTTCATGGAGTAGTAGGCTTTGAAACCTTCGGGGGAAGTGATCACTGCTCCTCCGCCGCAGCCCCGCGCACTCGAGGCCCCATCGGTGTACATCTCCCACCAATCGTCAAAGTCATTGTTGTCATGGGTTCTGTCCTCGGTGCGCGCGGTGCACTCCGCAATGAAGTCCGCCAGAGCCTGCCCTTTGATCGTCGGCCTCGGCTTGAAGTCCACGTCATACTGGCCGATCATCAAGGACCACTTGGTTATCCTTCCGCTTGCCATTGGGTTCCTGAGGACTGTGGCGAGGGGCTGAGTTGTGTAGATAGTCACCGGATGTGCCTGGAAATACGGCGCCAGGCGCTTGATGGATGCAATCAAGGCGAGGATCGTCTTTTCCATCAGTGTGTACCTTGTCTCGGGGCCGTTCAGCGCCTTACTTACAAAGTATATTGGCCGCTGAACGCCTTCGGATTCCTTTAGCAGCACGGCGCTTACGGCCAGCTCGGCCACCGCCAAATACATATACAATCTCTCCCCGGGATCCGCCTTGGTGAGGACGAGCGGAGAGGAGAGATATGCCTTGAAATCCTCGAAAGCAGCCTGACACTCCGGGGTCCATTGGAAGGGGTTGGCCTTCTTCATGATCTGGAAGAAAGGGATCGCCTTATCGGCGAGCTTGGATAAGAATCTGCTCAGGGCTGCCAGACGCCCGGTGAGTCGCTGTACGTCTTTTAGGTTCTTTGGGGCCTCCATGTCCATAATTGCCTTCACCTTCTCCGGGTTAGGCTCGATCCCCCGCTCGCTCATCATGTAGCCGAGGAATCTGCCGCCCTTGACGGCGAAGGCACACTTTTTTGGATTGAGCCTCATGCTGGCCCTCTCCATGATGCTGAAGATTCTCTCCATGTCCTGGACATGGTCCTCCTTTTTCTTGCTTTAGATTAGGATGTCATCCACATAAGCTTCCATCGTCTTTCCAAGCACGTCTTTGAATAACATCCCAATCATCCTCTGGAAAGTAGCCATGGCGTTCCTCAGGCCGAATGGCATGACGATGTAGCAATACACGCCGTCCGCCGTGACGAACGCCGTTTTTTCGGCATCATCGGGATGCATGAACACCTGATGGTAGCCTCTGAATGCGTCCATGAAGCTGAGCAGCTCGCAGCCCGCTGTCTCATCCACCAGCAAGTCGATCCTCGGTACAGGATAAGGGTCCATCGGACAAGCTTTATTGAGGTCCGAGTAATCGACGCACATCCGCCAAGTGTCGCCCTTCGGGGCTAGTACCACGTTGGCCAACCACTCCACGTGGATGACCGGCCGGATGTGTTTAATGCTGAGGAGAGTTGCTGTCTCCTTCCTGATGAACTCGCGTCGGTCGGCCGCCATATATCTTTTCTTTTGCTGTACGGGCTTGGCGTCCGACCGCACGGCGAGTCTATGGCATATGAGGTTGGGGTCGATGCCCGGCATGTCCTCCGGTCCTCTGGCGAACAAGATCCTGAACCTTCGGAGGACGGCTATGACCCCTGCCCTGATTTCCGGCTCTAGATCCGCACCGATGGACACCTTCCTGTCCGTCGGATCGTCGAGCTCGATTTCCTCCAGAAGGGTTGCTGGTTCTAGATGAGCGTCCAAGTCGGCCTGTTTGGCCTTTTCGGAGATGCTGTTGACCCGAGCCTCCCGCTCGTTGAGCTTCTCCATGGCCTTCGTGTAGCAGGCCCTGGCCATATGTGGGTCCGTACGTGCCACCCCCACCCCAGTGTCGGTGGGGAACTTGATGCATGAATGTCGTACGGAGCATATGGCCCCCAAGTCTTCCAAGCCGGGTCGGCCCAAAATGGCGTTGTGGGCGCACCTTAGGCGGACCACGACGAACGTCATGCTGATCCGGGCAGTGTGAGGACCGTCGCCGACCTCTACCGGCAAAATGATGGTGCCCTCAGCGTCAATGCAATCCCCGGTGAAGCCGGACAGCGGGGTGCGTAGGGGGTGCAGCATGTCCTTCCGGAGCCTCATTCCTTCGAAAGCCTCCCAGTAGAGGACGTTCACACTGCTCCCGGTATCAACGAGGACGCGACGGACGATAGCATCGTTCACGTCCATGCTGATCACCAGCTCGTCTCTGTGCGGCGCCGGTGACATTGGCAGGTCGGCGGGGCCGAAGGTAATTGCCTCGACTCTATTGCGCTTGGTGGGGGGTGCCGATACGGAACCCACATAGAGTGATCTCTCAAATTTTTTCCGCTCGGCGGGTGTATCCCCTGTCTCAGCGCCCCCGAAGATCACCTTGATCTCCAACTTCTTTTTCTCGCCCTTCGGGCCGAGGGATCCCTCCGGACGTTTATCTGCACTTCGATAATCCACGTCCTGAGGTTCTGCCTCGCGCCGATCGTCGCGGCGCCATGTCTTGTGCCTTGAGTTCGGCTTCTGCTGGCTGTTTTTGTTCAGCAGCTGGGCGAACTCGCCCAGGTACCCCTGACGGATCAGCTCGTTGATCGCTTTCTTTAATTGGCTGCAATTATCCGTCAGGTGGCCGGTCCTCTGATGGTATTCACAGTAGGCCGATTGGTCGTGCCCCATATACCTCTTCATATCTTGGGGCTCCATAAGGAGGCCCTTGTCCTTAATGGCCTCGAAGATCTGGCTCACTGGGTAGGCCAAGGGAAAATAACGGTCGTCCGGCCGCGTTTGGCTGTCTCCGGACGGAGCCTTCCAAGGGACCATTGCCCCGTCCACCTTCTTCTTTTTGTTTGGGGGGGAGGGGTTGGTTCCTGGTCCGGGTCCGAGTCTGTCTGCCATCTTCCGTGGCTGGGCCGCGGGAATTCCGTCCCGCTGCCTGATCTCCTCCTCAATGGAGGCATACTTCTGGGCCCGAGCAAGAACCTCGGTGTAGCTGGTGCCGGGATTCCTCCTTAGGTCCCGGTATAGATCCCCCGTGGCCAGCGCACTGGTGAACATGTTGGCGGCCAGACGTTCGTCCAGATCGTCGACCTGCAGGACCTCGTCCCTCCACCTTACCAGGAACCTAGCCAGCGGTTCGTCCCGCCCTTGTTTGATGTGGGCGAGAGCCGTGACGTCCTTCCTGGGGGTGGTGCTGGCAGCAAATTGTGCCATGAACTGCCGGGAAAGCTGTTCGTATGAGTCAATGGTGCCTGGCCTCAACTGGCCGAACCATTCCTGAGCTGGCCCCCTGAGGGTGCTGAAGAACAATCTGCAGATGGCCTCGTCCGATGCTCCCAGCATGGACAGGTTCCCTTGGTAGCTTATCAGATGGGCCTTAGGATCACCAGCCCCATTATACACCAAGTTCCCCGGGGGTCTGCAATCCCGGGGAATCTCGACGCTCATCACCCGTGGGGTAAAAGGTGATGTGAGAGAGAACGAGGGTGTGGCCGAGCCGGCGTCCGCCCGCCTGTTCATCTCGGCTATCTGCCTCTCCATGGCCTCCAGCCGTGCGTCCTGTGCGGCCCTTCCGGGGGACACAGGGGGCGCGGCTTCGGGAGTGGCATTCTGCTGAGCGGCCACAACATCGTGCGGCCGCCTGAAGATCTGTGCACCTCGCCGCTGGAAACGTCGTCCAACGGTGTTGACCCTTGGGGTCTCGTCTCCCCGCGGAATCTGGCGAGGAGCCGATGGTGTGAGAGCCCTGGATGCCGCGATGCTGACCCTGGTCCGCCCTCCCGTTTCACGGGAGCCTGAACCCCCACCTAGCCGCTCGTGGACTGAGGGCCGGTGGTCACTGGATCCCGTCGTATCATCGTACGACTGCATGCGGCGTATGGGAGAGAGGGGCGTTCGCTGAGTGCTTGCAGAGTACACCTGCTCTCGGGCCTCCCGCTCGTCCGCCATGCGACGCATGGTGTCTGCGAGTTCACGCATGAGGCGGGGATCCTGCCTGGCCTCCAGAGGAATGAGGTCAGTGATACCCCCGTTTCCCCCTGAAGTCCATATTGTCGCGGATAATTCCGAGTTCTGGCCGCGATTCCGGCGGCTCGACTCCAGACGCTCGGAGAGATCACGCTGGGTGTTGCTTCCTGACATCGTATTTGCTGTGGGTAGATTTAGTAGCTGTTTGGGAGAGTTTCTGGAAACTTTTTGCTCAGTTTCCCACAGACGGCGCCAGTGTTGATGTTTATTCCTTCAACCCTTGGACCCAACACGTAAGCCCAAAGATTTCGAGTGGAGTGAGTGTGTGGTTATCTAGCCCAACAACTATTAGATGAATCAGGAAACAAGAGTAATAGCAGGCAATGTAAATAGGTATTATTAACTTCGTAATAACTCCCCTAAGTACAATCTACTTGCTAACAAAGGCACGTCGGCCGTTCGTCTTACAAGGCAGTTAGAAATGCTGCGAGTAAGAGTGCTGAAGCTAGTATGCTAAGAATAGAAAGTTGCCAACCCCTTACAATGAAATAAATGCTTCTATTTATACCCGCCAATGGGCAGGTGGCTGTACTGACGTGGCAGCCTGTGGACCGCTGGTGTCCCAACTACCAAATCTTTAGCATTAAATGCACTTCCCGCCAGAATCTAGGTTTCCCGCCGGAATAGTGGGGACGTTCGTCCACCCGGGAAGTGAGTTGGATTCCTCCAAGTGACCCTTGAGGGATATTGGCTGTTCGTCTCCTGGCCTTGATGGATTCTCACCATGTGGGCTGGGTCTCCTCCGATGACTATGGGCTTGCTCAGGAGACGTTCGTCGTCACCCCTGATGGCCCGTGGCTCCGCTCCTTGTCCCTGCTTAGACGTTCGTCGGGATGAGCCGCTGGGCCTGAGTCCTCCAACACCAGACGTTCGTCCATGCTTAAAGTACATGGGCCTGTGGGCTGGCCTAGTTTCTAGCTGGACGGTCGTCTGGCAAAATGGGTTAGTGGGCCGGACCTCGGCTTGGGCCCTTAACCCAACAATGGTCATAAGAATAAATTGGTATACATTCAAATTAATATCCGTTTAATACTTTCAATCCTTACTCTTACTTTTTTCTTTTCTGCTCTTCTTCTTGGGATGAACTCAAACTAAAACTCGTTTAAGCCCAACGCTATTTCGCCATAAGAGTTGAGAGTATTGATTGATTCACACAGAAATCTATTCTTGTAAATATTATTGCTAGTATATACTACGTATTATTTTTATAAACACTCACAGCTAAAAATAAGGAATTGTTTTTTGAATTTCTCCATTTTTTAAATTTCAGGGAATAATAAGATCGACTATACGTAGTATATATTACTGAGAAATTAACAAACATACGAAAGAGACAAACTTTTTAAAAGCTGCATGCAACGTACTCCATAAGCAATAATGCAAATTTTTGTTGGAGAATGAGAGTGGCCGATTAGCCTGGGATAGAGACTCGTAAAAGTACCAAACCCCACACTTGTAATATTACCGAGTATTATTATTATTATCGGGGGGTTAAAGGACAAATTAACCAGTGTCTAAAAGTGCAAATATGACACTAATGTATTTCTGGGTGCAGATAACATTAAATCGAAAGTTTAATTAACATTTTAGTCACCCACTAACGGAAGTAAAACGGAGTTTGACGTTAAAAACATAAAATGGAGCCTGATATATGGGATCAAACCTTTACATAATTACATACAGCCCTTTACCTAACCATAATAGTTTACTCTAGGGGTGGGATCGGGATGATCCCGATCCCGATTATTGCCCAAATCCCGATCTCGTCCCGATCCCGAGTCAAACTACAAGAGGATCCCGTATCCCGTCCCGATTTAAACAAATACATTTTGAGTTATACATAGGATATTGCTTCACACACACACATAGGTTTGTGTAACATAAAACCAAATAAAGTTGGACAAGCAGATTCAGTGGGACATTTTGCCTCTTTTTTTCTCTATGTGTGTTAAAAGTTGTATGGTCATTGATTTTTTTTTTTTGAATTCAGTATGGTCATTGAATTAATTTCCCTTGCCATCGTAAACCTTGTACGTAAATGGATTATGATTAGCTAAATGGACTTTTTAAAGGTTTGAGTAATTAAGTATATATCACGCTCCATGTTAACGTCAAAGACTGTTTACTTTTGTTTGTGAGCGGCTAAAATGCTAATTAAACCTCCGATTGAATGCTATTCGCACCTAGAAATAGGTTAGTGTCATATTTGCACTTCTAGACATAACGTAACATAGTTTTTAATTTGCCCTTTAACCCTTGTTATCGGTGATCCTGCTTATTTGGAACAAATAAGCCCCATCCGAAATAAAAAAATTATTTAAAATTATATACACACATCTATATGACTATATATATCTATACATATTTCCTTTTTAGTCCCTCTAAAAGTGAACTAAATTTTAATTTATCCCCCCTAATAATTTCTTCTATTATCATTATCTTCACTCCGAGAGTTCGATCGAGACTCGGAGTAGACGACTTCATAACTTCATTCATTATATTTTGTTCATTATGTATTAGAGGGTGTAGAAAAAATATATTTTTGTTCTATTTTTCGGAATAAATATACTCCTGAATAATAAGTAGAAGTGCATATATATCCCTAAACTTTTAAAAGGTGCAAAAATACCACTCATATTCTTATAAAAGAAAAAATTTATTCTTATTGACATTAATTGAAAAAAATTAAAAAAACCAAAAATTTGTTGTAACTACAAAATTAAAGAATAAATTTTTTTGAAAATGTACTTGTGTCCAATTCTCCCTTTTATTTTTTTCATATCACAATTTAATATTTTTAGTATAATATATTATATCAAAACTTTACTATATATTTAAAATTCTTTCGACAAAGTGCTAACATATGTGTTGTAGTGTAAACATTAATCTTTTGCATTCGTTGCACTATAAAATTACATATTTTGTATGATTATAAATAATCTAAGATTACAAAATAGTGAACTTAATTTTATTAAGGTTAAACAAAATCAAAGAATGTTATTTCAAACAATGTAACAATGTGTTTAAAATTTCGCAACAAGATTAAAATTAATGATTTGAAATGATTCATTTACAATGGAATAATAATAATTTTGCAATTTAAAATTGAAGAGTTGATATTTTAACATAATAATGAATCTTTATTTTTAAATTTTGAATTTATAATTTATATTTGGTTTTTTTAAAAAATTATTTTATCTATTTAAAGTCAATATGGATAAATTTGCTCCTTTGTAAGAACATGAGGGATATTTTTGTACTTTTTAAAAGTTCAGGGGTATGTATGCACTTCAACATTTACTTTAAGGATATATTTGTTCCGAAAAATAGAATTAGATATATTTATTCTCATACTCATACTACGTAGATATATTTGTACATTTCCCCTTTATTAAACATGTTCAATTTAAGAATGGGAGAATGTTGTCTAGCTTCATGTATAATTATATCAAAAAGGGAAAAGGGGCAAATAAGGCGAAAATTTTAATATGCACGTAACGTGCTTGTAACCGAGCACGTAATCAAGCCTGGTACTAATGCGATTAAACTTAAGTAAATTCTGAGACCCAACTTTTTCTCTTATTCGATCCTTGTCATTTTAATATAAAATATTTGTTGCATTTGTTATTTAATCACTTGTAAAATATACTATGGTACAACATACTAGAAATGTGGACAAGATTTTTTGTAAGATTAAATTTAACCAGGTTAATTCTTTAATTTTAGACACAAATAGTTGAAAAAAATAAATTTCCAAATTATACTTCCCCATACCATAGATTGTTTAAGAAAAATGGCCTAAAATAAGAATAAAACATAGCCTTCTCCCAAAAATAATATCATATTGATTTTCTTTAAATAGGACTGATCATTTTATTTCTACCCTAATTTAATCAACTAACTAATTAACTTAATTAATTGGCCCCTAGTTCTCTTGGATAACCAAGGTCATTCGTTGGTGGCGGCTGGCGGGATCTATCCGTGGTGGTGGTAGTCGACGGCAACAGATTTTTGCTAGCTCGGAGGGGAACTGCAGGAATTTTTCCGACAACAAGTGGCAATCTGGCGGCATGAGGGCATCAATGCTAAAGCCCTATGAGGATATTTTGGTCTAATCACAAATAAAAAATCGTATTTAAGGTATGTTAAACTAGTAGGTCATATTTTGGGAGAAAACCTATGTTTTAGTCCTATTTGGGGACTTCTCCCATTATTTAATTAAAAGAAATAGATCATGTATAATTAAATGAGAAAAGTGTCCAAACTATGACTAAAATATACGAAGTACTTTTTCTAAAAACGGGAATATATGTTTGGTTTTACCTAAATAGGACTAATCAATCCATTTCTACTCCAATTAATTGCTCCCTATTTCTCTTATAAACCCAAATCAGTTTGTTGGTGGTGGCAGCAAACTATGGCAGCGGCATAGGCCTCTAACGACAGCAACAACGAAGAACAAATTTCTGGCAGAGCGGCAGATCGTCATATAGAGCCTAGTTGGTGATCATGTTTTTTTCAGCTTATCAACCAACATTTTCACCAAACACGTAATGTTTGATTTCATATGTTAAATTGTATAATAATAAGAAAAGTTAAGGTTGGAGTCAAGCTCAGTCCTGACATTTGATATATTGGGCCCGGGACAGTACAAATAGATTAGACCTTACAGATAACCGTGTGAAGTTTATATTTTATATAAAAAATAATAAATAAAATAAAGCAATTTTGTCATCAAAGAATTATTAAATGAGACAGTTAGAACGATTATATTTAAATACTTAAGAAGTGACGTTCGAGATCTAATACTATGTACCTAAACCGGTCGAATTGGAAAGTAGTACGATTGTTACTTGCTATAAATAATTTTAAATTTGGAAAAGATGTGAAAGTTATATCTTATATAGTTATATGTAGAATATTTTGCCTTCGGTAGGACTAAGTTAGTGTTCAAATTCTCAAATAGGACTAGAGTAATTTTATCCCCTAAATAGGATGATTATTCCAGATTTACCCTCCTACGTGTATCTTTCTCCTCCGCCCAGACCTATCCCTTTTCCACCTTCATCGATTCTAAGTTTCTAACTTCTCTTCCGTAGATTAGGTTTTCTTCTCCAATTCTTAATCTCTTCCCCCACACCACTTATGTTTTCCAATCTGCTCATATTGCAAGATGGTGAGTTTTCTTCTCCTCTTATCTTCTTCGATTGGTAATATGCAACAATGAAGTCATCTGGTGCAGCGAGCGGCGACAGAGTGCTGTGGCGGCGAGCATCAGATTGGCGAGCAGGGGCGAGCAGCGTGGGAGTACACTTTTGAGATAAAGTGGCATTCTTAGAAAAAATCTGGCATATTTATGTTCATCGACAACGGTTGTTCTGTGAGGCGGCAAAGGCGACAAAAGATGCTACCAATCTGCCTTTTGTTTCAGATTTTTTTCTCTATTTCTCCTGTTGTGCTTCAAATTGCCAAACTTTACCTGAAAATGTCATCTAAATGGCATTCTTACACTTCAAAAAGTTTCATAACTTCTTTCGAAAATGACATTAAAATGGCACTCGTGATTCATTTTGGCATTCAGAAAAAACTATTGGCATTAGCGGCGGGGTCAGTCGGACCTGCAACGGAAATGGCCGAACACCCAATGGCGGCCATCGGATTTGCAAGGCTGGCGGCGGCCGTCGGATTTGCAAGGCTGGCGGCGGCCAAATCTGGTTAGATATACGGCGGAGATAGCTAGATCTGCACAAAAAAATGGTCAGATCTGTATCGGCAGCTGCCAGATCCGTAGAGGAGGCGTCATAGTCTGAGGCGGCGGCCGGCGGCGACCGGCGACCGGCAACCGGCGACGGTTTGAGTTCTGTCAGCAGAATTATGTAATTCTGTTTTCCAAGCTCAAGGGGTGTTTATGTCTAACTACAAATAGTAACTCCTATTTGAGGAATTTTTTAACTATTGTCCTATTTTGACAATTAAGAATATAATTACTCCTATTTGGGTAAATCTCCCTTATATGTATTAACGTTTTCATATTTCAAATCACATTTATACCAAACTAAAACAAACAGTCAATTTCTAAATCCGTTTACTTACATGAGAGAATGAAAGAACATCAGTAAAACATTATCATTGAATCATGTGTGCACATGAGAGAAGTAGGTGGAGTGATTAACATTTATAATTTTTTCATAAATTAGCTGAATCAGTCAATCCAGTCATTTCAGCAGAATCAGTCAATACAACTGATATGTATATTACCAAACAGGCTCACAATTTATGGAAAAAATTCCAACAGGAGTATTTTGATCCAATTACAAATAAAATCGTATTAAAGTATTTTAAACTAATGGGTACTATTTTTTATAGAAGTTATGTTTATCCTATCAAGGTAAATATACCGAATTAAATATTCCATATACCAGAACTTATAAGAGAAGAACAACGGTTTTACATGAATATAATGTGAGTGCTCTTATTATTATAACATAATAATAATTAATGATATTAATAATAAAACCTAATAATGGGCCGGGCTTTTATTCGTGGCTCCTAAAGTGAACTAACGTGCTCAATAAGGAGCATGTAACATGCTCCATAAAATTTCTCCAAATAAGGTCACATACTAACCAAAAAAAGTCAAATAAGACCTTATTTATGAGGCTTTGTCCGGTCTTCGCCATTTGGGGTGGTTCGCGGTAGAATTTTTTGATGAAATTTTTTTGTCATCCTATTCATTAAGTCTAGTTTACTCAAACTAAATTTCAGGTAACAATTCAATCGGGAAGGCATTCAAATGAATTCTTGAAGATAACTGCGCTATTAACTGCACAGTTATCGTAAAGACCTGCAGGCTGTTTATCTGTTGTCATTATATTATCCGATAGTCACAAACAAGAAGACGCAGCACATTCATGTCCGAGACATGCTCATATCGCTTGAGCAATTTCGTATCCTTAAAATTGCTAAAATCACTTGCATAACTTGAAAATTTGAAATACGTACTAATATTCATTTTCCTAAAAACAATACAGATTATATTCATTATCATACTAAAAACTCTGATAATGTTTTAAAAATACTACTCCGTATTGTATACATCAATTCAAGAAAGGGGTAAAATGACATCTATCGTATTATTTGGGCGATTATGGCTACCATTTCTCATGAAAATAGAACGGCAGAAATGAGTGTAAAAGTAACAGTAAAGTTATTCACCAGTCGATTTTACACTCTGGATTTGTAATATTTGTATGTATATCAGTATATGTATAGATTACATAAAGAGGCGTAGAGCCATATATAGAGGAAGAATATTGCATTTATACTGTTTTTCTAAATAAAGAAAAATCATATGGAAAACTGGGTTGAAAATTAGTGGAAGCATGCGGTCAGTCCGTGGGATAGACAGTCCCTGAGTCAGAGTCCACGTGCAGAGCAGGCCAGTTATCATAAACACCTGCAGGCTGCAGCATAGTAGGAGCTCTACCATAACTCCACAACCACACGCTCCCTAACCCTCTTCTCACCTACACTAGCTGCAAGAAATTTTCAAAAACAACTCCAGTTGAGTAATCAATTTGATGAATCAATTCAATGAGCTCATACGCAGACCAAAGGTGGGGTGGTTAACAGTTTATTAGGAATCTTTATACGTAGTAGTATATTTTGAGTGTTGATCATTGTGTTTTGTTGATGACTAATTTTTATTTGACAAAGTTACAAGTTCTATGTGCCAAATGATTGACTAATCTTTATTTGTCTTCGATCTATTAAGTGTCGAACTAAGGAACATGTTCTAGCTGCCAAACAATTAATTGGTTTAATCAACCATATATTATTGATTTCTTTCATCACATATCTATAGATAAAAAATACAATTATGGAAAGTTTGCCATGTGTCATCTTATAAGCATGATATTCTAGATTCCCTTTCTAATTTGGTATCATATACTACGTATAGGACTGAGCACGGATCTGGAAATTCCCGTTCCGTATCGAAGAACCGTCCCGAACCGTTCCAGAACCAATAGAATCAGAAAAATGTAATATTGTACCGTACCGTTCCAAGCTTTTTAAATAATATGGTACGGTACCGGTTCTTAGTGAGAACTGTTCTGGAACCATCCCGAAACCTTACTGAACCGAACCGTCTTGTACCGTCCCGAATTGTCCCGCAAACTAGTGTTATAATATAATAATATATTATATATTATACTTCGTATAATATATTACTTAGTATAAATGTTAGTGACCGTATGTCCGTAACTCCGTATATTACAAATATGCAATCTTGCATATTCTTTGGGCCCAATCAAATTATTAAGATGCTGAAGATGTTGAGGCCTTGATGCCAATGCCTAGAATTCAGCAGATTTAGTCTAACTCAACTATGGATTATTAAGTTGATCTATTTGTTATGTGATATTATACTTTTTGTTTTTTCAGTTTGACGATCACTTTTGTTTTTAAGTTTGGATGTTACATTTCTTTATTATAGTTTGAGTATTAGTTTTATATTTTAATTTGATCACACAAGATTGGTTTAATGTAGTTTGCAAGTTCTTCTCTTTAATTTTTGTAGAGTTATTTATAAATGTTAAAATCTAAAATTTTTTATATTTCATGGGGGTTGATTATTTAGAAACCAAATAACACCGAAGAACCGTACCGTACCGTACCGAACCGTCCTGAAAATTGGTACGGAACATGACAGGTTCTATATATATGTGGGACGGTACCAGTTCTTGATTTTTAAAAGAACCATACCTTGGGACGAGACAAGTTTTTTGAAATAACTGTCATGTACGGTCCCATGCTCACCCCTAAATACGTACATTGTAATTGTAATAATATAAATCACATAATGCTACGTTACACGATACTACGTATTACTCACTCCGTCCCCCTAACTTTGTCCCGTTTTACCTTTTTCGTCTGTCCCATTAAGTTTGTCACATACCATATTTGGTAATATTTAAGTGGTTAGAATTCATTATTACTTTATTCATACTTTATCAATTCAATACCCACCACACAATTCTACTTTTTCTTAAAAACCACACCACACCCCTTTGTCCCAAACTTAGAGGGACAGAGGTCGTAGCATTTAAGTTATATACCGTATACTACATATCTTTTTTTGAGGAAAGATGGCATAAATTGATATCACATCATTCAGATAAGGACTAAAAAGACAAAAAGGTCATAGGCAACCCCCAACCCTCGAACAAAACTCAGAGTTAACCACCTCAAAAGAAAGAGTATAACTCGCTGATACATTTATGAGCGCAACTGACCCAAAGACGGAAAACACAAACTTTCTGTCACCCCAATCCAAAATCAAAGTCTTACAATGCATGCAAAAAAAAACAAAAAAAACAACAACAAAGTTCTCAATCCCAAAGAAAACAAAAATAATACTAAAAAAAAATTCCCGGTTGCGTCTTCCAAAGCACTAAGATGAGCCAGTGATCTAAGCCAACTCCTTGCACCTGCATCTTCGGCGGGCTTAGGCAATTGAGCCCACCTTCTCCCCGTTTTTTGTTTTGTCCATGGCCATAGAGTCCTTGCCCAGCCCCTCATGCTCTTGATCTTTCCAGATTCTTCTTCTCTTATATATATAGGGGAGGGTTCCAGTGAGAAAGGACTCCCAAGAGAGAAATGAGAGTGAATCCGGACCGTTGGATTGTATGATGTGAAATTGAACTGTGCATTTGGTAAAACTGAAATGTGCATTAAGTGAAATTGAAATGTGCAGAATGAAAAGTAAAATTCAAAATGTGCATTACGGGAAATTGAAATGCGCAGAATAAAAGACTCAAAAAATGTCACCACATCATAGTTTTATTCTGCACATTTCAGTTTCATCTAGTGCACATTTCAGCTTACTTTTTATGTTGCACATTTCGATTTCACCTAATGCACATTTCAGTTTCACTAAATGCACATTCAATTTCACAAATTACAATCTAACGGTCCAGATTCATTCTCATTTCTCTCCTAACATCATTTTCTCACTTGAACCTAATTCCTTCTCATCAGGCCGGCCTGACGGGCTGCCCCGTCCGGCCGAGCCCGTTTGGGCACCTTCCCGGTGGAAGTTTTTGATGAAATTTTTTGAGCATGTTCCTCATCAAGTCTAGTTTGTCCATACCAAATTTCAGCTCAAAATTCGATTGGGAAGGTCGTGAAATGATTTTTGCAAGTTAACTGGTCCGGAAAATATATTCCGGACCAGTTAACTTGCAAAAATCATTTGACGACCTTCCCGATCGAATTTTGAGCTGAAATTGGGTATGGACAAACTAGACTTGATGAGGAACATGCTAAAAAATTTCATCAAAAACTTCCACCGGGAAGGTGCCCAAACGGGCTCGGCCGGACGGGGCAGCCCGTCAGGCCGGCCTGACATGAAGTTCTCTCTCTCTCTCTCTCTCTCTATATATATATATATATATATATATATATATATATATATATAGAGAGAGAGAGAGAGAGAGAGAGAGAGAGAGAGAGAGAGAGAGAGAAGTCCCATGAGAGAAATGAGAGAAATGAGAATAAAATCCAGCCATTAGATGTATAGATCATTGGTCAAGATTGAACATAAATGACTAGTATTTTAGTAATTAAGTGTAACTTTCAAGTGTCATCTTAATCATAAAGGCAACGTGTATTAATAGTGAGGATAAGAAAGTAAAATGCTCTAATCCCACAAATCGAGCTCTTAAATTTATTTCCATTAAAAGTTCAATTAGTTTGGAATTTCTCAATGCTACGTAGATACTTTCCAATTAAAAATGTCGGATCATTGAATACAACCTTTAAAAGCTCATGTATAGTTTACTCATGCTAGAAATTAGTTTGTGTACTTAGTGCTTTTTTAGTGCATTTTATACTTAAGTTAATGCACTTTTATTTATATTTTTTAGTGCAATTTTATACTTAAGTTAATGCAATTTTATTTAAGGCACAATGCACTTTTTATATAATATTAAAATTGTTAGATTTGTATCTTTCTCTAATACATGTTAAAATATGTTATGAGTATGTGCTAGTGCAAGAGAATTTTTGTGCACATTTTGTGAAAGTATTATGCAATTTATATATGTTCTAAACCTATATATTAGTATGTAACGGATAGATATAATAGTGCAATAAAATTTGTCTGCACAATTAATTAAAGTACTATGCACTTTAATCGTAGGTAAATGCACTTTTATACTTGAGGCACTACAACATACTAGTATATATCAACTTATATTACAACTTTTATTAATTAAAGTAATATGCACTTTAAGCGTAAGTATATGTACAATAATGTATATGTATAATCAAAAGTTGGTAAGACTAGTATAGAATTCCTTTTATATCTCAAAATTGCAAAATTTGAATGCTAAATGGTCATGGTCAAAATGCTATAAGTGCACTGTTGGGTTAATGGCCCAAGCCGAGATCCGGCCCATTGATCCCTTTTTACCAGACGTACGTCCAGTTAGAACACAAGGTTAGCCCGCAGGCCCATGTTCTTTGGGGAGGGACGAACGTCTTGTGTTGAGGGCTCTTAGGCTCAACGGCCCACCGCGACGAACGTCTATGCAGGGACAAGGAGCAGGACCACGGGCCATCAGGGATGACGACGAACGTCTCCTGAGCAAGCCCATAGTCATCGGAGGAAATCCAGTCCACATGGTGAGAATCCATCAAGGCCAGGAGACGAACAGCCGGAACCTCTTGAGGGTCACTTGGAACGATCCAGCTCGCTTCCCGGGCGGACGAACGTCCCCATTATTCAGGCGGGAAACCTAGATTCTGGCGGGAAGTGCATTTAATGCTGAAGATTTGGTGGTTGGGACACCAGCGATCCACAGGCCTCCACGTCAGCATAGCCACCTGCCCATTGGCGGGTATAAATAGAAGCATTTATTTCATTGTAAGGGGTTGGCAACTTTCTATTCTTAGCACTCTAGCTATAGCATTCTTACCCGCAGCACTTCTACTGCCTGGTAAGACGAACGGCCGACGGAGCCTTAGCAAAAAGTATTGTGTTAGGGAGTTATTAAGAGATAGTAATACTTAACCACTTACTTGCTACTCCTTGTTCTTTTTAATTCATACCATCTGCTTGTTGGGCTAGTTTACTCACGCACTCCACTCGAAATCCTTGGGCTTACGTGTTGGGCCCGGGGGTTGAAGGAATAAACCTCAACACTGGCGCCGTCTGTGGGAAACTGAACTAAAAGTTTCCAAACTCTCCCAAACAGCTACCAAATCTACCCACAGCAAGCAAGATGACAAGAAACAACTATCAACGTGACCTCTCCGAGCAGCTGTCCCGCAGACGAAGCAACCGCGGACAAACCACGGAGCGCTCCGAGACGCTGGGGACAACTGGGGGTGAGGGTGGCCTCACAAACCTCATCCCCCATGAGGCCAGACGCGACCCCCGACTCATGAGGGAGTTGGCGGAAACAATGCGCCGAATGGCGGACGAACAGGAGGCGAATGAAGAGGTGCACTCAGCTAACACCATCTGGACGCCCATATCACCCATCCACCGCATGCAGTCCCTGGATGAGACAGCAGAGTCAGCCGGGCGCCGGACGCCCATCCACATGAGGTTGGGCCAAAATCCGTCCTCCCACGGAGCTGGGGGGCACACCAGCGCCAGCACCCCCCGTTATGGTTGGCAGGACGACCATCGGGGACGCACGCCGGATGTTCCCTCAGAGCAGCGGGGCACCGCCATTACCCCCGCCGCCAGTAACATTGGACGACGTTTCCAAAGTCATGGCGCCCATATTACACGGAGGCAACCCGACGCGGTTGCCCCACGAAGGAACGTTGCGCTCGAGGCCGCCCCTCCTGTGTCCCCCGGAAGGGCCGCACAGGAGGCCCAGCTAGAGGCAATGGAACGGCGAATAGCCAAGATGGACAGACGGGCGGAGGCCACCCCAGCCACACCTCGTTTCTCCCTCACTTCTCCTTTCACTCCGAGGGTCATGAATGCAGAGATCCCGCGGGACTGCAGGCCCCCCCAAGGGATAGTGTACAATGGGACCGGAGATCCAAAGGCTCACTTGATCAGCTTCCAGGGGAACCTTTCCATGCTGGGAGCATCCGACGAGGCTATCTGCCGGCTCTTCTTCAGCACCCTGAGGGGACCGGCGCAAGAATGGTTCGGGCAGCTGAGGCCCGGATCTATTGACGATTACGAACAGCTGTCCCAGCAGTTCATGGCACAATTCGCTGCCAGCACCACACCAAAGAAAAGCTTCACATCGCTTACCAGTGTGAAGCAGGGGAAGGACGAACCTCTGGCCCAATTCCTGGTCAGATGGAGAGACGAAGTGCTACAGGTGGATGACCTGGACTAGCGGCTGGGAGTAAACATGTTCACCAGCGCTCTAGCGACGGGGGACCTATACCGGGACCTGCGGAGGAACCCCAGCACCAGCTATACCGAGGTGCTGGCTCGGGCACAGAAGTATGCCTCCATTGAGGAAGAGATCAGACTGAGGGACGGCGCGCCCGCAGCTCCCTCCCGGAAATTGGCGGACAGGCTTGGTCCCGGAGGTGGACCATCCCCCCCGAACAAAAAGAAGAAGACGGACGGCGGCATGGTTCCGTGGAAAGCCCACCCCGAGGCGAGCCGCGTACGCCCGGAGGAGTACCACGTCCCCCTGGCTTACCCCGTCAGCCAGATTTTCAACGCCATCAAAGACAAGGGCATCCTAAGGGAGCCCCAAGACAAGAAAGCGCTTATGGGTCTTGATGAGACCGCATATTGCGAATACCACCAGAGGGTCGGCCACCTCACCGACAACTGCAAGCAGCTGAGAATGGCCATCGACGAACTGATCCGGCAAGGCTACCTGGGCGAGTTTACCCAGCTACTAAAGAAGAATAGCCCGAGGCAGCCGAATCCGAGGTCACGGTCATGGCGCCGCGACGATCGGCGCGAGGCGGAACCAAAGGACATAGACTATCGGAGTGCTGACAAACGTCCGGAGGGGTCCCTCGGCCCGAACGGCGGGAAGAAGAAGTTAGAGATCAAGGTGATCTTTGGGGGCGCTGAGACGGGGGACACGCCTGCGGAGCGGAAGAAGTTTGAGAGGTCCCTCTACGTGGGCTCCATATCAGCTCCCCCCGCTAAAAAGAACAAGGTGGAGGCCATCACCTTTGGACCAGCCGACCTACCGATGTCACCGGCCCCTCACAGGGACGAGTTGGTGATCAGCATGGATGTCAATAATGCGATCGTCCGACGCGTCCTTGTTGATACAGGGAGCAGCGTGAACGTCCTTTACTGGGAGGCGTTCGAAGGAATGAAGTTGAGGAAAGATTAGTTGGCCCCCCCTACGCACCCCTCTTTCTGGCTTCACGGGGGATTGCATCGATGCGGAGGGCACCATCGGCCTCCCCGTGGAGATCGGGGATGGACCTCACACCGCCCGCATCCGGATGACGTTCGTCGTGGTCCGCCTAAAATGTGCCCACAACGCAATTTTGGGCCGGCCCGGCCTGGAGGATCTGGAGGCCATATGCTCCGTGCGGCACTCATGCATAAAATTCCCCACTGAAACTGGAGTGGGGGTGGCCCGCACGGACCCGCACATGGCCAGGGTCTGCTACACTAAGGCCATGGAGAGGTTCAGGGAGCGAGAGGCCCGGGTCAACAGCATCACTGAGAAAGCCAGACAAGCAGACTTTGACGCTCGTCTGGAACCGGCTGCCCTGCTCGAGGAAGTGGAACTGGATGACCCTTCAGACAGGAGGGTATCCATAGGGGCTGACCTCGAACCTGAGGTCAAGGAAGGGGTCATAGCCGTCCTCCGGAGATTCAAGATCCTATTTGCCAGAGGACCGGAGGACATGCCTGGCATAGACCCCAACCTCATATGCCACAGACTCGCCGTACGGCCGGGTGCCAAACCTATCCAACAGAAGAAGAGATACATGGCAGCCGAGCGGCGAGATTTCATCAAGAAGGAGGCTGCTACGCTCCTCAACATCAAACATATTCGGCCGGTCATCCACGTGGAGTGGTTGGCCAACGTGGTATTGGCCCCAAAGGGCGACACATGGCGGATGTGCGTCGATTACTCGGACCTCAACAAGGCCTGCCCGATGGATCCATATCCAGTGCCGAGGATCGACTTGCTGGTGGATGAGACAGCAGGCTGCGAGCTGCTCAGCTTCATGGACGCATTCAGGGGCTACCATCAGGTGTTCATGCACCCGGATGATGCAGAGAAAACGGCGTTCGTCACAGCGGACGGCGTGTACTGTTATGTGGTCATGCCGTTCGGCCTGAGGAACGCCATGGCCACTTTCCAAAGGATGATCGAGATGTTGTTCAAAGACGTACTAGGAAAAACCATGGAGGCTTACGTAGATGACATCCTGATCAAGAGCAAGAAGAAGGAGGACCACGTCCGGGATATGGAGAGGATCTTCACCATCATGGAGGGGGCTAGCATGAGGCTCAATCCAAAGAAGTGTGTGTTTGCCGTCAGGGGCGGCAAGTTCCTCGGCTACATGATGAGCGAGCGGGGGATCGAGCCTCACCCGGAGAAGGTGAAGGCAATAGTTGACATGGAAGCCCCGAAGAATCTGAAGGACGTACAGCGCCTCACCGAGAGATTAGCGGCCCTGAGCCGATTCATGTCAAAGTTAGCAGACAAGGCAATCCCTTTCTTCCAGATCATGAAGAAGGCGAAACCCTTTGAATGGACACCGGAATGCCAGGCTGCCTTCGAAGATTTCAAAGTGTACCTCTCCTCTCCGCTCGTCCTCACCAAAGCAGACCCAGGGGAGCAACTGTACATGTATCTGGCGGTGGCGGACTTCGCAGTGAGCGCCGTACTGCTAAAGGAAACGGAGGGCGTCCAGCGACCAATCTATTTTGTGAGCAAAGCACTGAACGGCCCGGAGACCAGATACACACTGATGGAGAAGACGGTCCTCGCCTTGATAGCATCCATCAAACTCCTGGCACCGTACTTCCAGGCACACCCAGTGACTGTGTACACAACCCAACCTCTCGCCACGATCCTCCGGAATCCCATGGCCAGCGGGAGGATAACCAAATGGTCCCTGATGATCGGCCAGTACAACATAGAGTTCAAGCCGAGGCCGACGATAAAGGGACAGGCGCTGGCAGACTTCATTGCCGAATGCACTGCGCGCACCGAGGACGATCCCCAAGGCGACAATGATTTCAACAACTGGTGGGAAATGTACACCGATGGGGCCTCAAGTGCGAAAGGTTGTGGCGGAGGAGCAGTGATTACTTCACCTGAGGGTTTCAAGGCCTACTACTCCATGAAATTTGAATTCAAAGTCACCAACAATGAGGCTGAGTACGAGGCGCTGATCGCAGGACTGAAATGTGCGAAGGCACTCGGCGCAACCCGTCTGAAGGTGAGGATGGACAGTCAGCTGGTGGTGACCCAGATGAATGGGACGGCCGAAACCAGGGAAGAAAGGATGAAGGTTTACAGGGAACTCGCGGAGGAACAAACCGCGCAGTTCGAACAGGTGATAATCGAGCAGGTATCGCGGGTGGAGAACGCCGAGGCCGACATACTATCCAAGCTAGGCAATCCCCCGACCGATGACCCCACGACGAGCATCCCCCGGCACATCAGGGGCTTTGTCAGACAAGAGGTACTCCCTTCACCAGCGACGGACGTCATCCAAGTAGACGCCGTCTCCATCGCCGACCCTGATTGGTCGAAAGAGATCGCGGACTACCTCAAGGATGGGACGCTCCCCAAGCCTGAGGATGATGGCAGCTCCGGAAGGGCAGCTTGGGTAAAAAGACGCGCCCCCAGCTTCGAGCTCATTGATGGACAACTCTACAAGAAGACGTCCGGAGGGCCATACTTGAGATGCCTTCCGCCGAGCTTGGCAGCAGCCGTCATTGAGGAGATACATGAAGGTGTCTGCTCCAGTCACCAGGGTCCCCGTACCTTGGCCCGAAAAATCATCTTGCAGGGGTATTACTGGCCGACCATCCAGCAGGATTGCTTCAATCACACTCGGAAATGCGCGGTGTGCCAGCAATATGCTCCTGTCCCCGGACGGCCGGCAAGTTTCTACACGCCGATGACGGTTGCGCTACCCTTCGCCAGATGGGGCATAGATCTGTTGGGCCCTCTTCCGACGACGACCGGCGGAAGAAAGTTTGTCATTGTGGCGATTGACTACTTCACAAAGTGGGTGGAAGCCGAACCGCTTGCCTCCATCACCGAATATCAGTGTCAGAGGTTCCTCTGGCAGAATGTCATATGCCGCTTCGGGATCCCAGAGCAGATTATCACCGACAACGGCCGGCAGTTCGTCGGCAGAGGATTCGATGCATACTTGGCGAAGTGGGGCATCAAGCACTCTAAGGCCACGGTGGCTTACTGTTAGACCCCTAAGTTCTGAGGGTCTTTGGCGGGTCAAGTTAGCCTTGGCTTGACTGCGGCATTGGGTGTGGCATCAAGGTTGTCCCTTAGTTCGTGAGCATCGGGTGTTGATTGACCGCGGCATGCAAGGCAGGGCCTTGGGCAAGCGTGGGGCAAGGCAACGGAGATGGCTTTGAGGAGCTAAGGCAAGTGACAGTTAGCTCGTGGGTGGCTTGATTTAGGCCGCGGCATGGAAGCTAGCACGAGTGGTCGCGACGTTTCGGGTTTACGCCGCGGCATGACTCAAGGCTGAAGGCGGTTGACGGTTATGGGGCGAACAGACGCGACGGTTCGGGTTTACGCCGCGGCATGAAGCAAACGGATGCACCAAGGGAGCGAACCGGTGGCATTGGCTGTGCGGCTTCAACTGTTGCCCAACGAAGAGACGCGTCCTTTAGCTATGGCGGTTGGCTTGTAACTGCCAGACCTGGCCGGTCTATAAAATTGCGCCGCGGCATAACCACGGGTTTTGTAGGCAAGAGTGCGTGGCATTGCTTGTATTGTCCTTTGTATTATTTTGTGAGATTAATACAAGGTTGGTCGTTGACCGTAAAGTGTTGTGTGTGCCTTGATTATATTCTAAGTGTTCCGAGTGTCCCTAAACCTAAGTAAAACGGGTTTGTGAGTTAGGCTGACTATCTTAAGGGTTAAGATAGGCCGTACACGAGTGAAAATTCTAAGTCCAGAATTTCCCTGTGTAACAATTGGTATCAGAGCTGATGGCTGACGACAGTGCTTCGTTTATGGGCGACCAGGAGAGTCCGGACACCGCAAGGGTCTTTATTCAAAGCCTGATCGAGGATGCACTTAAGCCCGTGTTGGAGCGGCTTGACATGGTGGAAGCCTCGAGGATGGAGTTTGAAAACAAGAATGAGATTCTCAAAACCGAGATTATGATTTTGAAGAAAGCCATGGCAACGGGCTCCCGCCCGGGTGTGGATGGCAGTCCTTCAAAAGTCAGGGTTCCGGAGCCGAAGTGTTTCGCTGGTGCCCGAAACGCAAAGGAACTGGAGAATTTCCTTTGGGACATGGAGGAATATTTCAAGGCTGCCAAGATTCCGGAAGAGGAGAAAGTTGTGATTGCTCCTATGTACCTGTCCGAGGATGCTAAGCTTTGGTGGCGCGGCAGATCGGCGGACGATGTGGCTTCCGGAAGGCAAGGCATTGAGTCTTGGGAAGGGCTCAAGCGGGAATTGAAGGCACAATTCCTTCCACATAACGTTTCCTGGATGGCGCGGGAATCGTTGAAGAAACTGAAACATAGCGGTTCAATCCGTGAGTACGTGAAGGAGTTCTCCTCACTCATGTTAGACATTCAGAACATGAGCGACGAGGATAAACTCTTCAACTTTATGAGTGGCTTACAACCATGGGCGCAGGCCGAGTTGCGGAGACTGGCTGTGAAAGACTTACCCACGGCTATGGCTGAGGCGGAGAGTTTGGTTGACTTCAAAGCAACGGCCCCTCAAGGCAAAAAGGGGGACCACGGCAAGAAGGACCAGGTGGCAAGTCAAAGCATGGTGGGAAGGACAAGTCTAAGAAGAAGGACTCGAAGTCTTCTTCTGAAGGAGGAAAGAAGGACAAGTCCCAGTCCGGGTGTTGGACATGTGGGGGAGACCATTTTCAGCGTGACTGTCCCAAAGCCTCCAAGATAAATGCCATGGTTGAAGGGGAATCGAAGGACCAGGGTGCTGGCCCGTCCCATTGTAGCCCTCTTCAGTTGCTGACCGCTATGAATGAGAGACCCCAGCGGGTGGTTAACCGGGGGTTGATGTACGTCAATGTACAGATCAACGGTGTCGAGATCTTGGCGATGGTCGACACTGGTGCAAGTCATAACTTTGTTGCGGAAAGGTTGATTCCCAAGTTGCGACTTGAACTTGAGGAGAATAGTTCCAAGATGAAGACGGTGAATGCCGCGGCCAGAGATGTGACTGGTCGGGCAGATGTCTCACTCAAAGTCGGAGACTGGTTGGGAGTTTGTAGCCTAACAGTTCTGCCCCTGGATGACTTTGGGGAATGAGTTTCTCCTTGCTGCGAGGGTGGCAGTGTTTCCCTATTTAGGAGGGATGATGATCAACGACGAAGAGAAGCCTGGCTTTGTGAGAGGCAGGTACGCAGATCAAGGTAAGGCAAAAGGGATTGCCGCATGCTCGGCTATGCAGATCAAGAAAGGCATGAAGCGTGGGTACGAGACGTATCTGGCTGTCATGATTGAGACCAAGGAAGGGATTTACCAAGATGTTCCGGAAAGAGTTGCTGATTTGTTGGAAGAGTTCAAAGATGTGATGCCACCGGAGTTGCCCAAGAAGTTGCCTCCTAGACGTGCTGTGGATCACAAGATTGAATTGGTTCCAGGAGCGAGGCCTCCTGCCCAGGCCCCTTATCGGATGTCCCCATCGGAGTTGGAAGAGTTGCGGTCCCAGTTGAACGAGTTGCTGGAGAGCGGCCTGTTGCAGCCTTCCAAGGCACCCTATGGCGCTCCAGTTCTGTTCCAGCGGAAGCATGATGGTTCCCTCCGGATGTGTGCTGATTACCGAGCTTTGAACAAGGTTACTGTCAAGAACAAGTATCCTATTCCGAACGCACAGGACTTGTTTGACAAGCTGTCGAAGGCGAGGGTTTTCACAAAGCTGGATTTGAGGGCGGGCTATTGGCAAGTCAGAATCAGTCCCGGAGATGAGGGTAAAATGACCATAGTCACCAGATATGGCTCCTATGAATTCCTTGTAATGCCGTTTGGGCTAACCAATGCCCCGGCTACTTTCTGCAACTTAATGAATGATGTTCTTTACGAGTATCTTGATTTGTTTGTCGTTGTGTATTTGGATGACATTGTGGTGTATTCGAACTCTGTTGAAGACCACATTGTGCATCTTAGAAAAGTCTTAACGCAACTGCGTAAGAACGAGTTGTACGTTAAGTTTTGCATGGGCCAGATTTCGTTCCTTAGAAAAGTTTTGCATGGGCCAGATTTCGTTCCTTGGGCACGTGATTAGCCAAGGAGAAATCAAAATGGATTCAAAGAAAGTTGAAGCCATTGTTGACTGGCCGGTCCCTAGGGATGTGGGACAGTTGAGATCATTCCTTGGGTTAGCCAACTATTATCGGCGGTTCATTAGCGGCTATTCCAAACGGGCAAACCCTTTGACGGATTTGACGAGGAAGAAGCAGAGTTGGAACTGGACCGAGGCATGTCAGCGTGCCTTTGAAGATTTGAAGAAGGCCGTGGCTAGTGAGCCAGTCCTGAAGTTGCCAGACTTTGCTGCCCCGTTCGAAGTCCATACCGATGCCTCAGACCGAGCTTTAGGCGGAGTGCTTGTGCAGGATGAGCACCCCGTGGCCTTTGAAAGTCGGAAGCTGAAGGATGCGGAGACAAGGTACAGCGCCCATGAAAAGGAAATGACGGCCGTTGTCTGTAATATTCCGTCGTATTATGAGAAGTTAGTTAGAGAGGAAACAGAAATGTCAGAAGGGAATGGGAGAAGGATAGAGATGAGAGAGATTAGGATAATTCTTTTCTGTCTATTTTCATTCCTTATCCCAAAAGATATAGCAAGTCTTTACAATTTTGGATCGAACATAATATGTAAAGTATATCTCCATACTGTAGGCCCAATTACATATATCATATTGAATTTAGTAATATAGTTAAATAGATAATACTGATTCGGCCCATTAATGAATAAGGACCAAGTTCCATAATTTTGACTGGCTTTCCCGCTACAGCGGCGTTTCAATCATCCTTCACTGACCGGTACATCACATTACCCCTTCCTTTCTTAAAATCCTTGTCCCCAAGGATATCCGATGCCAATTCGGTGGTCAGAGAACTGAAAGTGCCATCTTCCCCCACATCAGGTAGTTTATTAGAGGTAATAGCACGCGGACTGATGCAGCTCTTCAACAGGGAGACGTGGAAAACTGGATGGATTTTAGCTCCCTCAGGTAGATCTAAACGGTAAGCCACTTTCCCTATACGTTCCACAACTGTGTAGGGTCCATAATAACGAGCAGCCAATTTCTGATTCATTCGGTGGTGTACTGATTTCTGTCTATACGGCTGTAACTTGAGATATACTCTGTCCCCCTTCTTGAATTCTCGGTCAACTCTGTGTATATCAGCATAGTACTTCATTCTTTCCCTAGCCAGTTTGAGATTCTCCTTCAATTCCTGCTGCATTTTCTGTCTCTGTGTTATAAGATCCTTCACTTCTGAATTAGTTAAGGATGTAGGTGTGGGTAGCGAAAGGGTTGGTGGAGAGTAACCATACAAAGCCTCAAATGGGGTGGTTTTGAGACTGGTATGATAATTAGTGTTGTACCAGTATTCAGCCATAGTCAGCCAGTTGAGCCACTGCTTAGGGTTTTGGTGAGCCATAGCTCTCAAGTAAGCTTCTAGACATTGATTTAGTCTCTCAGTTTGCCCGTCTGTTTGAGGGTGGTAAGAAGAGGTATAGCTTAGGTGTGTTCCCATCAATTTAAATAATTCTTTCCAGAATCCACTCAGAAATACTACATCCCTGTCAGTCAGTATATCCAAGGGCTGTCCATGTAGCTTGAAAATGTTATCCAAAAACACCTTAGCTACTGAAACTGCAGTGTACGGGTGTGAAAGGGGTATGAAATGTCCAAACTTGGTCAGTCTATCAACCACAACCAAGATTACATTCTTCCCATGCGACTTAGGTAGGCCCTCAATGAAGTCCATACTGATGTGGCTCCAGGCTTGATCTGGTATGGGCAGGGGCTGCAATAGTCCTGGGTAGGGCCCCCCTTCAGGTTTGACTCTAGAGCAGGTCTCACACTCCTTGACCCAAAGTGTAATATCCTTCTTCATGTTTTGCCAATAGAAAACCTTCTTTATCCTCAAAAGAGTACCTTGTATGCCAGAATGCCCACCAATGGATGAGGCATGTAGTTCCTTGAAGATAATGTTTCTCAGATTTGTTGTACTGCCTACTACTACTCTTCCCATATGTCTCACAAGTCCATCCAGTATCTCAAAGTCTGGGTGGAGTGTGGGCTCTTCTTGCTTCTCCTTTAGTATTTTTTTAATGTAGTCATCCTGTTGGTAACTTTCAAGTACTTGTTGCATCCATACGGGCTTAATAACTGAGAGTGACCAGCATTTTTCCTCCCCTTCTCCTTTTCTAGACAAGGCATCTGCAACCTTGTTTTCAGTCCCCTTCTTATACTGTATCTCATAATCTAGCCCCAGTAGTTTGGTTATCCATTTTTGCTGCAATGGAGTAGTAATCCTTTGATCCAACAAATACTTTAGGGATTTTTGATCTGTTTTAATGATAAATTTATTACCATACAAATAATTCTTCCATTTTTGTATAGCTAATAATACTGCCAGGAACTCCTTCTCGTAAATAGATAATCCCAATTGCTTTGGTCCCAGCTTCTTGCTTAAGAAAGCAATGGGTCTGCCCTCCTGCATCAAAACTGCCCCAATACCTACTCCACAAGCATCAGTCTCCAAAATGAAGGGTTTAGAAAAATCTGGTAGAATTAGGATAGGAGTAGTTGTCATGGCTGCCTTAAGTTCTTTGAAAGACTGATCAGCCTCAAAACTCCATTCAAACCCCCCTTTCTTAAGTAATGAAGTCAATGGCCTGCTGATAATGCCATATCCCCTGACAAATTTCCTGTAGTATCCTGTTAGTCCCAGGAAACCCCTCAATTCCTTGATATTAGTTGGCCTGGGCCAATTGACCATACTATCAATCTTTTCTGGATCTGTGGCCACACCATTTTCATTTATAATATGGCCTAGGTAAGAAATAGATGTCTGACCAAAGGTACACTTGCTTCTCTTGGCATAGAGCTGATTAGACCTTAACCTGGTAAGAACCTCCCTGAGATCTTCCATATGCTGATTCCAACTTGAACTATAAACTAGAATATCATCAAAAAATACCAAAACTTTCTTCCTAAGCAGTTCCCTGAATACCTGGTTCATCAAGGACTGAAAAGTTGCAGGTGCATTGCAAAGGCCAAAAGGCATAACTAAAAACTCATAGTGGCCATTGTGGGTTCTGAAAGCAGTCAAATATCTGTGTTCAGGAGCCATCAGTATCTGAAAATACCCCGAGCGCAGATCAATCTTAGAAAAGAATTTAGCCCCCTTTAATTCATCTAAAAGCTCGTCAATCACAGGGATTGGGTAGTCATGCTTAACAGTAAGACTGTTTAGATACCTATAATCTACACACATCCTCCAACATCCATCTTTTTTCTTAACCAATAAGACTGGAGATGAAAAAGGGCTCTTACTAGGTTGGATCTCACCAGACTGTAGTAGCTCAGCCACTATCTTCTCCACCTCAGTTTTTTGACTGTGAGAGACCCTGTAGGGGTATTGCTGCTTAGGTAAACTTCCAGGTTTAAGTATTATTTGATGCTCAATGCCCCTATTAGGAGGTAAAGACTGTGGCTCTGCAAAAACATCCCCAAATTCTTCCAAGAGTTGTTTCAATTCTGCTGGGGTCTCACCATCCTCCTTGTGTCCTGTGATCCAATAAACCTCTTCAATGGAGCTAGGCACTCCTTCATAGATCATCTTGTATAGGGTCTGACAAGAAATAATAGGGCATTTCTCTTCACACAGTATTTCAACCCCTTTACCCTCATGAGTGACTGTAACACTCATCTTTTTATAGTCAAACTGGACTGGGGTGAGTTCCCTCAACCAGTCTCCCCCCAAAATCAAATCAAACTCTGTCCCTTGGAGTACCCTAAAGGTGTGGCTGAATGTATGCCTTTGAATACTCCATTGGAAACTGGCTACCTGTAAGGTGCTGATCAATTTATGCCCCCCTGCAGCAGTTATCCTTATTGGATTAGCCTCATCCAACTGACACCCCAGTTTATGAGCTGCAGTAGTGCTTATGAAGCTAAGAGAAGCCCCTGAGTCAATCAATATGTGTATAATATGTTTTCCTACCCTGCCTTTAAGTGTCATGGTGGTTGGACCCTTTTTGCAGGTGATAGCATCCAAGGTCAAGAGTACTTCATCAAGAATGTCTTCATGGTTAGTATTTCCTTCTTGCTTGTCCTCCCCTCCTGGCACTGGATCATTATCAGCCAAGAGAATATATATTTGTCTCATCTTACACCTGTGTCCAGGTGTAAACTTTTCATCACAGTTAAAACATAATCCCTTCTCTCTCTTAATTTCCATTTCATTCTGGGTGAGAAATTTAAAAGGGGTTTGGGTTGGATTGATATTTGCCTTTTGTTGGGGTGGTGTGTAATATGATGATGTATCTGTTCTCCTTCCCCCTTGATTTGTGTTATGCAACAGTTTCCCCCCCAGTTTAATCTTCCGGGTTAATGAGTCAATGGTTGCCAGTTGATTTCTGACCAAATCAACTGTATGATCCAAAGTACTTGGGTTGAACATTTTAACAAATGCCTTGAGATCATCTGTGAGTCCACTTATAAAGCTTGATACAAAATAAGATTCAGTGAGTACTCCTTTATGTATCATCTGCATACAGGCCTTCAATTCCTCAAATTTTTCAACATATGAATCATAGTCAGATCCCATCTTTAATTTGTTAAATTCTTCAATAACTGATGATGCCCTGAGCCCCTCAAATCTGGCAGACACTACTCCCATGAACTGATCCCAAGTTAAGGTGGTGATATCTCTATCTAGGTGTTGAAACCACAACAATGCCTTCCCTTCAAAATGTAAGGTGGCCAATGTAACCCTTTCATCCAATGGTATATGAGGCATTAGTTTAAAATACCCATTACATTTCACCCTCCATGATATTGAGTTTGTTCCATCAAATTTTGGAAAATCCAGCTTTGGAAAAGGGGTATGCGAGTGGTAGTTACCTGTTTGTTCAATGTTTTTGAGCTTCGTCTGAGATTTTCCTATCTGAAAATTATGCAGGTTAAACTTGAATGGGGGTTCTCCAAGTATAGACACCTCTTCTATCACCGGATCCTTGTCATGATCCCCCATGCTCTGGCCAATGTGAGAGTTCACAGAGCCGGTATCAACCTTCATCTCCATTGCTTCAAGTTTTTTCTGTATTAACTCCAGTTGTTTGATTATTTCACTCTGAACCTCCTGATTTCTGAGTTGGATCGCCTCATTTTTTTGTTCTGCAGCTTCCCTCTTCAAGGTTTCAGCCAGCAGTGTTTGTTCCACGCGTTTCTGCCCATCGAGACACTCCTTGAGTCGAGTGCCCTCCGTCATCTTCCTGGATCAGACGGCTCTGATACCAAATGTAATATTCCGTCGTATTATGAGAAGTTAGTTAGAGAGGAAACAGAAATGTCAGAAGGGAATGGGAGAAGGATAGAGATGAGAGAGATTAGGATAATTCTTTTCTGTCTATTTTCATTCCTTATCCCAAAAGATATAGCAAGTCTTTACAATTTTGGATCGAACATAATATGTAAAGTATATCTCCATACTGTAGGCCCAATTACATATATCATATTGAATTTAGTAATATAGTTAAATAGATAATACTGATTCGGCCCATTAATGAATAAGGACCAAGTTCCATAATTTTGACTGGCTTTTCCGCTACAGCGGCGTTTCAATCATCCTTCACTGACCGGTACATCACACTGTCCATTGCTTGGAAGTATGGAGGCACTACTTACTTGGTACGAAGTTTAAGGTGGTGACCGACAACGTGGCGAACACGTACTTCAAGTCCCAGAAGAAGCTATCCCCAAAGCAGGCTCGATGGATGGAGTTCCTGGACGAGTTTGACTTTGATTGGGTTCATCGTCCAGGCCGGCACAATGCCGTGGCAGATGCTCTTAGTTGCAAGGTTGTTAACGAGTATGTTAATGCTTTGGTGATGGTGCAGGGGAATATGGTGGAACGGATAAAGGAAATGGCTAAGGAAGACCCAAGCTATCAACGTTTGTGTGAACAGGTGGCAAGCGGTGCCGTGAGAAGGTACTGGCTGGAAGATGGTGTCCTCTTCGGCAAAGGAGGACGACTGTATGTCCCTGTTGGTGGACTTCGCGTGGAGCTCATGAAGGAGACTCATGACCCGCAGTGGGCAGGTCATCCCGGCGTGGCACGGATGTTTGCACTATTGTCCAGAGATTACGTATGGCCAAAGATGGAGCAGGACATCGAGGCATACGTGAGGACGTGTCTTGTGTGCCAGCAAGACAAAACGGAGAAAAGGAAGGAAGCGGGTTTGCTTCAACCTTTGCCAATCCCGAGTAGGCCTTGGCAATCTGTTTCTATGGATTTTATTTCAGGTTTTCCTAAAGTTGGTGGCATGTCAACCATTTTGGTGATCGTGGATCGATTTTCCAAGTATGGTGTGTTCGTGGCTGCTCCAGATTCCTGTCCGGCTGAAGTAACGGCGGAGCTGTTCTTCAAAAATGTTGTGAAACATTTTGGTTTACCGGAAGATATCATCAGTGATCGGGATTCAAGGTTCACTGGAAGGTTTTGGACTGCCCTGTTCAAAATCCTTGGCAGTGATTTGAAGTTCTCCACTACGAATCATCCGCAAACTGACGGGCAGACGGAGAGGATGAATGCGTTGCTCGAGGAATACCTGAGGCACTATGTGACTGCAAGTCAAAAGAACTGGCTTGAGTTGCTGGATGTAGCGCAGTTTTGCTACAATCTTCATCAAACAAGTACGAGTGGAATGACTCCGTTCGAGTTGGCTCTCGGATTTCAACCCTTGGCGCCTCACCAAGTGATTGCAAGGGTAGGAGGGCAGTGTCCAGCGGCGGTACGTTTTGCAAGGGACAAGCAAGAGCTGATTGAGGAGGCCCGAGATAGTCTTGCGTTGGCCCAAGCAAGGATGAAGAGACAAGTTGACCAGCGGAGAAGAGATGTTCAGTTCCAAGTCGGGGACTTGGTGATGCTGAAATTGACTCCACAGATTTGGAAGAAGATCAGTACCAAATCTGTTCACCGCGGCTTGATTCCGAAATATGATGGTCCCTTTGAAGTCATGCATAAAGTGGGTGAAGTGGCTTATCGGTTGAAGCTACCAGAGAGATTGAAGATCCATCCTACCTTTCATGTAAGCTTCTTGAAACGATTCAATCAAGAGGAGTTTGATGCTTCAAGGCAGCAAGCAAAGAGAGCCCCTCCAACGATTCGAAGTCAGTTTGAGAAGGCTGTTGAGAAGATCTGGGACCATTCTATTAAAGGACAAAGCAAGAAGAACCGGCGCACGGAGTACCTAGTCCAGTGGGAAGGTGACTCCAAGGCAGATGCGGTTTGGGTGAAAGACATCAACTTGTGGCAGTTTGAAGACAAGATCGAGGAGTACTGGCGGAGCCGGGATGGAGCTTCGCAGCCTCCGACGAGGACGTCGGAATCTCCTGGTGGGGGAGGTTTGTTAGACCCCTAAGTTCTGAGGGTCTTTGGCGGGTCAAGTTAGCCTTGGCTTGACTGCGGCATTGGGTGTGGCATCAAGGTTGTCCCTTAGTTCGTGAGCATCGGATGTTGATTGACCGCGGCATGCAAGGCAGGGCCTTGGGAAAGCGTGGGACAAGGCAACAGAGATGGCTTTGAGGAGCTAAGGCAAGTGACAGTTAGCTCGTGGGTGGCTTGATTTAGGCCGCGGCATGGAAGCTAGCATGAGTGGTCGCGACGTTTCGGGTTTACGCCGCGGCATGACTCAAGGCTGAAGGCGGTTGACGGTTATGGGGCGAACAGACGCGACGGTTCGGGTTTACGCCGCGGCATGAAGCAAACGGATGCACCAAGGGAGCGAACCGGTGGCATTGGCTGTGCGGCTTCAACTGTTGCCCAACGAAGAGACGCGTCCTTTAGCTATGGCGGTTGGCTTGTAACTGCCAGACCTGGCCGGTCTATAAAATTGCGCCGCGGCATAACCACGGGTTTTATAGGCAAGAGTGCGTGGCATTGCTTGTATTGTCCTTTGTATTATTTTGTGAGATTAATACAAGGTTGGTCGTTGACCGTAAAGTGTTGTGTGTGCCTTGATTATATTCTAAGTGTTCCGAGTGTCCCTAAACCTAAGTAAAACGGGTTTGTGAGTTAGGCTGACTATCTTAAGGGTTAAGATAGGCCGTACACGAGTGAAAATTCTAAGTCCAGAATTTCCCTGTGTAACACTTACCCACAGGCCAACGGCCAGGTGGAGAACATGAACCGGACCATCATGGATGGGATTAAAAAGAAATTGGAAGATTACGCGTCCACCTGGCCGGAGCAGCTCCATTACGTACTCTGGACGTACAGGACAACCCCAAGAACGGCAACCGGCGAGACACCTTTTGCCTTAGCATACGGGTTCCAGGCCAAGGTACCAACGGAGGTGCTAGTTCCCACACACCGCACGAAACATTTCCAACCGGAGGATAACGAGGCCAACCTACGAGCGGAGCTCCATTTCATAGAGGAGCGAAGGGACCTAGCAGCTCGTCGCATGGAGGAGTATCACCGAGCCACCCAAAGGTACTTCAACAAGGCGGTGAGGATCCGCGAAATTGAGGCTGGGGACCTCGTACTCAGAAGGAGAGAGAAGAGCAAACCGCTCGAAGGTGGCAAGATGGCCAAAAATTGGGAAGGGCCGTACAAGGTCATGAGAAGATACAACAAGGGGACGTTCCTCCTCCACACCTTGGAGGGAAACCACGCTGGAATCTGGAATGTCGAGCACTTGAAGAAATTCTACCAGTAGTAGAGATAGATCATCTTTTGTAATATTTTGGTCGAAGCACCATGTAACAATACCGATCGTCCTCTCTATATTAAAAGGATTACTTCCTATTTTTTACTTCCTACAGAGAGATTAAAAGCCGAAGCGCTATTGAAACAATGTCCTCCTCAAAAAAAAAAAAGAAAAAAAAAGAAAGGAGAAAGAGGAGAAGGGGAGATACGACCCCCATGAGAGAGGGAGTCTTGACGAGGTATGCCTGATCTTCTTTCACCACGTGTGACGAACGTCTCCCGACGCGGAGGTTAGTAGGAACGTGGGGGAAGCTAGACGTACCAAAGGGAACCTCGGCAAGATAAACCAGTTCCTCCCATTTCCCGTGGATCGATGAACACCTTCTGCCGGAGCGGAAGGTTAGTAGGGCCACGAGCATGGGACGACGAAGCAGGGAACCCGCGATAGGGTAAACCAGTGACCTCCTTGTGATCGGTGAATACCGAACATCTTCTTCGAAGTAAGAAGATTGCTAGGATCCCGACAAGGACGAACGAAGCCTAGTTCCTCCCCCTGATGAGCGGATGACGAACGCCTTCTGCGAAGCCAGAAGACTAGTAGTTCGCAGCTGGGGACGAACGGAGATGGGGGAATCTCGATGAAGATAAACCTGTTCCTCCTTGCGAGTTTCAAGGATACCGGACATCCTTCGAAGTAGGGACGCCGGTAGGACCAAGAACCAAGGACGAACGAAGACTAAAAGACTCCAAAAAAAAAAAGATGCCAGAAGAGCACGGAGCAAAGAATGATTTTATTCTTCGGCACTAGTGGCCGGGAAGTTACAATGTGCGGAGGTACAATGCAAATAATGGAGAGAATTGATGCAAGTACAAGGTAATGAACGGAGAATCACTGTCGATCGACATCCGGGGTTGGAGCCTTGGGAAGAGTCTGCTTGGATTTTTCTTTAGCTTCGGCTTCCTCTTGCTCCTCACGCTCCTTCAGCAGCTCAAGGGCCCCCGCATGAGCATCCGCCATCAGGACGTCAAAGCCAGCCGCTTCCGGATCGAAAGGAGCCCCGAAGTGACGCTCGAACGTCGGAAGATTCTCTGCTACTAGCCCAACCATACCCTTGTGGTAGGTATCATCGGCGAGATCGTCAAGAAAACGCCGACCGGTGGGGGTGGCCTGGAGTAACTTAACGCCATCTAGATAGGCGTCAGGGCAGGTGGCTAAAAACTCGCCGACGAGCCTCGGGAGGAACTTCATGGCCATGGTGTGAATGGCGCCAGTGTAAGCCTTGGATTTTTGGAACGCTATGGATCCAGATTCCTTGATTTTGGCAACGTCGGCCTCATAAATAGGGACATGATTGTCCACGCCCGTCTGGCGGAGCTCCACCTTGGCCTGTTCTACGGCCCACATACGGCTACGGAGATCCACAAGCTCAGCCTCTTGCCTCCTGAGGAGCTCCTTCTGGGAGGCATTTTCCTGGACGAGCTTATCATAGGCAGCGGCTTTCTCTTGAAGAGTCACAGCCCTGCCTTTAGCATTCCTCAGAAGGGCATCACATTCAGCCCGTACTCTGGCCATCTCCCTGCCCTGGTGCTCGAAGGCCATCCGAGCCCTGTGAAAATAGAGCCCGGCCTTATCCAGGGTGCTCTGGCCACACTCCAAGAGGTCTTCAGGGGCCTCCTGAGCAGCGAAGTCCTGGGGGACCTTGAGATTCAGACCACACCATATGGAGGATGCCGTTTGGCCAAAGAGCATCATCGACTCCTTGCGGGGACCAACCCCGGAGAATTCAATCAGGCCAAGGGAGGACCCATTGGCTTCTGGGGGTGAGGGAGGACGAACGTCGTCAGAACCCTTGGCAGTTGGGGCATCCTCATCCCGAAGGCGGCAGACATCATAATTCCGCGGAGGAGAAGCACGGGGCTTGATCCGGGAAGTGGGTTTTATCTTGAGGGGACTCCCAGGCTCCCCATCAGAGTCGTCGGCCACTATGATGGCCTTGGAGGCAGTACCCTCGACGCGCGGCTTCTTGGAAGCACCGGCCCCAGGAACATCATCGGCCCATGACCTGGTCATCCGTGTTTCGACCTTAGGGACGAGCAGCCCCTCCGGCCTGCGGTGGTCCTTGTGCTCACGGCCGGCGGCGGTCGAGGCAGTGTTGGCACGGCCCATGGTAGACGTGGATGGAAAAATTCCTGCACAAAAGGAACCAAGACGTTCAGAGCCATGGCAACGAAGAGATGTTAAAACTATACAAGTACAAACGGACGCACCTAACCCAGCCTGAGCTTTAAAAGGCTCGGCCACCAGCAACCGGAGGTTCTGGATGCCAAGTCCGGCTATGCGCTTGGCATATCCGAGCTCCTCGTCTGTCATGGGCAGCGGAATCGTCTTCACCGGGTAGGCATTCCACCGGTCAGAGAACGGCATCGGTGAGCCTACCCCGGCCAGGAAGAAGCGCTCTTCCCAGCCGTCCGGATTCCCAGCATTATTCGAGAACAGGACCATGGACGGACGGGCGATCAGGGTCAAATACCCCGTGCGTCCGAAGGGGGACAGCCGGAAGAAATGGTGCAACAGATCCACGGTGGGGGTCACACCGACGCTGTGGCATCTAATAATGAAGCCGTCGATTATCCGATAGGCGGCAGGGACGAACTGCGCAGGCACTATCTCAAGGGCCCTGAAGAGCTCCAAGTGGAAGCCGTGCAAGGGGAAGTTCAGCCCAGCTATCACCGAATCCAAATGGACCACCACATAGCCGGGCAGGTGGCGCATGGGATTGCGCAGACGTCGATCGTCGTAGGTCCTTGGGGGATAGAACCATTGGCCGATCATACGCTTGTCAGCGTTCGTCAGGCGTTGAGTTTGACGCCGGACGCACGAGAAGCTGAGGCTGTAACGGGGAGGCCGAGGCGGCATTCCCCGCTCATAGTATTCTAAGTCATCGCCGGAGGAACAACCATCGTCGAAACGGGTCTCTGAAGACATGGCAACGAACGGTACCTTAGAAATCCGAGAAAGGAACTCTAGAGAGAAGAAGCAATTGTGCAGCGTAAAGGAGAAGTATGAATGAATCACATGGGTTCTGGGTACTTATAGGCAGCACCGCGGAATCGCGCCAACCGAAGTAGGACACGTGGCGCCTGGATAACGGTACCTACCACGGTATTTAAGGTGTCTCGATTTCGTCACCGCATAACCACAACGAAGGAATCCGGGTTGATGCCACGAACGTCCCGCCAGGGGGGTCTTACCAGCCCCGAGGGATCCAAAGACGCCCGGAGGTGGCGGCCAACGGCCGTGCCTAGTATCGGCAGCCTATGGGGGGGGGGGGGCATGCGCATCAACGGACTACGTCCTGTCTTTCCATACTTCGTATCACGGGAACATGTAGACCAGACGAACGTCTCCACACGAAGCTGGGGCAGAACACGCGCAGCATGAACATTCGTGTCTACGCATACGACGGACGAACATCCCCATCAGATAATGATTCGGGGAAGTACGTTCGTATGTCCACACTTGGGGAGTATATTACTGAAGCAGTCACCGACGAACGTCGCCGCACTGTCAGAATACCGTTGCTGGGTGGCGGGCCAGCATCGGCGCCGAGCGTCGACACCCGAGGACGAACCTTAGCAGTACCTCCGCACGCTTGAGTACGTACGGAGGCATGGCAAGGAGAGACTGTTGCCCAAAACAAATGAGGGACAGAAATGAACGTCCTCGCGGGGTTTAACCTTGCGTCAAAGTATAGCGAAGCACCGAAGGAGATTCCACACAACGGACGATAAAGGAAAGAAAAATAATGAAGTACGAAGTCACGAATGTAGAGACAATTATGGGCAAAAAGGTGTATATTCTTCAGCTCTAACGGCTGGGCATTACAAGTCGAAAAAAAAAAGAAAAAAAAAGAGAAGTACAAATTACATCACACCATAAAAGGGGACTCTGGCCGGCTGCCTCCCGGGATCTGCTCTTCCTCTTCCGCTTCAGGCTCGGGGGTCGGGGGCTCCGGGATCTCCCCTCTGGACTTGGCCTCCTCTCGCCGTTGGTCCCTCCCCAGTTTCCCTAAGGCTTGGAGCAGCAGGTCGTCATCTGTGTTGGCAGCCAGCTCGAAGTCGGCCCCTTGCAACCTCGAGAAGATGGGGAGGGTGGCCTTAACCCCCTCATTGTAGCCAGCGGCGAAGGAACTGTCGCCAACCTCGTAGAGGAACTTGTGGGACAGGGGGGAACTCTCCAAAATCCGGACGCCGCACGCTAGACGTTGCCGGGGGGGAATCTTCGCCAGCGCCGCAGAGAACACATCGCCGAAGGCCCCGGCGCAGTAATCCTTGGCGGAGTCCATAAATTCCCCGGTGTTCCTGTAGCCGGAGGTGTCGACCAGCCACTCCGGAGTGGCGTCCTTGGCAGCAGGGAGCACCGGGACAAGCTTAAAGCCGGCTCTCTCAAGGCCGGCCAGCTGGCTGCGAGACTCAGCCTGCAGGGCTGCAATCTCCCTCTCCTTAGCCGCACCCTCCGCCTCAGCTCGACGAGCGGCCTCCCGGGCTGTGGCGACAGCCGCATCGGCCTTGGCCTTGACCTCTCTCAGGGCGGCCTCCCTGGCAGCTTCAGCTTGAAGGACTAGAAGCCTAGACTGGATGACAGAGGAAAAAATAAGGACAATGGTCAGGAGATGAACATCAAAGGAAGGGTGAACTCGGATCTAGTAAAGAAGGAATACCTGAAGAGTGGCTGCGCGGCAGCACTGGTCGCCTCGGACGACGAACGGCGAGGTAGCTCAAGACCGGCCTTGAGGGCCATCTCCCTCCAAAGCTCCTCCGCCGGACGGCTCAAAGGCAGGGAGCCGGCATCTTCAAGCACAGGGCCGGTGGAGCCTGCCTCACGACCCCTCTTCAGCTTCTTTTCGGGGGCCTTCTCTATCCCCTTCTGAGGAGCCGCCTTCGTGGGGACGACCGGCGGCGGAAGGGCAGCCTCGAGAGCAGTGGCCCCGGACCCCTGAGCCAGCATAGTGGCGATTAGGTGCTGCTCACCCTCAGCCGTCCGCCGGGCAGCATCGGAGGCCGAAGAGTTGGAGTCCGAAGCAGGGGCGTTCTTGGCCTTCGCCATTGCGGCTTTAGCAGCAGCCGCCTTGGCCTTCCTTATTTTCAGACACTCAGCATGATTCATCTGAGCTCTATCGGGTGGAGAACCTGCAGGAAACAATAAAGGGTTAAAAGACGAGCGGAGAATATAACAAGACACTCACCTCGAAGGACAGGACCGCCCGGTGCCTCGAGACGAGCGTCGAAGGGTGGAAAAAGTCCAGGGACACGGGCGGTACCTATGCCTGCCCCCGAGAGTGCCTCGAAGGTCAGATAGCCGGCTATGGGGCGAATGCCGCCCTGCAGGATTTCCTCCACGGCCTCGCTCATATCATCGGTCAACTCCGGCGACTCTATCTTTGGGGGATAGCCATTCCAACGAACTGGGAGGGGAGGGCCGTCATAACGGAGGAAGAAGAACCGGTTTTTCCAATCATGAATGGAGGAGGGGTAGCTCTTGAACAGCCTCCTCCCCGGACGTGCGGCCACGCTCAAATAACCGTCGGAATTCTGAGGGGTGATCCGGAAGAAGTAGTGGAACAGGTCCAAGGTGGCATCAACTCCCACAAGCTTGCAGCGCACCAAGAAGGCCGATATGAATCGATATGAGTTTGGCATGAATTGAGCCGGGGCCACCTGGAAGCAGTGGAAGAACTCCACATAGAATGGATGGAGTGGAAACCGCAGCCCGGCCTCTACGGAATCCAAGTGAAGCATGATCATTCCCGGACGTCTCCTCATCACATGCTCAGCGCCTCTCACGCTCCAGACGAACGGCGGGGGAAGAAAGTATGGATTTTGTTGAGGGCCACGCGGGAGAGGACTTGGTCGTGGTCAAGGGCGCTCCTGATCGGGCAGATGTGGCGCTCCATGTCCGTAGGGATGCCGAGATCATGCACCTCCATGTCAGAACCGGATTCGGCCTCCTCCCCAGAATCATAATCGGCTGGGTGCTCATTCAGGGGGACCGCGTCAATAACATCAACTGCCCCATCAGCATTCCCATCCCCGGCGTCGCTCCCACTACCTTGGGAAGCATCTTCCGGCTCACCATCAGCCCGGATGGTCCCCACCGTCGTGGCCGAACCAGAAACCCCAGAAACGCTGGCCTTTCCGGGGGAGCGCGCATTCACATTGTCAGAGGAGGAGCCCGAAGAGGAACCCGATGAACCAGAATCAGAACTTGACGAAATCTCCATCGAAGTCATTTCGTCTAGAAGTCAGAACAAAGAAAAGAGGCATAAGGGAAATTACCTTAAGGAGGAGACTGGCTGAACTCGGAAGTGGGGGAGAGAACTCGAAGAACAGCGGAAATTCAATAGCAAGAGAGCAGAAATTGGGAACCCTAATCCAGAGGGAAAACCCGGCATTTATAGGAGAAACACCGATGGGGGAACCAACGAGGGGCTGACACGTGGCAAGGAGCGTATTCCTACTCACGCGCCGTGCGTGGGGCGAAAGCGTAATGATGACATTTCCTTGGAAAATGTTCCGCCGCTACAGCAGCTGTCACCTCGTTTCCTGAACCGTCGACAGCTGTTAAGCACAATGACCATGAGCGTACGCTTCCACCGGATGCAATAAACACAAGTATCAAGACACGAACGTCTACTTCGAGGGACTTCATACTTCCTTATGTCCTGCACATGCTCAGAACATCAGAAGTGGGGGACTTGTGTTGGGTTAATGGCCCAAGCCGAGGTCCGGCCCATTGATCCCTTTTTACCAGACGTACGTCCAGTTAGAACACAAGGTTAGCCCGCAGGCCCATGTTCCTTGGGGAGGGACGAACGTCTTGTGTTGAGGGCTCTTAGGCTCAACGGCCCACCGCGACGAACGTCTATGCAGGGACAAGGAGCAGGACCACTGATAAGCGTTTTATTAACGTGTTTTATATATTCACCTTAAAACGCTTTTATGTGTAAAAAGAATAAAATCTTCACACATCTGCCTCGTTTTGCTAGAAGTGTTCTAAATCAACGATTGGATCAAATACAAAGATGGTAGAATACACACGAAGAAACCGACGGAAAAAGGTCAACCAAACGCATCCCGAGGAACAAATAAAGACCACAAAAAGGCCCAAGACGGACGAAAGCCGCCCGGTTTATGCCAAAGGCGGCCGGCCTTTGGTCCCCAAGCTCATTTTCGCGTCCAAAACTGGAAAAACTGATCCGGAGCAAGAAAGGACGAAAGCCGCCCGGCTTTCGTAAAACCCGGCCGACTTTTGGTCGCCGAATGAATTGTTCAGAATTAAATTACAAAAGCCGCCCGGCTTTTGTAAATGGCGCCCGGTTTTCGGGCCCTGGAGCGAAGGCAGGCTATTTTAAACGCGCAAAAGCCGCCCGGCTTTTGCGAATGTCGCCCGGTTTTCGTGTGGTACTGATTAAAACAGGCAACGGTCATCACAATCATTCGAGAGAAGCTCCAAACCCCATTAAGGAGCTTGCTTCCTTGTCCAAAAATGGCCGTTGAAGACCCAATATTTAAGCATATGGGAGCCCTCTCAAGTGATTATTCCATATTCCATACACTTTACTTCCATTTTAGCACTCCAAGATCAACCCCTTGGTCTTGGGAGAAGTTCTACACTTGGGGATCCCATTATCCACCATAGCTTTGGAGTTGTGGTATTATCTTCTTATGTATTTCATTGTATTTCATCAGTTCAATACTTGTAATTTCATTATGAGTTGCTCTAGCTAATTTTCCATAGCCAAGGTTAGGGATGAAACTTTACGCACTCTAGGTGTTTGATGTATGTTCTCAACCAAATTATTATGATCTTTCCTTTATATTTTAATGTGTATGACTACGGTGTACAACGTATGATTATATCGTTGGGTTTATTTGAGCAATTAACGTTGAGTTATAAACCGTGCACTTAAAGGCTAGACATATTCTAATTGTGGATAGAAATATACCTCAATTGAATATGGTGGTTGTAATAATGTCCTAATCTTCAATGGGGTTAATTTTAGATGAATGTGAACCGTGACGGGATTCACACGTAGAATTAATCACAATCTCGCTGCCGTAACAGGAGTTAGAATACTTTAGCGACATTCCACTCATAAGAATTGGTGAAAGAATATACATTAACCGCTAGGAGTCGTTTAGGAGTAATCCCGAACCCTTGGTTGCTTTTATTATCACTTGAAAAACCAAAAATCTTTACTCTTTTACCAAGTCTTTTACAAATTATATTCTCAATTTTTGAATCATATAAACAACGTTTCCTCGTGTTCGACTCGGTATTTTTACCGGATTTTATTACTACATCGGCACTTGTACACTTGCAAGTTTAAGCCGATCAAGTTTTTGGCGCCGTTGCCGGGGAAACGGTCTTGTTTAATTGATTCAACAAAAATTCCTGATTTTTCCCTTTACATTTCACTTGGTATTATTTTGAATTTTGTTGTGTAGACAAGCTCTTAGTGCATGCTATTGAGAAGTCAAGGCTCTACAAACCTTGAACCTATCAATCTTGAGATTGAGAGAGCTTGTAGAAGGAATCGGAAGAAGGAAGCAAGAGTACCAACAATGCTTCCCACACTCAATGAACGGAAGAGACCCGTTATTGCCACCACTCCTTCTTGCATCGTGCTTAGCGAGGCGGCACGAGACTATGAGTTGCGGAATAGCTACTTCAATGCTATGCCGCACTTCTATGGACAACCGGGGGAGAATCCATTAAATTTCATTACCGAATTTTATGGGTTCATTCAAGGTGTGCCTAGGAATGGGTTAAATGAAGGTGATCTAAGGCTCAAGTGCTTCCCTTACACCTTAAAGGGAGCGGCTAGAGGGTGGTTTCTAGAGCAAACACCGGCATCCTATGCTACTTGGGATGAAATATACAATGTTTTCATCTCCAAGTACTACACTCCCACAATGACGCAAGAGCTACGACAAAGAATCTTCAACTTCAAACAACAAGTTGGAGAACTTTTTCAAGACGCATGGAGACGTTTCAAGTCTTTATTGAAGGAATGTCCCCATCACCGCATCCCTCTTGACCTCCAAATTGACACTTTTTACAATGGCTTGAACCCATCTTGTCAAGCTATTGTAGACAACCGAGCGGAGGGGTACATTGGAAACAAAACGGAGACGGAAGCTTTGAGGATTCTTGAGTCCATTGCTTCAAATCCTCAACTACAAGGAGGAGACATCAAGGTGGCGGGAGTGAATGAAATCTCTATCACTCATGAACTTGACAAGAGGTTTGAAGAGTTTCAAACCAAAATGCAACAAAATATACAAGCATCAATTCATACGGCTTTACAAGCCGTTATTGGAGGGGCTCAACAAGTGGCAAATGTGGAGAGTGTCCCTAATACGGAAGGTAACTCCTCTCAACATCTTGAGGATGTTAACTACATGAATTCCTATGGTAACCGGGCAAATCAAGGTGGAAATAATTTTTCCAACATCAACCAACAAAGGTACAACCAAGGAAACAATTATAGGGCACAAGGGAGTTCTTCAAACCTTCAACCCGGAGCCCCCAAATTTGGGCAATCGCAAGAGTCTACTATGGAGGAGATGATGAAGCTTCTCACAAAAAATGTTGCTAGCATCAAAACTCAAAATGAAGAAAATCATAGTAGAATGGAGGCATCCATTGGGAATCTCCACAATCAATTCACTAAACTTGACATGCGTTTTGAAGATCAAAACCGGAAGCTAAATCAACGCATGGACAATATTGAACAATATACCAAGTCCTCTATTCATAACTTGGAGGTTCAAATTGGCCAACTTGCTCAAGAAAGGACAACTAGGGAGCATGGTAGATTTCCTACTACAACGGAAGTCAACCCGAGGGAGAATGTTATGGCTATCACTTTGAGAAGTGGTAAACAAATGGAAGGGCCAACAATTGAAGAAGAGCCCATTGAAAAACAAAGCGAAGAAGAGCATATTTCACCACCATCCATGACGGCTTATGTTCCACCAATTCCTTACCCACAAAGGATGAAGAAGAAAGATGATGGAAAGCAATACAAAAAGTTCCTAGACATCTTCACCAAATTGAGCATCAACATCCCCTTTGCCGAAGCCATTGCCGAAATTCCTTCTTATGCAAAATTTTTGAAGAATATTCTTAGCAACAAAAAGAAGTTGGCGGATTTTGCTACCGTAGCACTCACGGAGGAATGTAGTGCTATTCTTCAAAACAAATTACCTCAAAAATTGAAGGATCCCGGGAGCTTTACCGTTCCTTGTTCTATTGGAAGCTTAGGGGAGGTAAAATCCCTTTGTGATCTTGGAGCTAGCATCAACCTTATGCCACATTCTCTATTCAAGAAACTTGGTGTGGGGGAACTTCAACCTACAACTATAGCTCTCCAATTGGCGGATAGAACCATCCGTTATCCTATTGGGGTAATGGAAGATGTTCTTGTGAAGGTTGGAAAATTTTATTTTCCGGTGGATTTTCTCATTCTAGAGATGGAGGAAATGGAAATTCCGGTGATTCTTGGAAGATCTTTCTTGGCCACGGCGGCCGCTCTTATTGATGTGAAGAATGGAATTGTGAAATTCCGTGTTGGGGAGGAGGAGCAAGAATTCCATGTTTGGGATTCCTTGAAGAAACACCATGATGATTCTACATGTTTTAGTATCAATATTTTTGATACTTTGACACAAGAAGTTTTTGAGAGGGAAATACATGAAGATCCTCTTGAGGCATGCATCATGCTAGGATGCACCGAAGATGAAGAAATTCCTGCACTTTTTGAAGAAGTGATGTACCTTCAAGCCGGAGGCTCTTACACCAAATTCCGTCCTAAGTTTGAAGAACTTGGTGCAAGGAAGTCTAGCCAAAAATCTTCATGTGAAGTTGCTCCAAGGCCTACTCTAAAACCTCTTCCGGGTCATCTCAAGTATGCATTTCTTGGAGATGATTCTACATATCCGGTGGTAATTTCTTCTACACTCACCTCTTTGCAAGAAGAAAAATTATTGAGAATTCTAAGGGCTCACAAGTCCTCTATTGCTTGGTCCTTGGCGGATATTAAGGGTATTAGCCCTTCTCTTTGCATGCACCGGATTCTCATGGAGGAGAATCACAAACCTACAATTGAACATCAAAGGAGATTGAATCCCAACATGAAGGAGGTAGTCAAGGAGGAAGTTCTCAAACTCCTTGATTATGGCATTATTTATCCTATTTCGGATAGCAATTTCGTTAGCCCCGTTCAAGTGGTGCCCAAGAAAGGAGGAATTACCGTTGTGGCTAATAGTAAGAATGAATTAATTCCTACTAGGATGGTCACCGGTTGGAGGATGTGTATTGATTACCGGAAATTGAACACCGGCACTAGGAAGGATCATTTTCCTCTCCCATTCATGGACGAAATGCTTGAACGTGTTGCGGGTCATGAGTTTTATTGTTTCTTGGATGGATTTTCCGGCTATTTTCAAATAGCTATCTCACCCGAAGATCAAGAGAAGACCACATTCACTTGTCCTTTCGGCACTTTCGCTTATAGAAGAATGCCGTTTGGTCTTTGCAATGCCCCGGGGACCTTTCAAAGATGTGTCATGGCCATTTTTTCCGACATGGTAGGAGGTTTTATGGAAGTCTTCATGGACGACTTTTCTGTTTTTGGAGACTCTTTTGATGCTTGTCTTCTTCATCTTGAGAAGGTTTTGATAAGATGCAAGGAAACACACTTGGCTCTCAATTGGGAGAAGTGTCATTTTATGGTGACCGAAGGCATAGTCTTGGGACACAAAATTTCCTCCCAAGGCATTCAAGTTGATCAAGCCAAAGTGGAAGTTATTGAGAAGTTACCTCCACCTCATTCGGTGAAAGCCATCCGGAGCTTCTTGGGACATGCCGGTTTCTACCGGCGATTTATCAAGGATTTTTCAAAAATTGCAAAGCCACTTTGTGATTTACTTGCCAAAGATGCTCACTTTGATTTCACTCCACAATGTCTCCAAGCTTTCAACACTCTCAAGAAGGCTCTCACTACGGCCCCAATCATTATCTCACCGGATTGGTCACTACCTTTTGAACTCATGTGTGATGCTAGTGATCATGCAATTGGGGTTGTTCTTGGGCAAAGGAAGGAGAAGAAGCTCCATGCCATCTATTACGCTTCTAGACTACTCCATGATGCGGAGTTAAATTATGCCACTACCGAAAAGGAGTTCTTAGCCGTTATTTATGCTTTTGATAAATTTCGGTCATACCTCATTGGACAAAAGGTGATTGTCTATACCGATCATTCCGCTATCCGGTATCTCATGAGCAAGAAGGATGCAAAACCAAGATTAATTCGTTGGGTATTATTACTACAAGAATTTGATCTTGAAATTCGGGATAAAAAGGGGAGCGAAAATCTTGTTGCGGATCACCTTTCCCGTCTCGAAGCTAACACCACATCCCACAAGGAAGTTATTCATGATGATTTTCCTTATGAACAAATCATGGTGGTTAGTGGAGTACCATTACCTTGGTTCTCGGATTTTGTGAACTATCTTGCCAAGGAAATTCTTCCTCAAGAATTCACATTTCATCAAAGAAAGAAATTCTTGAATGATGTCAAACATTATTATTGGGATGAACCTTACCTCTTCAAGCATTGTGCGGATGGTATCATACGAAGGTGTGTGCCCAATGAGGAAATGCTACCCATCCTTGAGCATTGTCATAATCTCCCTTGTGGAGGTCATCATGGTCCCGATCGGACCGCCGCCAAGGTACTTCAATGTGGATTTTTCTGGCCTACTTTATTCAAGGATGCTAGGAGCTATGTTCAAGCTTGTGATCGTTGTCAACGAACCGGTAATTTGAGCCGGAGGAATGAAATGCCACAAAATATGATGCTTGTGGTCGAAATCTTTGATGTTTGGGGGATTGATTTTATGGGACCTTTTCCCAAATCCCATGGCAAGGAGTATATACTTGTAGCGGTTGACTACGTCTCCAAGTGGGTGGAAGCAATAGCCTTGCCGGATAATACCGCCAAGTCGGTGGTAGATTTTGTGAAGAAGAATATATTTTCAAGGTTTGGTGTCCCGAGAACCATTATTAGTGATAACGGTACGCATTTCAAGAATGCTCACTTCACCGGTCTTCTAAAGAAGTATGGGTGCCTTTTCAAAAGTGGAGCTACTTACCATCCTCAAACAAATGGTCAAGTAGAGGTCTCTAACAGGGAAATCAAATCTATCCTTGAGAAGACGGTCAACTCTTCTCGGAAGGATTGGTCTTTGAAGCTTGATGACGCCTTATGGGCATATCGAACGGCATTCAAAACGCCTCTTGGTATGTCTCCTTATAGGCTTGTTTTTGGGAAGCCTTGTCACCTTCCGGTGGAGCTAGAGTACAAATCTCGTTGGGCAATTTCTCAACTCAACTATGATCCAACACTTGCAAAGGAAAGAAGGCTATTACATCTTGACGAGCTAGATGAACTACGGAGGGAGGCTTATGAGAATTCTCGCATTTACAAGGAGAAAGCCAAGGCGTGGCATGACAAGAACATTTGTCGAAGGGAATTCCAAGTTGGGCAGAAGGTGCTCCTTTTCAACTCAAGACTCCGGTTGTTTCCCGGAAAATTGAAGTCCCGGTGGTCGGGACCTTTCACCATCACCGAAGTCCGACCATATGGAACTATGATGATCAAACAAGGTGACAATGAACCTTTTGTTGTCAATGGTCACCGCTTGAAGCACTACATGGAACACCACAACACCTCTGCCACCATCTCTTGCCCCTTGAAGGATTGATCACGAAGAACGTCCGGCCAATGACGTTAAAGAAGGCGCTTGTTGGGAGGCAACCCAATTTCATATCCTTTTTATTTACATGTTTGTCTTTCATTATGCTTTTATACTCTTATTGCTTGTGGACGATGCAATTCAAGTGTAGGGGGAGAAGCAAAGCAAAGAAATGTGAGGTCTCAAGGCAAATTTTGAACAAAGTGGGCGGAATTAGCAAAGGCGCCGAAACCCGCCCGGCTTTAGCGAAAGCCGCCCGGCATTCGGTCACCGTAGGTTAATTTCATTTATTCAGATCGAAAACCGCCCGGTTTTCCCGAAACCCGCCCGACTTTCAGGTCTGCTTCCCAGGTATTTTCTCGCACACGAAACCCGCCCGGTTTTCGTGGATGTCGCCCGGCTTTTGGGCCCCGAAGGTAATTCCAGATTAATTAAATCAAAAGTCGCCCGACTTTCGAGTAAGCCGCCCGGCTTACGGGCTCTGGGAACATTCTGTTTAACCGAAAGCCGCCCGGCTTTCGCATAAGTCGCCCGGCTTTCGGGGACGATTGTTATTTTACCTGTTCTGTTTAAACACAAACACACGCACACAACTCCCAAAAGACGCCCGACGAACGTGAGAGCTCGAACGACAACCCCCCTTTTCTTCACGTTTCTTCTCCTCTTTCAAGCTCAAAACAGGTATTCTCTATCTCCTTCACTTCTTAAACTCAATTTCATAGCTTTTTCCTCATTTAATCGATAGAATTGGTTGTTCCTCCCAAATTTCGAATTTTAGGGTTTATGCAAATTGATAGCTTTTAGGCCTAATTCATTGCATGATATCTTGTTCTTGTTGCCTATATTGCTTGTATGAACCATTTCAACCTCTTTTCAAGTAGTTATTTTCATCAATTCGAAATTTTTGCTATTTGGTCAAAATTGGGGGTTTATGGTTCGAAATTGTTGTTCAAATTTGGGGATTTTCAATTGTATTCTTGTGATTAATTGTTGTTGAGCAAGGTTGTGTTTCTATTGGTCTTGGTTGTGATGAATTGTGATTAAAGTCAATTTTTAGGGGAAACTTTGACAAATTTTTAAGAAAATTGACTAGAATTGTTTGAGTTTGTAGGTTCAAATGGCTCCAAAGGGGAAGTCCGTTAGCACCGAGGCTGGCCCGAGCAATCCCAAGCGGGCAAGGAACAACAAGGCACCCGCGGCCTCCTCCACCATCTTGCCTTCTAGCCGGTTTGTCAACACCAAGTGCTATGAACGGTACTTGGAATCTAGGGACAACGATTTCGTTGTTGAGAAGACGGTGTCACAACCTATTGACCACGAGTACCGTCTCACCGAGGCCTTCGCTACTATCGATTGGGAGCCGGTGCTACATCTTGAAGGCACCTTCTACCCGGAGCTCGTCAAAGAATTCTTCGCAAATATCGAGGGAAATAGCCCCCGAAAGATGATTGAGAGCCGGGTCAAAGGGGTAAAAATCACTATCACAAATGACCTCTTGAGATCTCAGTTTCGCATCGCCAACCACGGCATCCCTTTCGCCCCTTCCCAAGCCGGAGCAATGAATAGCGACGTTGAATACAACCCCTTGGATGCGATGCAATATTTCGGCTTGCAAGGACACGAGCTTATGACCAAGAACCTTGGTCAACCACACATCCGGGCCCGGCTTTTGATGTACCTCTACTCATTCAACGTCATGCCGAGAGCAAGTGGCTACAACAAAATTCGAAACGCCGACCTCTACTTCGCGTATAGGATGCTTGCCGGGCTTGGACGTTGTGAGGGGATTCCTCTATCAAGCATCATCATCAAACAATTGTGGAGCGCGGCCTTGAGCAATAACCAAGATAAGGCCTTCATTTTCCCTATTCTACTATCTAACATTTTTGAGCATTTTGGTGTTAGCTTTAGAGGGGAAGAAGAACGGGAGACACACGCCGTGCTTGATGATAGTGTCATGATACACCTTCGCTATGTCCAACCGCCGCACGGAGGACCATGGAGGTGCGTGGAGAGATTCCATAGAGTCGTGCCCGAAGAAAATGAAGAAGAAATGATGGAAGGAGGAGAAGCCCAAGGTGGAGAGCCCGAGGGAGGCCATGAGGAGCACCATGAGGAGGCGGCTCACGTACCTCAAGCCGGAGCTCATTACGACATGGACTATTTGACCGAACAATTTGGTCAAATTCACACAGAGCTTGCGGTTCATCGGCGGGATTTGTGGGACCAACGGCGGGCTATTGAAGGCATGGGGAGTCATCTTTGGAACATGAACTACTATTGCCAAGAGTTAGGGCGGCACTTCAGCATTCCACCACCGCCACCTTATGACCCGCACTTTTATTTCCCTCCCCAAGGAGATGGAAATGAAGGGGATGAGTAGGTTATGAAAAGGGAAGTGTACTAAAAATACTAAACGTGAACCACCTTTTCTTTGTTTTTCTTTAAACTCCTTGTGCTACTTTTGTGCCTATTATGTGTTGTTTGATTGCTTATTTTCTTGCTTTGCATTTAATTACTCTTGTGCTTCACATTGGGACAATGTGGAATAAGTGTGGGGGGGTGACTTTATACTTGAAAAATATGCAAGGTTTTTATTTGAAAAAAAAAATTTGTTCATTTTTGGTCCATATTTTTTGAAAAATATTTTAGCAAAATCCTTGTCCTTCAAACCCTTTTTCAAAAGAAACTTTTCTTAACGTTTTGCCTTAATATTTTCATAGAAAGTTTCGAAATTTGCTTGAGGACAAGCAAAGCTCAAGTGTGGGGGCATTTGATAAGCGTTTTATTAACGTGTTTTATATATTCACCTTAAAACGCTTTTATGTGTAAAAAGAATAAAATCTTCACACATCTGCCTCGTTTTGCTAGAAGTGTTCTAAATCAACGATTGGATCAAATACAAAGATGGTAGAATACACACGAAGAAACCGACGGAAAAAGGTCAACCAAACGCATCCCGAGGAACAAATAAAGACCACAAAAAGGCCCAAGACGGACGAAAGCCGCCCGGTTTATGCCAAAGGCGGCCGGCCTTTGGTCCCCAAGCTCATTTTCGCGTCCAAAACTGGAAAAACTGATCCGGAGCAAGAAAGGACGAAAGCCGCCCGGCTTTCGTAAAACCCGGCCGACTTTTGGTCGCCGAATGAATTGTTCAGAATTAAATTACAAAAGCCGCCCGGCTTTTGTAAATGGCGCCCGGTTTTCGGGCCCTGGAGCGAAGGCAGGCTATTTTAAACGCGCAAAAGCCGCCCGGCTTTTGCGAATGTCGCCCGGTTTTCGTGTGGTACTGATTAAAACAGGCAACGGTCATCACAATCATTCGAGAGAAGCTCCAAACCCCATTAAGGAGCTTGCTTCCTTGTCCAAAAATGGCCGTTGAAGACCCAATATTTAAGCATATGGGAGCCCTCTCAAGTGATTATTCCATATTCCATACACTTTACTTCCATTTTAGCACTCCAAGATCAACCCCTTGGTCTTGGGAGAAGTTCTACACTTGGGGATCCCATTATCCACCATAGCTTTGGAGTTGTGGTATTATCTTCTTATGTATTTCATTGTATTTCATCAGTTCAATACTTGTAATTTCATTATGAGTTGCTCTAGCTAATTTTCCATAGCCAAGGTTAGGGATGAAACTTTACGCACTCTAGGTGTTTGATGTATGTTCTCAACCAAATTATTATGATCTTTCCTTTATATTTTAATGTGTATGACTACGGTGTACAACGTATGATTATATCGTTGGGTTTATTTGAGCAATTAACGTTGAGTTATAAACCGTGCACTTAAAGGCTAGACATATTCTAATTGTGGATAGAAATATACCTCAATTGAATATGGTGGTTGTAATAATGTCCTAATCTTCAATGGGGTTAATTTTAGATGAATGTGAACCGTGACGGGATTCACACGTAGAATTAATCACAATCTCGCTGCCGTAACAGGAGTTAGAATACTTTAGCGACATTCCACTCATAAGAATTGGTGAAAGAATATACATTAACCGCTAGGAGTCGTTTAGGAGTAATCCCGAACCCTTGGTTGCTTTTATTATCACTTGAAAAACCAAAAATCTTTACTCTTTTACCAAGTCTTTTACAAATTATATTCTCAATTTTTGAATCATATAAACAACGTTTCCTCGTGTTCGACTCGGTATTTTTACCGGATTTTATTACTACATCGGCACTTGTACACTTGCAAGTTTAAGCCGATCAACCACGGGCCATCAGGGATGACGACGAACGTCTCCTGAGCAAGCCCATAGTCATCGGAGGAAATCCAGTCCACATGGTGAGAATCCATCAAGGCCAGGAGACGAACAGCCGGAACCTCTTGAGGGTCACTTGGAACGATCCAGCTCGCTTCCCGGGCGGACGAACGTCCCCATTATTCAGGCGGGAAACCTAGATTCTGGCGGGAAGTGCATTTAATGCTGAAGATTTGGTGGTTGGGACACCAGCGATCCACAGGCCTCCACGTCAGCATAGCCACCTGCCCATTGGCGGGTATAAATAGAAGCATTTATTTCATTGTAAGGGGTTGGCAACTTTCTATTCTTAACACTCTAGCTATAGCATTCTTACCCGCAGCACTTCTACTGCCTGGTAAGACGAACGGCCGACGGAGCCTTAGCAAAAAGTATTGTGTTAGGGAGTTATTAAGAGATAGTAATACTTAACCACTTACTTGCTACTCCTTGTTCTTTTTAATTCATACCATCTGCTTGTTGGGCTAGTTTACTCACGCACTCCACTCGAAATCCTTGGGCTTACGTGTTGGGCCCGGGGGTTGAAGGAATAAACCTCAACATGCACAATTACTTACATATGCAATTCTAAGCACAAGTGCACACTAGTATATGAATAGTGCACAAAATTGTGAAATGTTAGTGGTGTCTTTAAATATATATAAAAGTGCACTTCCGTGATCTGATTTCTTTAATAAAATGAATTTCACTTTATTCACTTTCAAGGTGCATAACTGCTTGTCGTGATAATACATCTATTTCAATTTGTTCATATGTTTGTGCCTTTTACACTATTCGCATAATCTACCTTGACAATATTTATTAATGTATTACTCCCTCCGTCCCTGAATGTTGTTCCAATTGCGGATTACGAAGGTTGACCGACGATAAAGTTAAATGATCCCTGTGAAAACTCGGATTATTTTTAGTAAATAAAATTTACATATTCAGAAACTACATTAAACCCGCTACAAAGCCTGCAAAAAAAAAATCAATTTTCATAAAGTTTTGATACAAAAAGTAAGAGTTTAAGAGTGATTTAAGTTGACTCTCGAAAAGCGAAATGGAAGTAAATTTAGGGACAGAGGGAGTACAATTTTTTTAATGTATCTCAAAGTCAATTTTCTAAATATGATTTTTATAATAATTTATATTAAAAAAATTAATATATTAATGCAAAGCATGAAACTAAATGTTAAATGAAACGTATCCAAATGAAAATAAATGCATGATTGTTGAATCAAAAAAGTAGCGGATAAAAAAAATAGTTTATTTTAAAGAAAAGATTCGAATAAAAAAATCTCACTTTTTGTAATTTTTAATTGGTAAAACAGTAAAAGATTCAAGCAATATTAATGTAAAAGTACGGAGTACTTATTAACTTCAAAGGAAAGAACTTGGATAACGTAATTGTAGAAGTATAATTGAATAATTGAAGTCCCGTTAAGAATGGTAAGATATGCAAAATCACAAGTTTAACCCTCTTGGTTGGAGAAAAAGATCTCAAAAAATAACTTGATCCAATGGTGTAGTATCATTCTTATTTCTCTCCTAAGATGATTTTCTCACTTGAATCTAAATCTCTCTCTCTCTCTCTCTCTCTATATATATATATATATAGGGGAATGTTCAGGTGAGAATGATGTTCCAGGAGAGAAATGAGAATAAAATCTAACCATCTATTACCATTAACATACGGTGAAGATTTGATCTAAATGTGCCATGGTAATATTGTAATTAGGTGGAATTATGAGGGAAGATCTTATGGCAAAAGGAACGGAATTAATGATAAGGTCATATGTGTAAAATGGTGTAACAATACAATCGGTCATGTAAATTCCTTTCCATAAAAATCTCATTCCATTTATAATTTTGAACGGCTAAACTCCAACTTTCCCTAAAAGATAGGACTAGTAATTAACAAGCATTTAATTTCTGATTATTATCACTTACAAACGGTGATTCTATAGTTGATCGGCGTATTTAATTATTGTGCGATTAATTAAATTATTTATCGAACTCATAATAATGAGAATGGGCTACCAAATATTTAGTTGGATTATCATAATTATTATAGAAGTCCAATAAAGTGCCAACTAAGGTTGATAAAAATGTTTGGACAACCCGAGTGCTATTTTGACCCAACCTGCTAAAAATACCAGAAATAATTGGGAGGGACTTTCTGTACCCAACTGGGATTTTTCCTACAAGTCTTGTAGACTCAAAATAATCATTTTGAGACGAGTAAAAATGGGGTGGGCGAAATAGCTGTTGAGGAGTATGCACAAGACATAAAATATATTCATAGGTCCCTACTCATGCATTATTTGGATGCTTGATTGAGTAGAGGTACCTTCCCCCTATCCTTCGCACCTATTCACGTCCAACCAAGAGGAGGAGCTCCAGAGAAGTCTTCTCTCAAGAAACCATAGCTTGAAGAAGCACAAGGGAGAAGGAACCCAAGAGGGAAGAGCTAAGTTGAGATATGTCACGCCCCGGACCGCATCTGTGCCACGTAGACAACCGCCGTACAATTCAATAAGAACAATGTAGTTCACTCTTATCAAGTCATACAAGGCGTCCGATAGATTCTATTGCCGAACCGATTAGTAAACCCATACAATCAACATCAATATATAAATCAAACGAATGCGGAAATAAAATATGTTTGACATTTAGCCACACGTGGCAAACATGAGCACGCAGGCCCTTCATTAGTTTAATAGAAATCGTCATTCAAATATCCATGAGCAATTTCATAATTTCAAATAAGAATGGAAGCACGAACCACGTCTTCCTTATTGAGTTCACACTAGGCAAAGGTGCAGGTAGCAGGACTCTAGCCTTAACCTGAAAAATGTGAGGGCCCCCGAAGGGGTCAGTACTCCATAGAAAGTACTAGTGACAAGCAGGCTATATGAGGAATAACTAATGTTTCAGACACGAGACCCAAAAATAGGATGATACATATACTTATAGGTATAACCATCGTTACCCCATTCCCAAGATAATACATACCGTATATACTTGTAAAATACTTGACCCGTGGGTCGTTTTATCACAAAGAGTCTTTTAGAGGTAAGGCGATTACCCAACCTTTCCCATTCATTCCCGAATGCCTAGCTCACGAGCTACATTCTACCTTCATAATATCCTACCGAGTTTCAGGAGTGTTAACCCTCCCGGGGATGCTCAACCCCAACCGAGTTTTAGGATCATTTACCGTCCCGAGGATGCTCAACCTCAACCGAGTTTTAGAATTGTTTACCGTCTTGAGGATACTCAACCTCACCGAGTTTTAGGATCTGTTTACCGTCCTGAGGATACTCAACCTCACCGAGTTTTAGGATTGTTTACCGTCCTGAGGATACTCAACCTCACCGAGTTTTGGGATCGTTTACCGTCCCGAGGATACTCAACCTCAACCTTATTTCTAACCAAACCCTAACCTGGATATGGCTAACCTTGCATTCACTTAACTATGGACAATACCTAGTCCTATAGTCATATAATAATCTTTAGTAACCAACGTGGACGGGTCCCACCTGATCGGTCCACGTTAACCTACTCAAAAACTACCCATTTTGAGTATAACCCAATACTCGATCGAGTATCCACCCATACTCGGTCGAGTATAGGAGACAGCAGCCCGTAAGGCTAATTTTCCATCCATACTCGATCGAGTACCTACCCATACTCGATCGAGTATAGGAGACAGCAGCCCTAGGGGCAGATTTTCAGCAAATACCCGGTCGGGTATTTGCCAATACCCGGTCGGGTATTGTGGTTGACTTGGCGGTCAACGCCCGTTTGACCGCCCAAACGGAGTCCGACTAACATGAAATTTTGCATGCATGTACTAATTGAAGTCCTTGATCCAAAAATACCACTTTTGGCCCTTGGAATATCATACATATCAATTTATAATTATTTCACTAATCAAACCAACATTTCATGCTTTCCAACTATGTTATAGTTGTTAACATAACATAACACATGCTTTAATACCATTAATCAATTCATAAAACATATTCTTGATTAATTTAGGTAATCTCATGCCTCACGCAAAAGTTATAAAGCATATAGCCGTCTTCTCACCTTAAAAGAAGCTTATGAAGTTCTAGCCTTTCTTATCGAGCTCCGGTGAAACTCCGGTGAACTTCAACGAACTCCGGCGACAACTCCGGCAACCCTTTCAACTCTGTGAAAGTTCTTGAAATACCTTATACAAGTTAACAACAAGGTTTTATCATCATAAAACCCATACCAATACAAATAACCTCTAAAAGGTTATTTTCCGGCAAACCCGTCAACTTTGCTCCCAAGGTTTGTTTTGGGTATAAATCAACCCTTCAACCCCCATTCTACACTTTTAAATATGTAGAACTATCCTAGGAGTATGAAATATGATTAAAGGGAAGGAATGAGTTTAATGAGGTCATTACCTTATTAACCACAAGGTTTCGCACCTAAACTCCTCTTTTCTCTCCTCTTTTTCCTCCCTTCTTCTTCCCCTTGCTTTGTGCGTGAATAGCTGATGGAAATGGAGTACTTGCAGGTTTTCCTCCTCCTTGGATGATGTATGGGTCGAGCTGATTGGAGGTGGGTGGAGGAAACCCCTCACTTTTGTCTTAATAGAGCAAAAGAATGGGAGGTGGGACCCTTAGGTGATCTAATTTGTCTCCTCATCATTCAGCTCCCATTACAAGTCTCTCATACAGCTCTCCCTCCTCATTTGCACGATCAAAAACGTGGGGTGGCCCCCACTTTGATGGGTGGTCATCCCTTTGTGTCCCCAAGTCCACACTTGGTCCCGAAAGTTGTATTTTCCGGACTGTTTTAACTATATTTCATTTTATCGGGTAAAATGAAATATCTATCATTCTTCCCATTATTATTGGCTATAAGAATGAATGTATATTCCCAACTTTTAATTTTATGGTCTCCATAATTTATTATGGCTTTTTATCTGATATTACTTCGGTACCGATAAATGGGCTTTATATGCTCAAATGGTTACTCACGTAATTTCTATGGCCCAACAAGGCTATCCATCATTCCACACATATTATCTTGACCCAAACGAATATAATATGTGGTCCCGATAATATCGGGCGGCCCCCACCTCCGGTGTGGGCCCCACGTGGATTTTAATATTCACGTAAAAGAAATGATAGAAATTTTCAATCACGTAAAAATGCGTTTGTTCATTCCTCTAAAAATGCGTTTGTTCATTCCTCGGGGTTTGATACATAATTTGATAAAGTACAAATACTTGGGGGCGGTGTTACAAGTTCTACCCCCCATACTTGGGATTTCGTCCCCGAAATCCACGTGTCTAGTCAAACAGAAATGGATACTGTTCCCTCATCAGGGTCTCCACTTCCCAAGTTTGCTCCTCGACACGATCACTCTTCCAAAGTACCTTCACCATCGGTACCTCTTTACTCCTTAGCTTCTTTACCTGTCGGTCCATGATCTTGACCGGCTGCACCGCATAGTGAAGGTCTTCCCGGATTTCTACCGGTGGTTTCTCAAGAATATGTGACGGGTCCCGTACATACTTCTTGAGCATCGAAACATGAAACACATTATTAATCTTTTCCAACTCTGGAGTTAACTGAAGTCGGTACGCTACGACCCCGATTCTTTCAATGATTTTGAATGGGCCTATGTAACGTGGGTTAAGCTTACCCCGACTGAGGAACCTGATAATCCCTTTCCAAGGTGACACTCTCAGGAACACCTCATCGCCGACCTCGAACTCCAACGCCCTCCGACGTTTATCAGCGTAGCTCTTCTGTCGATCTTGGGCAGCCTTGAGCCTATCCTGAATAACTTTCACCTTCTCCTTGGTGATCTCAACTAGCTCAGTTCCCTCAAGCTTGGCCTCGCCAACCTCATCCCAACATAAAGGTGTCCGACATTTCCTCCCATAAAATGCCTCGTATGGAGGCATGCCTATACTTGCCTGATAGCTGTTGTTATAGGCGAATTCTACCAAAGCCAACTGGTTGTCCCAACTTCCTTGGAATTCTAAGGCACATGCCCTCAACATGTCCTCCAAAATCTGAATCACCCGTTCAGATTGCCCATCCGTTTGAGGATGGAATGCCGTGCTAAACCTCAACTTTGTTCCCATGGATTCCTGGAACTTAGGCCAAAACCGTGATGTGAACCGTGGGTCTCTATCCGACACTATAGTAACCGGAACCCCATGCAGTCTCACGATCTCATATGTATACAACTTGGCCAGTCGCTCAAGCGTATAAATAGTGTTGATAGGTAGGAAATGAGCACTCTTGGTCAGCCTATCAACTACCACCCATACCGCGTCGTAGTTCCTAACCGTCCGTGGCAGACCTACCACGAAGTCCATAGTAACATGCTCCCACTTCCATTCTGGAATGGTAAGTGGCTATAATAATCCTGTCGGGTGCTGGTGCTCTGCTTTGACCTGCTGACAGGTAAGGCAACGACTGACATCACTACTAGAAAAATAGCTATTTGCTGCGGTTTTGAACCGCAGCAATTGGCACCGCAGCAAATAGTAGGAAAATGTATTTGCTGCGGTTCCGAACCGCAGCAAATAGCTATTTTTGAAAAATGAATTTTGACTTTTTGCTGCGGTTCAGATAACTAAAAAACCGCAGCAAATAGCTTCTTTAATAACATTCAGAAATTCCTTATTGCTGCGGTAATAACCGCAGCAAACACTTTGTAAAGTATTGAATTGTTATTTGGGTTTCTCGATGCTATATTGCATTATTGCTATCCAAGTACACAAAAACACTATTTTACACCAAAGCATATCGTGCACAATTCATTTCCAATCTCACGTTGAAATTAGGATAGAATCTGATAAAGTGCCATGAACACCATACAAGTTTAAAACAAACTAAAAATTAATTTAGCTAGAACTTGTTTACAAAACCAATAGTGAAATAAAAAAAATTAAAGTAAATCTAAATAAAGGGTACATGTCTAATTTTAGAACTTATACAATTAAACATGTCTCAACTCTCAATTCCGAGATTGCTCCGTAAGTCTTCTGATTGTGTCCGAGTTCTGACCTTCACATCACTAGCGAGTAGCAGTGCTATAGAAATATAGTAAGATCGAAAACATATTATAATCTTGCAAGATTAGAAGGATATAAAAACATATAAAAGTTACATAGAAAAACTTACTTCAAGTTACACGCTCTGGCAGTCTGCTTTGACCTCATTATGATTCTTGCAGTCCATGTATTGAGTGCCATTCTTTTTTTATGAGTGCATAAGAGGTTCACTTTTCCACCTACAAAAACCATATATAATAACAAGGTCAACTAAATATTTCTGGACAAATTAATAATATTTTTTAAATCTCTTTGAATAACGGAATGACATAGGATCAACTGTCAACATTTTCTCAACATGATTGATAGCAGCTGGGTGCACCTAGGAAACTTTTGCGGACCTATTTGTTGCGGTTATCCAGAGGCACCAGAGCCCATAGCAACAGATCAAAGAAACGGTAGTTTATTGTTGTGGTTCACTAACAAACGCATCAGAAATATGAAAACTTTCAGTTTATTTGCTTTGGCTCAATCACGTTGGGGCCTAGGAATACAAATCAGCAACAAATGGGGTAGAGGAATACAGAATAGCTTACAAATGGGAATTCTGGGAAGGGGATAACCAAAGCTACATATGATCATACTACTAAAGCAGATATAGGAAAGAGCATCATGATAAATAAGGAGGGTTTTCATGAATCCTTAGATCATTCGGGTGCCGTATTAACAAAAAAACGAAGCATAAGCATATGGAAGAACCTTTTGTTTAGTCTGGTCAAATGTTCCAGCTACACCAGGTGCCATGTTGTCTTCAACTGGTTTAGTATTTTCAGATACACAAGGGTGTGACTCTGAATTATCTTGATGGATGACTTCTTGAGCAGTCCCGGATGGCACTTGGGGACTGCATCAGTTTACGCACTCATAATAACAAAAAAAAGGAAGCATAAGCATATAAAAGAGAAATCATAGAAAGTGATATACGCACAGGTATTAACAAAAAACGAAGCATAAGCAAAAAAATGAAGCATAAACATATCCGAATATTTTCAAAAATGCCAACTCAATTTCAATAAATTAGCAAATGTGATACATCTAATCACATACCTCATAGAAAGCTAGACACAACATACCTCACAGAAAGTTCATTGGACCTTTCATTAGTAACCAAAACAGGTTTACCATTGTTGTTCATGATTTGCTCCATAGAAGCATCTAAACTCCAAAAAATCAATTCAGCTGTAAAGAAAGAATTTTATTCAACTTGAAGGAGTGATACATGATAGCAGTATAAATAGTACATCTCTACAACCATTTACAAGGCAAGTAAATCAAATAACTACTACAAGAATATATGATACTAATATTAGCAAAATTCTAGAAGATATTACTTAAGTAACACTATTACCAGCCTTGAACTCTTCAGGTACTAGAAGACAATTAGGTAAAATAACGGGTTGATGGGCAATAATCTTTAGCTTCTCTAACTTTATGTCAAACTGCTTAGGCAAATTGTCATTAGATTTAAGAAGTGGTGATGAGGCTTCTGATGTGACAATTCCATCCTTAGATTCCAATACTGCACAATGGCGAAAGATCATAACTTAAATACTAATGATAAAATAGAGAACAAAGAAGAACTCAAAATCTTGCTATCATCTCTTTAGAAATTATCAATTTAGTTGACCTTACTTATTTAGGCCTACCCCAGACTTTAAAACACCATATCAAGAGCAAAAAACCAATAGTGAATGATAGTGCTACAAGTGGCAAACACAATACATTAATTCATCAAGTTACATGATTCCACAAATCAAATGAGACATGCTAATGAGCCATTAATTTAGTAAACAGATGCAGACAACCATTCAAAAAAATCATTACATATAGGAACCAGAAGAAACAAGAAAGGTCATAACATTAGTAAATACAAGTAACTTTTGAAAGTTTTAGCTCAAGCAAATATCGAAGTGTGATAGCAAAAGATCATTCTTAAAGTGGTAGGAAGAGGGGGAATGATATTTAAAAAGGTAACTCCCTTGTTCACAATACTCATAAAAACGAAAAAAAAAACTGAAAAAGAAAAACTAAACTTATTCTGATTACCTGGACTGGGGGAGCTCATAGAGAGGAATATTAGTTCTGATTCTCGAAGAGTAAGTAGAAGCAGTCCCTATCTGCGCCTTAATCTTCGCCCGTTTATGTTTCTGAAGGAGCGGGAGGCTGAAGGAGCAGTGGTTAGTCCACGTCGAGCAGCGGCTACCGCTTGTTTCGTCAACTCAGGGGAGCGGCGATGGCGGATTGCTGTTGGAAGGCAGGCGACAGTGATGTGGTGCTGGGAGTGGGGCACCGGCTGTGTGGTGATTGGAGGGGGCGGCGATGACTTGGGCGGAAGAAGGAGTAGTCGATATATATGAAGCTTCGCAGTTCAGAAGCAACAGAAAAACCCTAAGTAATCGGTACCCCAATTGCTGCGCTCTCAATTTAACCGCAGCGAAAAGCGAGGAAATAAGCTCATATTTTATGCGGTTGTCAAATAACCGCTGCTAAAAACTCAAATCGAAAGGCTATTTGCTGCGGCTCGATCATGAACGCAGCGAATATTGAAAAAAATCATTAATTGCTGCGGTTATCTTTTGGACCGCAGCAAAAGAGGAGCAGCAAATAGCAAAAAATCTAGTAGTGATGCATATTCTGCAATCTCTCTCTTCATCCCCAACCACCAGTAACTTTCTTTCAAGTCCCGATACATTTTGGTACCGCCTGGGTGCATGGCATACGCAGATGAGTGGGCCTCCTCAAGAATAGATTTACGGAGCTCCTCATCTGATGGCACACACACCCGTTCCCTGAATAGTAAGAGTCCATCCTCTCTCTCACGGAAACCCTCGACGGGTCCCACCAGCATCCGTTCCCGGATTTTCTGAATTTCCTCGTCATGGCCCTGACGCGTCCTGATTTCATCTAACAAGGTGGGTCTCACCTCAAATCTGGCCAATAAAGCCCCATTTGTGGATACCTCCACGCGTGCCCTCAATGCTTGTAAGCATGAGAGTAAAACCCCCGATGAACTCTTCCTACTAAGAGCATCGGCTACCACGTTAGCCTTCCCTGGATGATACTCGATAATCAAGTTGTAATCCTTGATCAGCTCCATCCATCTTCTCTGCCTCATGTTCAACTCTTTCTGAGTGAACACGTACTTCAAACTTTTGTGATCAGTATAAATGTGACACACCTCCCCGTAAAGGTAATGCCTCCAAATCTTCAAGGCAAACACCACAGCTCCTAGCTCAAGGTCATGTGTGGGGTAATTCACTTCATGCTTCCTCAGCTGCCGAGAAGCATAAGCAATTACCTTCCCCGATTGCATCAGTACGCACCCAAGCCCCTGGATGCTAGCATCACTATAAATGTCATACCCCAACCCTTGCACGGGTAGAGCAAGTACTGGTGCTTCAGTCAACCGTTTCTTTAGCTCAAGAAACCCTTTCTCACACTTGTCATCCCACACAAACTTAGCTCCCTTTTTAGTGAGCTTCGTGAGTGGAGATGCTATTACGGAGAACTTTTCCACGAATTTGCGGTAATACCCCGCTAAACCAAGGAAACTCCTTATTTCCTTCACATTCTTGGGCCTCTCCCAATTAGTGATTGCTTCAATCTTTGAGTTATCAACTGAAATTCCTGAGCCTGATACCACGTGCCCGAGAAAACCGATTTCCCCAAGCCAAAATTCACATTTAGAGAATTTGGCAAAGAGTTGCTTCTCCCGCAGTGTTTCAAGCACGAGTCTTAGATGTTTCTCATGTTCTTCTTCGTTCTTGGAGTATATCAAAATGTCATCAATGAACACTATGACGAATTGGTCCAAGTATTGATGGAATACTCGGTTCATGAGGTCCATGAATGCCGCGGGGGCATTTGTAAGCCCAAATGACATCACTAGGAACTCATAGTGACCATACCTTGTACGGAATGCACTCTTGGGTATGTCACTCTCCTTGATCTTTAGTTGATGGTAGCCCGACCTCAAGTCGATCTTGGAGAACACAGTTGCCCCCCGTAACTGATCAAACAAGTCGTCAATCCTTGGCAAAGGATATTTGTTCTTTATCGTGACCTTGTTCAATTGACGGTAGTCGATACACATTCTCATTGTGCCATCCTTCTTCTTAACAAAGAGTACAGGTGCTCCCCATGGTGAATGACTCGGTCTAATGAATCCGTTATCTAGTAGCTCTTCCAATTGAACTTTCAACTCTTGAAGTTCAGTCGGTGCCATCCGATACGGAGGAATTGAGATGGGTTTGGTGCCTGGTTCAACCTCGATCTCGAGCCATACTCGATCGGGTATGGTTATATACTCGATGTGGTTATAACTAAACACACTTCAAGGTCGAGCGAATTTCCCACACCCGGTCGGGTCTATATGGGCACCCGATCGGGTATCACCTGTTTCCCGAAGATTTTAACTTTAAAACAGATGGACAATTGCATGTGGAATCAAGGAGTTACCTGCAATAGAGTCCGGGTTAGCCCGAGCATCGGCCTCAGTCATTGCATACACCCGTGCTTGGGTCCGCCCTTGGTTAACGGACGCGGCGTTACTGGCCGTGGGTCCGCCCCTTCCCGTGCCGCCTTGAGATGGTCCCGCACGACCCCTACCAGACGTAGGTGCCTCGACAGCTCCCGATGGCCCACCTCCACTCAACATTGGGCAAGAGAGTTTGAGGTGGCTTGTGCTACCACACTTGTAGCACCGGGGTGGTTCATTGCACTTCCCGGAGTGATTCCTGTTACAGTTTGGACACCTTGGTGGCCTCACGCTCCCCGAGCTATGCCCTTGCCCTCCTGGGCCCTTACTCTTCTTTGCCGGTGGTTCCGGCGCCCTGAATGATCTTCCATTCCCGGCGTGATGTTTCCGAGAATGGTCTTGGGGTCCAGAATTTCCCCATCTTCTTTTCTTCGCCTCTTCGGCGTCTCTCTTCTTCCTTTCATTCCACTTGGCTTCCCCAAGTAGCCCTTGATCCACAATCTCACTAAAAGTCATGTGATGATTGTAGGTGGCCCTATCACGGATATCCAACTGTAGGGTATCCCAGAAGTGATTAGCCATGCGGTTCTCATCCATGGCGTACTCAGGTATGTATCGTGCCAAGTCCCGGAACCTTTGTTCCAGTTGCCTCACCGAGCAATCCTCCTCCTGTACCAGGGTCATGTACTCCTTCCTCTTCTGGTTCTTTTCGAACTCTGAGTAGTACTGATTGTAGAATTCTACTTCAAATTTCTCCCAGGTGGTCTCACCGTGGAACTTTCCTTCCACGCCCTCCCACCATACGGCAGCTACTCCCTCCAGTAGCCTGGTAGCTATTGTTAGCTTTATGTCAAGCCCGATCTGCATATCTCTAGCAGCCTCATTTAGCTTCTTTATCCAATCGGCAGCCACCGATATATCACCCTTGCCATCAAATGACTTGCACCCCAAGGCCCTAGCCTCCTTGAGGTATTTGGAGATTCTTACACAAAAACCTCCTCCATGCATTCCCTGTGACGCCACAGGTGTAGCCACTGATGCTCCCCGGCTTCCGTTGTCACGCCCCGGACCTACCCGGACACGTCAACAACCCGCCGTACAGTACGAATAGTCAACCGCAGTCCAACTCGTCCATACTATACAAGGCGTCTTGAATACCATTCACAATAGTACATCCATAAACAATCATAATGTAAAATAATTAATTAAAGCAGCGGAAACATTAATATAATATCCGAGCCACACGTGGCAAACACGGGCATACAAGCCCCAAATAAATATTCAAAATAATATCCATGAGCATTATCTAGATTGTTTTCAAAACAGAAACGGAAGAAGCACGAACCACGTCTTCTTCCCTTGATCTCCCCGAAGCAACGGGTGGTGGCAGCAACTCTTCAAGTTCTACCTGAAACTGTGAAGTGGCCTCCCCCGTGAAGGGGAGGTCAGTACTTGGAAGCATTTGACAAGTACAATGACAACTATACTAAGTATAATCGATGTTTCAATTTCTTAAGACCCTCAAATAGAGTGATATTATATCGTAGGCCGTAACCCCCGGTTACCCTGTGTTATGAATATACTTACTTTATATAAAGTCAAGTAGTCGGCCCGTGGGCCCATATTCATTTGGAATTTACCATTTTCACTTTCCGTGACCATGAGTCACGACAACCCCATAGGGTTCCCTCGAGTCCCGATTGTATAGCAAGGGCTCGGCCCAACTACATTTCTATACAATCCTTTAACTCAATTTAATATATCTAAATTTGTATGGCAAGGGCTCGGCCCAACTACGTTTCCATACCAACTATAACTTCATGGCAAGGGCTCGGCCCAACTACGTTTCCATGAAGATCACAATGCATGGCAAGGGCTCGGCCCAACTACGTTTCCATGCTAGTCACATTACATGGCAAGGGCTCGGCCCAACTACATTTCCATGTAATCCTAGAGTCCGACTCTAATTTATTTCCATAGCTCAATTCTCAAGCAAATCCTATGCCTAGAATCAATTCACTTGGATAGCCTTTTGGCCTACCCCTAACACACCGTAGTGTTCATACAATTTGACCTTAAAGCATCTCTTAAGACTACTTAAGGCATATCTATTCACAATCCTATCACTTAGGATTAATTCCATCATTTATTTATATAAATCTCCCGACTAGTATTTCGATACTAGTCGAATAACCTTAGAACAACCAAGTTCTAAGTTCATAGCCAAATGGTTTATCTAAATTGATTTTCCAATCCAAATATGATTTAATCCCAATATCAAAAATATCACTTTTATCCATTCATGAATTTCATACATGAAGTAAAAGTATATTTTATCACAATTTTCATAGTTAATTCCATTACCATGCCATTTCTTTCATATCACATAATCATACACAATTTCTTACAAATTTGTATATTATGCTCTTTTCCTTATAGACAATAGTCTTCTCATTCTTAGGCATTATTAATCATTAATAATCCTTAAAAACATATTTAATTACCTTAGGTAATCTCATGAAATTAACCCAAAGATTATAAGCAATATAGTCAGTCATCCTCACCTTATGAAGTGCTGAAATAGTTGCCTTTGTTAAGCCCTTCGATCAATCCCCGTTCTAAACCGATTGGAGATGAAAATTCTGGACAGCAGCCAAAAGCCGGGCGGCTTTCACAAAAGCCGGGCGGCTTTCGTGGTCTGCAGCTACGAACAGCCTCCTTCAAGTGGCGGTTTCCGATGGTTTTGGCTCCTATCGATTCCCCAACTCTTCTAAGTTAATTACCACCACTTTATATCAATATTATACACTTTTAAACGTGTATAAACTCATGTTTAATCCATCATATGATTTCTTAAAAATCATACAATAAAATACTAGTTAGGAGCTTGATTGTTGAGTTCTTACCTCAAACACCACTCTTCTCTTCTTGGATTTTCTTTGTTGGTGCTTCCTTCAAGCTGGAGCTTTGTGAGAGTTTCTCCCCTGAGCTCTCCCTCCTCTTGGATGGTTCGTATGGCTCAAAATGAGAGGAGAGGATATCTATCCTCAACCAAATCACTCCCAAGACAAGTCCAACATGGGGTGTGTGGACTTTGTCTCCATGATGCTCCCCTCTTTCTTTTGCACGCACAAGTCAAAATGTGTGGCCCCTCCTCCCTCATTATTTGAGTCAAATTAGGGTGTAGGATACCCCAAGTGGGTGTAGGAAGTCCCGCCCAATTATTCCTGCTATTTCTGGCCGGCCGGGTCAAAATAGCGCTCGGGTTGTCCAACTATTTTTATCAACTTCGGTTGGCATTTTATTTGGCTACTATAATTATTATGATAACCCAACTAAATATTTGGTAGCCCATTCTCATATAATGGACCCGATATATAATTTAATTAATCATGCATTAATTAAATACACCAATCAATTACACGAATTTTATTCGCTAGGAAAATCAAATACATATCGTCTTCCAATTTCAAGTACATACGGGCGCGGTGTCACAAGTTCACCCCCCCTTAACGGGAATTTCATCCCCGAAATTCACAAATGCTTATTCAAACAGAAATGCATATTGCTCCTTCATTAAGGCTTCCGTTTCCCAAGTTTCTTCTTCAACTCGGTCACTTTTCCAAAGGATTTTCACCATTGGAACTTTCTTGCTCCTTAGTTTCTTTACTTGCCTATCAAGTATTCTCACTGGTCGTACGGCGTAGTTCAAATCTTCACGTATTTCCACGGGTGGTTTCTCTAACACGTGAGACGGATCCGGCACATATTTTTTCAGCATAGACACGTGGAACACATTATGTATCTTCTCCAATTCTGGAGTCAACTGCAATCGGTATGCTACGGCCCCAATTCTCTCAAGAATCACAAATGGCCCAATATATCGTGGGTTAAGTTTCCCTCGGCTCTGAAATCGGATGATTCCCTTCCAGGGTGAAACCTTCAAGAATACCTCATCTCCCACCTTAAACTCTAAGGCTCTCCGGCGTTTATCGGCATAGCTCTTCTGTCTATCTTGGGCCGCCTTAAGCCTATCACGAATCATCTTCACCTTTGACTTGGTGATCTCCACCAATTCTGTGCTCTCAAGCTTGGCCATGCCAACCTCGTCCCAACACAACGGTGTACGACATCGCCTCCCATACAATGCCTCGTATGGAGGCATGCCAATACTCGCCTGATAACTGTTGTTATAGGCAAACTCTACCAGTGCTAGATGGTTGTCCCAACTTCCTTGGAACTCCAATGCACAAGCTCTCAGCATGTCCTCTAAAATCTGTATGACTCTCTCGGATTGTCCATCCGTCTGTGGATGAAAAGCAGTGCTAAACTTCAATTTCGTTCCCATAGACTCTTGGAACTTCGGCCAAAAACGCGATGTGAATCGTGGATCCCTGTCGGACACAATGGTTATAGGAACCCCATGTAGCCTCACGATCTCATCCACATACATTTTGGCTAACCTCTCAAGTGCATAGGTAGTGTTGATAGGTAGAAAATGTGCACTCTTCGTGAGCCTATCAACCACAACCCATACGGCATCGTAATTCCTCACGGTCCGTGGCAGTCCTACCACAAAATCCATGGTCACGTGTTCCCATTTCCACTCTGGAATGGAAAGTGGTTGCAATAACCCCGCTGGATGCTGATGTTCTGCCTTGACTTGCTGACAAGTAAGGCATCGACTGATGTATTCGGCTATCTCCCTTTTCATGCCTGACCACCAGTAACTCTCTTTCAAGTCACGGTACATCTTCGTGCCCCCCGGGTGCATGGCATAAGCCGACGAATGAGCTTCCTCTAAGATGGACTTTCGGAGCTCATCATCTGCCGGTACACACACTCGGTCACGAAATAATAGGAGACCATCGTCTCTTTCCCTGAAATCTTCAACCGGTCCCGCTAGCATGCGTTCGCGGACCTTCATAAGCTCTTTGTCAGTCTCTTGACCCTTCTTGATCTCATCGAGTAAGGTAGGCCTCACCTCGAATCTAGCTAACAAAGCACCGTCGCTAGATACCTCCAATTGGGCTCTTAATGCCCTCAAACTAGTCAACAATGCCCCAGACGAACTTTTTCGGCTCAAGGCATCCGCCACCACGTTGGCTTTACCGGGGTGGTACTCAATGATAAGATGGTAGTCTTTTATCAACTCCATCCATCGCCTCTGTCTCATGTTCAGCTCTTTCTGAGTGAACACGTATTTCAAACTCTTATGGTCAGTGTATATATGACATGTCTCCCCGTAGAGATAATGTCTCCAAATCTTCAGTGCAAATACCACTGCCCCCAGCTCTAAATCATGAGTAGGGTAGTTTACCTCATGCTTCTTCAACTGTCGTGAAGCATAGGCAATTACCCTCCCATTCTGCATCAACACACGTCCAAGCCCTTGGATGCTCGCATCGCTATAGACATCGTACCCCATACCCTGTTTGGGTAATGCGAGTACCGGTGCCTCGGTCAACCTCCTCTTTAGTTCAATGAAACTTTTCTCACATTTGTCATCCCATACAAACTTAGCTCCTTTACGAGTGAGCTTTGTCAATGGCGACGCCAAAACAGAGAACTTCTCCACGAACTTTCTGTAGTAGCCTGCCAATCCAAGGAAACTACGAATTTCCTTGACATTCTTTGGCCTCTCCCATTCGGTAATGGCTTCTATCTTCTTGTTGTCCACCGCAATTCCCGATCCCGAAACCACATGCCCGAGAAAGCCAATCTCCTTTAGCCAAAATTCACATTTAGAAAATTTGGCATAGAGTTGTTTCTCTCGTAGTGTCTCAAGAACGAGTATCAAGTGTTCCTCATGCTCTTCCTCACTCTTTGAGTAGATCAAGATGTCATCTATGAACACTATCACGAATCGGTCCAAGTATTTATGGAATACTCGGTTCATCAAGTCCATGAATGCCGCCGGGGCGTTTGTTAACCCAAACGACATAACAAGGAACTCAAAATGTCCATACCTAGTGCGGAAGGCACTCTTCGGTATGTCATCCTCTTTGATCTTCAATTGATGGTACCCCGACCTCAAGTCAATCTTCGAGAACACAGTTGCTCCTCGTAATTGGTCAAACAAGTCATCAATCGTAGGCAAAGGATACCTATTCTTGATTGTGACCTTGTTCAGTTGACGATAGTCAATGCACATTCGAAGTGTCCCATCTTTCTTTTTCACGAAAAGAACCGGTGCTCCCCACGGGGAGTGGCTTGGTCTAATGAAACCGTTATCCAAAAGCTCTTGCAATTGGGTTTTCAACTCGTTAAGTTCTGCGGGTGCCATTCGATATGGCGGTATGGAGATTGGTTTGGTGCCGGGCTCGACCTCGATCACAAATTCAATCTCCCTATCGGGTGGAAGTCCCGGTAAGTCCTTTGGAAAGACATCCGGATACTTGCATACCACCCTCACATCATCAATGCTCGTCTCTTCCTTTGTTTTGTCTACCACGTATGCTAGATATGCGTGGCAACCCTTTCTCATCATACTCCTAGCTCTTACGGCGGATATGATACAACTATTGGATTTGGCCCGATCCCCCTCGAAGCGTAAGGTTACCCCTTCATCGCCTTCAAGTTCAAGTATCTTTGTGTAGCAATCGACCCTAGCATGATGTTTCTCAAGCCAATCCATCCCCAGGATTGCATCGAATTCAATCATACTCAGCGGTACGAAATCACACGTCAAGTTTTGGCCCTCCACTTCCACCTCACACGATGGATAGTGGCTATCTCTCTCGATGTCTTCCCCTTGAGGTGTGGATACCAATAGGGCTTGAGCCATCGGTACAAGTGGTTCTTTGAATCCCCCGGCAAACGCCTCACTCACGAATGATCGTTGCGCCCCGGTGTCAATGAGGATTCTTGCGTCTCTCCCGTTAATCTTTAGTGTTCCTACATTCATAAGCAATGTAAGACACACTCCCCACTTATTAGACTCATTTCTTAGGTAAAAGAGTACCCCGGCTATGGTTTGGATGATCGTCATCTAACGCCCCATCCCGATTCCATCCCGGTTCCCACCCAAAAACCAACACCATGCACCAATAAGTGAAAGCCGGCCGCATTTCGTGAAAGCCGGCCGGTTTTCGTACCTTGGCATTCGGCTCGGAATGGCTGGTTACGTAAGCCGGCCGGTTTTCGCCAAAGCCGGCCGGTTTTCTGTCGCCGAAAGAATTCCCAATTTTAATTCCTAAAAGCCGGCCGGTTCTTACGAATGCCGGCCGGTTTTCGTTAACAGCGCCTCACACCGGAGATGCCTGAACACAAGCCGGCCGGTTTTTACGAAACTCGGCCGGTTTTCCTCCGCCGAATGATTTTAACAAAAATCCTTTACGAAAGCCGGGCGGCTTTCGTCAACGTCGGGCGGCTTATGGTCGCCGTAGGATTTATGTAATAAATCATAGACAAACGTCGGGCGACGTTCGTCAAAACCGGGCGGCTTTCGCCCCAGGCAGATATCTGTCCACTTCTTTGAACTTTTAACAGGCTGGGTTGGCCATATAACTTATACATTTCAACATTTATATTGTTTACAAGGAAATAACATCAAAAGTTCAAGAATTTACCCGCGACGGAGTCCGGGTTAGCACGTGCATCGGCTTCCATAATCGCATAGACCCTCGCTTGGGTCCTCCCCTGATTCACGGACGGTGCATTACTTGTGCTAGCTCCACCGTGCCCCGTGTTTGCGTGAGGTGCCGCTGTCCGGTTCCTGCTCATCGTGGTCCCACCACTCGGCCCGGCACTCACGGCTCGCCCAAGTTGCGGGCAACTTGACCTCATGTGCTCCGTGTCACCACATTGATAGCACCTCGGGGGATCACGACACTTGCCCACGTGGTTTCTCTTGCAATTCTTGCATTTGGGCGCTGTTGAGGCTTGTGATCCCGAGTGTTGTCCACTCATTCCCGGGTTTCCTCTCGATGGCGGTGCAGGGGTTCTAAAAGAGCTCCCTCCCCCGTGGTTCCCCTTCTTATTGGAACCTTGGGAGCCTTGGTTCTCCCATTTTCTCTTCTTTGCCTCCTCGGCATTCCTCCGCTTTCTTTCTTCCCATTCTTTCTCCCCCTTCAAGCCTTGCTCAACAACTTGACTAAACGTCATATTAGGCAATTGTGTTGCCCTCTCGCGTATGTCAAGGTCCAAGGCATCCCAGAAGTGGTTCACCATCCGGTTCTCATCACATATGTACTCCGGAATGAACTCGGCAAGCTCCCTGAACTTATGCTCGAGTTGCCTCACGGTATACTTGCCTCCTTGGGTCAAGTTGGTGTATTCCCTCCTCTTCAAGTTCACCTCGAAGTCGGAGTAGTATTGGTTAAAGAATTCTTGACGGAAGTTCTCCCAAGTGACTGCCTCACCATACTTCCCCTTGACGCCGTCCCACCACGTGGACGCCATTCCCTCTAGCAACCTCGTTGCCACTCTCAACTTCATGATCGGCGGCAGCTCCATGTCAAGAGCCGCTTCGTTGAATCTCTTGATCCACTCGGCCGCAATGGAGATGTCTCCCGTTCCATCAAACGGTTTACACCCCAAGTCTCTTGCCTCCTTGAGGTACTTTGAGATCCTTATTATCGGGACCTCGGTACCTCGATCATTCTGGGACTCTACATGTCCCCTAGAACCCACACGGCTTCCTCCCCTGGAAGCCCCTCCCAAAGCACGCCTTGCCCGGCGCCTTTGGCGATCCTGTTGGTATTGACGGAGCAGCTCCTCCATCCTTTCTAGAGCGTCATCATCGTCGCTCTCGTCATCATCATCATATTCCCCATCATATGGGGTCTCAACCGGCTCGGTTCCCGGTTGATACGTCGAATCCTCCTCGGAATCGTATTGTTCATCGATTGTCTCCACATGACCGTCACTCACCGTTAACGAGTGACCCGCACGGTCCTGCCCACGAGACGCCCTCGATGCCCCTCGACTGCCGTGTTGGGATCCTCCCCGTGCCTGGCCAGTCGGGTTTCTTCGAGTGACTTTACCGGTACGTTCCATTTCTGAAAGAGATAGAGATTGAGTCATTAGACCCGTATCGAATGTCAAATGACGGATATGCACTTAAAGACGTCCCTTGGCTCAAATCGCCGCCATGCCAATTGTTAAGGGTACCATCTTAACAATTAGAGACCTTGCAACTCAAGTACCAAAAGTTCTATAAGTACAAAACTTTATGCTCATGGTTTTCAAAATCGTTTCAAAAAGGAATTTTGAAGCTTCATTATGAAGTTTACGGACTAAGGCTCTGATACCAATTAAATTGTCACGCCCCGGACCTACCCGGACACGTCAACAACCCGCCGTACAGTACGAATAGTCAACCGCAGTCCAACTCGTCCATACTATACAAGGCGTCTTGAATACCATTCACAATAGTACATCCATAAACAATCATAATGTTAAATAATTAATTAAAGCAGCGGAAACATTAATATAATATCCGAGCCACACGTGGCAAACACGGGCATACAAGCCCCAAATAAATATTCAAAATAATATCCATGAGCATTATCTAGATTGTTTTCAAAACAGAAACGGAAGAAGCACGAACCACGTCTTCTTCCCTTGATCTCCCCGAAGCAACGGGTGGTGGCAGCAACTCTTCAAGTTCTACCTGAAACTGTGAGGTGGCCTCCCCCGTGAAGGGGAGGTCAGTACTTGGAAGCATTTGACAAGTACAATGACAACTATACTAAGTATAATCGATGTTTCAATTTCTTAAGACCCTCAAATAGAGTGATATTATATCGTAGGCCGTAACCCCCGGTTACCCTGTGTTATGAATATACTTACTTTATATAAAGTCAAGTAGTCGGCCCGTGGGCCCATATTCATTTGGAATTTACCATTTTCACTTTCCGTGACCATGAGTCACGACAACCCCATAGGGTTCCCTCGAGTCCCGATTGTATAGCAAGGGCTCGGCCCAACTACATTTCTATACAATCCTTTAACTCAATTTAATATATTTAAATTTGTATGGCAAGGGCTCGGCCCAACTACGTTTCCATACCAACTATAACTTCATGGCAAGGGCTCGGCCCAACTACGTTTCCATGAAGATCACAATGCATGGCAAGGGCTCGGCCCAACTACGTTTCCATGCTAGTCACATTACATGGCAAGGGCTCGGCCCAACTACATTTCCATGTAATCCTAGAGTCCGACTCTAATTTATTTCCATAGCTCAATTCTCAAGCAAATCCTATGCCTAGAATCAATTCACTTGGATAGCCTTTTGGCCTACCCCTAACACACCGTAGTGTTCATACAATTTGACCTTAAAGCATCTCTTAAGACTACTTAAGGCATATCTATTCACAATCCTATCACTTAGGATTAATTCCATCATTTATTTATATAAATCTCCCGACTAGTATTTCGATACTAGTCGAATAACCTTAGAACAACCAAGTTCTAAGTTCATAGCCAAATGGTTTATCTAAATTGATTTTCCAATCCAAATATGATTTAATCCCAATATCAAAAATATCACTTTTATCCATTCATGAATTTCATACATGAAGTAAAAGTATATTTTATCACAATTTTCATAGTTAATTCCATTACCATGCCATTTCTTTCATATCACATAATCATACACAATTTCTTACAAATTTGTATATTATGCTCTTTTCCTTATAGACAATAGTCTTCTCATTCTTAGGCATTATTAATCATTAATAATCCTTAAAAACATATTTAATTACCTTAGGTAATCTCATGAAATTAACCCAAAGATTATAAGCAATATAGTCAGTCATCCTCACCTTATGAAGTGCTGAAATAGTTGCCTTTGTTAAGCCCTTCGATCAATCCCCGTTCTAAACCGATTGGAGATGAAAATTCTGGACAGCAGCCAAAAGCCGGGCGGCTTTCACAAAAGCCGGGCGGCTTTCGTGGTCTGCAGCTACGAACAGCCTCCTTCAAGTGGCGGTTTCCGATGGTTTTGGCTCCTATCGATTCCCCAACTCTTCTAAGTTAATTACCACCACTTTATATCAATATTATACACTTTTAAACGTGTATAAACTCATGTTTAATCCATCATATGATTTCTTAAAAATCATACAATAAAATACTAGTTAGGAGCTTGATTGTTGAGTTCTTACCTCAAACACCACTCTTCTCTTCTTGGATTTTCTTTGTTGGTGCTTCCTTCAAGCTGGAGCTTTGTGAGAGTTTCTCCCCTGAGCTCTCCCTCCTCTTGGATGGTTCGTATGGCTCAAAATGAGAGGAGAGGATATCTATCCTCAACCAAATCACTCCAAGACAAGTCCAACATGGGGTGTGTGGACTTTGTCTCCATGATGCTCCCCTCTTTCTTTTGCACGCACAAGTCAAAATGTGTGGCCCCTCCTCCCTCATTATTTGAGTCAAATTAGGGTGTAGGATACCCCAAGTGGGTGTAGGAAGTCCCGCCCAATTATTCCTGCTATTTCTGGCCGGCCGGGTCAAAATAGCGCTCGGGTTGTCCAACTATTTTTATCAACTTCGGTTGGCATTTTATTTGGCTACTATAATTATTATGATAACCCAACTAAATATTTGGTAGCCCATTCTCATATAATGGACCCGATATATAATTTAATTAATCATGCATTAATTAAATACACCAATCAATTACACGAATTTTATTCGCTAGGAAAATCAAATACATATCGTCTTCCAATTTCAAGTACATACGGGCGCGGTGTCACATCCGTGACCTGAAGCCCCCTGAGAGGCACGCCTAGCTTGGCGCCTAAGATCTCTCCTCAACTTCTCCTTTTGATACCACTCAAACAGTTCACCCATCTGGGCGAATTTGGCATCACTCTCATCGTTGTCATCATCAGTATACGTATCACCCCCATCATATGGGGTCTCCTCATGTTCCGTCTCGGGAACATAGGTAGAGTCATAATCCTCGGTGTGAGTTCCATGCACCGAGCTAACATGGCCATCGCTCACGGTTTGAGCCCGACGGCCTCCCCGGCCTCCACGGCCTCCACGGCCTCTCCTACCGCCTCTCGCGTCCCGAGATGCAACCTGGCTAGCCCCTTCGGACGTCACCGGAGTTTGCCCTCTCGGGTTGTTCCTCGTAGCCATGCCTCTACCCTCCATTTCTGAAAGAAATTTGGAATGAGCCGTTAGACTCGTATCAATGTCAATTGACGGAATAGTACAAAAGACACCACTTGGTCCAACATTATGGCCAACAAACTGTTAAGGGTACCGTCTTAACAACAAGAGGTCAATAACTCGGTTTCCAACGGTTCCTTAAGTACAAAAACTTTTGCTCATGGTTTTGCTCAAAACATTTTTGATGATACTATATTGAGAGGTTAATTATATAGTTTAGAAATCGATGGCTCTGATACCATTTAATTGTCACGCCCCGGACCGCATCCGTGCCACGTAGACAACCGCCGTACAATTCAATAAGAACAATGTAGTTCACTCTTATCAAGTCATACAAGGCGTCCGATAGATTCTATTGCCGAACCGATTAGTAAACCCATACAATCAACATCAATATATAAATCAAACGAATGCGGAAATAAAATATGTTTGACATTTAGCCACACATGGCAAACATGAGCACGCAGGCCCTTCATTAGTTTAATAGAAATCGTCGTTCAAATATCCATGAGCAATTTCATAATTTCAAATAAGAATGGAAGCACGAACCACGTCTTCCTTATTGAGTTCACCCTAGGCAAAGGTGCAGGTAGCAGGACTCTAGCCTTAACCTGAAAAATGTGAGGGCCCCCGAAGGGGTCAGTACTCCATAGAAAGTACTAGTGACAAGCAGGCTATATGAGGAATAACTAATGTTTCAGACACGAGACCCAAAAATAGGATGATACATATACTTATAGGTATAACCATCGTTACCCCATTCCCAAGATAATACATACCGTATATACTTGTAAAATACTTGACCCGTGGGTCGTTTTATCACAAAGAGTCTTTTAGAGGTAAGGCGATTACCCAACCTTTCCCATTCATTCCCGAATGCCTAGCTCACGAGCTACATTCTACCTTCATAATATCCTACCGAGTTTCAGGAGTGTTAACCCTCCCGGGGATGCTCAACCCCAACCGAGTTTTAGGATCATTTACCGTCCCGAGGATGCTCAACCTCAACCGAGTTTTAGGATTGTTTACCGTCTTGAGGATACTCAACCTCACCGAGTTTTAGGATCTGTTTACCGTCCTGAGGATACTCAACCTCACCGAGTTTTAGGATTGTTTACCGTCCTGAGGATACTCAACCTCACCGAGGTTTGGGATCGTTTACCGTCCCGAGGATACTCAACCTCAACCTTATTTCTAACCAAACCCTAACCTGGATATGGCTAACCTTGCATTCACTTAACTATGGACAATACCTAGTCCTATAGTCATATAATAATCTTTAGTAACCAACGTGGACGGGTCCCACCTGATCGGTCCACGTTAACCTACTCAAAAACTACCCGTTTTGAGTATAACCCAATACTCGATCGAGTATCCACCCATACTCGGTCGAGTATAGGAGACAGCAGCCCGTAAGGCTAATTTTCCATCCATACTCGATCGAGTACCTACCCATACTCGATCGAGTATAGGAGACAGCAGCCCTAGGGGCAGATTTTCAGCAAATACCCGGTCGGGTATTTGCCAATACCCGGTCGGGTATTGTGGTTGACTTGGCGGTCAACGCCCATTTGACCGCCCAAACGGAGTCCGACTAACATGAAATTTTGCATGCATGTACTAATTGAAGTCCTTGATCCAAAAATACCACTTTTGGCCCTTGGAATATCATACATATCAATTTATAATTATTTCACTAATCAAACCAACATTTCATGCTTTCCAACTATGTTATAGTTGTTAACATAACATAACACATGCTTTAATACCATTAATCAATTCATAAAACATATTCTTGATTAATTTAGGTAATCTCATGCCTCACGCAAAAGTTATAAAGCATATAGCCGTCTTCTCACCTTAAAAGAAGCTTATAAAGTTCTAGCCTTTCTTATCGAGCTCCGGTGAAACTCCGGTGAACTTCAACGAACTCCGGCGACAACTCCGGCAACCCTTTCAACTCTGTGAAAGTTCTTGAAATACCTTATACAAGTTAACAACAAGGTTTTATCATCATAAAACCCATACCAATACAAATAACCTCTAAAAGGTTATTTTCCGGCAAACCCGTCAACTTTGCTCCCAAGGTTCGTTTTGGGTATAAATCAACCCTTCAACCCCCATTCTACACTTTTACATATGTAGAACTATCCTAGGAGTATGAAATATGATTAAAGGGAAGGAATGAGTTTAATGAGGTCATTACCTTATTAACCACAAGGTTTCGCACCTAAACTCCTCTTTTCTCTCCTCTTTTTCCTCCCCTCTTCTTCCCCTTGCTTTGTGCGTGAATAGCTGATGAAAATGGAGTACTTGCAGGTTTTCCTCCTCCTTGGATGATGTATGGGTCGAGCTGATTGGAGGTGGGTGGAGGAAACCCCTCACTTTTGTCTTAATAGAGCAAAAGAATGTGAGGAGGGACCCTTAGGTGATCTAATTTGTCTCCTCATCATTCAGCTCCCATTACAAGTCTCTCATACAGCTCTCCCTCCTCATTTGCACGATCAAAAACGTGGGGTGGCCCCCACTTTGATGGGTGGTCATCCCTTTGTGTCCCCAAGTGCACACTTGGTCCCGAAAGTTGTATTTTCCGGACTATTTTAACTATATTTCATTTTATCGGGTAAAATGAAATATCTATCATTCTTCCCATTATTATTGGCTATAAGAATGAATGTATATTCCCAACTTTTAATTTTATGGTCTCCATAATTTATTATGGCTTTTTATCTGATATTACTTCGGTACCGATAAATGGGCTTTATATGCTCAAATGGTTACTCACATAATTTCTATGGCCCAACAAGGCTATCCATCATTCCACACATATTATCTTGACCCAAACGAATATAATATGTGGTCCCGATACTATCGGGCAGCCCCCACCTCCGGTGTGGGCCCCACGTGGATTTTAATATTCACGTAAAAGAAATGATAGAAATTTTCAATCACGTAAAAATGCGTTTGTTCATTCCTCTAAAAATGCGTTTGTTCATTCCTCGGGGTTCGATACATAATTTGATAAAGTACAAATACTTGGGGGCGGTGTTACAAGATAAGAGTCCAACTAGTATGAATTAACTAGTATTATTATTGTATGATTTTTAAGAAATCATATGGTGGATTAAACATGGAGTTCTACACGTTTAAAAGTGTAGAATAATGTTATAAAGTGGTGGTATTTAACTTAGAAGAGTCGTGGAATCGATAGGAGTTGAAATCGCCGGAAACCGCCAAAGGAAGGAGACTGTTCGCGGTAGCAGACCACGAACATCGCCCGACTTTCACCTTGTGTCCAGATTTTTCACCCTCGAGCGGCCTAGAACAAGGACGGATCGAGGGGTTCGCTAAGGCAGCTAGTTGAGCACATCATAAGGTGAGGATAGCTGACTTAATTGCTTATAATCCTTGGGTTAATTTCATAAGATTACCTAAGTTAATTAAATGTGATTTTCATGGGTTATTAATGATCAATAATGCCTAAATGAAAATATTATTGTTTATGAATAGAAGATGCATAATATACAAATTTATGAGTAAATGGTGTATAGTTATGCATTATAAGAATGATGTTATGGTGATTGTATAAACCATGAATTTTTGTGATGAAATATACTTTTACTTCATGTATAGAAATCACGAATGGATAAAAGTGATATTTTTGATATTGAGATTAAATCATATACAGATTGGGAAATTCATAGGAATGAAACTTATAACTATGAATTAAAGAGCTTGGGGGCTTAAAGACTAATGGATTAGTATTGATTTTACTAGTCGGAAATATTAGTATGAAAAGTGATAGAACAAATCCTAAGGGCTTGGATTGTGAAAGAGGTACACCTTAAGTAGTGTTATGAGATGTCTTAAGGTAGAAATGGGTAAACGCTAAGTTACCGTAGGAGTAGGTCTCAAAGGCTACTCATAGTAGAGGAACTCTAGGCATAGAACTTGCTTAGTGAACTAGTATCGTGACTAGAGGAAGCCTCTAGCACGATGAAGGATGACTGGAGGAAGCCTCCAGCATTCGTGTAGGACGAACTAGTATAGTGACTAGAGGAAGCCTCTAGCACGATGAAGAATGACTGGAGGAAGCCTCCAGCATTCGTGTAGGACGACTAGAGGAAGCCTCTAGCATAACGTAATGTGACTGGAGGAAGCCTCCAGCACAACGTATGTAAGGTGATTAGAGGAAGCCTCTAACACCTAGTGGAGTGACTAGAGTAAGCCTCTAGCACGACAAAACATGACTAGAGGAAGCCTCTAGCATGGTGAACTAATATAGATGGGCGTGGCTTGAAGTCACGGGGAAAGGGTTGAATGTTTTCAAAGTAAACATGGGCCTTCGGGCCGGCTATTTGACTTTATATATAAAGTAAGTATATTTCCAAAGAGTGTAACCAAGGGTTATGACCTATAATATAATATCACTCTCTTTGAGGGTCTTGGAAATTGAAACATTGATTATACTTAGTATAGTTGTCATTGTACTTGTCAAAAGCTTCCAAGTACTAACCTCCCCTTCACGGGGGAGGCCACCTCACAGTTTCAGGTAGGGGATAAAGCTCGCTATCATCGCCCGTTGCTTTGGGAAGCTCGAGGAGAGAAGACGTGGTTCGTGCTTCCTCCGTTTCTATTTTAAAAATATTTAAATGAATGCTCATGGATATTATTTTCTGAATAATTATTTGGGATTTGTATGCCCGTGTTTGCCACGTGTGGCTTGAATACTTGTATGAATGTTTCCGCTGCTTAATTAAATATTTTACATTATGATTGTTTATGGATGTACTATTGTGAATGATATTCAAGATGCCTAGTATAGTACGGATGAGTTGGACTGCGGTTGACTATTCGTACTGTACGGCGGGTTGTTGACGTGTCCGGTAGATTCGGGGCGTGACAATTTAATTGGTATCAGAGCCAGGTTCCGTAAACTTCATAATGAAGCTTCAAAATTCCTTTTTGAAAATGATTTTGCAAACCATGAGCATAAAGTTTTGTACTTATAGAACTTTTGGTACTTGGGTTGCAAGGTCTCTAATTGTTAAGATGGTACCCTTAACAATTGGTATGGCGGCGATTTGAGCCAAGGGATGTCTTTAAGTATCTATCCGTCAATTGACATTTGATACGGGTCTAATGACTCATTCTCTATCTCTTTCAGAAATGGAACGTACCGGTAAAGTCACCCGACGAAACCCGACTGGTCAGGCACCGGGAAGGTCCCAACATGGCAGTCGAGCAGCATCGGGGGTGTCAAGAGGACAGGGCCGTGCAGGCCACTCACTGACCGTGAGTGACGGTCATGTTGAGACGATTGATGAGTATTACGAGTCCGAGGAGGACTCAACTTACCGACCGGAGACCGAGTCGGTTGAAACCCCATATGATGGGGAGGATGATGACGTAAGCGGAGAGAGTGATGATAATGGCACTCTTGGGAGAATTGAGGCGCTGCTCGAACAATACCACCGAGAGCGCGAGGAGAGGAGGCAACGCCGAAGACGCCGAACGGGGCAACCTTCGGGCATGGCTTCAAGAGGAGGGAGTCATGTTGCTTCTAGAGCCCATGTTGAACCACATGGAGGCCAAGGTGGTGGAGGTCCAACCATAAGGATCTCAAAATTTATCAAGGAGGCAAGAGATTTGGGGTGAAAACCGTTCGATGGAACGGGGGACATCTCGGTTGCCGCACAATGGATCAAGAGGCTGAATGAAGCAGCCCTTGACATGCAAATCACACCAAATCTTAAACTAAGAATTGCGGTAAGGTTGCTTGAGTGGATGGCATCCAAGTGGTGGGATGGAACCAAGAGCAAGTATGGTGAGACCGTCGTTTGGGAGGACTTCCGACGGGAGTTCTTTGCCCAATACTATTCTGACTTTGAGGTGAATAAGAAGGTGAGGGAATACACCCTCCTAACTCAAGGGGGTAACATGACGGTGAAGGAACTTGAGTACAAGTTCCGGGACCTTGCTGACTACATACCGGAGTATGCTTGTGACGACTGACGAGAACCGGATGGTGAATCACTTTTGGGATGCTCTTGACTTGGAGATACGTGATAGGGCAACACAATTGCCTAACATGACTTTCGCCCAAGTGGTTGACCAAGGCCTCAAGGGAGAGAAACAGTGGGAGGAGAGGAAGAGGAGAGACGCCGAGGAGGCGAAGAAGAGGAAATGGGAGAACCATGGCCCCCAAGGTTCTAACAAGAAGGGGAACCACGGGGGAGGTGGCTCATTTAAAACCCCTACACCACCATCTAGAGCAAACCCGGGGACGAGTGGACAACACTCGGGATCACAAGCCTCGACAGCGCCAAAGTGCAAAAGCTGCAAGAGGCCAGGAATCACATGGGCAAGTGTCGTGATCCCCCGCGGTGCTACCAATGCGGGGATACGGGGCACATGAGGTCAAATTGCCCACAACTTGGGCGAGCCATGGGTGCTGGACCGACTGGTGGGACCACAATGAGTAGGAACCGAACGGGAGCACCGAGTGCAAGCATGGGGCACGGTGGAGCTAGTACAAGCAACGCACCCTCCGTGAACCAAGGGAAGACCCAAGCTAGGGTCTATGCAATGACGGAAGCCGATGCTCGAGCTAACTCGGACTCCGTTGCGGGTAATTCCTTAAACTCTTGATATTAATGCTTTTGTAAACGATATAGGTGTTTGGATATGTACAAAGTTTATGGCCGTTAGCTAACCGGGCATGTTTGAGCTTTGGGAGAGCAGCGTATACAGGGCAAACACCGCCCGGCGGTGGCGAAAGCCGCCCGGCCTTCATCCTCGAATTTATTTAAAAATCCTACGGCGACGATTGCCGGCCGGCAATCATCAACACCGGCCGGCTTCTGTTCAGGTGATTCCGGCGTTAAAGCCTCGCCGGCGAACATCGCCCGGCAAGGGTGAAAAGCGGCCGGCTTTCATAAGTCGAATTTTGGGATTTATTCCGGGATTTCCTACGGCGACGAACGTCGCCCGACGTTCGTGAAACCCGTTTGGCGTCCGTTCAGGGAATTAAATAAAAAATCCACGGCGCCAAGAACCGGCCGGCTTTTGTAGAAACCAGTCGGCTTTCAGTTAAAACGGGAAATGTTACGCAGCCAAACACCGGCCGACTTTCGCAAAGCCCGCCCGGGTTTTGAGATTTAATTATTGAATTATGCTGCGGCGACGAAAACCGGCCGGCTTTGGCAAAGCCCGTCCGGCTTATGTAACGGTAAGTTGCGAGCTGAACGAAAAGCGGTCGGCTTTCGCGAAAAGCGGCCGGCTTTCACCTCGGAACACGTGACACTAGTTTTAAGGTAGGAACCGGGATGGATTTGGGATGAGGCATTAAACGACGATCATCCAAACCATAACCGGTGTACTCTTTGACGTAAGAAATGAGTCTATTAAATAAGAAGGTGTGTCTTACATTGCTTATGAATGTAGGAACACTAAAGATTAACGGGAGAGACGCAAGAATCCTTATTGACACCGGGGCGCAACGATCATTCGTGAGTGAGGCGTTTGCCGGAGCATTCAATAGACCACTTGTATCGATGGCTCAAGCCCTATTGGTATCCACACCTCTAGGGGAAGACATCGAGAGAGATAGCCACTATCCATCGTGTGAGGTGGAAGTGGAGGGCCAAAGCTTGACGTGTGATTTCGTACCACTAAGTATGATTGAATTCAATGCAATCCTGGGGATGGATTAGCTTGAGAAGCATCATGCTAGGGTCGATTGCTACACAAAGATACTTGAACTCGAAGGCGATGAAGGGTTGACCTTACGCTTCGAGGGGGATCGGGCCAAATCCAATAGTTGTACCATATCCGCCGTGAGAGCTAGGAGTATGATGAGAAAGGGATGTCACGCATATCTAGCGTATGTGGTAGACAAGACCAAAGAGGAGACAAGCATCGATGATGTGAAGGTTGTGTGCAAGTATCCGGATGTCTTTCCAAAAGACATGCTGAGACTTCCTCCCGATAGAGAGATTGAATTTGTGATCGAGGTCGAGCCTGACACCAAACCAATCTCCATACCGCCATACCGTATGGCACCCACTGAACTTAACGAGTTGAAAACACAATTGCAAGAGCTTTTGGATAACGGTTTCATTAGACCAAGCCACTCCCCATGGGGAGCACCGGTTCTTTTTGTGAAAAAGAAAGATGGGACACTTTGAATGTGTATTGACTATCGTCAACTGAACAAGGTCACAATCAAGAATAGGTATCCTTTGCCTAGGATTGATGACTTGTTCGATCAACTACGAGGAGCAACCGTGTTTTCGAAGATTGACTTGGGGTCGGGTTACCATCAATTGAAGATTAAGGAAGATGACATGCCAAAAAGTGCTTTTCGCACAAGGTATGGGCATTTTGAATTCCTTGTTATGTCGTTTGGGTTAACAAACGCCCCGGCGGCATTCATGGACTTGATGAACCGAGTATTTCATAAATACTTGGACCATTTCGTGATTGTGTTCATAGATGACATCTTGATTTACTCAAAGAGTGAAGAAGAGCATGCGGAGCACTTGGTACTTGTTCTTGAGACACTACGGGAGAAGCAACTCTATGTCAAATTTTCTAAATGTGAATTTTGGCTAAAGGAGATTGTCTTTCTTGGGCATGTAGTTTCGGGATCAGGAATTGTTGTTGATAACAAGAAGATAGAAGCCATTACCGAATGGGAGAGGCCAAAGAACGTCAAGGACATCCGTAGTTTCCTTGGATTGGCAGGCTACTATAGAAAGTTCGTGGAGAAGTTCTCAGTTTTGGCGTCGCCATTGACGAAGCTCACTCGGAAAGGGGCTAAGTTTGTATGGGATGACCAATGCGAGAAGGGGTTCCTTGAACTAAAGAAGAGATTGACCGAGGCACCAGTACTTGCATTACCCAAACAAGGTATGGGGTACGATATCTACAGCGATGCGAGCATCCAAGGGCTTGGATGTGTGTTGATGCAGAATGGGAGGGTGATTGCATATGCTTCACGACAATTGAAGAAGCATGAGGTAAATTATCCTACTCATGATTTAGAAACTCGGGGCAGTGGTGTTTGCACTTAAGATATGGAGACATTATCTCTACGGGGAGACATGTCATATATACACTGATCATAAGAGCTTGAAATATGTGTTTACTCAGAAAGAGTTAAACATGAGGCAGAGACGGTGGATGGAGTTGATAAAAGACTACCATCTTGTGATTGAGTATCACCCAGGTAAGGCAAATGTGGTGGCAGATGCTTTGAGCCGGAAGAGCTCGTCTGGGGCATTGCTAGCTAATTTGAGGGCATTAAGAGCCTAACTGGAGGTATCTGGCGATGGTGCCTTATTGGCACGATTCGAGGTGAGACCTACTTTACTTGATGAGATTAGGAAGGGTCAAGAAACTGACGAAGAACTTGTGAAGGTCCGGGAACGCATGCAAGCGGGACCGGTGGAGGATTTCAGGGAAAGAGACGACGGTCTCTTATTATTTCGTGACCGAGTGTGTGTACCGTCGGATGAGGAGCTCCGAAAGTCCATCTTAGAGGAAGCTCATTCATCGGCTTATGACATGCACTCGGGGGGCACGAAGATGTACCGTGACTTGAAGGAGAGTTACTAGTGGTCTGGTATGAAGAGGGAAATAGCCGAGTACATTAGTCGATGCCTTACTTGTCAGCAAGTCAAGGCAGAACATCAGCATCCAGCTGGGTTATTGCAGCCACTTTCCATTCCAGAGTGGAAATGGGAGCACATAACTATGGATTTTGTGGTAGGATTACCACGGACAGTGAAGAATTATGATGTCGTATGGGTTGTGGTTGATAGGCTCACGAAGAGTGCACATTTTCTACCTATCAACACCACCTATGCACTTGAGAGGTTAGCCAAATTATATGTGGATGAGATCGTGAGGCTACATGGGGTTCCTATAACCATTGTATCCGACAGGGATCCACGATTCACATCACGATTTTGGCCGAAGTTCCAAGAGTCTATGGGAACGAGATTAAAGTTTAGCACTGTTTTTCACCCACAGACAGATGGACAATCTGAGAGAGTCATACAGATATTAGAGGATATGTTGAGAGCTTGTGCATTGGAGTTTCAGGGAAGTTGGGACAACCATTTAGAACTTGTTGAGTTTTCCTATAACAACAGTTATCAGGCGAGTATTGGCATGCCTCCATACGAAGCATTGTATGGGAGGAGGTGTCGTACGTTGTTGTGCTGGGATGAGGTTGGCATGGCCAAGCTTGAGAGCACGGAATTGGTAGAGATCACCAAGTCAAAAGTGAAGATGATTCGAGAGAGACTTAAGGCGGCCCAGGATAGACAGAAGAGCTATGCCGATAAGCGCCGAAGAGCCTTGGAATTTAAGGTGGGAGATGAGGTATTCTTGAAAGTTTCACCTTGGAAAGGAATCATCTGATTTCAAAGCCGAGGGAAACTTAACCCACGCTACATAGGGCCATTCGTGATTCTTGAAAGAATTGGAGCTGTAGCATACAGATTGCAGTTGACTCCAGAATTGGAGAAGATACATAACGTGTTCCACGTGTCTATGCTAAAGAAATATGTACCGGATCCGTCTCACGTGTTAGAGAAACCACCCGTGGAAATACGTTAGGATTTGAACTATGCCATACGACCGGTAAGGATACTTGATAGGCAAGTAAAGAAGCTGAAAAGCAAGAAAGTTCCAATAGTTAAAATCCTTTGTAAAAGTGACCGAGTTGAAGAAGAAACTTGGGAGACAGAAGCCTTGATGAAGGAACAATATGCATTTATTTTTGAATGAGCAGTTGTGAATTTCGGGGACGAAATTCCCGTTAAGGGGGGGTGAACTTGTGACACCGCACCCGGATGTACTTGAATTTGGAATTTGATATGTATTTGAATTTCCCAACGAATAAAATTCGTGTAATTGATCGGCGTATTTAATTATTGTGCGATTAATTAAATTATTTATCGAACCCATAATAATGAGAATGGGCTACCAAATATTTAGTTGGGTTATCATAATAATTATAGAATCCCAATAAAGTGTCAACTAAGGTTGATAAAAATGTTTGGACAACCCGAGTGCTATTTTGACCCAACCTGCTAAAAATACCAGAAATAATTGGGAGGGACTTTCTGTACCCAACTGGGATTTTTCCTACAAGTTTTGTAAACTCAAAATAATCATTTTGAGACAAGTAAACATGGGGTGGGCGAAATAGATGTTGAGGAGTATGCACAAGACATAAAATATATTCATAGGTCTCTACTCATGCATTATTTGGATGCTTGATTGAGTAGAGGTACCTTCCCCCCTATCCTTCACACCTATTCTCGTCCAACCAAGAGGAGGAGCTCCAGAGAAGTCTTCTCTCAAGAAACCATAGCTTGAAGAAGCACAAGGGAGAAGGAACCCAAGAGGGAAGCTAAGAGCTAAGTTGAGGTAAGAGTCCAACTAGTATGAATTAACTAGTATTATTATTGTATGATTTTTAAGAAATCATATGGTGGATTAAACATGGAGTTCTACACGTTTAAAAGTGTAGAATAATGTTATAAAGTGGTGGTATTTAACTTAGAAGAGTCGTGGAATCGATAGGAATTGAAATCGCCGGAAACCGCCAAAGGAAGGAGACTGTTCGCGGTAGCAGACCACGAACATCGCCCGGCTTTCACCTTCTGTCCAGATTTTTCACCCTCGAGCGGCCTAGAACAAGGACGGATCGAGGTGTTCGCTAAGGCAGCTAGTTGAGCACATCATAAGGTGAGGATGACTGACTATATTGTTTATAATCCTTGGGTTAATTTCATAAGATTACCTAAGTTAATTAAATGTGATTTTCATGGGTTATTAATGATTAATAATGCCTAAATGAAAATATTATTGTTTATGAATAGAAGATGCATAATATACAAATTTATGAGTAAATGGTGTATAGTTATGCATTATAAGAATGATGTTATGGTGATTGTATAAACCATGAATTTTTGTGATGAAATATACTTTTACTTCATGTATAGAAATCATGAAGGGATAAAAGTGATATTTTGGATATTGAGATTAAATCATATATAGATTGGGAAATTCATAGGAATGAACCTTATAACTATGAATTAAAGAGCTTGGTGGCTTAAAGACTAATGGATTAGTATTGATTTTACTAGTCGGAAATGTTAGTTGATAAGTCCATTTTTGTACTTATTTTTCTTATCAAATTTAAGCGATTTTTGATTGAAAATAGAAAGAAAAGGCATGTTTTAGATATTTTGGTTCAAATTTTATGAAATCAGGTGAAAACCACATTCATCGTATGTTTGTCGGAATTTCGGGTCAATTGAGCACAAAATGAGCCAATTCGAGCAACAAATGATATCATACCGAAAGAAGGAGACATTATTTCAAGGTGGTCCAGAAGACAATATTGAAGAGCACAAAATAAGGAACAAGCCGGACAAATAATCTCAAAGGCGGCCGTGCAGGCGGCCACAATGAAGGCCTTCGCGGCCGCCTACGGTATTTTTGGAAAGTCAAACCTTGACTTTGACCGGATTCGGAAAAGACCGTAGGCCGCCGACACTGGACGGAAGGCGGCCGCCTACGGTGACCGCCTGCGGCAGAAGACGACGAAGCAACCACCGGCCGGTGGGATTTGACGGCAGGCGGCCAGACAGGAACGGCAGGCGGCCGCCTGCTGGACCGCCTGCGGCGGCCGGGATCCGCCGGGATCCGCTGCGATCCGATTTGACCGTGAAACGACGGCAGGCGGCCAATTTTGGTGGAAGGCGGCCGCCCTCTGTGGCCGCCTACGGCTGACGGAGACCAGCCCACGCGAAGTTGCCGGCGATTCGACGGCAGGCGGCCAGTTGCTGCCGGAAGGCGGCCGCCTGCCCGGGCGCCTTCGGTGAAATTTCTCCTATAAATAGCCCGATTTTTCCTCAACTCAAACACACCTCTTCCAACCCTAAATCAGTTCAAAACACCTTCTTTCTTCCTCCATTTTCGAGCTCCAAAGGTCTTAGAGAGAGAGAAACTTCAAATCTTCATATCTTCTTCATTTTAGCTCCAAATTGTAAGTTCTTTATATGTATTTTCATCTTCTCAACGAGTAGAATCTGAATCTGCACTTTGTTTGTTCAATCTGTTCTTCGAAAATTTCCAGATTATTTTTCAAGTATTTCGCATTTACTTCCAAAAATTAAATAAAATAGTTATTGTTGTTGAATTCATTCCAATTAATTATATAGTTGTTTACTAGCCTCAAGGTAGTTATTTATCTGAATAAATTAATTTTTCACGAAGCATAAGTAATTTTTAATTAATTTTGGTAATTATTTGAGATTAGTTCATAATTTAGAATAAATACTAGAAAAATAGAAAAAAATTAGTTCGGCCTTAATTTCAGTTTGATTCATAGTAATATCACTCCCAGTAGCTAGAATAAAATTTATAACGAAGTTAGCATATTTTTAGTTGCTTTTTGCATTTTCTAGTTAAAATTGGGAAAATTATCAATTAGTTGTCAAAAATTGGATTTTAGGTTCAAAAATTGGTGAAAAATTCCAGAAAGTTATATTTTAGTTCCCACAAGTTTATTGTTCCAGAATATAATTTTTGTTTAATTTTTGCTATCATACATGTTTAATTCCTTGTTAATGTTGAATTTAATCATTATTTTGTTAATTGCAAAAAATGGTGATGAGTAGCTAAATTTGTTAGGGCATGAATTGAGAAAAGGAATATGGATTGACTTGTTGACCTAAAATTAGGGGTTAAAATTAATAAATTGGACTAGTTGTTTGAAATGATGAAATAGTAATTAATAATAGTTAGCCATATTCATTAATTAAATTCTTGGAAAATTAATTCTAACTTGTCTATGAGATTAGAAATTAATTTAAGCCAACCATATTTGAGCACATTAATAAGGCCTAGAAATAGGATAATTTAATGAAAAGGATTTACATCTTGTCTATGAGAAATAAATTCAATTGCTAAAATAAAGAGTTTAACTAGTTAATGAATTTGGCTATTTTTATTAATTAAAATATTGGAAAATTATTTCTACCTTGTCTATGGGTTTAGAAAATAATTTAAGCCAACCATTTTAAACACATTAATGACACCTAGAAATAGGATAAATTAATGAAGATAGTTTCTATTCTTGTCTATGAGGAAAGAAATTATTAGTCCAATTTTAGTTTTAATTTCCCTAATTAAGAGGTCCAAGAACATATCCATTTCTAATTACTCAATTCATTGCCCTTATTTGCATCCTTGAATATTCAATATTTATACATTAATCTTTAAATTGCACCTTGCTCCTAGTTATAATTTAGCGTAATATAGAACAAAATCACTTTCCTATATTGAAAAAGCTTCCAACAATTAGCGATAGCCCGTGACTAAAATTAAATTAAGAAACTTCTCCGCCATTCCTCAAGAGACACGACACTCGGGGAAAAACCGAAAGGTTAGACTCCGTTTTACTACAACGCCGCGAAGGCGGCTATCAAATGGCGCCGTTGCCGGGGAATGGCACGATTATTTCTTGATTTAATTCTAGCATAGGTGAATTCTAGTTAGGGAGACTTTTTCGCCCTTGCGACAATTTGTATAAAGATTTCAGGATAAATGAATGCACACCCGCTCTAAAGGAGTGGAAGGTCTAATTGAACTTGATCCTGAACCTGAGCGAACTTTGTGGAAAAATCTTTCAATCCACAAGAACCCAAGCATGGCGGGAGAAAAGACGGTGTTGCAAAATCTTACGCCGAACTTCATCGAGGATGATAGTATCAGCGCACCGGCAATCGAGGCAGCCAATTTCGAAATCAAACCCGCCATTGTCAACATGATGTCCAATCATCAATTTGGCGGGTCCAAGCAAGATGACCCTAGGGCCCACATGTTGTGGTTCACCCGAGCATGCCAAACGTTCCGCTTTAACGGAGTGACCTCCGACGCCGCAAAGTTGACCCTATTTCCCTTCTCATTACGGGATAGGGCATCTTTGTGGCTGAATAGCTTTCCAACGGGTCACTTCACAACATGGGCGGCACTGCACCAAGCATTCATGCAAGAATACTTTCCTCCATCGGCAGTTGCTAAAATTAAAACAGCAATTCAAAATTTTAGACAATTCCCGATGGAGTCCTTAAGTGAAGCATGGGATCGTTTCAAGGATATGAGAAACAAATGTCCACTCACACTGATGGATTCTAGTAGCTTGATGTTCCATTTTTACAATGGACTTCAAGTTAGTAGCAAAAAAGAACTTGATTTCTCTTCTCAGGTGGGATCATTCCTTGACATGGCACCCAACACCAACGAAGCTCTGGTGGAGAAGGTCACTTCAAATGCAAGATACTGGTATGATGAAAGAACTCCAGCAGCAACAAAACCAGGCTATCTTGAAGTTGACCAACTCACGGCCCTAACAGCGAAGATTGAAGGATTGGTCGTGGAAGTGAAGAATTTGAAGAATGATAACAATCACACCAACCAAGTCAACAACATCGGTGCTGTCCCGAATCAACAATCATCCCGATACTTCGGGAACTCAAGCTCTGTCCCACAGTCATCTCAATTTAATACTTTTTCACCTGTTTCCCATTCAACTGAACTTGTACTCTCTTGTGAGATATGTTTTGGTCCACATTTGACCAATTCATGTCAATTAGTTGATGAATGTAATCTAAGCAACAACAGGGAGGTGAACCTGCTGGAGTATGGCCGAACAAAACAAGAAGGGCCATGGGCGAATCAAGGCAACCGGGGGGGTAACTCCAACTACCCTCCTCAGAATTTCCAAGGAAGGAATTACCAAGGTAACCAATGGCGGGGGGATTACAACAATGGTCCTCCTCGCGGCGGTTATCAAGGTAATCAAAACTACCCCAACAATAATCAAGGGAACAACTTCCAGAGTCGGAACCAGGGAGGTGCACCAGCCCAACAGAACAACCAAGCTTATGTGCCTCCACACCAACGACAAACGGAGGCTGCCCAGCCATCAGAGATAGGCTTGTTGGTAGCAGAACTGGCAAGGACACGGGAGGAAATAACAAGATACAAGGCCAGCACTGACAATCAGATCAAAAATCTGATGATGCAAATTAATCAGAACAATGTTCCTGGTCGTCAGCCAGGCAACTTGCCTAGCACCACGGAACCAAACCCCCGTGAACATGTGCAAGCCATCACTCTTCGAAGCGGGAGACAAACAACCGTGGCTGAGCAGAAAGACAAGGAAGAGGAAGGTACCCCGACCATGGAACCTGAGAAACAAACTGATGCTCCAACTGAGAAGAGCATGGAACCAACACGCCCTAACACAAGGGTCACTATCGTCAAACCTTCTCTCCCGTTTCCTTCACGGGTTAGAAATGATGACGATAGCAGGAAGTACAACAAATTCCTGGACCTACTCAAACAACTCCACGTCAACCTGCCGCTGATGGATGCCTTAGCGGAGATGCCCAAATATGCCAAGTTTTTCAAAGACTTGCTGACAAACAAAAGGCAGCTGCAGGAGCTCTCAGTCGTGGACTTGAACGCAGAATGCTCGGCCGTGGTTCTGAGGTCAATACCCGAAAAGCTAAAGGATCCAGGTAGTTTCACTATCCCTTGCTCTATAGACAATTTCAACTTCAATAATGCTCTAGCTGACTTAGGGGCAAGTATCAATCTGATGCCTTCCTCTATAGTCGAGAAGCTAGGACTTGGGGAAATGAAACCCACCAGGATGTGTCTTCAACTGGCTGATCGCTCAGTCAAATATCCGAAAGGAATTGTTGAAGACGTCTTGGTCAAGGTTGACAAGTTCATTTTCCCAGTCGACTTTGTAGTAATGGACATGGAAGAGGATAGGGAAACACCTCTTATTCTGGGAAGGCCCTTTCTGGCTACCGCCAGGGCCTTGATTGATGTCACTGATGGCTCATTAACTCTAAGAGTCGGAGATGATCTATGCACCTTCCGACTCTCAGATGTTATGAAACACCCCACAGATTCCTTTCAAGGATGTCATTTTCTTGATACCTTTGAGTCTATTGAAGGGTATCTGTTTGGGGAAGAAAATGGACATGTAACTGATGAAGCATGTCTGTTAAAAGAAGCCAACAGTGATGTGAGTGATGCATGTGAGAGTTGTGAGGATGCGCTGATTGATCAAGCTTCTAACGAAGTATTGATTGAGTTTGAGGGGGAGAAAAATGAACAAAACTTGAAAAACGACCACCCCCTCGAACTAAAGAAACTGCCCGACCACTTAGAATATGCATTCTTGGATGACGAAGGCAAATGCCCTGTCGTCATCGCCGCACACTTAAGTGAGGAACAAAGGGAGAAATTACTTGGAGTCCTTAAGACACACAAGCAAGCAATTGCTTGGAAACTTGAGGACATCAATGGAATAAGCCCCGCCTTTTGTACCCACACCATCAAGATTGAGGAAGGGTTTAAACCAGTTGTCCAACCACAACGACGTTTAAACCCAAACATGATGGAAGTAGTGCGTGCCGAGATTGTCAAACTGCTGGATGCGGGTATCATTTACCCCATCTCTGATAGCCAGTGGGTAAGCCCTATTCACGTTGTCCCCAAAAAGGGGGGAATGACCGTCATGAAAAATGAAAAGGGCGAACTTCTACCCAGTCGAACTGTTACCGGGTGGCGAATGGTAATCGATTACCGCAAACTGAACGAAGCCACCCGGAAAGACCATTTTCCCCTTCCCTTCATCGATCAATTGATAGAGAGGTTGGCAGGCCATAGTCACTACTGTTTCCTGGATGGCATGAGTGGATACTTCCAAATCCATGTCAACCCGGAAGACCAAGACAAAACTACGTTTACATGCCCTTTTGGGACCTTTGCTTTTCGTAGGATGTCTTTTGGTCTCTGTAATGCCCCTGCCACCTTCATGAGGTGCATGATTGCCATTTTTGAAAAATACATTGGCCACTTCATGGAGGTATTCATGGATGACTTCTCTATTTTTGGGGAAACATTTGAAAAATGCCTTGAAAACCTGGAAAAAGTACTTATCCGCTGCAAGGAAACCCATTTAGCCCTAAGTTGGGAGAAATGTCACTTCCTTGTGAAAGAGGGTATAGTACTTGGACATAAAGTGTCAAGTAACGGGGTAGAGGTGGACCGTGCAAAAATTGAGACAATAGAGAAACTTCCTCCACCAACCACGGTAAAAGCCATCCGCAGCTTCTTAGGACACGCGGGCTTTTATCGTCGTTTTATAAAGGATTTCTCTAAAATCGCAAAACCTCTCACCCGATTACTTGAAAAAGATGCGGTTTTTATATTCTCTGATGAATGTCACCATGCTTTCCAAGCACTTAAAACACAACTGATCAATGCACCGGTGCTTGTGGCCCCAGATTGGAGTTTACCCTTTGAACTCATGTGTGACGCTAGTGACTTAGTAGTGGGGGCCATTCTTGGTCAAAGGAAGGACAAGAACTTCCACCCAATCTACTACGCTAGCAAAACTCTATCAGGGCCACAACTCAACTACACTACCACCGAAAAAGAATTCCTTGCTATTGTTTGTGCTTTAGAGAAGTTTAGGACTTACATCATTCTTTCGAAGGTTATTATCTATACCGACCATTCGGCCATTAGATATCTCCTCCAAAAGCATGATGCTAAGCCTAGACTGTTACGCTGGGTTCTTTTGTTGCAGGAATTTGATATTGAAATCAGGGACCGAAAAGGGTCTGCTAATCAGGCAGCTGATCACCTCTCGAGGTTAGATGCCGAGTTAGCAGAAACTTTCGGAAAATGCGAAATTGAGGAGCTTTTTCCTGCTGAGAGATTGATGGCGATTTCCGCCAAGGAGCAAACACCGTGGTATGCCGACATTGCCAACTACCTTGTTGGTAAAGTCGAGCCTACCGAACTGACAAGGCACATGAAAAGGCGGTTCCTATCAGAAGCAAAGCACTATTTTTGGGATGATCCATATCTATTCCGAATTTGTGCTGACCAGGTGGTGAGAAGATGTGTTACTGAAGCTGAGGCAAGGGACATTCTAGAGCATTGTCACAGCGGTCCTACTGGGGGCCACTTTTCAGGGAATAGAACCGCAAGGCGGGTTTTGGACTGTGGGTACTTCTGGCCCACGATTTTTAAAGATGCTAATGAATTTGTTTCCTCTTGTGATAACTGTCAACGAATCGGGAACATTTCTGGGCGCAATGAGATGCCCCAACACTTTATCTTACCTTGTGAGGTATTTGATGTTTGGGGTATCGACTTTGTTGGACCTTTCCCAAGCTCAAGAGGAAACAAATACATTCTTGTGGCCATTGATTATGTTTCTAAATGGGTTGAAGCCCAGGCCTGTGTCACCAACGACTCTCGAGTAGTCGTGAATTTTCTGAAAAAGCTCTTTACCAGATTTGGTGTGCCTAGGGTTTTGATCAGCGATAGAGGGACTCATTTCCACAATGATCCAATGGCCAGAATTTTGGCCAAATATGGAGTCCAACATCGAAGCGGAGTAGCGTACCACCCCCAAACTCAGGGACAAGTGGAAAACGCTAACAGGGATTTGAAGTCCATTCTGGAGAAAACTGTTGCCCAGACCAGGAAAGACTGGTCAACTAAACTTGACGACGCTCTTTGGGCATTTCGGACTGCATACAAAACCCCGATCGGAACCACACCTTTTCGCCTTGTATACGGGAAGTCTTGCCACTTACCCGTCGAACTCGAGCATAAAGCACTTTGGGCGATGAAAAATGTCTGTTTTAAACTGGATGCTGCAGGGAAGGAACGATTTTACCAGCTGAACGAACTGGAAGAATGGAGAGCGCAAGCTTTTCATAATTCCAAACTTTACAAGGAACGAGCCAAACTCTACCATGATCAACACATCAAAGCTCGTGATTTCAATGCTGGAGATAAAGTGCTGTTGTTCAACTCCCGGTTGAAGCTTTTTCCTGGAAAGCTTAAATCAAGATGGTCCGGACCATTCAAGGTCATAAAAGCTTACCCCTACGGAACTGTTGAGATTGAAGATGCTAATGGGGCTCCCTTTAAAGTCAACGGCCACCAACTTAAACTCTACCATGGCGGCCCGATTGAAAAAAGCAAGGAGATTCTCTATCTCCAAAAATTTTGAACCGAAGGAGGACATTCGTCAAGCTAGTGACGTTAAAGAAGCGCTCATTGGGAGGCAACCCAACCAAAAAAAAAAAAAAAAAAAAAAAAAAAAAAAAACTAACCCAAAAATATTTTACTTTGTTTATTTCTTGCAGATGTCTGGAGGAAGACGTGACGATCCCATTTTCGAGGAGCCACCACTAGGACGGGAAGACCCGCCACCTCAGCCTGATATCCCATTTGCTACTATTGCTGATCGCAGACGCTTCCAGGCATGGGGGCAATACCGCACACTCCTTCCTCCCATGATCCTGGACCCGACGATGCTAGAGGAATGGGGGTACTGGGATGACATTGATGCCCTGCTAGGAGACTCTTTATGGCGGAGGATTCTATTCGTTCAGGAGAGGGCCAGCCTTCCATTGACGATGGAGTTTCTGTGCTCCGTTCAGTTCACTCATTACGGACAGGCTGTGCAGGAGGGTGCTGTTATTGGGTCAGAGTCTCGGATGAGGTTTACTATTCTAGGCATGGAGCACTCCATCACTGTGGCTGAGCTCGGATGGAGGATGGGGCTCTATACCCCAGCATACACACAGACTGAGGAGTTCCGTGCTCTTCCGACCCGCTTACCCGAGGCATTTGACATTGATGAGTTCTGGCACAGACACTCCACAGACACCAGATCATTTCTCCGGATGCACCCCCATTCGAACAAATGGAGGGAGACTCACTGGTACATACTCTCGTTCGTACTTTCTTGTGGTTTTTTTGGACGACCTAACAACACAAACAGGTTGTCCAAAAAGGACATACTATTCTTTTGGAGTTTGATTCACCGCATCCCGGTGAATATGGCTGTCCTTATGGCTCGTTTCTTCCGGAGCCAGGGGAAGACTGTGCGGCGCACTATCCAGGCAGGGCCTTTCATCACTACCCTCGTTAGATCCTTCTACCCAGATCTAGACATTCCAGGGCTATCACATTTACAGGAGAGCATTCGCGTTCTTCGATCCTCATCCTTTACCAACATGAGGATCAAGAAGAAGCGGAATACTCAGGAGCTCCCAGGTATTGAGCAGCCGACCCAGCAGAGTAGTTCTTCTCGACCCTCAGGACATGAGGGATCTAGCGAGCCCTTTTCATACATGCCTAGCGCCACAGATTGGAGAGCGATGATGGATGGGATGAGGAGTCTACAGACCTCAGTTTCAGAGATGCGGGTTGCACAGGACAGAGGACTCCAGGAGATGCGAGAGGCGCATGAGACGGCCCTGGGAGAGTTCAGAGACTTTCGATTAGCTCAGGAGAGAGCCACCCAGGATATGCAGGCGGAGCTAGAGACCCAGAGGCTAGATATTGATGAGATGAGAGATTGGCTTAGGCCACACTATGGCCCCCAGGATGGCGCAGGCGATGTTTAGATTTGCTTCTTCCTTAACATTTTTATCATGTTTGTTTGTTCTTCAGGTTGGACATTGCGCTGCTCTTTTGACTTGAATGCTCTTACAAACTGACTATGGATGATGTAAGGATTTTAAAAAACCATTTTACTCCTGTTTCATTATTTCTCTTCACAAAATCTTTTCAAAACTCAAGTGTGAGGAGGTTGCGTTTTACACTCAAAAGTCAAAACCTTGTTTTAGAACAATCTTTTTACTATTTTTGATATGAAACATTAATTTCTCAATTTGTTATCAATTCACAAAATAGTTTAGAAAATCACCCTTATTATAAGAATTTACTATTATTATTATTTTTGAAAACTTAAAATTGTTATGGGTTTTTGGTTGCGAATGTAAAGGTCTGAATTTGTTTTAATTGGACATTCATTTTTTTTCATAAAAAAAAAAAATGTTACTATTAATAAACCTCTTCAAAACTCATTGTTATAGGACAATTCCATCTCCGAAAAGGGGCTCTGTTTCATTCGTTAATCACAGTCTGTGAGAATGAAATATGCATTTACCATGGGATAACACCGCCAACAAGAGTGAAAAAGAGCAAAAAAAAAAAAAAAAAAAAAAAAAATGGTGAACAAGATGAATGTCCAAATTAGAATAATGAAAACCTTGGGATAAGGAATTGATCGGTGGTTTAACATAATCAATAGTTTTCTTCAGTAATAATAATAGTAAATTCATATATCTTGGGTGATTTTTCTAAAATAAAAAAAATTGAGAATAAAAGAGAGGTTTTTGTTTCTACTTCTTTAATAGCAATTCGATTGTGATATAGTCAGGTTTTCCCTTTTTGAGTGTGTTTCCAACTAATTCGTCGCTTGAGGACAAGCAACGCTTAAGTGTGAGGAGATTGATAAGTCCATTTTTGTACTTATTTTTCTTATCAAATTTAAGCGATTTTTGATTGAAAATAGAAAGAAAAGGCATGTTTTAGATATTTTGGTTCAAATTTTATGAAATCAGGTGAAAACCACATTCATCGTATGTTTGTCGGAATTTCGGGTCAATTGAGCACAAAATGAGCCAATTCGAGCAACAAATGATATCATACCGAAAGAAGGAGACATTATTTCAAGGTGGTCCAGAAGACAATATTGAAGAGCACAAAATAAGGAACAAGCCGGACAAATAATCTCAAAGGCGGCCGTGCAGGCGGCCACAATGAAGGCCTTCGCGGCCGCCTACGGTATTTTTGGAAAGTCAAACCTTGACTTTGACCGGATTCGGAAAAGACCGTAGGCCGCCGACACTGGACGGAAGGCGGCCGCCTACGGTGACCGCCTGCGGCAGAAGACGACGAAGCAACCACCGGCCGGTGGGATTTGACGGCAGGCGGCCAGACAGGAACGGCAGGCGGCCGCCTGCTGGACCGCCTGCGGCGGCCGGGATCCGCCGGGATCCGCCGCGATCCGATTTGACCGTGAAACGACGGCAGGCGGCCAATTTTGGTGGAAGGCGGCCGCCCTCTGTGGCCGCCTACGGCTGACGGAGACCAGCCCACGCGAAGTTGCCGGCGATTCGACGGCAGGCGGCCAGTTGCTGCCGGAAGGCGGCCGCCTGCCCGGGCGCCTTCGGTGAAATTTCTCCTATAAATAGCCCGATTTTTCCTCAACTCAAACACACCTCTTCCAACCCTAAATCAGTTCAAAACACCTTCTTTCTTCCTCCATTTTCGAGCTCCAAAGGTCTTAGAGAGAGAGAAACTTCAAATCTTCATATCTTCTTCATTTTAGCTCCAAATTGTAAGTTCTTTATATGTATTTTCATCTTCTCAACGAGTAGAATCTGAATCTGCACTTTGTTTGTTCAATCTGTTCTTCGAAAATTTCCAGATTATTTTTCAAGTATTTCGCATTTACTTCCAAAAATTAAATAAAATAGTTATTGTTGTTGAATTCATTCCAATTAATTATATAGTTGTTTACTAGCCTCAAGGTAGTTATTTATCTGAATAAATTAATTTTTCACGAAGCATAAGTAATTTTTAATTAATTTTGGTAATTATTTGAGATTAGTTCATAATTTAGAATAAATACTAGAAAAATAGAAAAAAATTAGTTCGGCCTTAATTTCAGTTTGATTCATAGTAATATCACTCCCAGTAGCTAGAATAAAATTTATAACGAAGTTAGCATATTTTTAGTTGCTTTTTGCATTTTCTAGTTAAAATTGGGAAAATTATCAATTAGTTGTCAAAAATTGGATTTTAGGTTCAAAAATTGGTGAAAAATTCCAGAAAGTTATATTTTAGTTCCTACAAGTTTATTGTTCCAGAATATAATTTTTGTTTAATTTTTGCTATCATACATGTTTAATTCCTTGTTAATGTTGAATTTAATCATTATTTTGTTAATTGCAAAAATGGTGATGAGTAGCTAAATTTGTTAGGGCATGAATTGAGAAAAGGAATATGGATTGACTTGTTGACCTAAAATTAGGGGTTAAAATTAATAAATTGGACTAGTTGTTTGAAATGATGAAATAGTAATTAATAATAGTTAGCCATATTCATTAATTAAATTCTTGGAAAATTAATTCTAACTTGTCTATGAGATTAGAAATTAATTTAAGCCAACCATATTTGAGCACATTAATAAGGCCTAGAAATAGGATAATTTAATGAAAAGGATTTACATCTTGTCTATGAGAAATAAATTCAATTGCTAAAATAAAGAGTTTAACTAGTTAATGAATTTGGCTATTTTTATTAATTAAAATATTGGAAAATTATTTCTACCTTGTCTATGGGTTTAGAAAATAATTTAAGCCAACCATTTTAAACACATTAATGACACCTAGAAATAGGATAAATTAATGAAGATAGTTTCTATTCTTGTCTATGAGGAAAGAAATTATTAGTCCAATTTTAGTTTTAATTTCCCTAATTAAGAGGTCCAAGAACATATCCATTTCTAATTACTCAATTCATTGCCCTTATTTGCATCCTTGAATATTCAATATTTATACATTAATCTTTAAATTGCACCTTGCTCCTAGTTATAATTTAGCGTAATATAGAACAAAATCACTTTCCTATATTGAAAAAGCTTCCAACAATTAGCGATAGCCCGTGACTAAAATTAAATTAAGAAACTTCTCCGCCATTCCTCAAGAGACACGACACTCGGGGAAAAACCGAAAGGTTAGACTCCGTTTTACTACAACGCCGCGAAGGCGGCTATCATTAGTATGAAAAGTGATAGAACAAATTCTAAGGGCTTGGATTGTGAAAGAGGTACACCTTAAGTAGTCTTATGAGATGTTTTAAGGTAGAAATGGGTAAACGCTAAGTTACCGTAGGAGTAGGCCTCAAAGGCTACTCATAGTAGAGGATTTCTAGGCATAGAACTTGCTTAGTGAACTAGTATTGTGACTAGAGGAAGCCTCTAGCACGATGAAGGATGACTGGAGGAAGCCTCCAGCATTCGTGTAGGACGAACTAGTATCGTGACTAGAGGAAGCCTGTAGCACGATGAAGAATGACTGGAGGAAGTCTCCAGCATTCGTGTAGGATGACTAGAGGAAGCCTCTAGCATAACGTAATGTGACTGGAGGAAGCCTCCAGCACAACGTATGTAAGGTGATTAGAGGAAGCCTCTAACACTTAGTGGAGTGACTAGAGTAAGCCTCTAGCATGACAAAACATGACTAGAGGAACCCTCTAGCATGGTGAACTAATATAGATGGGCGTGGCTTGAAGTCACAGGAAAAGGGTTGAATGTTTTCAAAGTAAACATGGGCCTTCGGGTCTGCTACTTGACTTTATATATAAAGTAAGTATATTTCCAAAGAGGGTAACCAAGGGTTATGACCTATAATATAATATCACTCTATTTGAGGGTCTTGGAAATTGAAACATTGATTATACTTAGTATAATTGTCTTCTCTTGAACGTTCTCCTACGACCTCGGGCTGAAAAAAGGAATGTTTACAATAAGGCCAATTTTACATTTGGACGGACACTGTCGATGACCATCTCTCTTCATTCTACTGCAACACAGATTTGGTGTCACAATTTGACTGGGCCCATCTCTCTTCATTCTACTGCAACACAGATTTGGGGTCACAATTTGACTGGGCCCAGCTGCTATCCTAGTTTTTACTAAGCATTTGGGCTACTTGTTTCAGGCCCAACACTCATTTCAAAAAGTATAGTGGTCATTGTACTTGTCAAATGCTTCCAAGTATTGACCTCCCCTTCACGAGGGAGGCCACATCACAGTTTCAGGTAGGGGATAAAGCTCACTATCATCGCCTGTTGCTTTGGGAAGCTCGAGGAGAGAAGACGTGGTTCGTGCTTCCTCCGTTTCTATTTTAAAAATATTTAAATGAATGCTCATGAATATTATTTTATGAATAATTATTTGGGCTTGTATGCCCGTGTTTGCCACGTGTGGCTTGAATACTTGTATTAATGTTTCCGCTGCTTAATTAAATATTTTATATTATGATTGTTTATGGATGTACTATTGTGAATGATATTCAAGACGCCTAGTATAGTATGGATGAGTTGGACTGCGGTTGACTATTCGTACTGTACGGCGGGTTGTTGACGTGTCCGGTAGGTCCGGGGCGTGACACAATAGATAACAATCAATAATTAAGAATTCAAACAATCAACTATGAATGAAATCATTTAATAAACAAATCAAATAATTAGGGCCGGGACTTTGGAACCAAGAACCGGAGAACCGAACTCCGCCCAGGCTCGAGGTCTGCTGTTCAGTTCTGGTCACGCACCAGAACGGTTCTGATCCGTTACAGCAGTTAATGCCCAATGTTCTTATCTTTAAATGGACATTTTTACGACATATTAATGTCCAACGTGCTGGTCATTTATGTCCAACGTTGAGGTCCATTAAAGGTGACTTAACACACAACAAATTCTCCTATGAATTGGCTAGCAGGTGGTTTACAACATATACATTCACAGAACGAACTCACATACTTTTGAGCTCTAAAAACACCTCTAGCATTCTGAAAAAATTCCCGAGTGTTCATACTTGTTCTCGTTCGCTAGAACTCTTGTTTGTGTGCTCAAACATTAGTTCGTTGTCATCGTATCCTAGGAAACGGTCGTTGCAACGCTCCTAGCATCGTGGGAGGTGACGAATACGTTTTAAGAACATCGTGTGTAGCACGCTCTTTGACTAATTTCTGCTCCATCTTATTTATGTTTTTCTTTCGTCATTTAATTAATTTATTTATTTTAATTAATTTTCTTTATTTTCCGAAACACACCGAACAATTGTGTATTTGGTCAAATGAGGAGTTTTATAGAGACGGAGGGAGTACATTTTTTTTTTGTTTAAGACGAATTGTCTGTGAGTGACATTGATAAGATTTGGGAAAATTTACCGGTCGGCGTAGCTCAACTGGTAGCAAGGGAGTGTCACAAGGGTTAGGTCTCGGGTTCAAATCCCGGCAACTGCGATGAGGGGTTACTATACTGAAAAATGCATAGGGCCTTTGCAAGTACCGGGGACAAAGTCCCACTCTCTGTCTGTCAATTGAGATTATAGTCCAATTTACATCCTTCCATTATGCCGTCCGGTCGGTGTTGGGGTGCCCTCAGGGATTGGATGTCATCTTTTTTGGGAAAATTTTATGTCTGACAAACATTTTTCTAGATGTTACAGGCAGTTTGTGTTAAAAATGATAAAATTGTTTGTGACATTGAAAATTTGAAGCGTATGCACCGCGTTTGCACATGACATGTAAGAACTTGGCTAGAAAAATAGTCAAAGTGAGTTGTGTACGAGGGTAGATACGCATTCTTTAAACAGTTTAAAGTTTAAACCACCCATATTCCGACAAAGAAAGCATGCATGATTGAATAGCAACGTTGGCAGCTGGTACGACATCTCCATCAACTCAAAAAATGTAGTTGCACATGCACTTAACGTCACATTCTACAAATTAGATAAAACCTTTTCTGGTGAATTTTGAGCTTATTTAATGATATCTATATTTAATTTATGAGTCTTTATCAATTAACTTTTAAATCAAATACGAGTATGTAAGTTTTGATTTCAAAGTTGTTTATATAAGTATCAAAATGAGTATAGTTGAAGGGAAAAATTGAAAATAATAATCTCAACTATTGGCGGTCCGCCGAAAATAATCTCAACTATTGATTATTTTTGTATAATCCCAACTACATGGACCGTCCACCAATAATGGTCCATGATCAAATTTAACTCCTATAAAAAGTGAATTTTAAATAGAAATTAAGCGTAAAAATTAAAAATTGGGATTATTTATAGGCATTACTTGCTATATCTCTTCTTATTCACTTTAGAAACTACAAGAATTATTCATAGGGACCATTAGTGGCGGAAGGTCCCTAAAGTTGGGTTTATTCTGGAATAATCAATAGTTGAGATTATTATAAGCGGACCGCCGATAGTTGAGATTATTATTATCAATTTTTCCTAGTTGAAGTTATTTTTTTTGCTGAAGTAACTGCAAAGACTATTTTAGCTATTTTCATATGATTTTTTATTTATATTGCAAACAAATACATTTTAAATATAATTATACCATAACTGAACAGATTCTACCGTTTTAGCACGAATTTCATCAATTTCATCAGATTGAAGAAAAATGGTCCTTAATAGGACTGAAACTTACTCTATGTATTTAAACTAGGGGTGGGTTCGGTTCTTTCGGTTCGGTTTTGACCTAAAACCAAATACGGAACCAAAGTAAAAGTTCGGTTTGGTTTCGGTTCGGTTTTAGACTCCAAAACTTGGAACCACGGTTTGTTCGGTTCGGTTTATTTCGGTTTGGTTTCGGTTTTTTCGGTTTTTTACTAAAAAATTGTCATTTGATTTTCGGATCAAACATATTGCATAAAAATGCAAGCATACTTGAATAAATAAAGAAAATAATAATAAACAAATATGTCTTGAATTATATGAGTATGCGGGGGAGATAAAAGTGTATATATATCTTCATTTACATTATTTGTGACTAGTTTGCAAAAAAGTTTATGAATACATACATCCTGTGTGATATAGCTGAGATGAAGATTTATTTGTTTGATCAATATAAAAAATGTAAGTTACAAAAAAAATTAGATTACATAAAAAATAAAAGTTAATTACTACTAATAACTAGTAAAAACATATAATCATACATACATACATAGAAGACATAATAGATCAATATAACTACATTATTATGGGCAATGAATGTGTAAATGCATTTATAAACTAAACTAAACCAAACATAGCACAAGAATTATTTCTCTAGCACAAGAAATTCAAAGATTATTGACGATATCAAGATTAATGCTTACATTTAACAAATAAAATTTCATATTTTATTTTAGTTCGGTTTGTTCGGTTCGGTTCGGTTTTGAAGGGTAAAAACCAAAACCGAACCAAACTACTATGGTTCGGTTCGGTTTTTTACATTCGGATTCGGTTTTTTAGCGGTTCGGTTTTATTTGGTCGCGGTTCGGTTAAATTTGATTCGGTTTTCGGTTTTCGGTTTTTCGGACCCAGCCCTAATTTAAACAAGAGTCCAACTTTTTTAAACCCTAAATAGGACTAGATTTTATCCGGCCTACCATTTTTACCCCTGCCATCTTAATTTGTTCTTAGCGGCCAATGGAGGATCTCCTTCCTTCCAACCAGACAAAAGCTCGGAAAAGGACTTCTACGGCAACGAGGTAAACTGGTAAACGACTGTGATGGTGTCATGGTGAAGGCGGCTGCGCGAGTCGGCGGCTAAAGTGGCAAAGGCGATTAGGCGAAGAACCTTCGTCAACGGAAACTGTCCGGCAACACTGCATGCAGAGGAACTCTTCCTCCGGCGGCTGGGGAGGTACGACGAGCAGTGCTTCAGATGACAGAAACGCAGCACTCCGGTCCTCCCTCCTACGGTTTGCGCGGTCAACGGCAGGATGCTACGGACTTCGGTCGTTTTCCCTCCAACGTCGCTGACAGTCGGCAGGACGCTGCGTAGTAGTCCATTGTCACTTCGTCTATTTCTTCTAATTTCCTTTGTTTAATTTTTATGTTAGTTCATTTTTACTGCTTCGTATTTCTTTGATTTATTTTAGTTATTATGACATTGCTAGAATGCTAATAATGAAAATGTTGATACATGATTTTAATATAATGACCTTTTTATAACATTTATATCATTTTTAATATATGAACATAATTTACACTTTGAAAGTGACTGGTTACAATTATATAATTTCACTTTCATTCCCAATGTCATGGTTACAATGTCATGATTTATAATGTCATTGTAGTTATTTGATATTTTGACATTTTATACACACATTAGCGATGTTTATAATATTATAACAATGTTTAAAATTGCCAAAGTTTTTACTTTTCCTTTTTTAGCTTTCTGATCTTACAACCAATGGCATTGATTTTAAAACAATGACATCATTTGATTGTCATATATATAATGACATTGTATATTATATTGTCATAATACAATGTTATTACAATGTCAATTTTTTTATGGTATTGTCATCATACAGTGGCATTGACATTGTCAGAATAGTCATTGACATTGTGATTATTGCAATGTGATTTTATGTTATCCATAGTGATATTGTCATTGTTATAATTTAACGTTGTGACGTTTTTTACATTGTGACATGCATCATATGATAATGTAATGTCATTTTAAAAATCAATGTCATTATAAGACAATGTAATGTAATGTGATTGTTTAAAAATTAATGTCATTATTTAAAAATCAGTGTCATTGATAAAAATCAATGTCTTTACATGACAATGTAAAATATGCCATTTTTAAAACTCAATGTCATTATACGACCATGTAATAGAATTTCTTTGTTTTAAAAAATAATATTGTAGCAATTTGTACACATGCCATAATTTACATTGTTGTCATGAAAAAAACAAACTTGAAAGCTAAAATATAAGGGAAAATTATGATTACCTCCTTCTAGTTTGATTATAATTATTAGTTCAACCTTATATTTTTAAAAGTCAACTATTTACCCCCTCAACTACGATTACTGTTGTAATCTCTCCCTTCTATCAACATTTTAGTCAAATGTCTATTTCTTTGACTAAAATACCCTTGTTTAAGATTATTTGTTAAATCATCTCATCTACGTATTAGGGGTGGGTACGGTCCGGTCCAGTCCAATATTTTGCCGAACTCGTACCCGTACCGTGACTATTGAAACGGTTTGGTTCGATCTTAGACCTAAATCCATTCGGTACAGTTCTAAATCCATATCATACTAATACCAAAAAAATCACTTTTTTAAGTGTTTAAGTGAAAGTTAAAGTTTAGCCATCCTCCAAAAATCCACATAATTTATCAATTTTCATACTCCGTATTACATAATTATTAATTAAATTTCATATAAACTGTAGTTGTACAAATTTAAACCAGTCATGACATTGTTTAGAACCGGTATAGTCTAGTTCACGACAAAAAATTTGAGATCCATTTCAAGTCCTATTTTTCCGTCCGGTACCATATCGGTCCGGTTCAATATCATGTTGGTTCTGTATTTTGCCCACCCCTACTTCAAATACACAGCCGAGTAAATTTTCCTTTGATGAATGAGCCTGCGATTGGGAATTGAAATTGGAGCAGAAAAGAAGAATAACTGAAAGGCACAAAGCACTTTCAAGTGTGCCGCAATTATGATGCTTGGGAAAACATTAATTTTTTGTTCGAATATTTTTGGAGTAAGTCTGTGAAACTTTCAGTTGATGTACTCTTATTTTATACTACTCCTTAGTTTAGTTTAATAGATAAAGACATTTTTGGGAATTCCACTTACAATTAATGGTCCAAGCTAGCAACTTAAATTTAACGGAAGGGGGATATTCTAACTTTAATAAAAGCTTAAGGGGTAAATAATTCAATTCTAAAAATATAAGGTTGATTTAATAATTATGACCTAACCTCAGGAGTAATTCAATGGCATGATGTTATTGCCCACTCCACTTCATTTCCCAAATTTCCCCTTCCCAATGTCAAACTAATTGTCCTTTCCACTTCCCAACTCTTAATTCCCAGGCCAACATATCGGCCTTGAGGCTTCAGCCCCTTCCTTCCCCAATATCTATTACGGAGTACTTCGGTGGTTTATTAGCAATTGGAGATTTTCCAAAATAAATAGCAAGTCTATGAAATCAATTTCATTAAAGGAATCGGCAAAAAACATTAAAAAAAAAAAAAAAAAAAAAAAAAAAAAAAAAAAAAAAAAAACAACCCAGTGCACAAAAAACGACGCACAAAGCTCCAAGACACATATGAAGTATACACCAGTTCACAAAATACAACGCACAGAAGAAACTCGCTAACAAGGAGGCTAGGAAGAGAGGAAGATAGGAGGAGGAGGAGGGAGGAGGAGGAGGCTACCCGCCTGGCCCTGCTGTCATCGACCGCTCCTATGATGACTGGCGCTTGAGATAACTCCGGCCGACAGGCGACAGCAACCTGCAGCGACCGGCAGTGAACGTACTTGACCTGCGACCGGCTAGAACAATTACTCTGTAGATAAATTTGGTGCTCATGTCCGGCTTGGGAAGATCAAATACGGAAATTCTTGGGGGCTGGAATCAATAAGGGTGTTTTTGTCTCTATGTTCAAAATTAGTCATATTTAAGAGTTTAAAAGCTAAGTCCTATTTACATTCCCCACTTATTTTTAGTCTTATTTAGGTCTATTTCCCCAGATTCAACCGATTCAGGCATTCAGCCAATTTCAATGACTAAACACATGTGTAACATTTTGAATAATTAATTCAGTTTAAATATTTATTTATTTCAAGAAAGTCTAACATTTTATATTACCTACTACGGGTTTGTTTGCAACAGTTTCTGCTTTTAAAAAAGTGTTTTTTTTAATGAAATGGGGGGAAATGATTAAATAAAAGTTGATAGTGTTTGAGAAAAAAGTGGTTTTGAAAGGTAAAAGTGGGTAGTGTTTGGTAAAATAAGTGTTTTTTGTGTAATAGAAAAAAGTAAAAGCACTTTTGACGCGGAAGCCGAGAAAAATAAAAGTTGTAGTGTTTGGGAAAATAAGTACTTTTTTAAAGCCAAAAGCTGAGAAGTGCTTTTTTAAAATGAGTTGCAAACCAACCCTACGTATGATTGAAATTTAAACAAATAATTGAGAAATAAAAACTGCATATTAACTATTTTAAATGAAAAGTGATTATGTTTGAAAAAATGGTAAAAATATTACCTCTACACTTTTAGTAGAAAAATATGACTTGTTTTCTTTTTTCAAAAATGTGACTAATATTTGTCTAATACATATTTTTTTCTTTTAATTCAAATTTTACCCAGCCAACCACCCCTGCCTCACTGGCGCCAGAAACGGCCGCCACGAGCCACTTGAAAAGTCCCCTAGAACGTTTTTCGGTAGTCATAGTGATATGTTTCATAGCGGCAATGACATGTGTGGCGACGACAGTGTCACCTGTTAGTGACATAAAAATCTGAGAGTGACATAAAAATATAGCAATGTCTTCATGTTTTCCGAATTTATGACCTTGTTAGTCATATTTTATTTATATACTCAGTATAAAAGTAACAATTTTTAGAGCTCAAAACAGTTTTTCCAACTACATATAAAATGCTTGAAATTAAATGGAAGAACATAGGGAAAGATATGATCAAATCAAATACTTAGCTTGTTCTCTGTAATATAGCGTTTTCATAGTAAATAGAGCATATTTGGATTAATTCGAAATTAGAGTCTCTGATTTGAAATTTGGTGCGTAAGGTATCCATTTCGTGATATTTTGAAAACAAAGCCGAAATACGAGTTTTAGATCTCAAAAAGATCGCTCCAATGAGATATGAAACAACTCAAGAGCAAAACAACACATGAAGATATGATCAAGTCAATGTTACACAGGTTCAATTCTTATATGATATTACTGGAACCGTTAGAAAAAACTTACGGAGTAATTAACAAACGCTTTGGTTCCTATATATAGCTTCAAGAACCATTTCGGATCTGAACAAATTCAATAAATACTTTTTGAAGCTCTAATCACTTCAAACATTAAGTCCAAACTTAATAAATACTTTTTGAAGCTCTAATCGTATTTGCATTTCATTTGTACATAAATAATAAAATCATATTTCCGTAATTTGATATCAATAAAAGTTGGATCATCATCTTAGAAAAATTAAAACATCTCATTCAAGTCCTTCAAAACATAAAAAGCACATTCAATACACATATGCAGGTATAAAAATCATTATATTTAAAATGGGAAAAGGGGCAAATAAGGCCACGTACTAACCAAAAAAGGTCAAATAAGGCCTTATTTATGAGGTTCTGTCCGGCCTTCGCCATTTGGGGTAGTTCTTGGTGGAATTTTTTTATAATTTTTTTAGCATCTTATTCATTAAGTCTAGTTTACTCGTACCAATTTTCAGCTAACAATTCAATTGGAAAGACATTCAAATGAATTCTTGAAGATAATTGCGCTTTTAACTGCATAGTTATCTTCAAAAATTCATATGAATGCCTTCTCGATTGAAGTTTTAGCTGAAATTTGGTATGAATAAACTAGACTCACTGAATAAGATGCTCAAAAAATTTCATCAAAAAGTTCTTCCAGGAACCACCCCAAATGGCGAAGGCCGGACAGAGCTTGTTAAATAAGACCTTATTTGACCTTTTTTGTGTTAGTACGTGGCCTTATTTGCATCTTCTCTCTATATAAAATCGTAGGAATATGGTTTACAATAAATCTCATAATTACAATCATCTAGAATATTGTAAAATAAAAAATATATGGAACCAACACATATTTATTTGGATTAATTTTTATAATCATTAAATTTAAGAGATGGAACGAAACGTGATTTGTAAAAGAACGAGCTTAAATGCATTAATCCTCATGACAATAATTTATAAGTTCTGTTTTCATCAATTAAATTTAAATTGTTGTGTGGCTAAATGTCATCGGTTGTATTAATATTACTATTTTTATTATTACTACATTTATTGTTAGTATTAGTATTGTTATTGTTTTGTTATTAATATTACTATTATTATTATTACTGCTGTTATTAGTCTTAATATTTATACTCATTTTCTAATAATGGTACCTTAACTTTGCCGGAAAAAATGGTACTACATGTAACGGTTTCTCAGTCATATTTCTTGTAGGAGCAATTAAAAATAATAGGAATAGAACCGCTAACATTTTATAAATCATGTGTAGCAATTCCAACGTTTTTTTAATTCCTAATATTAAAATTGCACCCCTAAAATTGACAATATCCAATGATACACATGTACTCCGTAGTACTCCGTATTGGCTTGGGGAAATTGACACATCTAATATATGTGTCCCAATTCTCGTCCACATATATAATGGTAGTGTACTAATGTGTACATTAACGGCTCATGACAGTGTTCTAAAAGGCTTGAAAAGGCGTCGCCTAGGCGGGCCTAAGCCCAAGACGTCAACCAAACGCCCCGCACCACTTTGATGCGTGAAGAAAGGCGGCCCACAAAGGCCGGCCCTTAAAATTTTTACTATAAAAGCCGCAGCTATGAGGTCTACCGCCCGTCAAAGCTGAAGAGAAAAGAGCTACGGAGTATTATTTATAGCTATTTTGGAATGAGAAGTGTTCACTTCAACCGGTGTGGGAAAATAAGACTAAAATTGCGCCGTGCAGTAGAGTAAGCAACACATGAATGACATGATATTATAGGATGTTGCAAACTTTCAATCACCATTGAATTGCTAACCAAACTTTCTTAAATTATATACTCCGTAAATTGCAATCTACTCCTTTCATCATCAACATTATTATTATTATTATTATTATTATTATTATTATTATTATTAGAAATGTTTACATATTAATGACAAAAAAAATGTTTAACACAATGTGAACTTTTACGTGTAGTAATTTTAATCATAATAACTTATATTCAATTTTTACATTTAGGTGACATAACACGATAATATAATAACATGCATGTAGTCATATTTTTAAAATAAGGTTTATTTGAGTAATATTTTTTAAAACACCTTTGGTTATAATTATTATTAATATTATTTTTGTTGATATTATCAATACTACTAATATTTTTATCACTACAGAAAAAAGTAGTATTTTATTATTCAACTATTTTTTCAGGTTTTGTGGCTAAATGATTATTTCACTATATGTTTACTACCTCTGTCCTATTTTAGTTAGTCATCATTGACTTTTTAGGTCAAAGATGGTAAACTTTGATCAATTATTTTAACTAATATATTAATGCAAAATTTAATAATTTATACCTTTAACAAGGAACAATTTGGTATCATTTTCATATTATCAATACTTTCTTTATATAAATATATAATCAGTCAAAGTTAGACACCATTGAATTAAAAAGTCAAATTTGGCTAACTAAAATGGGACGGAGAGAGAATTTGTGAAATTTAAAATTTTTGTATTTTATTTTTTGTAGGGAAATTCAAAATATGATATTTTTGTATGATATTTATTACATATCAAATTTATATAATTAGTGATAACCCTAGAAAAATTAAAACAAAGAGTAAAAATTACAAACGCCTTTTCACGCCTAATCCCCGCCTAGGCTCCAAAGGCTTAAGGCTTGGACGTGCCGCCTTGGCACGCCTTACGCCTTTTAGAACATTGGCTCATGATATTAAAGCTATCAAGTCACGTTAACCACTTCGAGCAACCATAAAAGGAGTAAAGGTGAGATTGGTACTTGAAGTTGTATAAAAAAAGTCAAATAAGTCTTTATATAGGAGGCTCTGTCTAGCTGTCGTCATTTGAGGCAGTTCCCGGTGGATTTTTTTGACGAAATTTTTTGAGCATCTTATTCATTATGTCTAGTTCACTCATACCAAATTTAAGCTAAAAATTCAACCGGGAAGACATTTAAATAAATTCTTCAAGATAACTGATCCTTACCTCACCATAAAGAGTGCATATTATCGACTGAGATTTTGTGTATTCAATTTTATTTCCAATGCACTTTAGTCTCTTGTTTAGTTATGGGTAAAAAAAGTCGAAGACTGTGAAAAAGAACGTGTGAGAGTAGAAAGTCTAATTAACTTCAAGACATGGACAAATTGCACCAAAGTTCTGTCCACGACCCGTTCTGCCTTTTCTCGCCGAGAAGACATGGACTCCATCACCGTCTCTTGTGGAGTTTTATTGGGTGAGGTTTTTACCGAAGAAGATAAAATTAAAATAAATTGGATAATATACTGATTCTAAAATGTAAAAAACATATTACTACGTATGAGATACTAGCTCTGTGTCCCTAAGATTGGAACAAAAGACAATGATGAGATTATTAAGAAGTTGACAACTCCGGTATCTTTTGAAATAATGAGGTATCGTACCTATTATTCATTTGATTGGACCACATCACTTTATCATTTTTAATTTAGATTTAAATAATTCAACTGCAACATTCTCATTGGTATATGTGAACAAAGGTTACCTTATGGGTACCGTAGAATCTACCTATTAGGAAAAGTTAATTAGTACTGAAATCGTAATGTAATAATGACTTAAAATCACCCAAATATCATCAAATACATACGTAGTATGATATGAGTACGAAATTATGGTATGTGTTTCCTCAAAAAAAATTATGACATGTGTAAGAAATAGATCAGAATGAGGTACTTTGTCTTAAGGAGGAGTGACCAGGAGGAGAGACCTTAGATTACCTCGTTACAAACAAAGAAAAAAAAAGAAAAATTAATGCTCCCTCCATCCTATAATGAACTCTTATTTTTGACTTAGCATTAAAGTATGAAAGTGAAAATTGTGTAGCATAAATTATACAAAAGAGAGTTTTTTTTTTTTAAGGAACAAAAGAGAGAGTTATGATATGAACTACGGATTTTTTATCATAAAAGAAAACGAATTTATATTAGAACGGATTAAATGGATAGAATGAAATTTATTTTGACAGAGAGAAAGTATGTAATATAACACTCCCTCCCTCCATTTTATGTGTACTACTTTCCTTTTTTGTTATCCTATAATAAGAATTTATTTAGTTTTTAATTATAAAAGTAAGTGGTTCAAATTATTATATTTTATTCTACTTAAATCACCACAATAACTTTTACTTTTTAATATTTTATTAATATTCGTATCAAACCAAAACAAATGTTAAACAATTAGTACTCCATATAAAAGGTGCTCTTATAGAATATGGAGTATTTGTACTTTGTACCCACACCAATAGTTCAGTTGATCGAGTGGTGGGAAAGTTGGAGGATTTATCAAGAATCAAAACTCGTAAGATCGTGTGGAAGTCACATCTCTTATGTGCTGAGTTGAGCCTCTCATGCGCACGGCTACAAAATTTACTATTCCTTATCATCAAATTGATTGAGTCACCATTACGGAGTATATATAATCTCTCAAATTTTTTGCCGGGTCCGGGCTAAGCCCTTGGATTTGGGATACAACCTAGGAGCATTTGTACTTGGTATGACTTTATCTAGTTGGCCAATTCGTTCTCTCTCCGTGGCCCCATGACTCCTCATGCCCATCACTTCACCTGATTCAGTAGTCAGTACGCCTCCCAATTCATTGAGTGCAATTTTGTTCACCCCCTCCTTGGAGGGTGACCATAACCCCCATAGCTCAAATGTTGCCATTTGGCATTTCATTTCTTTTTTTGCCACATGGCAAGCAAATAGGGAGGGGGGTTATGGTCACCCTCCAAGGAGGGGGTGAACAAAATTGCACTCCAATTCATTAGGGCTGAGCACGGATCTGAGAATTCCCGTTCCGTACCAAAGAACCGTCCCGAACCGTTCCAGAACCGATAGAACCGGAAAAATGTAAAACCGTACCGTACCGTACCGAGCTCTTTTAATAATATGGTACGGTACCGGTTCTTAGTGAGAACCGGTCCGGAACCGTCCCAGAACCGTATTGTCCCGAACCGTCTTGTACCGTCCCGAAAACTAGTGTTAGATTATAATAATATATTATACATAATATATTACCCGAGTATAAATGTTAGTGACCATATGTACAAAAAAACTAGTTTTATAATATAATAATACTACGTATATTATATATAACATATTACCAAGTATAAGTGTCAGGAATCGTATGTCCATATATTACAAATATGCAATCTTGCATATTCTTTGGGCGTAATCCAATTATTAAGACTTGACAGCACTAAAAGTTAGCTTTAAAACAAAAACAATACTAAATGATATAAACAATGCTATGTAAATAGGGTTAATTATATTTCATGGAGGTTAATTATTTGCGAACCAAATAACACCGAAGAACCGTACCGAACCGTGCTGAAAATTGGTACGAAACAGGACAGGTTCCATATATGTGCGGGACGGTACCAGTTCTTAATTTTTAAAAGAACCGTACTTTGGGACGAGACAGGTTTTTTGAAATAACCGTCCCGTACCGTTCCATGCTCACCCCTACAATTCATGTATCTAATGTTTCAAGCTTTTTCCTCCTCATGTTCTATCCTAGCCGACTATGGTTACACGTTGAGACCTTGATATTTCTTCAAAAAATACCAGAGTGACCCGTACAAATTATAATTCAAAAAAATATTGGCGTGAATTTATTTTTGTTGTGCTGTATAATTAGAGTATATATATTCTAGTTCAATTCCAAAATCTTTAATTGGAATAATTTTGACTTTGTGTGTTCTTTTTTTAGTGTGTCATAATGATTTTTTTGACATTGAATTATAAGATAATTGACGAGGAAAAGTGTTTTCAATATATATGTATTTATAAATAAAAATCTAGGGATGTAACATTAATAATACCCGGAGTACTAGATAATAAACTACTACAAATATAAAACTACTTCTAAAATTTTTCATGAAAAAGATTAAACGATTAGTACCCCCGCCACCACCTAATCATAATGATTCGTCATCACTGACTTGCCCGTACATACACAGATGACCTCAGGTGTTAAGTGACCCCGAGAACTCACTAACCTTTTGGCATTGAGTTTTGACAATGACCCATCAGTGGTGAAACTAGAAATAGCAAGTTAGAGGGTCTGGTTTAAAGCATTTATATTGCGGAGCCAAAAGTTAATATTCCACTATATTTTTTACTACTTATAAATATTTATAAAATATGTATATGCATCCGCCCTCTCTTCCTCTCTCCACCCATGTGACCCATCAACACACCAACAACATATGTTTCTGCCAACTACACTGGCATCGGTGGCATGGCTTCTGCACACTAGTGACTCCCAACACCTACTTGAAATTACTGATTTGAATTAGTTTGCTTGTCAAAATTGCTCTCATCTAATCTTTGTCTATAAGATTCATAATTGGAAGGAAATAAACATACGAGTTTATGAGGGAAATAGAGATTTTCCGATTTACATCAATTAACTAATAATTCCTGATCTGATACAATCTGTACAATAATAATAAAAGCACAAAGAAACCACTTAGAATCGTATCATATCTCAACATTCCCCCTCAAATTGGTGCATAGATATCATATGCATCAAACTTTTCAAAAATATATCTTATCCTCCGACGTCAAAGTGATTTAGTGATGAAAAAAAGAGTTAAGTGGTCATTTGAATTGACAAAGGATGTGAAGATTTCTCTAAAATGACATTTTCACGAATAAAATGACAATCAATTTCTCTATGTGTTTTGTCCGTTCTTGAAAGAAGACAGGGCATTAATAAGCGTTGTATAAAGCTACATGATTGTCACAAACCAGTTTCATACGCTTCACCTTCTAAAACCTTAAATAAGACAATAATTGCCCCATTCATATAAACTCCCAAGTAGTAAGAGTCGTGACTGGACACTCTGCTTTGACACTTGATCTAGCAATAACACTCTATTTCTTGCTCTTTCAATACATTAGGTTTCCACTAATGAGAACACAATACCTTGATATATATCTCCTATCATTTGGACAACTGGCTCAATATGAATATGAATATGCAGTAATATTGTCACAACCTCGATTTTCATAAATTAATCCTCATACAGGTGAACCTTTGATGTATTTTAAAATTCCAAAATAGATTAGATTTTCACTTATGAGAACACAATACCTTGATATTTATCTCCTGTCATTTGGACAACTGGCTCAATCCACATCTGAATATGCAGTAATATTGTCACAACCTCGATTTGCATAAACTAATCCTCATATTGGTGAACCTATGATGTATTTTAGAATTCGAACAACTGCATCCCAATGACTTTCACATAGCGTCTTGAGGGATTGACTGACCACACTCACATAAAAGGAGATGTCTAATCTAGTCATAGCGAGATGATTAAACTCCCCCACAAGCCATTGATTTCTTTTGGAATCAGAGATGGGCTCCCCGTGATCCAACAAAAGTCAAACATTTGGATGAATTGGAGTATCATTTGGCTTACAATATGTCATCTCAATTTCCTTCAGAATATCAAATGCATATTTTTGGATATGACAATGCCCATTTTGGATTTGAGTACCTCAATTTTAAGAAATTCCAAAAAATATGGAAGTTATCATCACAAGTCTTTTGTTTGAAATTGTTGGGACAAGTACAATTTGAGATTCTTTATACCACCATGATTATCCCTAGTTATTACAATACCATAGACATAAAAAAAAATAAGGTAAGTAGATTGATTAGATAAAGTCATAAAGACCTTCTATAAAAGACAGTGTGATCTACTTTGCATAGAATCATCCCAAATTGTTTCATAGTCGTATTGAATCTATCAAACCACGCTCATGAGGATTGTTTCAGACTATATAAGGCCTTATGCAATCGACACACATAGCTACACCCCCCTGAGCAACAAACATATGTGATTGCTTTATGTAAACTTCTACTTTTAGATTACAGAGAAAGAATGCATTTTTATGTCCACTTGATGTAAGGGTTAGTTATACATAGTTGGCATAGGGCATAGATAAGAACAAACATACAGAAGCTATTTTTGCAACTAGAGAAAAATTGTCACCATAATCTAAGCCGAGAATTCAAGTAAGCCTTTAGCAATCACTTGTCCATTAGGACCAACTTTGATAGTACACACCCAAGAGCAACCAATAGTAGATTTCCTATCAGGCAGTGGAAGAAAAGATCGAGTGCAGTTAATTTCAAGGACAATCATCTCATCAAGTATAGCTTGGCGCCATCCTGGACGAGAAAGAGCTTCCTAGATAGTTTTAAGAATGGAAATAACAAAGTGGAAGACACAAAATATGGTAAAGAGATAGACGATGATAACTTAGACATTTGTAAACAGGATAAGTTCCATGTGGAACGTATACTGATAAGTTTGTATTACAACACACATTTGATGCGTGTTGGGATCGGATTTTGATGGTTTTCCTAACTTTTAGGTGTTATAAGTCTCAATTTTAGCTCAAATTATGTTTACCGGGCGTTGGTTCGAGTTTTGTATTTTTGAAGTCCAAATCACATTTTTGGAGTCTGTCACCGGCGCTTCAGAAGCAATTGGGACAAGATGAGAAGCACTCGAGAGTGAATCAAGATCTTTGGAGGTCATCGGGAGGTTCACGATGAAGATTTGAAGGAAAAGGAGCTCTAGGATTGGCTATGGTATCAAAAGAAGACGAATAGAGCTTGAAAACGGTGTTCAGGATGACCTTCTGTCAATCATTCAAGCATATGTTTTTGTAGGAACATCCAACATACACTATTCAAGTTCCATATGAAAGACAACTTCAAGGGCTACAAATCATATGAAGCCACCATGGTGAATCGTAGAGGAGAAAGGTGAAAACAGACGAGGAAGTCAGATGATCGTTGTTGCGATTTCACAATGTCACCTTCCACCATTTTATTCTTATCTTTTGATTGAATGATTCAAATCCAGTTTTGCAAGTTGTGGTGGCTAAAGGACTTCATTATCTACAACTTTCAGGAAGGAAACATTGTCAAATTCGGACGAGAAAAGGCCAGGCATGATCGTGCATGGGAGATAGGCATGTCGTACCTGAAGAAGAAACGGGTACCTAGCTACTGGAGGCCTGGCACGATCGTGCCATGAGGGAGGCACCACCGTGCCTGACCGAAACGCGCGACTTTACTCCGGAGGCACGGTCATGCCTGGCACCGTGCCTGCCTCCGGAAATCCCAATTCAGCTCAAATTTCACCCGTTTTTTCTATTTAAACTGCCTGTAAACCCCCGTTTTCAAGAGGGAGCTCAGAGAGAGGCCTGGGGACAAAATTTTACGTACTTTTCCACTTTGTTCTTCAAGACCCTGGGATTATTTTCAAGTTCCATCTTTTTAATTAATGACAATTAATTCTTTTCATCTCAATTCTATTGTTAATTCAATTATGAATTCTGAGTAGTTTTAATTAGGGATTTGGGTTGATGAAGGGGTTAATCATGATTTATGGCTAGTTTCTTGATGGATTAATTGCATGAATGTCGTTTGATTTGTGTTTGAATGATTTAATTGATATCTCTTGTAACCTAGAACCGCGGCTAGATTTACAACTGCTTGTAGAATAAGTTAAGAGAAATGTAGTTTATTCTAAGACACCTTCAGACACACTTAATCGTTCGCTAAGAGATTAGTAACGATTAAGGGGTCGTACGCTCGCTCGTTTTAGCAATAATTTTAGATACCTGTCGCATGAGAGATCAGTCTGGTTCCCTAGATTATTGTACTTTACGCCGCGAGAGCAGTTAGAACTTAGTATTGACTAATATTGCTCAATTAAACAATTTTCATGTGATTAAGACTGATCTGCCAGAAATCTGAGTACCCCGGAATCAATCCATGTTCCCTTAGTCATTAATTAGAGGGAACCCATTTATTTTAATCGTTTAGTTGCATTTTAATTTTCCAAACCACCAATCTCGCACAATTGCATTCATTTTTATTTTATTTCTTTTTCATCGCTGAATTTAGTTAATTCTTAATTCCCTTTTGTCCGTCCCTGTGGAGACGATACTCGTACTTCTACCCTTTAATACAATCTATTTTAAGTGCGAGAAAACTCACATCATATACCTTTTCGAGTTCAGATCAAGTTGAGTTGATGTCTCATGTTGGGCTAGAGTAGGTAAAGGAGATGGAGCAGGGGATGAATCAACAAGGTCATTATTAGAGACATCCTCACTAGACGCAGACCGCGATCAACGCTAATAAGTAATGAGAGGTTAGGGAGAAGACAATGGAGGACTAGGAGGTGACAATGAAGTAAGGATGTTTTTACTTGGACTATTTTCAGTCTCTGACCAGACTAGACTTAAACCTCAAGACCAGACCGGACCAGACTTAAACAAACCAGAACAGACTTGACTTGCGTAGTTATAAAATTCACAGAGACCAGACGTTGACCAGACCAAACCAGTTCAAACCAGACAAAACTTAAACAGACCAGACCAATTAATCACAGTCCAAGTAAAACCATCCTAAGACTAGGGCCGTTAACGAGCCGAGCCGAACCCGAACACCCAAAGCTTGAGTTCTGCTCGATAAGGAATTAGTGGTGTTCGGGTTCGAGCTCGAAGCTCGACGAGCTTTACAAATGAGGCTCGCGTTCGACTCAATAGGCATTCGATGTTCGAACCGAGCGCTCAATAAGCCCGATAAATATGCTCGAATTTAAAATTTTAGGTGATGCTCGTTAATAGGCTCGTGCTAGAATGATTCGACAAGTATTTGGTTCGTTAATAATCATATTTAAATTCATAAAATCATACTAATTATATTTAAATTTTGACATATATATAAATTATATTTATAATTTCAGGGTGTTCGATAGGCTTGGGTTCGAACCGAGCCAAATACTACTATGTTCTAGCTCGGCTCGATTTATTTTTCGAACATAAAACTCAGCTCGGGTTCGAGTTCGAAAGCTCGGTTCGTTAACAGCACTACCTAAGACTGGTAATAGTCTAATAGACAATACCTAAGAGATAGTCATGGACCCGAGCCGGGCCCGGCCGGGTTTTTTTTTTTTTTTGGGAAGGATTAAGGAAGGCCCTGGACCGGCCCGGGTAGCCACTGGGTCTCGGCCGGTCCTCCAGTTTTTTTTTTTTTTTTTACTTTCCTAACCCCTCACCCCCCCCCCCCCCAAACCCCTCCTAACTATCAAGCCCAACCAGGGTGGAACCCTAAAAAATGAAAAAAAAATCAATTAGGCCCGGACCCGGGCCTGACCCGGCCGGGTTGGTTCGCCAAATACAAGGCCCGAGCCCGGACCCACCCCCCCACCGGGCCTAGGCCCGACCCGGAGCCGGACCCGAGAACCAGGCCGGTTCCGGGCCCGCACAGCAGCAGGCCGGGCCGGGCCGGTCCCGGGCCGGGCGGCCCGAACCGGGTCCATGACTACTAAGAGACATTCAATTTCCACAGGTGCATTGAAATATGCTTGATCCTCAAAGAAGGTGATATATGCGGAAGCTTTTTAAAATGGAATGATCTCAGAGTTGGAGATAGATTTTTTTTTTTGAACCCAATGGCAAACCATCGTAGGATGGGGTAAGGGCTGGGGAACACCTTACCATTTATTCAAGGTTGAGAGAGAGCAAGATACACGGTAGGAGGACTAGGCCAAAGCCTACCCAAACAGGAAATCTATATAATATAAGGAAAAGCAATAGCATCGAATTTAAGAATATTGCAGAATCTATTGGATTTTACATCAACTCCCACACTAATCTCCTTTGCTGCACAATTGACTTTTTCGTTAACAAGATTTTGTGTGATGTGGTTTTGATGTAGAATCCTTCGAATGCAAGAGATGATGAAGATTTGATCCCAATGCTGCACACAATGAAGGTTGATGGCCTGGAAGACTTGGGCATTATCAATTTGGATAGTAGAGTAATAGATCCTCTTGTCCCTACATAAAATGAGAAAATCATAATAGGCCTCAATGAAAGCCCTCATCGTGGAGGTACCAAAAAGATTCCTTTTGTGATGAAAGACCATATCGCCAAAATGGTTCCTTACCAAAAAACCAAAATAATGGGCCAGCCCATTATTAGTGTAACCTATGTTGAGAGTTCTATGGTTAAGCATAGGAGGATTCCAAGAGACCACTTTGGGTCTACTTTTAAGGGCCCTAATAGTTCTTTTAGAATCGTTTAGAGAGCAGATTTCCCGACGGATGTTGTAAATGGCCTCAGAGTAGTTCGGGGGGATATCGTCATAGAGGGTGTTGTTTCTCAGCTTCCAGAGGTTCCAAAGAATGACGGCATATATTAGAAAGGATATATGATGGGCCCAATTAAGTATGTTGTCCTTCAAATTTCCATCCAACCGATGGCTCTGAGTATTAAAATAGCTCCATATTGGAGTGTGAGACGGACATCTCAAAAAGAAGTGGTTGATAGAGGTGGTTGCAATGAGGACATTTAAAAGGCCCATTAAAACTCATTTTCTGGAGCGAGTCAGCACACACAATAAGATTGTTAGAGATCCGCCAAAGGAAGAAGGAAATCTTTTTTGGAATCAGATTCTTCCACAAAAGATGAAGATTTTTAATTTTGGGGCGTTTCTTCCTTATCTCATCATAGGCCGTTTTAAGAGAGAAGGCACCATCACTGGTGCGTGTCCAGTGGGTTATGTCCGGAGTCTCTTCAAAGGAAGGACTGTTGTTAATAAGGGAAGTTCTTATGTGGTGAGGTAAGTCACCAACATAACTATGAATATTATCGTAGGCCTCTCTTATGGTGATGGGGTCATGGGCCACAGGGGACAGTCTATAGAGAGGCCCGAAAGGACTCCAATTGGAATCCCAGAAAGGGCTACTGCCGTTGTTAACCTGAGTTTTGGTGTTGGAATTATATAAATTAAGCACAGTGACCATAGAAGGCCAGAAAACAGAAAGAGTAAAAGAACTTAAGGCATTGAAAATGAAAGCCCAGATGCTTTGCCCCTAGTCTTTTTTCCACCAAAGTTTCAGAAAGAAGCTGTCCTGGATGTCCTGCAACCTGCGAAAGCCCAGACCATTCTCATTAAAGGGGTAGGAGCAGTTAGCCCAAGACCTCCATCTAAAAGTGCTAGAGGAGTTTTGGTCTTTTTTGCCAAAGAAACTTGATGCAGCGTTTTTCAATGTCCTTAAGGACCCCTTTGGGGACCTTTGAGGAGGCCATAGTATAAAGCGGAAAGGTGGCCAACACATGTTTGATCAAAATAATTCTACCGGCTTGGGAGAAAACTTTGTTCTTCCAGCTATTAAGGCGTTGATCAATCCTACTCACGTGATGTGAGAAATAGCTTTTTTCGCTCTCCCAAGATAGATGTTAACCCCCAAATACATGAAAGGGAAATTCCCTTTATTCATTTTAGAAACATGTTTAATCATATTAATAGTACCAGGAGGGTCTTAGGGCCAGTAAAGAAAGAGCTTTTATCACAATTGATTTTCTGCCCAGAAAGGAGCTCATAATGGTTAAGAAGTTTAAAAAGTTTTTGCAAAGTGAGCTTATTACCATTAGAGAAAATGATCAAGTCGTCGGCGTAAGCTAAATGGGAGATAATAGGGAGACCAATGTGCGAGTAATACGGTTTACCTCCACCCTCAGTGTAAAGATGATTAAGATTCCTAGTGAGGACCTCCGTCACAATGATGAAAAGCATAGGAGAAAGCGGATCACCTTGTTTGACTCCGCGTGTGGGATTAAAAAAGCCGTGAGGATAACCATTAATAAGAATAGAAAACCAAGTCCCTTTTAAGTTGTTTAGGATAAGATTTATAAACATAGGGTGAAAACCAATTTTCTCCAAAACAATCTTAAGAAAGGACCAAGAAATGCGGTCAAAGGCTTTGGTCATGTCAATATTGAAAAACACATTGTGACCAGGAACTTTCTTTGAAAGACAGTGAGTGAGTTCTTTCATAGCAAGGATATTATCAGAAATTTCTTTCCCTTTTTGAAAGGCACTCTGGTTAGTAGAAATAATTTTACCAAGAAAAGGAGTGAGCCTGGTAGTAAGAATTCTGGTAAAGATTTTATTAATATAAAGTTACTTAGACTTATCGGTCTAAATTTTTGAAAAGTGTCCGGTTTAAAATCTTTAGGGATAAGGGTGATGAAGGTGTGACCTATACTTTTGGGAATGGGAACCCCACAAAGGAACTCTCTGGTAGCATTCAAAAGGTCCTGCTTTATAATATCAAAACAGTCATGGTAAAAACTGCCATTAAACCCATCGGGGCCAGAAGAACTATTTTTATTAAGAGCAAACACAGCAGTTTTGAGCTCAGTGAGAGTGATTGGAGCAAGAAGAGACTGGTTGTCCCCCTCGGTAATACAAGTGGGAAGATGGTGGAGAATGGTATTCAGATTAATAGTCTGGGGGGCCTCATCTTGAGTAAACAGAGGTTTAAAAAAGTCCACAGCAGTTTGGCCAATAAGGGATTGATCCTCGATCCATTGACCATGGGAATCTTTAATCTTATAAATAGAGAGTTTGGCATGTTTAGATTTAACATAATTATGAAAGAATTTGGAGTTAGTGTCACCCTCTTTCAACCAATGAACTCAGAGTTGGAGATAGATTAAAAGCAAAACAACGTATATTACATGTATGAAAAAAAATTACAAGATCTAAACACAATGTGTTATATTTGTAGGGAGTGGGGATATTGAAGCCAAATGTTAAATCTGAAATATGCAAAACTGGACTAGAACCCAAGAGGGTTAGAGGGCAAAGATGCATAGGGTAAAAGATGATCAAGTATTTGCTGAAAACCCCCCTTGAAGTAAGAAAAATAGCATAGAATAATGTAAAACTGAATGTGGGCTAGGCAACATTTACATACTACTACGTAATTTCATTACAGAAAAAGAATTCCATACAAACACACACATACACACACACTAGACTCTATACTGAAATGGAATCTTTGCGGACTTCAACTTCAACCAGTACTAAAAAGTCCCCAATTGTACACTTTAAAGCTGGAAACCGCAAGTTTAAAGACCTCAGACATTGGCATACATCCAGCTTGCTCAGCAGGAACAGCTATACCAGCCCCAACTGTGGTTGCGCTTTCACTTAACGAGCTACCATAAAAAACCATAACAAATCATTTACAAAATGATATATTGAGAACCAAGTTTCTGACTAAAAATATAACCAAACAGTTAGGGACTGAAGGAGCATCTTCTTCCTTACTTGATTACAATAGGCTCATATGCTGTGATCAGAACATCAGTAGTAACTTCCTTGAGTCGCACATTTGCCAAATAAACCTGTAATGAAAAAATGTCTTAGATCTCATTTTACAAGTCTAGTCATTTCGCCGAAGTAAAAATTTCAGAAACTCACCTTGACCAAGTTTTGTGCTTCCCTCCCTTGCCTTCCCTTTGATATAGCCTGAAAATGAGTACTTGGATGAATGACATACTGGATATATATTACTAGTATTAAAGATGGGATTAAAAAATCACAAAACAACAAAAAAAAATCACAGAAGGGTTATCATATTTTATATTCCTCATAGCAGCATGGCAGAAGACATTGAAATATAACTTGTTAAGGTTCAATCTTTACGCATGAGTTAACATAAAAATCTCTACATCCAGATCTCAAAACATTACAGTTTACTGTTTTATTAAATGTTTTACTAGAGAGTGATACTCTAAAAGTCAATCAAAGGAAACACAAAAGTGTATTTTATTCTTGATAGAAAGGATAGCAATTGAGCAGAGGGGAGAAGAGGCAAGGAAAAGAGGGAGAGCAAGACTCAAGATTGATATGTTTCTTCTTGAGTTAGATGAGGATATGACTTTGGAGAGAGCAAAGTGGAGAGCGAATATTTGTGCGGATAAGTGATTTATTTTCTCCCTTTTTATCCTTTTATCGTTTTATCTTTTTTATCTTTCTTATGTTTTTATTCCTTTTATCCTTTTTATTTTATAAATATTCTTTTTATCCTTTTTATCATATCACTTTTATATTTATCTTTAAATTTATCTTATCCTATTAATCTTTTTTATTTTACCTTGTCTTTTTATCCTTTTTATCTTTCTTATCTTTCTTTCTTTTTGGCTCCAATATCATGTATGATAGCCGACCCCAAAATCTTTTGGAACTAAGGCTTGGATGTAGTTGTTCTTGTATAAGAAGGATAACAGTTATACAAAATCGGCACGTTTTTATATTAAAAAAACTGATATGCTTGTCAAGAGAGCATCAATTAGAATATACTGGTTACTCAAAAAAAAAAAACAGTAGAATATACTGGGTACTGAACTATTTGAGATCGCTGTAATGTTGATCATTTAATCTTGTTTCAAGGTTTGGTCAATCTGCCAACGGTGCTTAAAGAATAAGGGGTGCATATTACATGCTGAGATGTAATTACCCTACCCCAAGGATCAGAAAAAACGAGTCACTCAGAATTGCAAATATGTGAGCCCTTCCCCATTTTTACTGCAACTGAATGAGGAATACATACCATTTGACCAACAGCAGTAGAAATGAAAGAAGGCAAGGCCCTGAAGCGCAGTCCAGGAACATCAAACACCTCTGACTTCTCAATCAACTGTACGTTCAGATTAAAGATGTGAATATCTCATGATTTTTCACTAAAAGGGTGAAATACTAAAATGTATTAGATATTCATGAAACTAGTAGCGCTGTTACGATGTGCCAGGAATAAAACAGAATTAGCTTTTCACACAACATATATTCCATCAATGGACTCCAGTACTCCACAACCATTTATTTATAATAGTCAAATTCGTAGAAATCTCAACCTCTGTACCTCAGAAAGAATTCTTTTGATTTCTAGCATTCTTACGGAGTGATATAGAACTTTGGGGAAAGTGACAATTGACAAATAAGTTCTCACACCCAATAATGTGACTTTTCAAGGAAATTCACAATTTTATTTTGAATCTACAGTTAAATTAGAAAATATTACGGAGTAATTTCTATTAAAAAGCAAAAAAAGACTTCCCAGGCCTCTCTGTTAGGTTATATCTCCACCATTAAAGTGAAGAGGTTCAGTCTCCATATCCATATATGAAGAAGGCACCACCCTTCCTTAACCGGCCAGAGAAGCTATTACTATGAGCATATGATAAGGCAATAATTCGTATCGGGTGATTCATATCAACAAAAACTAAGCAGTCGAACGCAACTCAAAAGTGATGAGCTAAAACTGCATAGCTGAACATAAATTCACAAACAAAAGAAAACCTGGAAACAGAATATAATTAAGAATTAAAGTATGAAAAGAAACAAGGAATTACAATGGCTCCCTCCGCATCCTGCTCATTAGCAAGGTCCTGAAGAAACCAAGTGGCACTTCCATCATCCGCCACATCTTGCTTCAATTCAAGAAGCTCAAATATCAAACTCTCATCCCGGGCGGGATCCACAAACACCTCCTATCATTCATGAAAAGAAAAAAAAACATTCTTATTGTTACAATTAAAGTCCAGAAGTAGCAAAAAACGATAACAAGTTAAGACATGCTTTAAATTTAAAACTAGCCGACCTGATTATCGGGAACTTGGCGTATAGTACTAACGTCCTGAAAATTTGAATCCAAGAAAGCAATTAATCCGCTTACATTCCAACACTTCAACAACCAACTAGGCAATTACTTTAGCAAAGAAAAAAAACTAATAACTTAAGAAATTAGAAAAAAGTTGCAGACCTGGAAGCGGCTGGGAAATGTAGAAGCGATGGCGCCACCAAAAAGTGGACGTTCCGAGTACATATCTGTAGCCATTTCAACTGAAAAAGAAAAAATGATCGTCTACAAGAAGAATGAACAAGAGGCAGGTTATATGTAAAGCAAACAAATAGCGTACATCTCACGGACCCCCCGGATCGGTTTACGCCGTATTTGAAGTTTGAACAATGATTTTACCGGTTTACATGCCAAAAACCGGAAAAATGGTGAAAACCGGTCAAACTTTGGTTAAACCGGTCAAAATCCGAAAAATCTGGCCAGGAAATTGTTAAAACCGACCGGATTTCAGTGCCAAGATGCCGACGACAAGAAATAGCCTACTGCAGAATTGAAGAGGGGCTGCGACAAAGATAATAAACTTCAGAGGTTGATTTTTTTTCCAGCCACAACTGGGCGAGCATAAGGAGAAGAAGACGAGAGGAAAGAAGGCTGGATGTAAAGAGACACTGCGATTATAGCCAGGGGCGGATCTGCAAGGGGGGCAGGTGCCCCTGCTTCGGCGGTACGAGCTAGGGTTTGGTCCGCCGTTGGAAGGGGCCGTCGGGTGGGTGTATAGTTTCCGGCGAGCAAGGTGTGGATTGCAGCACAGGGACGATCCAATGAGGTCTGGGTGGGGTTTTTTATTTTTAATTGCAACGGCGACGTTTTAATGGTGGTCAGCAAAAAAAATCCTGGCCAATTGGGCCAACTGCTAAGGCCCAACAGCCCAAGACCTTAAATCAGGCAAAGAGACCATGAAACCAACTCACCAAAGCAACGCACAAGTCAAGCAGCTCCCAAAATCCCAATGCACAAGCAGCCAAGGGCCCAAGGCGTAGAACCATCAGCCACACAGTGGCGGACCCAGAAAAATGGAGTACGGGTCCCTAAACTAATGTAATTTTATTTAATACTAAGTATAAAATTAATAAAAAATAAAATATTAAATATGTCGTATTTGAAATATTTAAATATAAAATATGAATTATAAATTATATTTATGAAATATATTTAAACATGAAATATAAAATATTTAATGAGCTAGGGTTATAAATGAATCGAATCGAATTGAATATTGAGTTATATTATTCGTATTTGTATAATTTGATGAATATTTGTATACGTATTCGTTTAGGATTCGAATCATAAATTCACAATGTATTCGATCATTACACATATTCGAATATATTCGGTTTTTATTCGAATATTCAAAATCGAATGTTTTAAATGCCGATTTTTTCACCAATTCAAATTATGATGTATCCTACCTTATTTTTTTCCAGACATATGTTTACTAAAATGAATATTGAAACTTAATAAACTAGAGAAGTAGAGAGAGGGTATGGTTTGATTAATATTACCTTTTTTAATTATTTAATTTAAATTATTATATACTATAACTATAATGTAATATATATAGTTCGTATACTTCGAATATAATAAAATAATATAGAAATTGAGTATATGTATATTCATATCGTATTCGAAAGTTATTTGAATTCCAAAACTAATTCGTATTTGATTATTTCGAATTCGAATCTCGAATTTGAATCTCGAATCGGATTAAAATTATTCGTTTCGTTTACAACCCTATTTAGGGCTTGGCATAAGGTTTAAAAAGGCCTAAACGACGTCATTTGATATTTTAGAATAAAGATTTCAAAAATAACAGGGGTACTCCGAATAAATACACAATCAATATATGTGTACTCATATTAGAAAGTTATTTGAATACCAAAACTAATCTGTATTTGAATCCACAATTTCGAATCTGAATGGCGGAAATGGATTGAGATTATTCATTTCGTTTATAAACCCCTAGTTAGGACTTGGTAGGGGTTAACAAAAAAGACTAAAACGACCTCCTTTTGGTCTTTGAAAATAAAGTGTTTGAAAAAACCAAAAAATTAAGGTCAGCGGAGTCGAACCCAGCACCTCGCGCAAGAACGATGCCACTATACCTCTCTTATGCTCCCATTCCACTGCAACTGTCATTTGGTTCTCAGGTCGCCTTTGTTATATATATATATATACCTTTATTAATTAATATTGTCAAAGATATATATGATATATATAGATAAAATTTTGGAAGTGCACGGGTCCCGGGACCCGTGGGACCCTTAGTGGGTCCGCCACTGGCCACACAGACTGCCAGGTCGCTGACCGTCGTGCTTGTCCTGCCGTCCGAAGTCTGCCTTCCTTCCTTTAAGTTTTCCAATTTTTGCCTCTTTGAATTAAATTAAATACTACGTATCAAATACGGAGTATTTGATTATTGAATTTTTACAATTCATAAATATGATTTGAAAAATATGTACACATTTAGTGTATACTGGTTATTGGTTTACTGTGTATTATTGTATTATGTAGTTGTAAATTACGTATTGTTATAGATATTAAATTATGAATTTATAATAATTTGTATTAATTATCTTTTTTTCCCTAGTTGTTATCGATATTAAATTATGTCAATTGAGAATTCCCCCAACTAAAGCACGAATTAGTTCGGGTGCTAGTTATTCAAACATTTATGTTCGAGTGACAGTTATAGATACAGATGCTAGTGGGAGTGAGAGTAGGATTAGACAATCTATTTAGCATCATTACATTAACACTTTTCATTAAATTTCTTATGATTTATTGGTATGATTTGTTAAGAGAATAATATTATTAATTTGATGGTTTAACATATGTTATTGTGCCCCCACTTAATTTATTTTCTAATTCCGCCACTGATTATAGCTATGGGGTAAGAAAGGAGAGAAGATAATGCGATAGCGGTTGGGAGGAAAATGTGTTAGGCAGTGTTTGCAATAGTTTAAAAAAAGGCTCTTCTCTCCTTTTAACTTAAATTACTCCTTAGTATTTTCAAAAGACAATTTCTACTTAAAAACGCATTTGTCGACTTTTGTTTGAAAAATGTTTTTGACTTTTCTATTACACAAAAAACACTTATTTTATCAATCACACTAACTTTTTACTTTTCAAAATCATTTTTTTTTTAAAAACTATCAACTTTTAATATTAATCATTTTTTTCCAAAATCACTTCAAAAAGTGCTTTTTTAAGCAAAAGCACTTGCAAACACTCTCTTATACTATTTGTAGCACTAGAAAGTCTAAGGGGGTATCCGCAACATGGATTTTAAATGATTTTAAAGGATTGTAAATTCTATGGATTTTAATAGAATTCTACATATTCCATGAGATTCATATAGAATTTTAAGGAATTCTATTTCAAGGAATCATATGGATTTCAATGGACTTTATTAAATTTGAAATACAGGCCAATGTGAACCACTGCCCTAGTCCCCAGCCTCCACATCTGCTCTGCCGCTACAAAACCGCCGTCCGAAAAGTTGAGGGAATTTTTGATGATTTTTTTTATTCTTTTTTTTTTTTTTGCATTTTTCAAAATTCACTGGGAAAAGTTAACGATAAATTGGCTTCAATCTAGTCACATGTAAGGAAAAACCTCAAATTTAAATACATAAAACTACGTAATTAATATAAAAACCTCAAAGTTAACTAGAGCCGTCAAAATGGGCCGAAACCCGCGGGCTGACCCGTTTAAATCCATTTATTGGTCGGTTAGGGTTGTGATTTTCTGACTCATTTAGTTCGTGGGTTTCGCGGGTCAACCCTTGCTGGTTGCGGGTTTAAATGGGTTGGCCCACCGGGTTGCGGGTTGGCCCGCGGGCCAATATACAAACATATTATATTGATTTTTAGTATCTTAAATATTGTTCTTTTACTATCAAAATTATTATAATTACAATTAAAAAATTACAACCATTGCAAAATAATTATTAGTTCTTTACTAAATATTCAAATAAATTGTTGAAACATACGAAGTATATTTTATGTAAAGTTCGATCTATCATTTAATAATTAGTAGTCATGATTTACAAATAATCACTCAAAAGGTTTAAGTACATATTTGCTTTTATACAATGTGTATTCTTGCTACATACACTCTAATAGTTTCCAAATTCTAGTATAACTAGTATGAATTACATAATATTATTTAATACTACATACGGAGTATTTTTTAATTAAGGTGCTGTTCTGTTCGTCTTATTCTTATTACTTATTGCTTATTCTTATTTTATTCAGATAAGATCAGATCAGATCGGAAAAATTCAGATCAGATCAGAAAGATTCAGATCACATCAGATTTGAATCATTCAGACTATATCAGAAAGATTCAGATCAGATCAGACCAGATCAGAAAGATTCAGATCAGAAAATTTCAAACATGATTTCTCACTTTTATTATTATAAAATAATAATAATAATAATAATAATAATAATAATAATAATAATAATAATAATAATAATAATAATAATAATAATAATAATAATAATAATAATAATAATAATAATAATAATAATAATAATAATAATAATAATAATAATAATAATAATAATAATAATAATAATAATAATAATAATAATAATAATAATAATAATAATAATAATAATAATAATAATAATAATAATAATAATAGTAATAATAATAATAGTAATAATAGTAATAATAGTAATAATAGTAATAATAGTAATAGTAATAATAGTAATAATAGTAATAATAGTAATAATAGTAATAATAGTAATAATAGTAATAATAGTAATAATAGTAATAATAGTAATAATAGTAATAATAGTAATAATAGTAATAATAGTAATAATAGTAATAATAATAATAATAATAATAATAATAATAATAATAACAATAATAACAATAATAACAATAATAACAATAATAACAATAATAACAATAATAACAATAATAACAATAATAACAATAATAACAATAATAACAATAATAACAATAATAACAACAATAACAACAATAACAACAATAACAACAATAACAACAATAACAACAATAACAACAATAACAACAATAATAATAATAATAATAATAATAATAATAATAATAATAATAATAATAATAATAATAATAATAATAATAATAATAATAATAATAATAATAATAATAATAATAATAATAATAATAATAATAATAATAATAATAATAATAATAATAATAATAATAATAATAATAATAATAATAATAATAATAATAATAATAATAATAATAATAATAATAATAATAATAATAATAATAATAATAATAATAATAATAATAATAATAATAATAATAATAATAATAATAATAATAATAATAATAATAATAATAATAATAATAATAATAATAATAATAATAATAATAATAATAATAATAATAATAATAATAATAATAATAATAATAATAATAATAATAATAATAATAATAATAATAATAATAATAATAATAATAATAATAATAATAATAATAATAATAATAATAATAATAATAATAATAATAATAATAATAATAATAATAATAATAATAATAATAATAATAATAATAATAATAATAATAATAATAATAATAATAATAATAATAATAATAATAATAATAATAATAATAATAATAATAATAATAATAATAATAATAATAATAATAATAATAATAATAATAATAATAATAATAATAATAATAATAATAATAATAATAATAATAATAATAATAATAATAATAATAATAATAATAATAATAATAATAATAATAATAATAATAATAATAATAATAATAATAATAATAATAATAATAATAATAATAATAATAATAATAATAATAATAATAATAATAATAATAATAATAATAATAATAATAATAATAATAATAATAATAATAATAATAATAATAATAATAATAATAATAATAATAATAATAATAATAATAATAATAATAATAATAATAATAATAATAATAATAATAATAATAATAATAATAATAATAATAATAATAATAATAATAATAATAATAATAATAATAATAATAATAATAATAATAATAATAATAATAATAATAATAATAATAATAATAATAATAATAATAATAATAATAATAATAATAATAATAATAATAATAATAATAATAATAATAATAATAATAATAATAATAATAATAATAATAATAATAATAATAATAATAATAATAATAATAATAATAATAATAATAATAATAATAATAATAATAATAATAATAATAATAATAATAATAATAATAATAATAATAATAATAATAATAATAATAATAATAATAATAATAATAATAATAATAATAATAATAATAATAATAATAATAATAATAATAATAATAATAATAATAATAATAATAATAATAATAATAATAATAATAATAATAATAATAATAATAATAATAATAATAATAATAATAATAATAATAATAATAATAATAATAATAATAATAATAATAATAATAATAATAATAATAATAATAATAATAATAATAATAATAATAATAATAATAATAATAATAATAATAATAATAATAATAATAATAATAATAATAATAATAATAATAATAATAATAATAATAATAATAATAATAATAATAATAATAATAATAATAATAATAATAATAATAATAATAATAATAATAATAATAATAATAATAATAATAATAATAATAATAATAATAACTGACAAATACTTCAAACTCCTTCCTCAGTGTTGTCTTGAAATATCATCTTCCAAACTCTGACCTATCGATCAATCCTAGGCGGCGGTTCAGGAGGGGGACGGATCGTTGATCTGTATTCTCCCTTGCTCAGCCCTTCATCGTTCCCTGTCTATTCATCACTCGTGCCAAAGGACCGGAACCAAATCTGTCAACCCCTGAGCCGTGGCTAGATTGCCAATACCCCTCCAATTCCGATTCAGCTCATTTATGCCGTTGCGAGAAGGAACAAAACGCATTTCCGCCGTATCAATTCAAACCAAAAGCTGGTAGAAATCTCTGTCGGACCAAGCCAAAAATAGCCGCCAGAACAAACCCTAGGATATACCTAGACAGCGACTGCCAAATATATCCCTACCGGAGAACGAAATGTGACCTTTGCGAATGACGGCGAGGCCCTTCCATGGCCGCTGATGCGCTAGGGTTTCCGCTAGAAAGAGAAGCTCTAGAAGAAACTACTTAATTTAATATGAAGTACAAATTAGAATATAATTAAAAATTGACATACTAATGAAGCGAATAAAATGAAATTGTTTGATCAAGAAAAGTCAAATTTGCAAATCAATTTGGGACGGAGGTAGTACAAGAAAGGTATATCTTGTACTACTCTGTTGGACAATCAATTGCAAATCAATTGCACATACTAATTAAACCTTATAGATTTAGCACTACTCTGTTGCAGTCCTCAACCACATGAAAGGCCAAGTTTACTTTATGTAATGGAATCGCTTATTAAACTTGAAATCTTCTGCAAAGGTATATCTTCTTAACATGTGTTTGAAGTTAAACAAGTTAGTCACAAATGCTGCCATTTTGAAGAAACAGTTAACACCTCTCTTTTTGTGATGAAAACATACATACAGTATAGACCAGGATTCTGTATTGGATGGTTGGGTGGGTATAATTTTTTATTTAGGACATGTTTACTTCACCGGTTATTAAACGGTGCTTATTAAGACCCGTGTTAATAAGCGACGCATAAAATAAACAATGTTATAAGACCGTGTTTACTTCAAACGGTTTAAAACACCGCTTAACATTAAAATGTCCAAAATAACCCTATACATATATATACACACACAAATATTCATGAACACAAGTATATAAGATAATATGTGTACCCATACCTCCTAACCCCTTACCCACCCTACCTTACCCCGACCCCAATCATCCCCTAACCCCTACCCCACCCCTACCCTACCTACCCGACCCTACCCCTACCCGACCCTACACTTACCCCACCCTACCCGTCCCCACCCTACTGCGACCCTACCCTCGACCCCATAGGCCCTTACCACATCGACCCCACCCTGACCCCACCTTACCCTACCTTACCCCAACCCCGCCCCTACCCCTACCCTACCCTACCCCGATTACCACTACCCTACCTACCCGATCCCACCCTACCCCTACCCTACCAACCTGCCGCAACCCTACTCGACCCCACCCCTGCCGCAACCCTACCCCGACCCCGCGCTTAGAGCCTCTATCACATCCGCCCCACCCCGACCCCACCACCCTAGGTATAGGGTGGGGTAAGGGGTGGGGTAGGTGGGGTAAGGGTATGGTGGGGTGACTGGGGTCGGGTAGTGGTGAGGGTGGGTCGGGTAGGTAAGGTAGGGGTTGGGTTGGGTAGGTAAGGTAGTGGTAGGGTGGGTTCGGGTAGGTAGGGTGGGGGTTGAGGCGGGGTAGGGGGTAGGGTCAGGGTAGTAAGATAGGGTCGGATAGGGTAGGGGTAGGGTGGGGTTGGGTAGGTGGGTAGGGGCGGGGTGGGGTAAGGGTAGGGTGGGGTTGGGGTCAAGGTGGGGTCAGGTAGGTAGGTGGGGCAGGGGGTAACAATAGGGTAAGGGCAAGGGGTAAATTCGGAAACTGAAAAAGTTTAAAGTGCCGCTTAATTAATACATGGGGGGTGGTATGCTTAATAAGCGGCACTTTAAGCACCTCTTTCGGTTAGTAAGCGGCTTTTTAAGCAGCGTGCGTGTTTACTTCACCTGTCTTACTAACCTAACTGTGACTTTAGCAGTGAAGTAAACACCTCCTAAGGATTCCTGCTACATTGTGGGAGGAGATATAGCACGTGCTCTAGCGAATTTATAGTATCAAAAACTTGGTTACCATTTTTGCTGACTTAAATTATCATTAGTTATAACAATAAAATAGAGAGAAGTAACAAATGGAAAATTTGGTTTATTATTTTTGAATGACAGGTGATATGATTTTTACAATATGAATCTTTCTCCGAAACAAGGTTTTGGGTGCAATGCTCCATTTAAATTTGATATCTACAGATGCTTATATACTATGTATTAGACATTGTTAGTTTGTTACTTCAGTGGACAGTTAACTTTTTTTTTCTACTGTATCAATCTTTCATTTTGGGTTCACTTTTGAATAGTAAAAAAACATTCAAATTAACTATTTTATAGGTTACCATACGGTTTCCCGGTTAAAACACTATTTGGATGTCTAGATGGCATTTTTTTATTTTTTCCTGTTTTTTTAGAGTTTTTATTTTTATTTTATTTTTTATTTTTCTTTTAGTTTTTCCTTTTCTCCTTTCTTTCTTCTTTCTCTCGTCAATCGGCTCCTTTCTCTTTCCCTTGTTGCAGACTTGCAGGTCTCCACTAAGCTTAGATGTGGCTGTTCTCCACTAAGCTTAGATGTGGCTGTGAAGCGGTGGTTATGGAAGGTTTCACCATTGTAAAACTTCTCTCCCCCGATCATGGATACGGATTTTGAATCCAATTCGTGGTAACTATGGAGCAGGGCAGCAACGGCTGATACCGCGGAGATGGTGGCTATGGAAGTCTGGCCGGCGTTGGGTATGAGAGTAATGAGATGACCACCGATAGGAGCTTCCGCTTCACTAATTCAGACTGAGGTCAGTTGTGGGCCCCGTCATTGATGGGCCCTGTGAGGGATTCCGGCTTTCGGCGGCGGACGACCTAGATACAATAAGAGAAAGTTCCTCTAAGTGACACGATTGGAGTTAGGGCTGAAACTACGCAAGGAAGAAGAGAGATTGTAGAATTTGCCATTTGAGCTTGTCGGCGAGTGGTGGTATCGGCAGTGACGGTGAGTTCGAGCCCCCCTCCGATGAAGCTATGGTATTGGGTTGCTGTTGTTAGGGATGGGCAAAAATACCGAACCGGCATGATACCGAACCGGACCGGTATGGTACCGGACCGATAAACGGGGTTTGAAATGGATCTCGAAATTTTTTGTCCCGAACCGGTTCCAAACAATGCCATGACCGGTTCTCATAAAATGAGAACTGGTACCGGACCGGACCGGACCGAAGTATGATTTATTAAATTTGTACTACTATAGTTTATCTAAAATATATTAATTACCTCATCCGTCCCAAATTGATTTGCAAAGCCAACATTGTTTTGTCAAAGTTAATGTTAAGTTCTTGATAATTAATACTTCGTACAATTTTTAATAATTAAAATTTACATATTTAGAAACCACATTAAAATCTCTCTAAAGTTGCAAAATCCAAATTAAAATATACGAAGTACGGAGTAGTTTTTTTTTTGAAAGGCTAAATTAGAATATAATTAAAAAGTAAAATTCTAATTAAGTGAATAAAAGAAATTGTTTGACCAAAAAAGATTGACTTTGCAAATCAATTTGGAACGAAGGTAGTATGATATATGAAAATTGATAAATTGTGTGGATTTTTTGGAGGATGGCTAAACTTTAATTTTTTCTTAAACACCTGGAAAAAGTGGCATTGTTTGGTATTGGTATGGCATGGTACCTCCCGTTTGAAAATGAACCGTACCAAACGGGTTTGGGTCTAAGACCGAACCGCACCAAACCGTTTCAATAGTAACGGTACAGGTACGGGTTCGGCCAAATATTGGACCGGACCGTGCACACCCCTAGCTGTTGTAGTGTTTTAGAGCCGTAGAAGTCATCTGGGGAGTGCCACAAATACTGTGCGGAAATGGAGAAGGGCAGCAAGGGAAAGAAGGAAGAAACAAATTAAAGAGAGAAAAAAGGAGAAAGAAAAGAAAGAGAAAAAGCAAAAAAGAAAACTAAAATTACGGAGTAGTAAATAGTAAAAAAAAAAGTCAATCAAATTTCCATATAGGCAAGTAATGTGTTAGCGGTTGCGTACCTGCAAAATGGCTAATTTGACTGTTTTTAAACACTTGAGGACTTGATTAATTCATTTTAAAGTACTATGACTCAATTGACGTTATAAGTACAGGGACCTATATGACAGTTGTTTCATGATATTATTATGGACCAGCTCTTTTTATCAAATACGGAGTGCAATTTAGAGATATTGTTAATGGAAAAAAGGAATGGACTTCAAACTTCCAAGTACAATGAACATGAAGAAGAACTTGTAGCCCTAATAATCATCAAACAGAGAGAAGACAACTCATTTTAAAACTTCCAAGTAAATGATAGCGGATGTAACTATGTAAGTAATGTTTTTACGTTTTTGGAAAATTAGCTACTTGATAATTAATGCGTCAGTCCGCGGCCACATATTAAGGGAGTGTTTGCAATTGCTTGTGCTTTTCAAAAGTCATTTTTAAAAGAGATTTTTGGAAAAGTGATTGGTAGTAAAAGTAGGTAGTGTTTGGAAATAGAAGTGATTGTGATTAAAATGTAAAAGTTGAAGTGTTTGGTAAAAAAATGATTTTTAATATAACGTTTAGTTAAAGTACAATAATACCTCTTACATGAATTAAATAATACGGAGTAATCTATGTATGTTTCCTAGCAAGAAATTCAGTTCAGCACCTGCTGCTGCCATTGTTTGTAATTGCGCAATGCAATTACGCCTCATGGCGCGCCTCAGCTAATTCCTGGACTATGACGTAAAAGACATTGCATATGGCGTTGGGAGTGTGATGTACGCAATATTGCACTGAGGCGTACACAATATTGGATACGCAATAAGGCGCTCTGAGGCGTACGCAATAGGAGGTCAGGGTGTAAGAGTATTATTTGGGCCCACTCGGCCCACTTTTAAATTTTTATAATTGATCTTATGATCCCTTTTTCAAACCAGTAGTTATTGATTGAATTTTTCAGTCAATCAATCTAATTAATTTAAATTTTCATATCTTAGATTTTTGTTTTGATAAATGATTCAGAATGTTTTGGTATTCTATGGTACATGTTACTTTTGATGGCCTCTTATGGTTTGATTTAATATAACATTTGATGACTTTTGATGAATATGTTTATTTTTTATTATGTTTATATATATATATATATATATATATATATATATATATATATATATATATATATATATATATATTACGCCTCAACTATACGTCTCATTGCGCACTGAGACTGACGCAATGTGCAATATTAAAAAAACACCACGACTACGCAATTCGCAATTTCGAACCTTGACTGCTGCAATCATTATTTCTGCCTCAAGAATGTTCAATCGCCCCCAACAACCTAGGTGGCCGTCCCATAGCTAGTGGACGAGGCCGCACGAGAGAGATACCGGAGATGAGCTCAAAGACGGAAATACACATACACACACACATGTTTTTGTATTAGCCGTGAGACATCCAAGAAGAAATTGGGGCTTTTAAGAATTATGGCTTCTTAGAAGAGGAATGTCTGAGAATATTTAGGAAGTCGGAGTCCCCGACTCTGCTTAGCCTTCAGAGGGTAACTAGTGGTGCCTTCTGATATTTAATTTCTGAAACTCAATAATATAAAATGGTAGTAAAGATTAAATAAAAATACATACTCAAAAATGAAAGAATGATTAGTGATGCTTTCTGGTTTTGGAATACATACTCAAAAATGAAAGAATAGCCTCACACGTTGTTTGGGAAGAGAAAGATGGATGATGAAAAAGGCGAAGCGATGAAAGATGCGAAGGATATGGGAAGATGGATGAGGGTATTTTGGATTTTTAATAAATATGTTTGCCATTATAACTACCCTTTAAGTTGGAGTTATTTACCAAAAAACCTAGAAGCAGTTAAAAGCACCCCCATCCCAGCTTCCAGATTTTAGCTTTAAAGTGATTTTTTTAAGTAGAAGTTGGTGTTTGAAAACACTAAATTTAACTTTTTTAAAGCCAAAAGCTAAAAAGCGCTTTTTTTCAATCAAACGCAAACACTCCCTAAGTCTTAAACTTATGAGTTTTGCTAGAGGTACACAAAATGTGTACACATGTCTGTTGATGTTAGTTTTCTCGCACTTAAAAAGATTGTAATATAGTGGTGTAAGTACGAGTATCGTCTCCACAGGGACGAACAAACGGGAATCAAGAATTAACTAAATTCAGCGATTAAAAATAAATAAATAAAAAATGCGTCGTGCGAGATATGATTGGGTTGAAAAATTAAACTAATGCGAATGAGCAATTAAAATAAAAGATTGGTTTCTTCTTAATTAACGACGAAGGGAACAGGGATTGATTCCGGGGTAACTATATTTCTGGCAGAACAGGCCTAAATACATGAAATTGATATAATTGAGCCTAGCTAATCATTACTAAGTTCTTACCGCTCTCGCGGCGTAGAATACAATAATTTAGGGGACCAGACTGATCTCTCATGTGACATGATCCTAAATTATTGCCAAAACGAGTGAGCTTACGGCCCCTTAATCGTTACTAATCTCTTAGCGAATGATTAAGTGTGTGTGACTGTGTCCTAGAATAAACTAGGGTGCTGTTCTGTTCGTCTTATTCTTATTACTTATTACTTATTCTTATTTTATTCAGATCAGATCAGAAAAATTCAGATCAGATCAGAAAAATTCAGATCAGATCAGATCAGAAAAATTCATATCAGATCAGATCAGAAAGATTCAGATCAAATCAGATCAGAAAGATTCAGATCAAATCAGAAAGATTCAGATCAGATCAGAAACATTCAGATCAGATCAGATCAGAAAAGTTCAAACATGATTTATCACTTTTATTATTATATTAATTATTATTATTAATATTGTTATTAGTATTATGATTATTATTATATAATTATTATTAATAATATTAATAATAATATGATAAAAAAATAAGATATTAATATAGTTATAATATTTTAATATAATAATAGTAATATAAATGCAATTATTAAGAAGACTATTATTATTATTATTACAATATTATAATAATAATAATATGATTACTATTATTATAATATTATATTATAATTATATGTAATTATAATTATACTTACAATTATAATTCTTATAATTATAAGTATATCAATTGTAATTATTATAATTATATCTATAATTAATTATAATTATAATTAATTATAATTATAATTACAATCATAATTATAATTATGATTATAATTATAATTATAATATAATATTATAATAATATAATACTAATTATAATAATAATAATAATAATAATAATAATAATATTATGTTATTGTAATAATAATATTAATATAATAATATCGTTATAATAATATTAATTGTATTTATATTACTATTATTATATTATAATAATATAATTAATGTTAATATAATTATAATTATTAACAATTATAAATATACTTATAATTATATTATAGTTATAATTTATGATTATAATTATTATTTTTATTATAATTATTAATATTATTATTATTATTGTTACTATTGTAATTATTTTACGGAGTAATTATAATAATATTGATAACTATAGTTACAATTATAGAGATAAATACTGTAATTATAATTACAATTATAATTATATAAGTAATTATAATTTAAAATATAATTACAATTATAATTATATCTATATTTATAATTAGTGTAATATGTATAAATTTTTTCATTTTAAATTTAATTATAATAATTATTATTATTTTTATAGTTACGATTATAATTATAATTTTATTTAAGTTATATTTGTAATTGCAATTATAATAATTAGAATTATAATTATAATCATAGAAATATTCAAATCAGATCAGATCAGAAAGATTCAGATCAGATCAGAAGGATTCAGATCAGATCAGAAACATTCAGATCAGATCAGATCAGAAAGATTCAGATCAGATCATATCAGAAAGATTCAGATCAGATCAGATCAGAAAGATTCATATCAGATCAGATCAGATCAGAAAGATTCAGATCAGATCAGATCAGAAAAATTCAGAACAGATAAGATCAGAACTGAAAAAATTCAAATCAGAAACATTCAGATCAGGCGAAGAGAACAGCTTCTAGATCTGTCTTAATTTATTCTACAAGCAATTGTAATTCTAGCCGCGGTTCCAGGTTACAAAAGATATCAATTAAATTATTCAAACACAAATTAAACGGCGTTTATGCAATTAAACCAACAAGAATCTAGCCATCAATCATGATTAACCCCTTCATCAATCTCAAATCCCTAATTAAACTACTCACAATTCATAACTGAAGAATCAACAGAATTGGGATGAATAGAAATAATTGTCATTAATTAATAAGATGAACTTACAAATAATCTCAGGGTCTTGGAGTAATCAATCTTAAAAACGCAAGTAATTTCGTCCCTAAGCCTCTCCGTAATGTTCGTCACGTCAAAATATGGGTATGGGGGTCTTATTTATAGAAAACAGATGAGTTTGGGCTGAACTGGGACTAAAAGGGGGCTGAAATCCGCGTTTCGGGGGTACGCACGATTGTGCGTACCTTGCCACGCACGATCGTGCGTACGTGACAGTGGCTTTCTTCCGTTTCTGCCTCGGACGCACGATCGTGCGTTCCCCTACGCACGGCGTGCGTCAAATTTCCAAATTTGACAAAACTTTCTTCATAAAAGTTGTAGATAATGAAGTCCTCTATCCACCCCAATTTGCCGAATGTGATTTGAATCATCCAATCAAGAGATATGATCAAAACGGTTGAAGGTGTCATTCTGAAATCGCAGCAGAGATCATCTGACTTCATCGTCTGTTTTCACCTTCTTGCTCTCATATTCTCATAATGGTGTCTTCATATGATTTGTAGCCCTTGAAATTGTCTTTCATATAAAACTTGAATCGTGTCCATTGGTTTTTCCTAGAAAGAGATATGCTTGAACGACTGGCAGAAGGTCATTCTGATCGTCGTTTTCAAACTTCGTTCATCTTCTTTTGATCTCGAAGCCAATCCTAGAGCTCTTTTTCCTTCAAATCTTCATCGTGAACCTCCCGGTGACCTTCATAGCTCTCAAATCAATCTCAAATGCTTCTCAACTCATCCCGATTTCTCCTCAAGCGCCAGTGTCGAACTCTAAAATCCTGATTTTGACTCTAAATGACACAAAACTCGAACCAACGCCTGTTAAACATAACTTGAGCTAAAATTGAGACTTGTAACACCTTAAAGCTAGGAAAAACATCAAAAGCCGATCTCAACACGCATCAAATGCGTGTCTAAATACGGACTTATCATCTGTCCTTCACAAAAAATTTGTCTGTCACAAACAACTCATAATGGGTTGTCTGTGACAGACAAAATTTCTGTGAAGGACATACATGTGTACACATTTTGTGTACCTCAAACATTTTTCTAAACTTATTTGGGTTAAGAGAGATCTTATTTTTCATAAAAGTGTATTTCTTTTTTTCCTAAAACCAACACACTCCTTCCAAGTTTTGATATCAAACAATATAACTTTTGTGACAATCCTAATCCTTCTTTTTCATATTAAGATCATACAAATTCATATATAAAATCAAATATTAAAAGGGAGTGAAATTAGCCACAGGACTAGGGATAGGAAACCTTCTAAGTTTTAATGGGACTAGAGGGAGAATGTGGAATTTAAAAGGCTTAAACTTATGATCATTTGAGCTATGGAAATGACATGATTGAATGACTTATTGACTCCAAATGATAACATATAGTGATTTTAGGCCCATTTCTTTTCGTATCTATATTTGCTTTGGCTTATCTAAAGAGTTCTTTAATCTTTCAACAATTTTTTTCCCAGACTGGATGCATTTTCTCGCTGCATTTTCTTAAGTGACTTGCTTATCTTAGAGCCCGTTTGGTGAGCTCTTTTTTTTGCTTATCAAGCTTATCAGCCAGGTTTATCATCAAACACGTAACTTTTGATTTCGCGCGCTGAATTTTGTAATAAGCAGAAAAAATAAGGATGAAGTTACTTTTCTGGCTGAAGTTACTGTAGATGATCATTTTAGCTATTTTTTCATATAAGTTTTTTTTAATTTACTAATAACAAATATTTTAAGTATAATTTTTTTCATGAATTAGCAGAATCCGCCATCAACCAGAACTTCATAAATTTCAGCAGAATCAGCCAATTCAGCAAATTTTAGTGTTACCAAACGGGCTCTTAGAGTTCTTACTTTTTTTTTGTAGTTGGAGAAGGCTTTACGAGAAGCACAAACAAAATCTAAATAGACCTAGCATACCGCTGAACAAAAATGCAAATGTGAGTGCTCTAAAAGTTGTAGTCCAGGATCGATCACTTGAAGTGTTAGAAAAATTGAACATGGCTAATGCTAAGCTTGCAGAAGCAAGTAGGAATAAATTACATCTTGGCATGAAACTGTACAAACTTGAAACCCGTGAAACAGTTCTCAAGGCATATCGTCTTTCATTCAACATAGTACGATTTTTTATATTATTTAGACTTTTGTGGGTTAGTGATATGAAGAGTTTACAAATTAAAATTAAAAGAGTGAGCATAATATTAGCGAGTTCTAGACTTCTATATAATTATTGGTCGCAATGCTGAAATTATGCGGTGCCATTAATAACATTGCAAATAACTCACAAAGCCTAACCAAAAGAATCACTAAGGCATCCTCTAAAAAGAAAAGAACACCTCCCGTTTAACAAAACTAGTTGTATATAGTAGTATGAGGGGATGTTTGGATCCGATTCTCAAAACTGATTCTGCTTCTTCAGAAAGCAGAAGCAGAAGCTGGAGTGTTTGAGTGAAATTCCAGAAACACTTCTGGAGCTCTAATTTACTCTCAGAATCAGTTTTTTTAGAAACTGGGAGGTACCAGCTTCTGAAAACTGATTCTGCTTCTGCTTCTGCTTTTAAAAAAAGAAGCAGAAGCAGAATCATTTCCAAACACCCCTGAGGCTATGTTTTCCATTGCGTTTTTTAAGCACTTTTGGACTTTTGCTTTCTCAAAAGCTAAAAATAGTGTTTGGAAACACAAAATTCTGCTTAAATATAAGCACTTCTATCTCAAAAGCTGAAGCAACCATCGAGATGCTTTTATCTGCTTTTGGTTTCTTTTTGTAAATATGTACAACTTTGAGGAGACTTTTATACCTCAACTTTTTCCCAAATCTCAAGTTACCCTTGTCTGCAAAGACAATTTGTTTACCGGACTGTTTTTCATCGCCCCTATATCGACCACCTCCTCCGTTGAATTCCATCATCCGGCCATGGTGAACAAGGTAAGCTCCAGCCAAATTTCAGTTGTCACCACCGACGAGATACCACACAAATTCCAAATCCGGCCAAGTTCCGATCTGGATATAAAAAAGCACACAGAAGCATGTGCAAGGCACCACCATCACAGCTATATGGGGAGAGGAATGGCACCCAAGGCATCACTATGGTCTGCCAGAAATCTTGTGGCCATGGCCGTAGATTTCTTTAGCTCCACGATCTGTTGCTAGGTTGTTTCTATGTAGGGGCATTATTGTCTTCAACAAAATATCACATTAAAAATCACTTTTTTATCAAACACTTCAACTTTTACATTTTAATTAAAATCACTTCTATTTTCAAACACTACCCACTTTTATTAAAAATCACTTTTTCTATAATCACTTTTAAAAATCACTTTTGAGAAGCAGAAGCAATGGCAAACATAGCCTGAGTTGTAGAGTTCTATTTTGTTCACCCCCTTCCCACATCACGCTCTCCCTCCAACACATGACACTTGGCATTACAATTGCAAAATTTAAAAGTCTTGCCAAGTGTCATGTGTTGGAGGGAGGGGGTGATGTTCACCCTCCATGAAGGGGTGAACAAAATAGAACTCTGAGTTGTATACAAAGCTCTAGTAGTTGCCTCACATTACTTGCCTTGAAGGGAAGAGAACTTTGCAGGTCGCCAAAGCTATTCCAGTACTCATTTGCCTGAATTGACCGTGCCAGCGTGGCAGCGTCCAGCTGATAAAACCGGGGTCATCGACTGGCGGCTCTTCCGCACTGTCCCAAGTACTTTCTATCAATGGCTTCTGAACTCGAAGAACTGATTGGCTTTCTATCATCTCCTTCCCCCATCGTAAGCGTCGCTTCCCCGTACATATACCAATACGTGGGTGTTTCTGTGTTTTCTTATGATTGAAACTTCGAGGTTTATGATTTTTTCCATTTTTATCATTGAACCACCAAAATTCAGGTAAAGAAAGCGGCTGTGGATATAGTTCGTGATTATACAGGGTCTGAAGATGGGCTTCAATCCCTCGGAGAGCACTCCAGCATTCTGCTTCCGTCTTTGTCTCGCTTGCTAGCTGAAAGCAAGGTACATTTTCTTCTTTCTTTTCTAATCCATTGCGCGTTTGGTTAAGTATTAGATATATGGTAGATATCAATTTGCTTGTTCGTCCTTGTTGCTAGACAAAGTAGTCATCCTAGTAATTCTATATTGCATTTTGTCTTTTTAGTACATTAATAGATTGTGTAAATGTAATGATTTATAGGGACAATGTGAGGATTGTGAGCAGGCTAAATTGTGGGTGTTGATCTCTTGATTAATACATATATTGGTATTCCTGTTGAGAGCACATCTGACATCACACTATCTCTTCTTATGTGTGTTACTTCACGTGTGTGGTGCTATTTCATGGTAGTGGTTTATTGAGGATAACAAGATCAATATGAATGATCATGTCTTAGTATCTTGTGTTACCCCCAGGATTTAAAAAGGATGTCACTTTTTCAATAAAAATTGTCCCAAATTAGTTGTCAGTTCTTCATTTTCGTGTTTCATGTTAGCTTTTATTGTATTTTCCAATTTAACCCTTCTATAAGCAGTTCATACTCCCACATCCCAAAATATCAGCATGTTAGAAATGTGCATAACTGCACACATATCAAGGAGCCTTAGAAAAAAGCTAAAACTAATGATGGAATAAATTAATAAAACCATTTTTATTTCCATAGAAGCACTGAAGCAGCAGCATGTTGCTTTAGAAATTTTAGAAGGACTTTTATCTACCTTAAAAGTAACCCCACACAAGCTTGTACATCATAAGAAGTTTCAGGCAGTTTTTGTAGGTTAAGTTATACGGAGTAGATGTTTACACGGAATAAGAATTGTAATTCAAATACATAAAGTATTCTACGCTGATTTTGCTAAGATATGATTCTTTCCAACAGTCTTTCTAATACTTACTACGTGCGTATTAAGCATGAAGTAATTAGTTATTTGATCTACACATAGCACATGATTAACTTTTCCTCCCTGACTCTTGATCTTTAAATCTAGGAGGTTTCAGAACCTGCAGCACAAGCTCTTGTGAATTTGTCTCCAAATCCGCAGTTAGCAGGTCAGATGGTTGATATGAATATAATAAAAACGGTAATGGAGATTTTGTACAAGCAAGACTGTGAAATTATGCATTTGCTGGTTATGCTCCTTGTCAACCTCACTCAACTAGATGCTGGTGTTGACTTGCTGATCAAGGTTACTTTTTGTACCTCTATACCCCTATTGTTTATTCACTTTCCATGGTAACAAGTTCTTAAATATTAATAAGTTCTTTATAAATCATCCATCTTTTTCCTGATTTCTTGATTTTCTTTACCTTCCAAATCAGTCAGGTGATGGAAAGATGCATGGCCTGTATGTTATGAAGCTTGTGAGATCATTCTGCTCATCATCCGATGGGAAAAAAGGTGTGAAAAGTTTGAATCGTCTTCATTGGCTTCCACAGTTAGTCTTTTTTTGGTTTCCTATACATCACAACTTTGATCCCCTGGGTCTAACACATGAACAAGTGTAGAAAACAATATTTGTCTACCAAATAGGAATTTCAAAAAGAAGGGTACGCTATAGAATTTCCTATTATCTTTTAACTGCTCAACAGAATTTTAGTTAATTGGTTTCCGTTTTGGCTTCAAGTAGGTGAGAACAAATCCTATTGTGCCTTTTGGTAGTAAAGTTGAGCATGAACAATAAAATCATGTCTTCAAAACAATGTAAATTGACATTGATATGACACATTTTCACCACCACCTATGATCATTAGGTGATCCCTTTGAGCACGTGGCATCTGTACTGGTGAACCTTTCAAAAAAGGAAGAGGGAAGGAAACTTCTGCTGGACCCAAAGCGGGGACTCCTGAAGCAAATTATTAGACAGTTTGATTCAGGAAGCATGATACGAAAGAAAGGGGTATGCATGATGAACACATTGTTAATTTCATGGAATCCCTCTGTCTCTGTCTAAAAAATGTTTTCCAAAATCTTTCTTTCCCTACAAAAGTTTAATTTGATTAATTGAATATAATTTTTCATGTATTTTGCCAAAATAAAAAGGTAAATAAAGAGTCAAAGACAAGTTACATTTGATAAATTTATTTAAACGAACAAATAAATTTTAAAAACATTAATAAGCTTTATGACTCAAGATTTATGATTTATGGAGTTGAACCTCATCAAATTTTAATAGTTTTTTTTTTTTGCACGGAGGTGATGATATATAGTGAAGTCTATGTGTGGGATGATTTTTAAAAGTAATTTTCAAATTCAGGTCTCTGGAACTATTCGTAACTGTTGCTTTGAAGCTGAAAATCAGCTACAAAATTTGCTTCTAACTTCTGAATTTTTATGGCCAGCTCTACTATTGCCAGTTGCTGGAAATAAGGTGACCTCTTGCTCTTTGGGTTAATGTATACAATGATTGTGTGGATTATGAGGGCGACAATTTGGAAATAAATCTAACAATACAAATTACATTGAATAGAGTGAATTTTCTTGTACTAGATTTGCTTATCTGCTTGCGGAGTGTATACCTTTATCTTGGGAAACCTGTGTGATTATTTATGACACTGTTTTTAGTGCTTTTTTAGTTATAAATTGAATTTCCTCCTCCCAGAGATTGTTGCGATAAAAATCATAAAATAGACAAAAGGATACAACCTTCATCACATATTGGATGTCTTGTTTTAGTTTGGCACAATTATTGATAAAGTAACTGAAAAGTAAAATTTGTGGTTGAGTTTTGAGTAGAACAAAGTGAAGTGATATGGACCACATTTTTTTTGCCAAAAAAGGAAGGAGGACATTCATTTGAGGACAACCCCAAAAAGGGAAGTACGACAACCAAAATGGGACGGAGGGAGTATGTGTTTGTTTTATCACTTGAAGCCTAAAATACTGACAGTTATTCTGAACCCAAGTACCATAAAATGTATGAACGTTGGCAATGTTGTAGAATTACTTATAGCTGAAGCTTGCAAAACAATCATACAGGAAACTAGCATGTGAATTGTTCTTCAGATGGTCTAAATGTTTTCCACTCATAAGGACTGTTTCACATGTGCACTAAATTTTTGTTTTGAATTGATATGATAAATGAGTATTAAACTTGTTTTGAATTAATATGATAAATTAGTTGTTCATATACAATATTTCATACTCTCTTCATCCCATGTTGTTTGATAATTTGAATTTGGTACGCTTTTCAATAAGATAAGGAGATAGTTATTATTCTTTTCTTTTAAAAAATAAAACTCCATTTCGAATTCCATTCTTCAATATCCATATTTGAGACTTTCGAACATTACTATTCACTACCATATACACAAACAGTTAACAAATGTTGATTGCAAAAGTCAAAGTGGGAAGTTTTTCTAGGGACTTAGTTTACAATCATAACCTTTTAAAACTAGAAGTAGTGTGGCTTCTACAAAAAGTAAATGGTGAAAGTAAGAAATTAGTGGAGTTCAAACTAGTAAAGTAATGATATTTAGCACGGATAGAAAATGAAAGTTTGTAAGAAAATGGGAGATGGAGTCATTTATAATATTTACATCCAAATATTGCAATACTTGTCCAAGCATGTTGCAATACTTCAGCCCATTGACACTGTATTGTCAAAAGAGTGACAGCTGGCACTCAGTTGACAATAATACTGCCAACAATTTGACATCCTAAAGTACTCTTCATTACCATAACGTAATAAGGAGTTAAGGACCTAAATGTGACTGCATGCTGTTGTTCTTGATTATATGGACTGGTGAATGTTCATTCTTTCCTTCTAGTTTCAATTCATTACTTTTCAACGCCTTCAGTTGGGTGGTATTCAAGGCATGCTTACTGATGCGTCCTGTTTGATTGACTGGCAAAAACAGGTCTATTCTAAGCAAGACACATCTAAAATGCCACTTGAGCTAGCAAGTGCACTTTCTATTGAGCGTGAACCTGAGTCTGATCCTGAGATTCGTGTACAAACCTTGGAAGCAATTTATTTACTTGTCTTACAGGTGAAAGCCTGGCTTATGTGCTTACTATATGTTTTATGTGCTAGGTATTTGCCTTGCAGCCGCAGTACATTCATTCACTACGGGATAAGAATTATTGTGCTTCTTACATAAGTACAAACAATTTTTAGTCACTCAAATAACTTCCCTCTTAGATTTCCTTTAGCCACCACTTACATGTTTTTCCGACTTTACCCTGCCAAGGTCCAGCCTAGCGTTTTCTAAACACTACATTTTAGTGGGATTTCTGTTCTGACCCATTTCTTCAAAATCTTGATGCCTCCTCAGGAGGCCGGTCGAAGTGCATTTTGGTCAGTGAATGGTCCCAGGATATTACAAGTAGGGTATCAGGATGAAGAAGACCCAAAAGCAATGGAAGCGTATGAACGAGTTGGCTCCTTGGTAATTTGCAAAAATCATGCTCTCTTCCCCCCTCCCCTATTCACTTCATTTTTTTTTTTCAAAAGTACATCATACCATTTGCTCTTAAGCTCAAAGATTATAAATTCTTGTGCTTTGGTATAGCTGATACAAGAGGGTGGCTGTGGAGAAGCATCCATGGGCGCGTAACAGTCAATTAATGCAAGTCAAGCCTTGGAGTTCGGACAAGTGCACGTGGTGGAAGATGATACCAAAACATGTGCGTCTGTAATCTATAGGTGTAATTTTGTAGCCTTTTGATTCGGTTTAGTACATGTGTCACCCCCTCCACCTAAAGATATCAAGATATTCTGACTTACGGGACATTTGTTTATTTCAGACTATTAGTTTGTTTCTTGTGATTATGAAGTGTTACTGTATGGAACTATGGAAGTGGAAACACATTTTATGGATGACTCACTATGAACCACCACCTCACACACACACAAGCTTGTATTAGTTGTATAAGCTTCACAGAGCTTAATAAGCGAGACTTGCTATTTTCAGCTCAAAAGTGGTCACTTTTTAAATTTGAATTGGCGAGTAAAAACCTTGAGCGCTTTGGAAGGTGTTCTGTTCGATTAGCAAGTGAGACACGCCGTTTTCACCTCAAAAGCAATATTTCTTGGGGGTAAAACTGTAAAAGCTGTCACTTTTTAAATTGTGAGTGAAAAGCTAAGGGTCTGTTTACTAACAGAAATATTTTCCAGTTTTCCAGAAAACTAGAAAACTGGAAAACAGGAAACGTGTTTACCAAAGAAATTCCTGGAAAACTGGAAAAAGGAAAAAAGAAAAACGCGTTTACCAAAGGGAAAATGGAAACTAATAATCCAACCTTTTAGCGGTCTTCTTACAATAATCCAACCTTTTGGTTATTCATGAATAATCCAACCTTTGCACCTCATCTTCATTCACTGGTCCCTGACCAGTTGATGACCTGCTATTCCAAGCTATTTTCTTATCTTTGCAAATCATTATACCATAAATCTCATCTTTCACAAAGATAATATTTTGCAAAGATAAGAAAATAACTTGGAATAGTAGGTCATTCACCGACAAGGGACCAATGAATGAAGATGAGGTGCAAATGTTGGATTATTCATGAATAATCAAAAGGTGGGATTATTGAAAGAAGACCGCTAAAAGGTTGGATTATTAGTTTCCATTTTCCCTTTACCAAATCGTTTTCCAAAACGGAAAAAATGAAACATATCTCTTTTTTCCTTAAGGGAAAAGGGGCAAATAAGCCCTCGAACTAATCAAAAAAGTGCAAATAAGCCCTTTTGTAGGAGGTTCTGTCCGATCATCGTCATTTAGGGAGGTTCTTGGTTGAATTTTTTGATGAATTTTTTTGAGCATCTTCTTCATTAAGTCTAGTTTAGCCATACCAAATTTCAGCTAAAAATTCAACCGGGAAGGCACTCAAATGATTTTCGGAAATATATTGCATTGTTTAGCTGCGCAGTTATCTTCAAAAATTCATTTGAATGTTTTCCCGATTGAATTTTTAGCTGAAATTCGGTATGACTAAACTAGACTTAATGAATAAGATGCTAAAAAAATTTCATCAAAAAATTCCACCGAGAAACTCCCCAAATGAAGATGGCCGGACAGAACCTCATACAAAAGGGCTTATTTGCACCTTTTTTATTAGTTCGAGGGCTTATTTGCCCCTTTTCCCTTTCCTCCTTAATGATTTGGAGAAGTGACTTTTACTAGTTTTTCAAATTTGGAAAACGCAGATGTTACAGTGCCTTTGCAATGAATTTGCATACTTACACCTAGTGGTGGGTCCGGTCCTGCTCTGATGTCGATTCCATTCCGGTACCTCCATCCTCGTACCTTACCCCTTAGCCCTACCTTACCCACCCCACCCCGCGTACCCATTTTTCCCTATAATGACCTTACCCCACCCCCCACCACATGCCCTGACCTCGGCCCCACCCCGATCCACCCTACCCTACCGCCACCCCCCTACCACCTCGACCCCACCTCGATCCACCCTACCGCCACCCCCTACCACCTCGGCCCTACCCCGACCCACCCTACTCTACCCCCCACCCCCCGTATAGTACCACTTACCCCTACCTTACCCCTTACCACATGCCTGCTACCTCGGCCCCACCCCACCGCCATCCTACCCCCCACCCTACCCTACCTCGACCCACCCGGATCCCGGGCCCACCTTACCGCCATCCTATCCCAACTCCCTACCCCTACCTTACCACAACTCCAAACCCTACCCACTACCCCCACCCTTACCCCCACCCCACCCCCACCCCACCCCTTCCCTACCCCGGCCCCACCCTGGTCCCGACCCCACCTTACCGCCATCTTATCCCAACTCCCTACCCTACCCCTACCTTACCCCAACCCCAAACCTTACCCACTACCCCCACCCTTACCGCCATCCTACCCCCCACCCTACCCCAGCCTCACCCTGGTCCCGACCCCACCCTACCGCCATCCTATCCCAACTCCCTACCCTACCCCTACCTTACCCCAACCCTACCCACTACCCCACCCTTAACCCTAACCACGACCCTAACCCACCGACTACCCCCACCCAACCCCCAACCCCTAGACCTTACCACCCCACCCCGAATACCTCTTACCCCACCCCCACCCATAACTTCCCTACTTTGACCCATACGAGTAGGTATGAGTGGGTATGAAGGGTTGTGGTGGAGTATGGGTAGAGTGTAAGATCGTGGTAAGGGTAGATGTATGGGTCAAGGGTGTGAAATTGGAGAACTGTGTGAAAAAATTGATGAACATGTTTTCAAATTTGAAAATGGAAAACTAAAAAATAGAAATAGAAAATTGGAGATAGAAAAACTGAAAAATAAAAATAGAAAATTGGAGAACGAAAAACAGAAGTAGAAAACATGAAAATATCTCTGTTAGTAAACAGGCCCTAACACTCTGAAAAGGTATAGTTAAACAGTACTAATGCTTCAAGTCTTAAAGGTTTATAAGTGGGATATACGGTCAAATTGACTGGTCCAGGGTCAGGTCCAGATTGGTCAATTCTTAAATGCTTTTAAGTCTTAAAGGTTTATAACCGGGTCAATTGGTCAATGCATGTGCTCACTATACTAATGTTCCAAAAAGGTTGAATCCCTCACGCCCCAATAGTGGTTTTTGAAAAAACCACTATTATGTTTATTGTTAGTTTAAATTTGGAAACCCAAAGTTAATTGTGATAACATTTTATATTATTGGGAAATTTTCACAAATAGGCTCAAAATTTGAAAAAATATCACTTTTGTTACCCTTTAAAGTTTTTTTCAAAAATAGACTAAAATACGTTTTTCTTTCACAAATAGCCCATTCGTCTTCAACACAGCTACTGGACTACTGGGTATATATTCCTAAGCTACGTAAGATTTAGGGCTGGACTCGGGCCGGGCGGCCCGAACCGGAACCGGCCCGGCCCGGTTACTGTGTGAACCGGCCCGGCCCGGTGGCCCGGTCCACCGGCGGTTCGGGTCGAACCGGCCCGGTGGATACCGGTTCCGGGCCCGGGCCCTCCATTTGGTGAACCGGCCCGGCCGGTTCGGGCCCGGTCCGGGCCGAAACAATTTTTTTTTTATTTTTTTTTTGAAATTTTTTTAATTTTTGGGTTGGATTAGTTATTTTGGGCCATTTGAGGTGGTTTGGGGTGGTTTGGGGTTGAGGGGGAGGGGTAGAGGGTTAAATAAGAGAAGCCAAAAATTTAAAAAAAAAAAGGGGGCGGGTGAACCGGCCCGGAACCGGCCCGGTCGGGCCCGGAACCGGCCCGGAACCGGTCACCGCCGGTTCGGGCCCGGGCCCTCCTATTGGTGAACCGAGGCCCGGCCGGTTCAAGGCCCGAACCGAGTCCAGCCATAGTAAGATTCCTTTTCTACACCATATTTTATAAACTATGGAGTAATACAATCTCCACGAATTATAATAAATAAAGTAATACAAGTCTAAAGTATAAAATTAAGTTAAAAAAATAAATAAATCACTCAAACTAATAAAAAATATCAAAAAGTGCATAATAAAATATTCAGAAGTTCAAAATTGTAAAACATATAAACCAAATCAAAATTTTAAAGAATTAACTAAACAATGTAAGAAAAAGATATAATAACTCAAAATGTGGAAAAATGTTTAAAACAATTTACAATGTGGGGAAATTGCAAAATAATACGACGTGTTGTCAGTTATGCTTTATTTTTTTTTTGAAAGAGTTCAGTAACTCCATAATTTATATAGAAATTATGATATATTCGAATATTTAAAAATAATTTTCTTGTAAAATTTATAAAATGGAAAATACGTAGTATATATATAAAAAATGTACAAAAATTATCAAAATTTAGAAAACGGTGTAAATAATTTTTTAAAATCGAAAATATTAAAAAGTATTATAAAAAATATATAAACTAATTATTTGAAAGTACTAAAAAATCAATAAATAACTACAGCCTTTTAAAATATTAATTTTTAATAATTAGAAACATTTTAGAATGTAAATTTTGAAAAATAACTACAGCTTTCAAAATTGTAAATTTGTTTAGAAAAATGTAAAATAAATTCTTGAAGATACAATTGTGAAAAATTAAAATAAAGAAAATATAGATAGATTTTGAAAATTGAAAAAAGTAAAAAAATTTAAAGAATATCCATTTTGTGAATCAGTATTTTTTTTTTGTCACAAAATTAATTATTACTAGTATTGTACCCGTGCGATGCACGGTACAATAATGATACATATTCACTAAGGTTTTGCTATTTCAATGTCTGGAAAATACAAACTTTATCTAAGTAAACAAAGCCCATTTGAAAATCGAATTACACATTTTGGAAAACCTCTGGATACACTACATTGATGGTTGAATTGCTGGGCGTCCCATCATTGTTGGTTATCAAAATCTTGAGGCCTTCACGTTTAGTAACTCGGGACACTGCGACGTAGAGTTGACCATGACAGAAAACCGGGTTTTTTAAGAATAAACCGACATGTGATAAGGATTGTCCTTGACTCTTATTGATAGTCATTGCATAGGAGACAACTAAAGGGAACTGCCTTCTCTGAAATTTGAATGGCATTCTTACATCAGAAGGGGTCAAATTTAATCTTGGAATGAGCACTTTCTGCCCTGCTGTTCGTCCGGTAAGTATCCTCGCTTCTAACACATGAGATCCAAGTCTTGTAATGACCAACCTCGTTCCATTACACAGACCCATTGAGTGATCCATATTTCGCAGCAACATAACTGGAGTTCCCACCTTTAATGTCAATTCATGATTTGGTACTCCAGAACATTTAAGGGTATTTAAGAATTCTGGAGTGTGTAAATCAGTTAAGACATCCGCATTGGTGTCAGATTGGCAAGCAGTGTCAGCACTAAGATATGTTTTTGACTCTTGTACATTGAGTGACATCATGTATTGATTGATAGAATCAACAACATCAAGGGTGGGAGCTAATATTGCTCGATTCTCCAAATATGTAGGGTCATTACCAATTTTAGAGAAATCAGGGTACGTACTGTTTACGATTGCAGCTATTGGATCCCCGTCATATTTGAGCAAGATATCATTTGGAATTTCAATTGTTGCACATCCGTGAACTTGTTCTCCAATCATACCATCACCGATGCCTGCAATCCATGTAGCGAATTTCCTGATTTCTTCATATTCATTTGGATCCTTAGTGCTCTCTAACCTCATGTTTTTAGTTAACCTCAAAACTGCACACTGCTTCCATAGATAAGAAGAATTAATGGTGGCACGTACAATGTCATGTCGAGATCCTTTTGGAATGACTGGCAGTATTTGACGGAAATCACCTCCAAGAACAACTGTTTTCCCCCCAAATGGCTTTGTATAACTCACTGGGTTGGTTAAATGCAATATATCCCGCATGCTTTTATCAAGCGCTTCAAAACAATGCTTATGAACCATTGGAGCCTCATCCCAGATAATAAGTTTGCAAGCTCGGATGAGCCCTGCCAATTGACTTCCTTGTTTTATATTGCAAGTTGAATCCTCGTTGATGTTTATAGGTATTGCAAATCTGGAATGAGCTGTTCTCCCTCCTGGCAAAAGAAGAGAGGCTATTCCACTGGATGCGACATTAAGAACAATCTCACCTTTGCTACGCAATGCAGCTGATAATGTCTTCCAAATAAAAGTTTTTCCTGTCCCCCCATAACCGTAAACAAAGAAAACCCCTCCTTTGTTAGTTTGAACAGTGTTGAAGACTTTATCATATACATTACGCTGTTCCAATGTCAACTTTGAAATGAGGCTTTCATGTAGGGTCTTCATTTCATTTTTGTCATATTGCATTTCTTCAAAAATTAACCTATTTACTCCATTTGATGTGACATTATTTGATGGAAATGGCATGGGATGATAGTCTCTCAAACTTCTACCATAGCTTTGCAATAGCTTTTCAATCTCAATCAATGTGTAATTTTTAATCTCATCGTCCGTTAGAGTTAAATCTACAAAAAAAAAACGAATTGTTTTATGTTGATGAATATGATATATTTCTTTTGTGTAAGTGTTATTATTAAAATTATATCAATAGTATTCAAAGCAATTGTTGAGAAATGAGATACCTTGATATTGCATGAAACGACGTTGCCTATATAGTATGTCATCCGAAAAGAATTTCCAGCATTGTTCCCAGATGTGCTCAGGACGGGAGGCACAATTTGATGTTAAAATGGTCACAAAAAAATACCTGAGTGTGTGGGCAGAAACAGAGAAACTTGATTCATCTATTGCGTCTATGTATTCTTTGTCATCATAGAGTAATCCTCGGGCATAACATGCGTCACGATACGTTAAGTATTCATGTCCTTCAAAAACTCTAAGATCTTGGAAACATGTTGCTCCACGCACAACATTCACAAGACAACGCATGTAGTAGATTTCTCCACTGCCAGGTGGGACATAATTTATTCGTCCAATGGAAAACCGTCTTTGCCTTTCTTTCCATTCTCTCTTTTTTGAGTCCCAAACGAATTTTTGAGGGAACTCAGCGTAGGTGAGATCTCGCGCATGAGAATACATTTGATTAGCTCTAAACCAAGCTAGGAACATACTGTGTTTCATGGTCTGGTCATCTACAACTCTTGGAAGTGAAGACAAATCAGTGAAATATACATTTTGCTCATCTGGTAAATGCAAACTCAATCGTTCTACTGGAGGATTTTTATACTGAATCTCAAACCCAAGAATTCGCCATGATGCCTCACAAGGAGATAAATATCTGCAGTCGTAGTACATCTTGATTTCATCAACACTTTGAGTTGAATTTTCAGCACTTTCATTTTGATAAAAAGCTGCTGTTACACGATCATGCCCTTTGTTGACATATTTGAAAAGATATTTGATCGAGCGGGATTGATTACACCATTCAACATTGATGTGAGCGCCAAATTTTAGCAGAAGATAACGATTATGAGGTACTACAAACTGGTTAGTTAATTCAATCTCTCCCTTTGTAACTGTCTTGCCATTGTCTCTCCTTCTGTAAATTGGGTACCCTTCATCGTCAACAGTAGTTTGTTCATTAAACTTTTTTGGGAAATGTTTCATGCAACGACCATTGGACATGCAAGGTGACTTAGGCCTTGCATGACCACATGGACCGTGCATCATCAAGTCTGCAACTGCATTGTGATAAGTTGGGTCTATATCCTTGTCTGGAATTTCAGCGGAAATGATACGATCTATATCTTCTGGAACTGAAATACGGTCTTGTTTTGATAAAAATATCAATATATGAGCATGGGGTAACCCTCTCTTTTGAAACTCGATGGTATATATGACTACAAAAAAAATTATCCAATATTCATAAGAAACCCATGGACCGACACTAAAGATATGTTAGCATGTAAATACTTGTGTGTTAGTATACTAATAAAAACGAAAATGATAAGAAGTAATGATTTGCTTTACCTGCTTTAGTACTGCCAAATATTTTATTTTGGCGAATATCTTTGATTAGTCCGTCTAGTTTGATTTTAAAAATTCGACAAATAATGTCGCATCGGTCTTCTGCCTTCAACTTCCTTGCCTCTAGAAAACGGACAACCTCTGGCCATTTTGGGTTGCATGTGAATGTTATAAACAAATCAGGATACCCAGCCCACCGACATATAGCCATGGCGTCTTGATAATTTTGAATCATGTACCGTGCTCCTCCAGTGAACGTAGAAGGTAATATAATACGTTTACCTTGAGCGCGGGAATCGGTTTCACCTCGTAAAAGAGCATCTGACAGACCTTTGTACATTTCACATCGTAACTGTGTCTGATGAGTTCTTATAAACCTCAGTCTACCAGATTCAACCATTGTGTATGCATCAACGACGAATTGTTGAAATAGTTTTTTTGAGAATAGAATACTCGGAGACTCCTGGTCTCTTTCGTGCAAACGAAATGCGAAATATTCTCTAAGACTTACACAATTTCTTCCATTTGACGTTGATTCATATGATGTACAAAATTGAATGTCATCTCTATAACCATCTTCACCGTAAGGGAAAAGGAGGGGATATTGTAAAGGGAGGTATGCTGGATGAAGTTCGTTAATACGTTGCAAGGTTCCAGAATGCGATTGAAGTACTATATCCCTATTCCCTAACGTTTCATCGAAATCACCGACAACCAATGCAGCTACTTCAGATGTTGAAGGAAGATTATAAGTCCTAGCATCAGATCCCCTTCTACCAATGAGTTTTAGACCAACATTCAAATTGCCTTCAGCTACTTTCTCACCTACCATCCTAAAACTTTTGACGAAAACATTATTTTTGTCCAACATAGTTTTTAACTCTAAAACAATGCCTTCATGTAATGTGTCAAGATTAGCTTCATTCCTATTCAAAAAGGAAAATGTTATTGATACATAACAAATCATAATTAAGAATTTCAATGCAATATTAATTTCACAAACTTTTTAATTTTTTTTGCATTTATGTGTGCTTACCTCACTGACTTTATACGATTCACCACCTCATTTGTTGTGTCGTAAATATATAGTTGTGCAAATTTTGGCACTTGATTCTCCTCGGGCAATAGACTACCGATCAAGTGGTAGTTTTGGCCATGCAGTTTGAAAACCGAAGGAGAGGTTCCGATGTTGTGACTAACATCAATTTTCCCTCCCATTGAGGTGAAAGAAAACATACTATTATACGATCGTATGTTTTGTAAAAAGTGCCTGCTCTTTTGAGTATCACTGTATAACAAATCAAGGAGAACCTGAGGAGGACTTTTCATTGGTGGCAATTTTATTTTACCTTGTATGCAACATCCAGAGTATTTGGGTTTTTTAGATTTGTAGTCTGCCCTCAACCGCTCATCATACCAAAACGCCGCCCCACAAAAATGACACTTGTATTTGGGATCTTCTATATCCCAATATTGAATATCTGTATAAGTAGGAGTAAGTATGAATATTGTATTAATAAGACAGTTGTAAAATTAATGACTAATACAGGTTAAATCATAGATTACACGTAGAACTTGACATGTAATATACTTAAGAACTTGAACCTGGTTCAATAGAAGAAGTAGAACAATGATATCTAGAGAGTTCAAGTAGGTCTGAAGTAGTAGCGTCCACACCGTCCTTTGTTAATAAGGGATTTATCGTCGGTGTTATAACCTCATCTGTTGGTGAATACCTTCCACGCTTTTTTTTTACTTGATCAACACCTTGTAAATAATAGGAATATAAATATCTTCCAAAAAATGTAATTTTGAATGCAATCACACGTATAAATTAAACTGCATACTGCATTTAGGATGTTTTTACTTGGACTGTAATTTGCTGGTCTGGTCTGTTCTGAACTGGTCTGGCCTGGTCTGATCTGGTCTGCACTGGTATGATATAGTCTGGTCTGGGACAAATTACCCTCCAAGTAAAAACATCCTTAAACCTATGTTTTAAAAAACCGACCCGACCCAACCGGGTTGACCCGGAATCCGGTGACCCGGACACAAATCCGGTTCGGTTTCTTCAAAACCCGAAAATGGTCAAAAACCGGAAAAACCCAGCTGGCCCGAAAAAAACCGATCTGGACCCGACCCAAGAAACCCCGAAAAACCCGGTTTTCGGTCTTTTCCAAAAAAAAAAATTCTTTTTTAATTTTTATGCATTTTTTAAACCTATAAAATTGAAATATCAATTCCCTAAAAAGAAAAACTATGTAATATATTTATATATTTATTTAAGAATGAAAATCATGCCAAATTACAATATAAATGTACAATACAAATAAAAATATATAATGAGAGTGTATGTAATTATATGTTTATTATTATTATATAGACGTATAATCGTTGACCGGTTTTTCGGCTTTGACCGGATTGACCCTCCGGGTCCGGGTTGACCCGTGACCCAGTCACATGACCAGGTCACTCACCGGTCCGGTTTTTACAACATAGCCTTAAACATCATTAATAGATTAATGCTTGATCTATGAAAACATGAAATCCTTAAAAAAGTATATTTTTATTTCTAAATGTTGTTAGTAAAAATTAGAAATATATTACCTAACAAAAAATATAAACCACAACACCTGAGTATTTTTTTAAAAGACAACATTTGAGTTAAACTCTTTAATTTAGACTAAATGAATTAAGAAAGTTTGACTTGGCCATAAATTTTACTAATTCAACTCTAAATTAAAATTAAATAACACTTGTTTTTTTTAATTTTAATATAATACGTAATAGTTAGTATTTAGTCATAAGCTTTTTCAAATTTTTTTAGTACAACATACAATACGAAGTAATTTTTAAGTAAAGCTGAGAAGCCAATGGTCGGTCCATTTCAGGCTGGTTTGCAACCACTTTAAAAAAAGCACTCCTCAGCTTTTGGTTTAAAAAAGCACTTATTTACCAAACACTACCAATTTTTTATTTTTCTCGACTTACGTGTCAAAAGTGCTTTTCCACTTTTTATACACCAAAAGCACTTATTTTATCAAACACTACCAACTTTTACTTTTCAAAATCACTTTTTTCTCAAACACTATCAACTTTTACAAATAATCACTTTTTCCAAATCACTCCAAAAGTGCTTTTTTTAAAGCATAAGCTGTTGCAAACACTACACTACACCTCTTGTTTTTATGTTTTCTAAATTCAGCGCAAAGATACAAACCCTCAATTTTTATTCTGAGAAGCCAAATTTTAATTATACAGTACAATGGAGAATAGCCACACTCCTCAATCAAGCGATAGAAACATCCACGCCGTTCTCGATTTGTATTCACCTCCTTCGCTCTTCATTCACCTCAGACCTCTGCCTCTTTATGCCAGACCACAAAAGCCTCCCAACCTCAATATATCTTCTCTGTTCCTAAAGTTCTCCTTCTCCCATCCTACATCTACACCGACGCCGTAACAGATCAGTAGCGTTGGCCGTCCTTTTACACCATCCGGAGTGTCGGAGGCGGATCTGTGTAGATATGTCCTGCTCAATTGCTTGTATCATATCTATTGACTGCTTTTTCGGTTTTTGTAGTATTCGCTTATCTAAAGCGATTTTATTTTTTTCCGACGCAGTGCTGCCTCGGCGTGACGACGTCATCCTCCTACCTTCGACGTCCACATACTAAGAGGTTCGACATCGTCCCCCCGCTCTTGTCAACTACTTTGCCTACACCGATCTGCAAAGTGTATCCTTATTTGAGGCAATCGGATGTCAATTTTCCTGCTTTTTATTAAATAATGTATGTTATCCTAAATTGTTTTTATGTTTTTGTTTTGTTTTTTTGGTTTTTTGTTGAGGACGGCCGGTGCTCTACGAAGCAGGAAGCCTTGGATGTATTGGTTCATTGACATTGATTTTATACACCGTGTAAGTAATGTAACTTATATTTGGTTTAAAGCATTGTCCATACCTGGTGTCACAGCACGTTTGGCCCGAATTGATGTACTCGTTGTTGGCTTTGTCATTATGGCTAAAAACCACTTGTATACAATGCTCTGCCGCCTCCAAGTTCTTTCAGAAAATCAAAATTCCAAAAATTTCTTAGGAACATATAGTGTAGGAGAAAGGAAGGTAAAATAAAAGGATAAGTATTACCCCTGTCGCATAGGGATGTACACAAGTAAAGCTACAGAGACACGGTTATTATTGTAACCCACTTCAATACATCTCTTCAATACTATGTACGTAGTATTTTTTTAAAAGTCATGTCGTATAAACTATAAAGGTGTACCAATGGTTTGTACTATATAAATTATTTATTAGTGCCTCTTTCTCAAAAAACATTGCCATTTTAAAATTTTGAACCATAATTTTGATTTATTTAATATTATGGCTCCAAAAATATATTTCTATTTAGAAATCACATTTGACATTTTTTTATATTTATGAATAAATTCCATTTTAAATATTAGTTGGTTTTACTTTGTAAAATGTTATTTTTGGGGTATGGAAGTAGCAGTGAAAAAAAGCTTTCGTTTAAAGTAGTGTTTTTTTTTATGTTGTTCTAATTTATGTGAAAATATAATAGTTTTGATAACTTTGTAATGGTCTTCCCAATGGTTTCAATATCGTATAGTAGAAAGTTTTGTAATATGCAATTTTGATACCGTATGCAATAAGCTAAAAACATATATAATAATGTAATTAAAAAAAATTGTAATATATAATTTTTTAAATTTTAACTGTTATAAATCTAAAAGTTTATAATAATTGCCAGTTGTCAAGGATTGCGATGCAACATGGCGATCTGGTCTGGATGCGGTGGACACCATCCTCTTAAAAGAGGGTGTGCAAATTTGATTTACTTTTTGCGGCGGTCAGGATTAGAGGTCGTCATTAGTAAAGGTTGTAAAGTAATAAACAATAAAAGATTAGGAATAGAAATAACTGAAATAATAAAAAACCCAAAAGCTCTTCAAGAGGTATGTAACTTGTTTTTGTTCTTTACTTTTTTACAAAAATTAACTGATACCAAATTTTCTCGTTTAAGTTTGTCTTGAAGATTGAACTTTGAAAAAAAAAACAATTTAGGTGCCTTAAATACAGCTTAGTTGTTTGCATACTTTATGAATATTGTTTAGGTTAGTCATTAGTATGTATATCAAAGTAATGGCAAATGAAATGACTAAATGTCAATCACTAAAATATTATTCTATTTGAATCATACTTGTCAAATTTATTACAATGATTACATGAAAATTAAACGGGGAGAGTACCAAATGTAAGCATTCTGGGTACCATAATGTACTTGACACAATACAGAAACTTCACAATGTCATATAGAGACATTTATTTATAACAACTAAACAACAATACTAATAAAACACGTTAGCGTGTTGCTATAAAATAGGTGATCTTCACTTCTCAGTCTTGATTTTGATGCCTCCGATGGGCCTCTTGCGTATTCCAAAAGCATTTCCATCATCAACAGTGGCTGTCCTTTTCCCCCTTTTCTTGTCTGAAATGTTAGGAGTTGCTTGAGCCTCTGTTTCAGTCTCACAGGGTTGTTGTGCATTTTTTCCCAATATTTGGACCTCCTCCATTGGAATTTCATTAACAATTTCTGTGTTCTGAATATTTTTTTATATCAGTAAGATAAGATGTTACCAATTCATATTAATAATGTGCTTGCACAAATATAATAAGTTACACTACTTGCCTTAGTTCCCGATGACTCCCCTTTGTGGTCTAAGTCAACGTCAACCTTTTTAAGCTTCAAAACACTGAAGGAAATGTCTTCCCTTTTTGGTCCATCGTTTTGGACCTGAACCAAACACTGAACTTTCATGTCTAGTAGGTTAAACAACTCTGCCGGTGTGCCACTATCAGATTCATTCTGTCAATGTAATGTTTTATAACAAAAAATTAACATCTTTTAGTATTAAAAATGTCCATGAGCATATTACATATGGTATGTATGATATGTGTTTTCATTAAATACCACGTCGTTCAACATGTCGGCTGCCTTTCTTCCAAATAGGTCAAAGCAAGCATTATCCCATAGCAAAAAAGCAGCATTTCCAGAATGATCCATTATCCTGACCTTAACTTTGTATCTAGGTATGTATATATATTCTTTGAGTTTAATGTAAATACAATAGGTTTATTGATTTGAAGCACAATTAGATTCATACCTGATTGTTGCATTGTCATTTTGTTTACAACCTGGGCTGGGACAATCATATCTTCCACATCTTGGTATAACTTTCCTTGCACAATCCTTGCAAGCTAAGTAGTACCAGTGCTCTCCTGTCTCGATGTCAATAATATCCCCAGATATCCAGAAGCGTCCTACCTTCAAGTGAGTTTAGAAGTGATCAAAATAATTTACATGTAAATGTAGATGTATTTTGAAAAACATTTTTTAAGTGCCTACCAAATCCTTTGTAAACAGTGAATCTATGGTGACAAAATCTTTTGTGTTACTGGATGTTCCTTCAGTTTCATAAGTAGTAAACACAATTGGTGTCCCATTAAAACCATCATCTCCATGGACATCATACCTACAAAAACAAAATTATTAATACTTTACTATTTATATTCATATGGTGACAAAATCTTTTGTGTTACTGGATGTTCCTTCAGTTTCATAAGTAGTATACACAATTGGTGTCCCATTAAAACCATCATCTCTATGGACATCATACCTACAAAAACAAAATTATTAATACTTTACTATTTATATTCATATTCATATTGGCCTGTCATAATATTCATATCCAATGCGTATACCTGTTTCTGTATTCTGCTAGTTCCCTTTGTTTCCCATTGATTATGAGTTTTGAAGCAAAGTAAGAACTTGAAACTGACACTTCACCTGTAAAGGTTTGTTTTGTTAAAATAATAATGTTTTCAGAAGGTTGAATGAAATATTGAAGTGCATACCTTTGTATATCTTTGGTTTACAAAACAGAACTGCAGCTAACATAAAATTTGGATACTTTTTGTAGCCTTCTAGGATTGCATCCACAAAGTTTCCCCACAATGTGCACTTCACTCGCCTTTGACTATATTTGAGTTCAGTCAATTTAAAAAGAAGTTACATTTCATACAGTACTACGTCAATCTTAATTTACTTACTCAGGGTCTTCCAAAACAACTTCTATCAACTTTTGAGTTTCACCATTAGACTGTTGAGGCTCTGGTAGATGAATGGAAACAATACTACCAATGACATCTGAAAATTAAACAATTAGCTAGTTGACCCACTATTAAACATTGTATACATAGAGAGGTTTGATGTGTATATAGTGCGGTTTGATGAATTAAAATCATACCAAACAGTTGCCTGAGATCAACTTGATCAGGGATCCCCATCTCGTAAAACGGCCTAAAAGCATACATGGCCTTTGGGAAATCGTCGTCAGGAAAATTCACCACAGTTGTCTTGAAATTGAACATTATCTTAAACCTGTTTGTGGTGGTTTTGTATTTCATTGTGTTAGGTGCAACAACGAAATTCCTAACACTGTACAAATCCCCCTCTTTGAGTTTATCTTTAAACGCTGCTATGCGCTCCTTGCGAATGGTTGCATGGATACGATCACCCTGTTTTACAAACATAAGATCAAACTTGTGTAATGGAAAAATTGTTATTAGAATAAATTTGTAAGTACACACATCATTGGTACCTCTGAATCATGAAAGATGCATTCCAGTGTATTTGGAACACTTTGATCGTGCTTGTTGTTGAAATTTGGATGAGCATAGCATCGCACCAACCTCAACCTCAAAGCCCAATCGGTTTTTGTGGTATTCAACTCGAAAATTCGATTATACAACATTATTGGGTGGTTCTTTCTTTTTAAATACAAAGGCGGTGACGATTAGTTGTTTTTTGACTTCTGCCACTTACGAATGTCTATCAAGTTTGATCCGTATGATATATATATATATATATAAGTGATTGGAGTTTGCAGTTTACGTGCTGTGGAAATAACTGTCAGGCGGTTAATTAACGTTCTATGGCAACGTTCTACAATTACGTATTTATTATCAGAAGTGTCGTTTCATATTTTAACTTTGTTTATTTATTTAATTTTGTTATCCACATGACAGGTGGGCCGTATGTATGATCAGCCAGTTCAGGAATGCTGTGGCCTTTTTGAAAAATTTGGCGGTCCAGTTATAGCATAGGTCCCATTTGAATTGTATCTATTGTGTAGGCCGATGTTAGACCTTAATTATGTAGACCGAAAATAATTGTAATGTGGGCCTGCTTTTATTTGTTTGTTTAGACCGTGAACTTGTCCAGAAGTTGCTCTCGGCGGTTACAAATCTTCTCCCACGATTCCCTTTTTATATTAATAAAGATCACCAGGGCATATTGTATTGTTGCCTATTGTTTTATTATGTTTATTTTTGTTGACAAATTCAAAAATTTTGTTTTTTGTTGTTTAATTATGTCTCCCATTATTGATTTAATAATTTCAAATGTACCATATAGGCATGTATAAACATCCATGTGTGCCCACCTATGTTTTGCATTTTGAAGGACGAATAAACAACAAAAACAAAATCAAGAAATTAAAATAATCAACAAATAGCAACACTATACAACACAAAGCAACATCATACAACAAAAAGAAACATAAATATAGAAACATAAAGAAACAATAAGCAACAAAAATAAATACTACTAATATGCAGCAACACATTAATAATTAGAGCTTAAATATTCATCATTTACTATTCATCTTGCCAACAAATTATAAAATAGATGATAAGCTCAAAGACTTGTAAGTGCCTTTGAATGCCATTCACTAAACTAAGATACACCACAATTCTTGTAGATTTCATCCCCTTGAACCTTGTACGGAGTATATCTGTCATTCCAGCAAAATGATCTCGTATTTGACTGAATCAAGTTCTGAGAAACTCGCTCATTCTACAACATTATCACATTTATGTTACCTATAACAGAGTTTGACTTAATTATCCATACTCATGTCAAACCAAAAAGTCATTTTATCTCACCTAAAAAGAACTGTACTACAATAGTAAGAGGCACACTCACATGAACATAATATATGTGTAAGTGTGCGTGTATAAACACCCAAAATGTATGACTGAAGTAAAGATGCAGGATTAAAGTGTGCACCAATTGATATGCTTAGCAAGAGTGTAAAGTAAGAATGTGTAAATTATCATGTGCAGTTTGAGTGCCAATCGTTTTATTTTTTTAGCCATATGTTCTAAATATAAAGCATAGCCAAAAAGTGGGGCATGATATTTCTGAAGGGGTAAGAACTAAGAAGTGGGGTAAATGGATCTGGCTATCATCATACTCAAAATTAGAAGCATCCCCCTACTACTCCCATTGGTCCAAGCTTCGGTGGGGTATTATAGATGTTATATACCAAAGCATATAACAACCCTTAAAATCAATTGATCCTATTGTGAGGCACATTCTCCCTCCCTTGAACGGCTGCTTCCATCCTCTTTACATTTTCTTCTTTGATTTGTATCCATTCTAGCTTTTCCATCATTTGCAATGGAGCCAAAGATGCATTATTTTTTTGCTTGAGAATATGATGGAATAAAGCAAAATGGCTCACTAAACTGTCTGCGCTTCTTTGTTATGAAGCAGCAGTCAGTCCATGCAATTTTGGACGCGATTTTCACTATGGGTCATCCGGAAACAGTCTCTCTGTGCTTTAGTACAGGGGTAAGACTGCGTACATCCGACCCCCCTTACCCCACCGTAGGTGGGAGCCTTTGCGGCACTGGGGTAAATGAAAATGATGATGATGATGATGATTTGTATCCATTCAAAAGAAGCAAAACAGTGGTTGAAAGATTAAGCAAGATGAAGAGACAAAAATGGGTGCTGGAAGGGTTCCCCATCTAGAGCTAGGAGGTCCATTGTTCTACAAGGAACTTGCCATGGGATTTACATTAGGTCTGGCTGCAGCCTACGCTTGGAAGGCCAAGCATCGGGAAATGCAGAAAAGAACTAAGGCTATCTATGAGCAGCTCGACAGTGGTCATATCTCCGTTGTTGAAGAAGACTACTAATATAAGTGCGCCACCTCTTATATATACCTAATAATTATAGCAGCAGCAACACATGTCTTTCTTTCCCTTTCATTCCATCACACCTCATTTTACAAACATTTTTTGGAAGAGCCTTGAATTTCTAAGAATGAAATAAACAACCCTTAAAATCAGTTGGCCTTTCCAGTTAAACATCAAGCACTATCTATGATCTGTTTGTGCCTTCCATCTTCAGAGGTATTATTTGATACACTTGAAAACATTACTAAGCATGGTAAGCTTGGAAGTTAAGCATGCTTAGCAACATCATACAACAAAAAGAAACAAAAAGAAACACAAATATAGAAACATAAAGAAACAATAAGCAACAAAAATAGATACTACTAATATGCAGCAACACATTAAGAATTAGAGCTTAAGTGTTCATCATTTACTATTATAGATGTTATATACTAAAGCACATAACAACCCTTAAGATCATTAGGCATTCCAGTTAAACATCAAACACTATCTATGATCTGTTTGTGCCTTCCATCTTTAGAGGTAGTATCTGATCCACTTGAAGACATTACTAAGCATGGTAAGCTAGGAAGTTTCCTTTAGATCCACTAACTCAAAACCTTAAAACAATTAAGCTAGGAACAGTGTTAATTTCTTGTACTTATAGATTTTGACTGACTGGAGTTAACAATAAGTAGGAACAATCAAAATTATAAGACTTGGGGGACATACAAATTTAGTCATTAGCTTATGATGAAGAGCAGCGCCGATCAGCCCTCTTCGAATATCGTAAGCAACAAAACATTCCAGGATCACTCAGCTAGCAAGGATTTTACTACAAAGAGATCAGGTAAGGGTGATAAGTAACATGATATCACCGCAGGAAGAGAATTTCATAGAAAAGTGGAAAGTGTGTTCTGGTGGATTGCTCGACTACTAGCCTAGATTTTAAAACTTACTAATATTGTAAGCATAATATTTGGTACACCATAATATATCAAAACAAGTACGTGGTTGATGGACAGTCTACCCGGGGGGTATCTTATCCGAAGGGTTATTGCGGAAATAACTAGAGAGAAGTCAGAGGAAATAGGAGGAGAGAGAGTCGATTTCATTAAATGAACTCGAGACGTGGAGTTGAAATGTAGGGTGTTCTTTACAAGGAGAAATGGGCTGCTATTTATAGCAGCAATAAATGCGATGAGAGGACACGTGTCAGTAATCCAACGGCCGAAGGGTCACATCAGCCTGGTGGCACCGGCAGTGGTACGTCAACCGCATTGAATGCGGTTGGCGGATGCGACGTGGCATTAAATGCGGTGGTTGGCTGTCTCTAAAAGGAATTTTCGATGATTGAGCTAGTTCAGCCGAAGGCTCTCGGTGTAGCCGAGGGCTCCATGTGGTGAGGACCCTCGTACGGCCGAAGGCCCCGTGTGACCGAAGGCGTAACAATGCCGAGGGCATAACAATGCCGAAGGCTCATGTTTTCGCCCGTTTTCTCCCAGTAGCTTCCTATGCCGAAAAGGCTATGCTGTGAGTTCTGGAGCCTTCGGCCAAGGAGGCCGAAGGCACCCCAGTGTGTATTCTGGGCCACTTTGAGGCTTGGGCCGTCGTATTTGGGCCTGAGTTGTTTCCTGAGCTCAATGGACTAGTGTAGGAGAAATAGGAGTCTATGGGCCGGGGGTTCCTGGGCCATATACTCCATCAGGAGTCCCTCACTCCTTTTGCCGAAAGGTACTTGAGGGAAAAGGAGTAGATGCGTTGATTCTTCTGGTGGCTTCATCATTTCGCTGGGTGCCTTTGCTGGAGAACTTTGTCTACTGCTGATTGCCGAAGGCTTCCCTCAGTCCCTCACATGTCGAGGGTTTTCTGAGGGAAGTATAACACCTGTATGACTGCAGAAGGCTTTCCTCAGTCCCTCACATGTCGAGGGTTTTCTGGGGAAAGCATAGGTGTATTGCCTGCGTGTGTTGTGGTGAGGGCTGCTTTATTTCCGCAAGTGACTTGTAGAAAACTTGTGATATCCTGCCTCTGCCGAAGGGGTTCCACTTTGATGTTTGTCCGGAGGCTGCACGCGTCAATTGTAAATTGTTTGTTTCCAAGAAATTTTTGTTGTGTATGATCCCCGAGGGGTGTATGCCAGTCCCCCACTCCTTTAAGCCGAAGGCGAGTTCGGGCTGAAGGAGTTATGATGAGTTGATGATCCCCCGAGGGGTGATAGCATTGATAAGCCGAGGGCTTATGCTGCTACGGGCTCGAAGGCGTTTGGGGGAATTAATTGTTCGAAGGGTGTGGCGGGTGATAGCCGGAGGCTATCATCCGAAGGCACCCCCAGTGTTGCCGAAATATAGTCGTTGTAATATAGCCGTTGGAGGAGGAGTTGACGTGGCATGCCTCCGTTGGTCGGTGGGGGGCGGGTGCCATCCATTGGTTGAACCGGCGGCCCGTAATGATGGGCTTTCGAATCGAGGCCCATTTTTCGAGGCCCAGTTGCCTATATATACCCCAAGTCTGAGCTCATTTCTGTTGCGCGTTTTAGAATTGAAGCGAAGCTCTGCTGAAATTTCTAGAGAGAGAAAGTTTCACCCTCGATCAACCCAAGCTTTCTGAGGTCAGTTCCTCCTCTGCTCCCTTCTTTCCTAGTTTTAGTGTTAGTATTCTAGGGAGCCCTCGGTTTCTTTCATTTCTCCTGCTCCTATCTTCTGAACGCCTAAGGATGTCGTCGGCGAGTGACTCCCAAGACATTTCCGTGGAGGCCCCGGTTCAGTCGGAGAGCTACTCCGAGGTGGAGTCTTCAAGCGAGCAGCCCTCCGTTGGGGATGATGCCGCCGTAGCTGAGGAAATCCAATCCACTCTCCGGACGGAGCTAGAGGCTGAAGAGTTCGAGCAGGTGGTGGCAGATGAGGAGATGGCCATCGCCGTCCAGGTTGCGGAAGAGGAGGAAGAGAAAGAGCGCCGTCGGGTGACCGTCGCTATTATGCCCTCTCGCGGTGCCGGTGAGGCGAGCACCTCCCGGCCGTTGGACGTGCAACCCCTCCGAGTAGCCGAGGGAAAGAAGAAGAAGAATTCGAGAGCTGCACCCAAGAAGAAACAAGCAGCCGTCGACGCGGGGCGACCGGTTGGGATCCCCGAGGGTCACTCCTATTTGGACACCACCGCCCTCGAGGTGAAGACTACGGCCTCGAGTGCCGAGTGCTATGCTCTGCAGGTCCTTGTGGGACCGTCGGCGCAGGTTGTGGAGCCGGGTCCGGAAGATTTGCTGTCTAATCCTCCGGAGGGGTGCTTCTCGGTGCACCTTTTGTCCGTGGAGCTAGGGCTTAGGTTCCCCTTACATCCCTTCGTCCTGCAGTATTTGAAGTTTGTGAAGTTGGCCCCATGCCAGCTCACGCCGAACAGCCATTATTACCTGGCGGGCTTCCTAGCCCTCTGTCGCAGCCGGAAGGTGGAAGCAACACTGGACCAGTTCTTCCTATCCTTCAATTTGTGCCGGGGAGGCCATTCACATGCCGGGGGATACGCCAACTTGCAACAGGTCCCGGCTTGGAAATTGTTCTCCGAGACCCCTTCCTCCCACAAGGAATGGAAGGAGAAGTTTTGCTACATCAGGCTGGCTGCAAACCCATTCCCGGGGGCTCTCAACAATCACTTCAAGAGGCACCCGAAGGTAGGCAATGCGGCCCTCGACAAGGCCGGGAAGAAGCTTATCGAGAAACCGGAAGGTTCCGATAAAGTGATTGCTATCAAGGCGGCGGCAGCGCCTGAGGAGCTATATCTCTTGGGCTTCCGGCGTTATCGTCTACCGGAAGATAAGGACGAGAAGTATCCCGTGATAGCCCACGGATATCAGAGCGCCGGAGGTTGTAACCGGGGGCTCTTCTGTCTTGTACTTAGAATTTTTCCCGTATTTTACTTGTTCTGAATCTAACCCCTTCTGAATTGTTACAGGTGATATCATGGACGTTCAGGCCTTCGCTCGTCTTTCCAAAAAGCTGGCCAAGGTGCCAAGGAAGAAGAAGGAGGAGGAGGCCCCGCCGAACCAGCCTCTTGTTGATGAAGTATTGAAGAAAGCTGGGGCCCCCAAGACTTCTGAGGGGGATGGGGTGTCCCAAGAGATTGTTGCTGCAGGCGCCGGTGCTAGCGCCGGGGGCTCCCAAGCCGGGGAGCTCAAAAGGAAAAATGCCGGGAAGGGCGTCATGCCTCCGGAAAATAAGAAGAAGAAGAGGGGCGAGGGGGGCAAGGATGCCCCCTTAGTGATTATCGATGAACCCCCCACCTTCCAGCCCTCGGAGTCCACCCCCCTCGAGGATTTTGACGAGGGCGCATGGCCCCGGGAAACAGTGCAGTTCTCCTTTAAAAAGGGGACTGCAATCATGCACGGCACCCTCGATCCGAGGGAGTTTCTGAGGGGTGCCACTCCCCCGCTGGATCGGTCTACCCTTGGCCGGTTTGACGACGAGGCTCTTGAAGTCAAAGCCCTCCAGGCCTCGGTTTCTGTAAGTTCCCGGATCTCCTGCATTTCGGTTGTCGTTAGTGTCCTTTTCTTTGCATGTTTTGATTTTGAGTGTCCTCTCTTCGTTTGCAGGCCAGCCTGGCTTTCGGAGAATACGTCCGGAGAATGGAACAGCTTCGCCTCCGGAAGGCGGAAGACGATGAGGCCCTCAAGGGGCTCGTTGTCAAGAACACCGAGGCCATCAAGAAGATGGCCGAGCTGGAGGAGGCACTGAGGCAGGCGGGCGACAAGCTGGAGGCCGCGAGGGTGGAGGCGCGCGCCGAGGGGAAAGCTGAAGCTGTGAGAGCAGCTGAGGAGGCTTCAAAGAAAGCTGCTGATGAAGCCGAGAAGGCCAAGACTGAGGCCGTGGCCAAAGCCAAGGAGGATGCTGTTGCGGCTTTCCTTGCCGAGGGGTGGAAATCCGAGGCGCATACAGAATGGGCCGCCTCGGTCATTAAGCAGGGCGTTGATGCCTGGGTGAAAGTGTAACACCCTGGCCCCATGGGATCCGAGGTAGTTACTCCAGACCTCTAGTACTGTCCCCACAAACCACCACAAGCCTTTACCGCGCACTTTGTCCTCACTCATGCGCGCCCTGAGAAACTTCCCAGGGGGTCACCCATCCCAAGACTACTCCCGTGCTAGCACGCTTAACTTTGGAGTTCTTGGGTGATGAGCTTCCTTAAAAGGAGATGCATCTCTGTTGGTATGAGTAGTACTATTAATCCGTTTATATTAAATCTCAAGTGTTACAGAAAGGTCCCGGATCAGAGTGGATGGCCCTGAAGGGTAAAGACTACTTCGATGGGGGCGAGTTCTTCACTCAGCGCCTTATCTATCGGAAGTTGGCGGAGCATTTTCAAATCCCCAAAGATGACTTCGACCCCTCGGCATACGGCCTCCCTCCCCGGCAGCCTGATGTGAGGGTCCCCCTTCCGGAGGGCGAGGAGCGGGTTCAGCTGGCGGATTCTGAGTTGATGAGGGAGTATGGCCTCAATGATGAAGAAGAGGCGGCGGACGATGCATCCTCTAAGCCGAGGGATGACGCAGCTATGGATGCCCAATCTTAGGAATTCTTTTAAGCGTAAACTTTGTAATAGCAGTAGGCCCCGGCTTCGGCCATATCCTTGTAATGAAATACATTTCAATAACGTTTTCCTGTTTGAATGAATGATCGCCTTAGGGCTTTTTGATGAATGAATTCCTCCGCTTTATTTTATTGTATGAATGAATGTATGCCTTTCCTCTCTTTTGTCTCTTCTCCCGAGGGCCACGACCGTGTGGACTTAGAAAAATTTTCTAAGTGAAAACTTCTGTCAACAAGCTTTCGGTTGTAGTATAGGTTCGCTGGGGGCTTGTAGTTGTGTACTTAGAAATTTTTCTAAGTAAAACTTCGGTCAAAACCCTTCGGCTGTAAAGCAGAACCTCAGAGAATAATCTAAGTAAAACTTCATTGGAAATCTTCGGTAAAGAATCTCTGTAATGCCTCCGGGGTGAAGTGATAGGGCCGAGGGCTAAGATGAATTAGGCTTAAGAAATTTTCCAATTGAAATTGTATGTTATGCCCCCGGAAATGCTGAGCCTTCGATTAGCAGTGTAGCTTTAGGTCATCGCCAAGTAGTTTAGGGGGCCTTCGGCTTTGTGGCCAGATGACTTGTTGTTTGCGAGATTTTCTTGTTCCTTTGTAGGAGCCCTCGGGAATATATATCTGAAGTGTTGAGCCTCCGGGGAGAATTGTATCCGGGGAGTTCCTTCCCTCCTACACACCACTTTTTTTTTTTTTTTTTTTTTAGATGGTGTAGGAGAGGCGTCTAGAAACTTGGTTTCTAGGAAAGGCTTGGCCTATATGGGAGGCAACGGAACAAACCGTTTGCTCCCCCTTCGGGAATGACCTTCCGATATCCCGAAGGGTTTGAGGGTCGTTTCCTCGGCCCGAGACATCGTCTGTTGCCTGCTTCCCCTTGGGAGATAGCACGGAAAGCGCCTCGGTTTTGAAAGTCGTCCCCTCAGCCCGAGACATGGTCTGTTGCCTGCTTCCCCTTGGGGGATAGCGCGGGGAGCGTTTCGTTTGTGGAAGTCGAATCCTGGGCCCGGGACATGGTCCGTTGCCTGCCTCCCCTTGGGGGATGGCGCGGAAAGCGTTCCTGGGAAGGGTTTTATTCGTGTGTGGGACACAAATAGCCGGGGGCACTTGGCACCAGCCAGAGCCGAGGGGTGTTGCACCCCTCGTTTTTTTTTTTTTTTTTTTTTTTTTTGGAGGGGGATAGAATATGTATAGGTATGCATAATGTATGCATGATTGCGTCCTCGTGGGGTACGGCTTAGTGAGGAAACACTTGGTGTTTCCAAAAAGTGATGGGGGTGACCCATACACTTGGTACTTGGTACCTAAATTGTTGTTCCCCCTTATAAGAGGGAGTGGCCATGGGCCTCTCATGGTGAAGAGATGAGGGCTTGGCCACTCATTTGTAGGAGAGAAGGGGGCCTTGGGCCGCTTGTATAATATGTAGGTGATGAAGGCTTGGCCTTTTGATCATTCTTCAAAAACAGACGGGGCCTTGGGCCATTGATCATTTACACTTGTTGAGGATGAGGGCTTGGCCACTCATTGGTAAAACTTCACTAGGTGGTGCACATTCCAATGTCTAGGAATCTCTGTCCCATTAGGACGTCTTAACTTGTATGTCCCCGGTTTGATGATGGCTGAGATGATGTAAGGGCCTTCAAACTTGGGTGCCATCTTTCCTCCTTCGGTGGGTAGACTGGCCTCCCTTCGCCGGAGGACGTAGTCTCCCACCTGGAATTCCCGGGAGCGGACCTTGGCGTCGATGTATCCTTTGACTTGTCTCCTATAGTTTTCGGCCCTGAGGAAAGCTTGCTCTCGGCGTTCTGAGATGAGATGAAGGTCGAGGGCCATGTTGGCGTCGTTTACCTCGGGCTCATATTGCTCAACCCTCCGGGTGGGAAGAGTCACTTCTGTTGGAGCCTTAGCCTCGAAGCCATAGCACAGGGAGAAGGGTGTTTCGCCTGTTGCGCGCCGAGGGGTGGTGCGGTAGGCCCATAAGATGTTATGAAGCTCTTCTACCCAGCCTCCCCCTTCGGCTTCCAGCTTTTTCTTCAATCCTTCAAGTAGGGTTCGGTTGGCGTTTTCCACTTGCCCGTTGCCCTGAGGGTAGGCAACGGAAGAGAATGTGTGCTTGATGCCCCAAGCTTCGAGGAGGGCGCAGAAGGGGGCTGCCTCGAATTGAGTCCCGTTGTCGGAGATGATTTGTTGGGGGACGCCAAACCTTGTGAGAATGTTCTTGAGGACGAAGTGACGGCACCGGGCCTCCGTGATGCTGGCGAGGGGTTCGGCCTCTACCCATTTGGTGAAGTAGTCAATGGCCACAATGATGTACTTGTTGTTGGAGGTACCCCTCGGCAGGGGGCCCACTAAGTCAATTCCCCATCTGGAGAAGGGTATGGCGGTGCTGATGGGGGCGTAGTTGACTGCAGGTCTGCCGGGGGCCTTCTGAAAGTGTTGGCAAGCGGTGCACCTTCGGGCTAGATTAGCACAATCTCTAGCCATCGTGGGCCAGAAGTAGCCCTGAACTATAAGCCTCCGGGACATGGAGAAGGGTCCCTGGTGGGCTGAGCAAGTGCCACTGTGCACTTCCTCCATGGCGACTTCGGCTTCATCTTGATGAAGGCACCGAAGGAGGGTGCCGTTGTAAGATCTTTTGTAAAGCCTTCCATTCTCGAGGGTGTAGCTGGGAGCCCTCAGCTTTGCTAACTTGGCGCGGGCTTCGTCCTGGGGCAGTTGCCCTGTGGTGATGAAGGCGATGATGTCGGAGATCCAATCCTCCGGCCTCAGGTTAATGTTCATGACGGGACTCGCATGGATGCTCGAGAGACTAAGTTCCTCGATCCTCGCGATCTTGGAGAGATGCTCAGGGGATTCATCAGAGAGCTTTGATAAAATGTCGGCCTCAGAATTTTGAGCCCTCGGTATTTGAGTGAGGGAGTGAGCCTCAAATACCTTAAGCAATTCTTTGGCCGCTTCCTTGTATTGCTTCATCCTCCCTTCCTTGGCCTCATATTCGCCGGAGAGTTGGCCTACGACTAGCTTGGAGTCGCACTTGATGTGGATTTGTTTGGCCTTCAGATTTGCTGCCAGCCGAAGGCCACAGAGGAGGGCCTCATACTCGGCTTCGTTGTTGGAGACTTTGAAGGAGAAGCGGATGGCATAATAGGCGCGGAAGCCTTCGGGTGTGATCAGAACTACTCCCCCTCCGCATGCTTTGGTGGCCGAGGAGCCATCGGTGTAGAGGGTCCACCATTCGTCGAGGGGTGCCGAGGGCTCCTCGTCTGTTGTTGATCTTGCGGTGCACTCCGTGACGAAGTCTGCCAGGGCTTGGCCCTTAATGGCAGGCCTCGGACGGATATCTATGTTGTATTGGCTGAGGAAGATGGCCCATTTCACCATCCGAGAGGAGCTAGTGGGACTCCTCATGAGGGCGCCGAGGGGTTGATGAGTGAGCACTTGGACCGGATGAGCTTGAAAGTAGTGGCCAAGCTTCTTGACGGTCCAAACGATGGCTAGCACCGTCTTCTCGACGGGAGAATACCTGAGTTCGGCCTCCCGGAGGGTTTTGCTGACGTAGAAGATGGCATGTTGGATGCCGTCTTCCTCTCGGATTAGTACTGAGCTGATAGCCGCAGGGCTAACACCGAGATATAAGTATAAAGTCTCCCCCACCTTTGGTTTGGAGAGCACTGGGGGAGAGGAGAGGTACTTTTTGAGTTCGTCGAAGGCCTCTTGACATTCAGATGTCCATTGAAAACCCGCCGTCTTCCTCATGATTTGGAAGAAGGGGAGGGCCCTCTCGGCTGATTTGGAGAGGAAACGGTTGAGGGCTGCCAGGCGACCCGTCAGCCGTTGAACTTCTTTGACATTTCGTGGGGGCTCCATGTTGATGATGGCCTGAATCTTCTCGGGGTTGGCCTCGATACCCCTTCGGCTTACCATGTAGCCCAAGAATTTTCCACCTTGTACGCCGAAGGTGCATTTCTTTGGATTCAGCCGGAGATTGAATTTTTGCATGATGGCAAAGATTTCCCGGAGGTCGTCGGCGTGGGTGCCGGCCTTCTTGCTTTTGACGATCATGTCGTCAACGTAAGCCTCCATGGTGCGTCCTAGGACAGCTTGAAAGACTCTGGTCACCATTCGGGTGTAGGTGGCGCCTGAATTTTTGAGGCCGAAGGCCATCACAAGATAGCAGAAGATGCCTTCGGGTGTCATGAAGGCAGTTTTTTCAGCGTCTTCCTCGTGCATGTAGATTTGATGATATCCGCGGAATGCGTCGAGGAATGACATAATCTCGCATCCCGCGGTCTCATCCACAAGTTGATCAATGTTCGGCAGAGGGAAGGGGTCCATAGGGCATGCCTTATTCAGGTCTGTGTAGTCCACGCACATGCGGAAGGTAGGAGGCTTCTGTGCGAGGACTACATTAGCCAACCAGGAAGGGTATTTCACCTCCTTAATGTGTTTGATGGAGAGGAGCATAGATACCTCTTTCTTTACGAACTCCCTTCTCTCGGCCGAGAGGGGTCTTCTTCGCTGTTGCACAGGTTTGGCCGAAGGGTCCACCGCAAGGCGGTGGGTGATGACCCTCCGGTCAATTCCCGGCATATCCTCCGGCCCCCATGCAAAAACAATGGAGTATGCGCGGAGGGCCATGGTGATGCCAGCCTTCAAGTCTTCGGGGAGCTTGGCTCCAATCTTTAGGACTCTCTCCGGCTTGGCCGGATCGAGTATCAGGTCTTCAGTCTCCTCGGCAGGCTCAGCCCTCGGCCTACTTTCTTCCTCCTCCAAGGCCTTAGTGGTGATGGTGTCAACGCGAAACTCGGTTTTACTAACCTTCTTGGTGAGTTGAAGGTAGCAGGCCCTGGAGAGCTTCTGATTCCCCCTTGAGTAGCCGATGCCGGTGGGTGTGGGGAATTTGAGACAGAGGTGCCTCATAGAGATGACGGACTCCAAGTCCTCGAGGGCAGGCCGGCCGAGGATGATGTTGTGCGCGCAGTCAAGGTTGACGACAACGAATTCCACTTCGAGCTTGGCTCTATGGGATCCGTCGCCGAATTCAACCATGAGGGTGATGACGCCCTCGGCGTCTATGCTGTCCCCCGTAAATCCGGAGAGGGGGTGTTGATGTGTCGAAGGGACCCCCTGTCGAGTCCCAACTCTTGGAAAGTGCTGAGATACATGACGTTGACAGAACTCCCCGTGTCGACATAAGTCCGGTGGATGATGGCGTCATTGATCCCAGTGCGGATGACGAGGGCATCCCTATGTGGCAGAGAACCCGAGGGGAGGTCCGCATCTGTAAAGAAGATTGGATCCGCCCTCGGCCTTTTAGTAGGGGGCATGTGGTTGACTTCCCCAACGTAAAGGGATTGAGCCCACTTCTTTCGCTGGCTGGTGGAGTCTCCACCAGTGTTGCCACCATTAATCATGTGGACGTGGCGCTTGTATTGTTGATGGGAGCCTTCCCCCTCATCTTCGAGGCCCCCAATTTCTCGCTTCTTCCCCTGCGGGTTCCCCAAGGGGATGGTGTTGGGGTTCACCCACTTGTTTTCCTTTGGTGGCGGCCCTTGATGGTGAAGGGGGCCCTGGGGAGGAGGGCCCCTGATAAATTGAGACAAGTGGCCCGCCTGTATCAGCCTCTCGATGGCGTTCTTCAGCTGATGGCAGTCGTCGGTCTTGTGTCCATGGTGTCGGTGGAAGCGGCAATAGGGCTCATCGGGGCCGATGGCATAAATTTCGAGGGGTGTCCGGGAGTCTCGCTCCACGAGCCCTCGCTCTTCTGCATGATCGAGAATGACGCTGACAGGATGCGTCAAGGGAGTGCGTGGGTGCTCAAGGAGGACGGGTTGCGCCCATGCCTTCGGGTTGTTTTTGTAACTGCCCCCGGGTCTGGCTTGGCCACCTCGGGAGCGATCATTGTAATGGGGCTCTCGGTTGGCCGGAGGGGGAGGCCCTCAGGGCCGATTCCTGCCCTCATTCTTCTGAGAAGGATCCATGTTGCGGCGGTCCTTCTCGATCTCCTCCGCTTCGGCATATCGGTCCCCCCGCTGAAGGGCCTTTGTATAATCGCGGGGGGGATCAGTGATAAGGCTCCGGGAGAAGTTACCGTTGCGGAGGACGGTGTGGAAGAGGGCCATCAGGGTTCTGTCATCAGCACCCTCGACCTCGAGGGAGGCCTGCCTCCAGCGTTCCAGGAAACTCCGACGGGTTTCCTCCTTCTGTTGCCTCACATTCAGAAGATGGGAGAAGTGTTTCTTTGAGCGGTGCCTCCCGGCAAACTGCGTGAGGAAGCGGTGTGCAAGTTCTTGCCAAGAATCAATGCTGCCTTCGGGCAACCGGTTGAACCACTCATATGCTGGTCCCTCCAGTGTGGAAAGGAACCAACGGCATAAGTATTCATCCGAGGCCCCCATCATCATCATGCTATTTTGATAGCGGCTGTAGTGTTCTTGGGGATCCGTCTTCCCCTCATACGGTTTGATAGGTTGCCCCCGGTATTTATGGGGGATTTTGGCCGCCAACACCCTCGGTGTGAAGGGTGTTCTTGTGCGGAGTTGGATGAGGGGCTCGCCGGAGCCTTCGGCGAGCTTACGTTTCATCTCCTCCACTTGCGCCCGGAGGTCAGCGTACTCTGGGTCTGGCCTTGCTGTGGAAGCCGTCGGGGGGGCCTGACGATTCTCCTCAAGTTGACGGAGGAGGGCTTCGATGATTTCGTCCTTAGGATCCTTCGGGGCCACCCCTTGGGAGTTGGCCCGGATGGATTGCGCCTGATTGATCTGGTGTCTGGCGTCATCGGCGTGGAGGAGGGCTTTGCCCTTGCTCCTGGGTGGAGGTATGCCCTCGGCTCCCGAAGCGGAGGCTCCACTCTCCTGAGGCCTGCTGAATTCCTGTTTGCCGAGGCGGTCTTGGACCCCTCGGCGTATGGGAGCTCCCCCAAGCCTCTCAAGTGCAGAGGTCCGGGGTTTTTCCTTCATCAAGGGACGTTTATCCCTGGATTGGGCCTCTTGGGAGGCGGTGTCCTGCGCCATGACCCCTTCGGCGTTCCCAATCCCCGGGGGAGGATTGTTGAACAGAGGAGGGAGCGGTGGTAATTGGATAACATTCCCTCCGGCGTAGGGCTGGAGGGGTGCCTGAGAGGCGAGGGCTCCGGAATTGAGAGCCATGTTCTGAACAAAGGCCGCAAAGGCAGCCTGAAGATCGATGGCTGGGGCCGGAGGGGGAACTTGGTTCTCACTCCGATCCCTCCTTCGATTATCAAGGCCAATGCGGGCATCAGGGGTGTTCTTCTGCAGCTGTTGACGTAGGTCAGCGGTGGCTTGCTCTAATTCGAGGATGACACCACCCTCGGGTACTAAGAGCCTGTTGGAGGCCTCAGCCCCGTTAGTTTCGCCGGGGGCTACGTAGTTTTCCTCAAGGGTCTTGGATTGGGCACGGGTGGTTCTTCCCATTTTTGGTAAGGGTTAGTGTTTGGTAGAGGGGGAGGGTTTCTTACTTGATTTGTTCTGAGCCTCTCAACGAGAGCACCAAATGATGGACAGTCTACCCGGGGGGTATCTTATCCGAAGGGTTATTGCGGAAATAACTAGAGAGAAGTCAGAGGAAATAGGAGGAGAGAGAGTCGATTTCATTAAATGAACTCGAGACGTGGAGTTGAAATGTAGGGTGTTCTTTACAAGGAGAAATGGGCTGCTATTTATAGCAGCAATAAATGCGATGAGAGGACACGTGTCAGTAATCCAACGGCCGAAGGGTCACATCAGCCTGGTGGCACCGGCAGTGGTACGTCAACCGCATTGAATGCGGTTGGCGGATGCGACGTGGCATTAAATGCGGTGGTTGGCTGTCTCTAAAAGGAATTTTCGATGATTGAGCTAGTTCAGCCGAAGGCTCCCGGTGTAGCCGAGGGCTCCATGTGGTGAGGACCCTCGTACGGCCGAAGGCCCCGTGTGACCGAAGGCGTAACAATGCCGAGGGCATAACAATGCCGAAGGCTCATGTTTTCGCCCGTTTTCTCCCAGTAGCTTCCTATGCCGAAAAGGCTATGCTGTGAGTTCTGGAGCCTTCGGCCAAGGAGGCCGAAGGCACCCCAGTGTGTATTCTGGGCCACTTTGAGGCTTGGGCCGTCGTATTTGGGCCTGAGTTGTTTCCTGAGCTCAATGGACTAGTGTAGGAGAAATAGGAGTCTATGGGCCGGGGGTTCCTGGGCCATATACTCCATCAGTGGTATAAAATTAAGGAGTTTAATTGTAAAGTTTTCTTAGGATCCAAACTAACTCAAAGAAATCTTAATGACTCTTAGCCTTGAGATAATTTAAATAAGAGAGCAAATTCAAAACATCTAGATTGATAATGAACTTCTTCCATTAAAATCGAGATGATAATCCCGTTACCCAGGGTTTTGATCCTTGAATCTCCCCAAACTTAAATCGGTCTCATTCCAATGCATTTCTGTATATCATGTGTAATCGATTGTGCTCGTGAGGAACTGCCTCTTATTGATCTTCATTTACCTTTTCATATACTTTTTCATATACCGGATAGTGATCGATCGATCCTCTGTGATGACATTGCAGGATAATAGAGGAGATTTCATATCGAGTGAAGTTGATGAGGTGTGTATCGATGACATCGAGGCGAAGCTACTTCCATCGATGACTGGAGGAAGAAAGTAGTTCCAGCGTAGCACCACCGAGAGCGAGAGATAGACGATAGCCGGAATAACACAACCCCGTCCTCCATCTCCATCATGAATTCAACGAACCCAACTTTTCATTTTGTGGGAACGTAGGGATTTGGGTTTAGATTTAACGGATGGATTATTTTTGAAATTAAAACTTTAAAAGTGAAAAGTGATAAGTTTAAAGATGATAAGATAATAAAGTGGTGACATAAATGAAATGTGTTAACGAAAACTGCCGGGATATTTCCACTATATTATTATTATTAGCCTATAAGGGGGAGAAAAAAGAGTTGGGCTAATCGTTCATTGTGCATTTGTGCATAATTGAAAGGAAAATTTAAATGGAAACGGGGAATACTTGGCAAAGAAAGATAGCTTCGATATATTTGATCAAAATAAAAATGCTTCCTTTTGGATTATATACCTATCTTTTTGTATATCACACTTTGTTTTTTGCTTCAATTATCACAATCCATTATTCATATTCTTTGCATCTTCAATAGTTCAATACTCTTTAACATGGGTCAAATGCTGCTACAAATGACACCGAGTTGCTTCCCAAGACCTTGTTATGTACGGAGTATTTCATTGTGTGACATATATTATGATCATATTCACATGTATGATTCCAATTGTAGCACGTTTAAGAAAAATGTAGTACACGCGCTATGAGATATAGTGAATAATTAGACTCCTACTTTTGGGAAGCAGACCTCTTTTAAAATAAAAATCATACTGCATACGTTGAAGGATGATTGATCTCCATCATTGTTTTAAATCCATTTGATGTATGGCAGTATGGGTGAACAATTTCCAGTTCTGACATCAGACCAGATTAAATAGGTTGAGTGAAATAATTAACCACTTGTTCTGTTCCGTGTTCGAACCAATTCCTCCAATATAGAATCATAACATGAACTTATTTTACTTGAAAGGTTTTGACTCCACTCTTACTGAGAATTGAACCCAAATTAGCAGAAGTCCAGCTCATTGAAGTTCTCACGTTTAAATTTATATATGTACTAGTATGTCTTTAGTTACTATATTTCACCTAAATCATTATATATAGACAACTTCACTGAATGGATGATGAATGTATTTTTGTATTCTTGTATTTGACGCTATAGATGAGTTTTTATTTGATCACACACATTAATGGACTGTTTTTAAACATAATTTAAAAAACAATCCGTGTATTTCTAGAGACTGATGCATTATACGAAGTAACTAATTCATGATATTAGCTTTTGCAACTTAATCGGTATCAAATTATACTTTGTGCGGTATTTGTAAACATCTCTGCGTCTATGTCGAGCATCATGATTGTACAATATTGACTCATACTTTATCACTAGGACTCAGAGCCAAATCATACCCTTTCCCTCTGCAATCTTATATAGTTAAGAGACTGCTTAAAGGGTATCTCCAATCTGTATATCAGATCTTCATGCAAAATACCCCTTACATTTTTCCATTCTTGATAACATCACCATCATATAGTCTTTGGTGTTCATTCTGTGATGGCAAAACAGAGCTTGGCCTCATCCCAGGGACCGTTAATCTCAAACTTGTACTCTTGAAGTCGTATCAGCCAATAAGGGCAGACCAAATTGACAAAGACAAACACAGCCAACAACAAAATAAAGAGCAGTGTGTGCAACCAGTAAAGGAGAACTAAGGACAAGACCATTAACCCGAAAGAGAGAAAAACGTGCAATTTGAATGAGAACTTCTTCACACAGTAGGTGACAAATGGGGCAAATAGAAAAACTTGCAAGGAGAACAACACAATGGCAAATACATGAAGCCTTGATGGAAGGCGAGAGGCAATTAGAAGTGAAGCCACTATAGAAGCATTCAAAGAGATGTTGCTCATAAGGGTTGGGTTTTCTTGACTTCCAGGAGCTTTTACGGTTGATCCCGAGTAATTATGCAGGAAGAGGTTTATAATGAGGAGACAAGCTGTTAGTGCCCATATAGAATCTGAGGCTATGGATCGGGTGAGTGTATGGAAGATAGGAGACAACATGTACAACCCAGTCATGAAAAATGAAATCTTGAGGGTATAACTGAGAAGAATATTAAAGGAGATTGAGTCTGCAGTCAAGAGAAGAATGAAAAAACCCAACCCAAGAAGGCTAACATTTAGAACTAAAAGTGAATTTTCATTCAAGGTAGATCGGAGTGTATAGGTCCAAACCAAAACCACAAGACAAACAGTGGAAATATACTGAGAAATGGAAACTGAATCAAGGATCACCTTTAGCAAGTCTCTTTTGACCACATTGGCGTTCATAATCATATCTTCTAGGAAAGATTCATCTGTATGATTGTCATCAAAACCAGGTTGCATCCCCCCATAAGCAACTTTCCTCCATTTAGGTTTTGTTGGAGAAGAGTTTTCAATCATTGTACTTTCCATCTATGTCATATAACTTGAGAAGAGAACATATGTAAGCCATCATTGGAAGGATTATCAAGACTTCAGCAGTGAAGGACGCAACAACATTTTAATCATAATGTCACCATTCACCAATGCATATCTTCTGCACAGCTGCACTGGTTATAATGGTTTTACTAAATCAGGTACAACTTTACGGAATCAACTATTTAAGCAAAGTCAGGTACATTTCATCTAAGCATTTCACCGAACTTACGGGCCAAAAGAAGGAATTTAAAAACTAATACACATAGTTTTCATGCTTGTGCTGATATTGAGGATGTTTTAAGGCATGCTATAAACTCCGGATTTCACACCTAGAGACAAATCTATCTAGAGCACAAAGCACAAAAAGTGGCAAGAAGGGGGTTTCCTAGAAAAAAGTGCTGAGTCAAGTGTCTCGTTCTCGCAATAAGCAACAATTGTGGACAAACTATATATGGTGCAAATTCAAGGCAGAAACACTGCATAATTTTAGAAGTCATAGCAGCAAATCATTGATGTGGCTGGTCTAATAATTGTATTTTGGTTGTTCAAAATTACTTTAAAATTAGAATATTCACAATAATCCTGGGTGATGCAATAATTCCACGATTGTATCTTTATCAAAAAAGAATCAGAGTACACATTTTCTTAAACAAGAGTACAATTTAAACAGTACACATTAATAACTAATTTGATAGATCAAACTTCAAAGTACAACTTTCTTAAACAAGACAACAAAAGCTAGCTAATAATTAATCAGTGTCATCAGATTATAAATTTGAAAATTAACATAGAAAATTGAAATTACCTTTAAAAAAGATCAAGTGAAAAATTATAAACTGAGAAAGGTGAGAAATTAAGCAGATGAAAACTGGAAATCTCAGACAGCTTACCTCGATTCATTCGTTGGTTAGAAGGCAGAGCGGACAAGCAGCGGCAGTGGCGGCGAGGTGCGAAAGTGTGACAATGCCAGGCTGCCGAGTGCCGACTGGTGAGCAGGTGAAGCGGAGTTGGACTTCAGAAAATCACTGATTCAGAAAAGGGAAATTCTATTCACAGCCCACTTTTTACTAAACACAGCCACTAAATTAAATAAAAATAATTAAAAACAAATCAAATATCTAAATTACCCTTAATGATATTTAACGATCGCTTAAGTGATCGACTAATCCTTGTTGCTCGAAGGCTTAGCACAAAGCTGAAACACAAAAACGCAGACCGAAGACCTGGGGATTTACGCAGGTCCAAATTACGGAGTATATTTTAGTGCTCCAAAACTTTGATCTTTTCAAGACAATTCTTCATCTGCTGCTCCACATCTCCATTAAGATTGCTTCCACCTAGCAACTAATAGTGCTCAAACTTTGACATTTCACACTTCAAATCAACATTTTTGCAGGCCTTGATACTTCCTACGGAGTATTATATTATCATCACAAAATAAGAGTGCAGGTGATATGAAAAATCCTACATCGTTATGAGAGTGAAATAGAGGAGTTGTTGAGCTTACCATCAGATCCAATAAGTTGAATACCACCTGGCAGTTCCCTATATTCCTAATTAAGGTAAGTGTAGCCCAATTTTTTTATAATCTTCCCTGGATGCTCTGATGATGATGATAACTTTTGTTACAAGGTTGACATACTTCACTACACCAAAAGATGAAGCATTGACAAAACTGATTTTAAATTCAGGACATAAAAAAATAGATGAAAACAGGTATCAGTTTAGGAATGGAATGATTAAAACTTTCAATCTAAGACTTCAAAAATCATGAATTGCTTTTCACTTTTTATTTGTTTGAATGAGTTCTTTATTAAATTTAATATAAAACCCATGAATCAATTTCCTTTGAAAATTTTAAACTAAAAAGAGTAAACAATTCATGATAGTTACAAGTCTTGGATTGATAGTCTTCAATCATAGAGATCCTAAAATGATACGGAGTAGTTTCTCTTTCACGTGGTCCTGTACTGATATAGAACCTACCTTTGGGGTCTTGAATCGACAGAACTCCAATAAATGAATAATGTACACCCCCTAAGTTACAAAGTACCCTATTCTTTACCATAAGTAAAGCGCTAACAAACAGGGAACATCACTCAAATACTATGGTGATAAGTGAAAATCAGAAATATATATCCTGTTCCACTTACCTTGAAATGAGTTGAGCGAAGAGGCTAGACCACACTCTCCAAATTTCACAAGAATGCTATCTTTCACAAGATTTTGAGAGATTGAATTGTGTGATTATAATAGGGTCCTTTCCCTGTTTCCCACACTATTTTTATTTGGATCCAAAAATACTTCCATCATCATGTATCTATTCTTGAACCCCCACCATGCTGAGCTCACAATCTAGCAAGCTACAAATAATAATGAAAAAGGATAAGCATAGTGAAACTGCAGTATGCGGCAAAGACAAGTACCTAGATATAACCAGTAGTCACTTCAATATCATCAAAACGATGAACGTATGAAACTGTTCTTAGTACAGAATGGAAATACAAAAAACTATGCCACTGGGTAATTTATGGGTAAAGATGCTTAGTTCACAGCTAGTTAGAGAAGAAAGAATCAATGCATTAGTGAAATTAGACGAAATAATCAATTAATTAGTGAAATATTGAAAATAGAAATTAAATAAACTTAGACAGATATATCAACTAATTATTGAGATAGAGCTTGTTGCAGTAGAATTTAGGGTCAAGACAAGGGAACCTGGCGACCTGATAAAGAGGATATGAATAATCAACTGGAACCAGCGATACTTATGACAGATGTAGCGGCGTCGGAGGCGGGGCAGAGGCACAACAGAGACATTGGCTGCGTTGGAATCACAATAGCCAGCAGCACATCAAGTGGCGAGGGCTTTGTACGATCATCTTGCTCCGGAGTTGGAAGCACAGCAGTGCAATGGTAGCTGCGTCAAAGGTGGTGGCGTGGAGGTAGCTCGACTTTCAGATTTGGTGTCTTTTCATAGATATGGAAACGATCTGGCTTCCTTGCTCCTCCTTTAGGAAAGTTAGCCGACAGACGGAAGGAGGAGCTGATGTTCTACGGAAATAGATGTGCGTTAAATAATGAGGGTAAATGGAATTATGAAATTAAACGAAAATGGGTAGATAGCAAAACGGGGCTGTGAATAGAATTGCCCTTCACAAAATACCGATATCACAAACAGAGCCCATATTTCGGTTCATAGAAAATTATAAGCCCAACCGAACCAATTAATACGGATTATCGTGGATATTTTTTATCCGTGGATTTAAAAAAGAGGTAATTTGTGTTTGCATCACATATTATTGTCTAATATGGGGTTGAGGTGCAAAAACAAAGAGTTTTTAAAACGGGATGCACAGTCCAATTTAGATAATAATATGGGGTGCAAACTCAAGTTACTCCTTTAAAAAAATCATGGATTCTAAAATAAATACTCCATCTGCCCTTCAATACTTTGTCAAGTTTGATCGAGATGGGGCTTAATAAAGTAAAATTTGCGTGGTTTGGCTTTGTGAAGAGGAGAAATAATTAATTGGAATCACAAATTTTTTACTTAAAAAGGAAAGTGATAAAGTTAGTAAGACATCCAAAAAGGAAAGTTTACAAAGTTATAAGAGACTGGGGGAGTAGATTTTTAATCTATGAACTTTTAAGTCCATAGACTTTTAAAATGAACCATTTTTAATTTCATAGACTTTTAAGTCTAGGGACTTTTAAAATGAATGATTTTTGAATGAACGACTTCTATAGATATAAATAAATCTATAGACTTTTATATGGATATAAAAGCTTATGAATCGTCGGTCCCAATCGGGCCGGAACCAGGCCCAACACTATATGGGAACAATTTGCGACCAATTTTTCAATCCCAGTCTAGGACGACGTTCCCCGCCTCAATGTTCGTTACCCTATCCCGGATTCTATTTTTTGGGACCACGACCGGCCGGTCTCGATCTGGGAACGGACCAGGTCGATGCAAATGTGAAAGACATTAATAAACTCATTAAAATACAAAATCTCACGCGACAAACATAATAATGTTCTCTAATAAAAATGAGGTCAAGTATTGTATAATAAAAAAATAATAATGACATCAATGCATACAATTGAAACAAAAGTCGTGTGCTACTGAAACCTATGGATCAAAATTATTCATTTTCAGCAGTTGTCCAGATTTGAGTAGCAATATTCATTCTCCATTCGTTGACCTTTTCCCTTTGTTGATCTTGTGGGCATAGATCATCCCATTCAAAATTATCCTAATTATAGAAAGATGGATCTTCTTCAGAGTCCGGAGAAATTCATGAGATCAACATTCCTATTGAAGAAAATTATGTACTCCTGCATATGCCAAAATTAGTAATAGAAAAATAAAAAAAAGTTATCTCAATTAATTTTTTGGGTTCCCTCCTTAATTGAGAAGTTAATGAGAACTCTAGAATACCGCAAAGATTTCTAGAATTATGTAGATGTGTAGAGAAGTATTAAATGTTCTAGAATATTCTAGAGATTCCTACAAAAGTGTGGAATTATTTAGAAGCGTGTGGAAGAGTGTATAATATTCTAGAACATTGTGGAGTTTGGTGCTAGGCAGCCTCCTCAAGGTGCTAGCTCATCCCCTAACCCACCATATGTAAACAGTCCCTAGAAGAGTTGTTTTCCGGCGAGTTCACTTCCTAACCTTCCAATGTTTGTTCTAGGTTGGTATCTAACATTTACATACATAAAATAACCTTTTAAAGAACATAGTCTACACTTTAATAGTGTATAATACTCTCCTTAATCGCTCATATGATTTAGATAATGAAAATAAAGGTTTTGGATTCAAGCTTACACCAAAGAGGAAAAACGGTTTTGTGTGTTTGCATCTGTCATCCCAAATTTGGATATCTTCCTCTATTCCTTTCGTAGCAAGCTGCACCTTCACAGAGTCATCGTCTTGAGAGATTTCTTTAAACATCTCGCTCCTAATTTGGGTAAGTGATGCTCGAGATATGGAATGAACAATCAACCTACGCACTAATATGAATTTTGCGGACAATTTTCTTTTTTACTTGCTCTCGTTGATTTGTGTAGCTATATTCCTCTCTAAGCTTTGGGAGCTCGTATGGGAGGTTGTGGGAATGCTCTAAGACCTCTCGATAAGGTGGGAAAGTTGAGTGGTGTTGAAAGAATGGGCATAGGGCTTGGTTAGTAACATATCTCAATCAAGGATGGGGTAAGCCCTTTGTTTGTCTCAAAGGTCATGTGCAGCCCCCTTATTCCATTATGTTCGCCCCCCTCCTCCATTTCTCGCTTATTTCCTTTGTATTTTAGGTACTCAAGTCATGTGGGATGTGATGGGTGTGTCTCGGAAAAACGAAGAAAAATTAATTAAATAAAATTTATTACTCCCTCCGTCCCAATTTGATGGTCTTGTTTCTTTTGGGCACAAAGATTAAGAAAATGTGGTAGAAAGACTAAAAACCCTTACTTTATTGTACTGCTCATCCTTTTACTTTTACTGTTCATTAAAAAAGAGGTGTATAAATGGTAATCCACTTTTAGTTCCTTACCAAAAAGGGAAACAAGACCATCATTTTGGAACATCCCAAAAAGGAAATACAGGACCATCATTTTCGGACGGAGGGAGTAATAAAGTAGCCAAAGAAAAACAAAAAAAGATGGAGCAGAATTTAGTCAAAGCTCGTGTTACGCACAATGTCCTTAAAACGTATTCGTTGCTTCCCTATGTGCTAGGAGCGTTGCAACGGTCGTTTCTCAGGATACGATGACTACGAACAATCGTTGAACACTCAAACGAATTGTTCCAGCGAACGAGAACAAGTATGAACACGAAGGAATTTTTAAGAGAAAGCTGGAGGGTTTTTGAGCTAAAGAGAATGTGCAGTTCATGTATGAATTATGTGTTTGTTACAAACCACTTTCCAGCCTTTTATAGGGAAGATTTGTTGTGTGTTAAATGAGCTGGGGATTTAATGGACATGAACGTTAGACATCAATGTCCAACACGATGACAATGATTCGTCCATATATGTCTGTCCACAACTGCATTAAGGCACAAGAACATTGGACATTTAATTGTTGCAATATCTCAACAGCTGCGTGTTGCGAGTCGTTCAACATGGAGCCCCCCCCCCCCCCCCCCCCCAACGGGGCTGCACCTGGAGCAAAAAGGAACGTTACGGGAAGAAACAAAAATTAAATCTTATCTTTAGGAATCTTAACTCCTTCAAAGAGGGTTCCCTTTATAAGGGTTGAAAATCCATTGGGTTTTCCGATGTTGGATAAATCACACTAGAAACCCATCATTTTCCTAGTTTTCTCTATTTCAACGAGTGAATTTCGAAAATCAATCTCGCATTCACCCGTTATCCATTTTGAGTGTTCCATATATCAAATTGTGGCTCTTAACAAGGGCAATCCGAAACCACTTTGACCCGACTCAAATCGGAAGTGAACCACAGTCAAAATATTGCCCCAAAATGACCATTTAATGCAATTTATTAACACATTTTCCAACAGGATGGCACCCAAGTGATCTCATTTTATTTGCGACAAAATATCTATCAATACTTCCAAGTATGGAAGAATTGGGTCCTATTGTTTTGTACTTTTGTCATATGACATTTTTTTGTGCTCATTCGAATTTATTTAAACAAAGTCAACCCCTACATCATATTATTGGTCTCTAATATGTGTAGGATGGTCCCAATAATTTATATGGTGTACCAATAGTAGGAGAAAACCTTACCCCCTTATTTTAGTTCAATAATGCCAAAGATGGTATCATATGAGTTTGTTTTTGTCTCTAGGTGTTCCCCCACCCCTTTATTCGTATATATCAATTATAATTGTCCTCCTAAACTTTTATTTGGAGTCTATATTAGGTGTGAGATACCCTCAAGTAGTTCTAGGATATCCTTTTCCATCAAACTTGCTATTTTTAGCAAGTTGGACCCAAAGTAACATTTGGGCTGTCCAACCTTCCGTTTAGAAGAGTTATAAATATTCCTTTATATTGTATTGAGCACTTATATATAATACGATGGCCCAATAACGTATTTCAAAACTCATTCCTTATAATATGGGCCCACACGATATCACGATTAATCATTTATCACATAAAGCATTAACTGCTTTACCCATGGTTGATTATAGAGAATTCAATACATCAACTTTAAATTTTAAACCGCAGTTTCAAGTACGTCCTGGTGTGGTGTCATAGGTTTGGTCTGCTTTAATTTGGTCCGTTCCGATTCGGTCTAGTTCGGTATGGGACTGAAATCAATCCATGTAAAAACATAACATCTGTCGACAATTTGGAAGGAATCTTATTATTTTTAATTATAAATGAATAAAAATTAATTATTTACGGATTATAATTGATAGAGTATATGGGCCTGGACCCCATGGCCCACATACCCAAGTCAACGCCGACCCGAAGAACGTCCATGTGGCCCCCTTCGGCGCAGTGGGACCCGCATCGGACAGAAACCAAACTGGCCCAGAACACGAATCTGGACTTCCGGGACCGCGTCGGCCCATGAACCGCATCGGCCATGGGACCGCACCGGCCAAAATGCACCGCATCGACTAGACTTCGTCCTGGCAGAATACATCTCTCTACTTTATTCACTAAGTATTGTACTCGGCCCATTAGTGGCCCTATTTCGCCCAAAGAAGGCATGATTATTGTAATGGCCCCCCTAAGCCCATGGCTAGGAGCCCAAATCCACATTTTTACCTATAAATAGACCCCTTGGGGCTAGTTATATGGGGTTGAGAAATATAATTACTCACTTTCTCTCTCTAGCTCTCACTTCTCTCTAGAATCAATACTCTATCAATAATATATAAATGACATAACATGAAATCTTCATGAAAAAATATTTCCTCCGTCCCATATTTATTTTTGACTGTCCCAAAAAAGTTTGTCATTTCCATTTAAATTAACAAATATTTGGCTAAAACTATTTCTCTCTCCACTGCACGAATCTCATCCACACGATTTTTACTTTATTATTCCACATGCAAGTCAACATTGACCAAATTTTATAGGATGGAGGGAGTATATAAGATAAAATTTCAGACCAGACCGAACCAGATCAGACTAAAACAGATCAAACTAGACCAACAAATTTCAATCCAAGTAAGAACATCCTAAGACCGGTCCGTAATCGGAATCCTAAAAAAAGTGGACTGAAGACCGGACCTATATTATTCCGGTTTGGGACTGGATCCGACCGGTTTATTCTGGCCCGGACCGGTATTGGACCGGATTTTGAATTTTATTATTTTTACAATGTTTCAACTTTAAAAAAATTGTTTTGATTGTCCAAAAATCTACGTAATAGATCGTTGTTTCTACTACAGAGTATTAGTTTATGATGTTTTATATGTGATTATTTCTAATTTATTCTTTTAAAACATGTGATAGTGTATATCTACTCGGACCCTCGGTCTCATCATTCGAACATCTTTATTTGATCATTCGGATTTCATGTGGGTCCGTGGACCCGGCTTCGATCAACTTTATTTGATAATCAGTGCCCCTCCAAAAGCTGTTGCCACAAAAACGCACCTAAACATTTATTCAATGAATTACGTTGAGAGTGCTTCTTTGGAATTCACCGGAATTGGGCTAGAAGCCGCTGGCGACCACTGGGTTCAGTGACTGACCTAATGGGTTACTGCTTCGAGGTGACTGGTCTGACGGGTTACTACTTTGAGGTGATTGTCCTAATTGAGTTGCTATTGTGTCTTTTGGGATATAGCCATGTATTTATACATGTTATTTTTTGTTGGTGTTGATGGATTGAGCTTAGGTTTGACAAGAAATTCGTATGATATGGTTTTGTAGATCGACTCCTAAAGGGCTAAAGGTAGTGTTCTAAAAGGCTAGGAAAAGTGCCGCCTAAGCGAGCCCACGCTTGATGCGCCAACAAAACGCCTCAGCTACTCAATAGAGACATGTTTACTAAACGGTGCTTAGTAAGACCCGCGTTAATAAGCGTCACACAAAATAAACAGTGTTGTAAGCTCATGTTTACTTCAAATGATTTAAAACACCGTTCAACATTAAAATCTCCAAAATAACTCTCTATATATATAGACACACAAACATTGATGAACACAAATGTATAATATAATATGTGGGGGTCACCTCATATGCGTATCCATACCCCTATCCTTACCCTCCCTCTAAACTCGTACCCTACCCCACCCTACCCCTACCCCTATCATGACTTTAACCTCTACCCATACTCCCCTACAACCCTGCATACCCATACTCCTAACCCCTACCCCACTCGTAGCGGGTAAAGGGGTAGGGTCCGAGGATAGGGTTAAGGGTCGGGGTGGAGGGTAAGAGGAGTGGGGTAGTGGTCGAGTCGAGGTATGGGTAGGGTAAGGGGTATGGGGTGGGGTAAGGGGTGAGGATAGGGTAGGGGTAAGGGGAATAAGTGTAGGGGTCAGGTCGAGGTAGGGGTAGGGTAGTCGGGGGTAACAAGGTGGGGTGGGGTAGTGGTCGGGTCGAGGTAGGGGTACAAGGTGGGGTAATTGGTGAGGGTAGGGTAAGGGTAAGGGGGTACAGTCGGGGTATGGTAGTGGTAAGGGGGTGGGATGGGGTAGTGGTCGGGTCAAGGTAGGGGTAGGACGGGTGGGGGTAAGGGGTATGGTCGTGGGTAGGGGTAGGGGTAGGGTACTGGTTGGGGTGGGGGCAGGTGGTAGGGATAAATGGGTAGGGTCGGGGTATGGTAGGGTAAGGTGGGGGTAGGATGGGGTCAGGGTTGGGGTCGGATTGGATCGAGGTAGGGTACAGGTGGGGTGGGGTAAGGGGTTATGGTCGGGAGGGTAGGGATGGGTCGGCGTAAGGTAGGGTAGGGTGGGACGGGGTGGGTAGAGGGTAACAATAGGGTAAGGGCAAGGCGTAAAGGTTAGGGTAAATTCGGAAACTGAAAAAGCTTAAAGTGTCGTTTAATTAATACATGAGGATGATATGTTTAGTAAACGGCACTTTAAGCACCTCTTTCGTTTATTAAGCAGTTTTTTAAGCAATTTGCGTGTTTACTTCGCATGTCTTACTAACCTAAATGTGACTTTAAAAGTCCGATTTGAGAAGCAAAATGTAATTGAACATTGATTTCTATTGCCATCCCATGATCCCAACACGTTACTATAAGCTGCGTGGCATATCTTAAAAAATTATAATCACCAATGGGAGGTAAGGGTGTAACGAATATGGAAAAAATGTTGGTGTAATCAAGAAGCAATAGGGTGTTGTTCATTATGCATAGCTATGTGTACGTTTTACTCAATTGACATCTTCATCCTTAATAATCCGTTTGTATGGTGTAGTTTTCCGTTAAGCTAAAGACGAATTGCAATCGTTTTGTTTCCTTTTTTTATTCTTCACTCTATACTCCATCATTTAAGTTGGCTAAAAAATATATTTTCACTTTATACAGAGTATTATTGTTTCCAAACAGGGAAATTAGAATGCAACTCTCAGAATCCTCAAACCGGCGAGTTTATTATTCCATGGCACCACAATCTTCTTTTAGCTTTCTCCGGAACCTGCTCTGTCTTTAAGGCATCTGTTATTTCCTTCCGCCTTCTTCGGTGTTTCTTAAAACTTATAGAGTAATTCAAAGTTCGGAACAACAAGTGCTTCAGTGTTTAAACATCAGCGAGGAGTCCAACTATCCAAGACGAGAAGAGAACTAAGACGCATCGTCGCAGTGAGGCAATGTTTTATTTTTTTAATCCCGCAGAAAAACTATGGATTTAGAAATTGTTTATCTTTTTTAGGATTTGTTACTGTGTTGTCCTATACGGATTATTTTAGGCGTGAGTTAATTACGGAGTCTAAATTTATTTTTCCTGATATGTCAAATTATTTGGCTTTTAGCAATCAAGGTCGTGTAGTCCTGTGATTGTATTCGTAGAGTTTAGGGCGGCGGCAGATGTCAACAATGTTAGTCGCCGGGTGTGTATAAGGGGCCGATCAACCGTGGTGTCGGCGGCGGGAGCTAATCGGCAGTAGTGTCGGCGGCGGGGCTGATCGGCTATGGTTTCGGCTGCGGGGTTAATTGGTGGCGTTGTCGGTGGCGACAATTTCATTGAACGGAAACGGTCACAGTGACATGTTTTACGACAACACTGACACCCGTACGATCGTAAGTGACATGAGAACCTGACAATGACATACATAAGTGACATTAACATCTAATAGTAACAATTGAAAGTGACATGAAAAAAATGCAGTGATATAAAAAATTTACAGTGACATCACGATTTTCCAAATATATGACCTTGTTAGTCATATCTGTGTCTATACTCAAAAGTAGTCACTTTTTTGAAAAATGCCTTTGATTTAGTAATATTTAGGGGAAAACCCCATTACTCTGTCTCCAAAGTGAAGATGCAACTATTTTTAGTTACGACGTACTCCATAGCATATCCAAGGTATGTTGTATTTGCTATAACACTCTCTCTCTTTTGGCAAAATTTGCTATTACAACCTTTTTTATTGGCAAAATTTGCTACTCCGTATTAGTCTCCAATTGTAAAATTTTGAATAGCTTTTTATTTAATAACCAATGTATTTCTGTGAGTATTAATACATGTCTTTTGAGACTCACCACAAAGTACAAAGCAATCATCTATATGTGGGTATAAGACATTTAAAAAATAAAGATTGTAATATACTTTTATATTGTTATTAGTTAGTTTTGTTAATTTATTTTCCCCTTGTGGGAACATTCATTCCCCTACAGATGAAATAGGTTTCAACTAATATTACTCTATTTTCCCCTTGTGGGAGCTAAAATCTATGCAATTATTCAGGTTACAAGTTATTACCATATCATATTGATTTGGTGGTTTTTCATTTACATTTTTATTTTCAACCTAAATGATAACTCATATTGATACACGCATTCATTAACATGAGGCCTATTAATAGGTAGCATGGAGGAAGGTAGCAATTGATTAAGCATACCGAATGGTTTTATATGAAATTAGAAAAATAAGGCCTAGACTTTCCCTTTGATGACATGTTTTTTTCTTGACATCTTTCATGACGAAAGAATGTTAAATAATGTATTTTTTGTGGCTATAAATATTAGCATGTCAAATACTTAAAGTACTCAAAATCTACACAATATAAAATATTTATTTGTTCTCACAAAAAAAATGCATTGGGTATTTACCTTATCGCGCAACGCGCGTATTAAAAACTAGTATATTATATAGAGTTCATGGGAGGAGCGATATGCTTAGAAAAAAAGATATTTGTACTCGTTCTTATACCGACTTTTATCTCATCATGTCTGTGAATGATTTATTTTCTCTGTGAATGGGCTTTACAGAAAAAAAGCCTTTCACAGAGATGGGTATTAGGGTGTGTAAGAATGATTGATATGCTTATTCATCCCGTGTGGGACTTTGAATTCGAAGTACTCCCTCCGTCCCGGAAACAAGTTCCTACTTTTCTTATTTGGATGTCCCAAAATAAACTTTCCACTTCCTTATTTAGCAAATTATCTACATCAAAACAGTGCAAAATAGTGTCAAACAGTGTAAAATAGTGTCAAAATAGTGTCAAAACTGTAAAATTCAACCCGAGAACTTGTTTCTGCGATGGAGGGAGTATATACTTAGTGATACAAACCAAAGTTAGGGTATTATTATGGAGTATTATTTTATCATCTAGTGTAATTCTTTATTGTAATTATTAAACCTATTATTATGGAGTCTTATTTTATCAACCAACTTCTTTATTAATGTTTTTTGTATAGTAAATAGACGGGGGAATTTGACTTTGCACCCCACATTTGGGATGAAATTGGACTTTGCACCCTATTTTAAAAAAACTTTGATTTTGCACCCCATTTCACTTCAAAATCCTTTGACTTTTGCACTTGATTTTGAATTTTTCCTTCACAAATGTTAAATAATAGGGTGCAAAGTCAAATGTTTTTTAAAATGTGGTGCAAAGTCCAATATCACCCAAAAAGTGGGGTGCAAAGTCAAATTCTCTCTAAATAAACCTGTAAAAATTTTCGTGAAAGGAAAAATCGCTTATATTAATATCATTAGTATCAGATCGTTACAAAAAATTAAAAAAGACCAACACTGACAACAACTATCTGTAATCAATTAGCACTATCAAACATGCGACTAGATTAGAAACGATCACCACTAAAAGAGCAATATGAATTACTAACCACCAAACAGGCATAACACGGTAATCAATGGCCATATAGATCCGTCTAGTGACCTAATGTCTAGCAGAATTGTCAATCCTTATTGTAGACCTAAAACTAAAGCTTTCAACAAAAAATAGAACAACATAGACAAACTTAACGCAAAAGTAAGACCATAAAAAATAAAATACTCCAAGCTTCTTTTTTCAAGTATTCTTGAAGTATCACCTTCCAAATGCTAGAACTTTGGTCGCTCCAGAGTGGCGATTCAGGAGGGGGAGGACCACTGATCTGTCTTCTCCCTTGCTCAAACCTCGAACCAGAAATTGCCAGATGATTTTCCAATCGAAGGTATCAATTACAGACCTCTAGATTTGATTTATAGTAGCACATCTAGAAGCATCAACCATAGAGTAGTACCAGACTATGGAGAGTCATAGCGTGGTAATGTCCGCCCTCCCATTGTTACTCTAAATCATTCGCTGAACAAGAAACGACACAAGGCGCATGCCGGAAAGACAAATCCTAGACGAAAGGTAGGAAGAAGGCCACTTCTGTGCTACTATGAGCGTTAGCACAAAATTGTCGGACTGATGCACATCTAATTAGTCATCGTAAGTAACATAAAAAACTTCAAGAAAGTAGATGTGAGGCGGAAGATGAATTGGGTTCAACGAACTCTAAAGCTGCATCGGCGGCAATAAACCTGTAAACCTATTATTTGTGCTTTTGAAAAATTTATTTCTATTGAAATATAAGAAAAAAGTTCCCCCCACTAAAATATTACTAATAAAAAGATGTTATGAATAAAAATATAACTTCGTAATTATTAGTGATACAATTATGTTCAAAGTTACATCCCAGTGACTGCATGTGCAGTTCCTGTGATGTAACTTTGAATGCAATTATAGTAAATAATAGTTATCAAGTCACATTGGTGTCCACTTTTCTCACATTGGTGTCCATCACTTTTCTAGAATTAATATTAGTTAATTTGTTTTTATATAAAGGTGTAATTTTGTATGTAATGTTATGTAATACTCCATATTACACTTACATACAAAATAATTGTAGAAAAATTAAAATAATAGTAAAAAACTAAAACGCAGTTTCACGTCTAAACCTATTTAGGTTTTAAAGGCTTTGAGCTTGGTTGTAACGTAGGGTCACGCCTTACGTCTTTTAGAACATTGACGCATCACGAGGCGCTCCAAGATCACGGAACTGGTTCCGTAGATGTCAGAAATGGGGGGATAAATGAAAAGTTTAGAAACAGTAAAGAAAATAAAAGACTATCTAGAAAAATTTAATAAGAACCCGTTTGGTAACACTGAAATTGGTTGAATCGACTGATTCTGCTAAAATTTATGAAATTCTGGTTGAGTGGCTGGATCATTAGCTTTTTCTGTTGATTTATGAGGAAAACATTTAAAATTTTTGTTATTAATAAAATGAAGAAATTATTTTACGAAAATTAGTTAAAATGACAATCTACACTAGTTTAAGCCAATACAATAAGAAAAGCTACGTCAACCTGACTTTTTCTTATTACCGAGTATTACACAATTCAACATGCAAAATCAAAAGTTACATGTTTGATGAAAAAATTAGCTAATAAACTTGATAAGTCGAAAAAATGATTATCACGCTCTAAAAGTAATGTAAATTGATAATTACATAAAATGAAGAGCTTATCTAACTATCTAAGAGAGATGAAAAGGTGACCTAGGAGTTAACTCAAATAAGCCCTCGAACTATATGCGATTTTGCAATCAGGCCCCTAAACTGGAAGAATTACAAATACAACAATCATGTCCTTTTTTACCCGCTGGTGTCGGTAGTTTCTCATCTCCTTACATGCACCTACAGGTAGGGGTGTGCACGAGTCGGGTTCGGGCGGGTTGGGTTTGCGAACCCTAAACCCGTTCGGGTTTTTTAATTTAAGTACTAGGCCTGACCCTTTGATATTTCAAATCGGGTATTTCGGATATTTTTAAGTCAGATATTTTCAGATATCGGGTCGGGTTTCGGATATTTCGGTTATATTAAAAAAATTATAATTGGATAATTAAAGTGTTTAAATGCCACTTTGACAAAAATTGTACACACTAGTGCACTAAACTTCCAAATTACACAAATAATTACACAAATAATTGAACACAAGTATTAATTTAACATATTCAAAGTACACACTACATAATTTAATATATTTCGGATATTTTGGTTATATCAAAACACATTATAATTGGATAGTTAAAGTGTTGGAATGCCACTTTAACAAAAATTGTACACACTAGTTCACTACACATTTAATTTACACAAATAATTTAATACAAATTGCACAAATAATAACACAAATAATTGAACACAAGTATTAATTTAAATATTCAAATTACACACTAACATATATTTCGGATATTCGGGCGGGTCGGTTTGGGATTTCACAAACCCTACCCGCCACCCGGTCTAGGCCCAATACTAATCGGATTTTCAGTTTCGGGTTTTTCGGATCGGATATCTATTTCGGTTCGGATAATATCCGAAAAAAAATATCGGATTTTTCGGGTCGGATCGAGTTTTGGTGAGCCCTGCCTACAGGTAAAAAAAAGAACTGATTATACTCGTGTTTGCGGTTGTTCACTTGTTGCCTGTATATTCCCTATATAAAATAAATTCGGATCTGGAAACGTAGATTCTTGTAAAGACTGAAGAAGTTCTGGTGAATGGAGACGACCGCGGAGCTCCCATGGGACCTAATCGTGCAGATTCTTCGCCGGTTACCTGTGAAAGATCTGCTGCGCTACATGTGCGTATCGAAGTCATGGTGCTCCCTGATCAACGGCCTTGATTTCATCAATCTGCACCTCAAACACATTCCGGAATCTCCTTCCCAATTGGGGTTCGTGTCCGGAGACGACAACAATCTCTGCTGGACTGCTTCGAATGATCTCGACTCTTTCGTTCGACTCACTTGCCCAATAGACTTAGGAACTGGGGTCAGCGTTCTCGGAAGCTGCAATGGATTGCTTGCTATTATGAACCCCGATTCAGATATGGCGATTTGGAACCCTTTCATTCGAAGGTACATCACTTTACCCATCTCTGATCATTTCCAGTCTATTCCCGAGCATGAAATCCATGTTTTTCTCACCGGATTTGGACACGACCCGGTCACTGACGACTATAAGTTGATGATATTAATCGACCCTCGTGAGCGTTTAACTGATACTATTCACGGCGAGGTCAAGATTTACAGTGTAAATGGCAAATCGTGGAAAAAAATTGATGATTTCCCAAAACACTTTGATTACCATTCTTACAATGGTGTCCTTTGCGGCAATGCTTTGCACTGGTTGGTAAATTCAAGGCGTGATAATTCTTACTTGATTTTGGCCTTTGATCTTGTTACTGAAACTGCCCGGGAGATTCAGCTGCCTCTAAAGCATTGTCCTTGTCTGCAGCTTGTGAATCTAGAAGGCTCACTTTGTGCTGTAATCTATAATGTTAGATTTTCATATTTTGAGGTGTGGGAGATGAAGGAATACGGGGTCAAGGAGTCTTGGGCTATGTTGTCTCCTCTTCCAACTCCCCCCTTGTTAGAATTCCCGTTTTTCAAGAATGGTGATCATGTTTTGTTTCATAACTGTGAAACCCTCTTCCTCTATGATATCAAAACAAAGGTTTCGAACAAAAGGGAGGTCGCAGGTTCCGATTTTCCCAGAATTTGTCACGCCCGTGTTTGGGTTTGTGTTAAGAGCCTGGTGGGACTTCATTTTAGTGAAAGTACTTCAAATGGGAAGGAGCACGCTGCTACACAGTGAGATGATTTCCTAAGCTAATGATTTAAATTGGGTTTAAAAGGTCGTGCAGAAAAGTTAGTAGCAAGACAGCAGAAGCTCTCATTTTGGTTACAGGAATCGAGTTTTGTGGGATATTCAGACATGGATTCATGATGAAATTCGAAAATGTTGCTGCTGATAGTGATTTGTCTCTGACATTAGTTTATAGTTTATGTTTCCAGGATGACTCTGTAATCAGTAGTTGCTTACATAATTGTTATCTATATTTTGTGGATTTGACTTTGGATATTCAAACATAATTGTTACTTAAAAGAAAAGGAGAATTTGACTTTGGATTCTATTTTCGGAGTGATATATGGATTTGTACTTTATTTCCAAAATCATTAATGTTTGCATCCAAAATCATTAGTTTTGGAGTGAGTCCGGTTCGGTTTTGACGTAAAATCAAATGTCGAACCCAAAGTGAAAAGTTTGGTTCAATTTTATCTTTCAAAATGTGAAACCAGGGTTTGTTTGGTTCGTTTTATTTCAGTCCGAGCTTATCTAACTATCTAAGGGAGATGAAAAGGTCAGAGTCGAATTGAATGTGTTTGTTTGTTGAGTTGCAGTAGCACCAATCATGAACATATTTTGTAATAGTGTCAATTGTCTCCTTGATCCTGTGCGGTTTGTTTTCCCATATTAGCAAGTTATAATTTCTCCAGTTGTGCCACATAATGATCCCTGGTAGAATGCGTCTGATGATTCCCCTGCTTGTGTTCCTTTCACCTCCTAGCCACCATTTAAATATTGTATTACATCATTCAAATTTAGTAAAAAGCTAAGCGCACAGTTTTCCCAAACCAAGTTTTGAAAAGAACTAACGTTTTCCAACCAATGTCAGTATGTCACACATGCTATCATGCTGTGTTTATGCATGTTTCCTCATTGTTTCCATGTGTCATGTGTGTATGTTTTATTAGGATCATGTGGTGGGGTATTTTGAGTTGTCTGCCAAGACAAAGACTTATTTTTCCACTGCTGTAAAGTTATGGGATGCAGAGTACTACATCAAAGTTGATGATGATGTCCATGTAAATATAGGTATTCAATTGTCTTTAGATTAACTGTGCAACCTTTTTATTTCCTTAGTAAAAAGATGGTCACTCTTATGGGTGAATTCAACGGTTACACGAACATTAGGGGAAACACTAGCCAGGCATCAGAATAAACCATGATTGTATATTGGCTGCATGAAATCGGGTCCTGTTCTTTTTCAAAAGTAAGTGAACTACCATTTACATATTTTTGAAAAATTGAGATAGACGCGCCCTCTTTTTAACCCATTGTTTAGTTTAGAGGAAGTGCTTCAGATTAGAGTAATAAGTAGTAATTATTTCTAAATAACATAATTCCCTTCTTTGTGGTACATAACTCAGAGGAACTTAGTTTTTGTGGACATTTGTCTTGCAAAGGTATCAAGATGAAGAGTGACAGCACTTCCCTTATTTCATCAGTCTAACGACTATACCTGGAGTCCTTGACTAAGTTGACTTAACAATGACTCTAAAGTTATCACACAATTACTCATAGTACAATAACTCCACTCTGAAATTTGCGGGCACACACCCTAGGCAGAGAAACTATATTGGACATTTGGGGTCTTGGTTTTTTGGGCTCAATTTGCACTACATCGATGGCAGAAGATTATGTTGTGGAACTCTACCTGTGGACTACTCCTGCTGTCAGTTTGATCATTTAGAATTGAATGTCGTTGAATCTTTGTAATTCTAGTACTTCCACCCACGAGAACTACCTCATGAACTTGGTTCTACACTTCTACTCCAGTCTGGCGTCATCCATTTTATTCTCATCCAGTTTAGTTGATAAGTAGCTACAAAATGTAAAACTTTATATTCCGAGTTTGTGTCTAAGCATGAAGTTAATACTCTGTAAGTTCTCTCAAATTAGTAATCTGCAGCAAAAGAAAGTTTGATTTATCAACAACTTTGAATGTTTATCTTTATAATGAATAAACATCGATTTGTCTACCTTTTGGGATATAAATGAAATTTTGGTGTTATTAACTGTACTCGAGAATAGGTTATCCACATATATACTCTGTATCATTTTATAGTATTCATGGTGTCTATTTATTTTTTTGGAGTAGTTAATACTTCGTATTATAGATCTGTTATGCATATTATAATCTATACCTATATTGCAGAAGTATAGTTGTATCGTTTATGTATTTCAATGTGTAGCAATGAGTATTATTTAGTATTTGTGAATTACAAATACGGAGTATCTTTTAACAAATCAGCTAGGCCGCCTGGGTGAGTAGGCGGGGTGCGCTGGCAACGACAAACGAGGCGAGTGACAGATTGGTGGCCTCTAGCTCTGCCGTTTTCAGACTTCAGGAAGAAGAAGAAGAGGGACAAAAGGTATCTACAGGTATGAGACTTTTGGTGTCCGCCTAAGACCAGATATATTGAGATTGGGCATGACTTTTGGCGGTTTCTACACTATCGCTAAATCTTGGGGGTCGATTACGTTGAGTTTTTTTTTTTTTGGAAATCGCTGCAATTGGGTTGGAACTCTTGGACACCACTGGGTCCAGTGATTATTGACTTCGCAGGTTACTGCTTCCAGGTGACTGGCCTGGCCAGGCCAGTCCTAATATTTTATGGGCCCAGGGCGATTAAAAAAAGAAGACCCATAAAAAGTTATATAAATATATTGCAAAAGCTTAACATATACGCAAATTTCAACATACAAGGTAATGTAAGTCTTTCATCAAAGTGCTAATATATAAACTAAATGAATAAAAATTATATTAAAAAATAAAAAAATAAAACCAGATAATTACTTGTGAAATTATAATTTCAAATTTGGAAGATATTTTTGAGAAAATTAGGAGAGTGTTGATTGCTGAGCAAAACGAATTACAGTCCAAAGATGAAACCTTGAAATTAGGCCTGCCTAACGGGAAATGATGTCAGACCGGGGCCATTTGAGTCCCTTCCCGATAGATTTTTTTCATGAAATTTTTAAATATATTCTTCATGAAATCTATAATATCTCCACAAAGTTTCAGATTAAAATTCAATCTGAAAGTCAGTTAAATAAATTATTGAAAGATAGTGCGCATTATTTATATACACAAAGCGCAGTGTGTTTCAATATTTTATTTAACTGACTTCCCGGTTGATTTTTAAACTAAAATTTTGTGAATGTAATTTACACTTGATGAAAAATACTCTAAAAAAGTTTCATAAAAAAATTCCTCCATAAAGGGCCCCAAATGACCTCGGTCTGATATGAATTGTCCTCTCTATATTTATCCATTTATATATAATTATGGGCCCCTGTAAATGTTGGGCCCGGGGCACAAGCCCGGCCTACCCTTGTCCAGGGCCGGCCCTGGGCCTGGCGGGTTACTGCTTTGAGGTGTCTAGCTTGACAGATTTGCTATTGTGTATTTTATGGGTGTAAAATGTTCTGTTCAATTTCGGTTCGGTTTTAATAGATAGATATGCGAAGTAAAAGAATGAATTGTGATGAGAGGAAAAATTGATCCGTTATTCAAGCTCATACATCGGTCCCATATATACAATTTGATCTAATATAAATAAGGTAACTAACTACCTACAAAAATGGGTTGTTTCTTGGTTTTCCAGGAAATGGGAGAACCACCTAACATAACAATATAACCAGTGAGAGATCGACGACTAAGTGGACATGCTGCCCAATCCAAATCACAATAGCCCTGCAGTTTTAGTTCGGAGTTGGCCCGAAGCAGTATACCTTGCCCAGGGTTACTCTTAAGATAACGAAGAACACGTAGAACCGCCTCCAAGTGTTCGGTGCGTGGAGATTGCATAAACTGAGCGAGAATATGAACACAATAGCTCAATTCGGGACGTGTTAAGGTTAAGTAGATCGACTTACCAATGACCCGCCTATAGCGTTCAGGATGTGAGAAAAGAGAACTTTGAGTCACTGCCAATCGGTGATTTTGCTCCATTGGAAAGTCCGCAGGTTTGCTGCCAGATAATCCAAGCTCCTCAAGAAGATCCAGGGTGTATTTCCGCTGGCACAAAAATATACCATCAGGACTGCTAGCAACTTCGAGCCCTAAAAAATACTTGAGACAACCAAGGCCCTTAATAGGAAAACACCGAGCAAGGTATGCCTTAATCGTAGCAATGAGAGAGGAATTATTTCCAGCAATCAGTAAGTCATCAACATAAACAAGTATACAAACGAAGTCACTGCCTTTGGTTAAAGTGAATAACGAATAATCGGCATAGGAACGGGTGAAACCATAGGATAAAAGAGAAGCACTAAACCGGGAGAACCAACACCGAGGTGCTTGTCTAAGCCCATAGAGAGAGCGTTGCAAACGACATACTTGTTTAGGCTGAGAAGAGGAGAACCCATGGGGTGGAAACATATAGACCTCTTCATCCAATTTTCCATACAAGAATGCATTGTCAACGTCCATTAGGTGAAGTTCCCAATTTTTGGATGCAGTCACAGCTAGAAGGGTCCGTACAGTTGTCATTTTGGAAACAGGAGCAAAAGTCTCGTGGTAATCAATACCCTCCACTTGTCGATTTCCACACACCACAAGTCGAGCTTTAAAACGTTCAACAGAACCATTACTGTTATATTTAATTTTATAAACCCATTTACAATAAATAGGTTTCTTGTGAGTGGGTAAATCAACCATGGTCCACGTTCCATTTGCCTCTAAAGCATCAATCTCACGGCGCATGGCCTCACTCCACAACAACCCGTTCCTTATCATTTTTGACAAACCTCACATCTTTACCATTCTTAAATACAAGATTTTCCACAGCTTCTTTGAATTCCTGTTTGGTGGCAAATGTCATACCCAACTTAAAGGTTGGGTCTTTCATATCAATCTTGGCAGAGAATTTAGTCCACTTCTCAGAGTCAGAATCAGATTCATGTATGGAACCATCATCTGACAAGTTAGGATCCGGATCTACCATTGAAGCCTCAGGCAAGTGATCTTCTCCTTCACTACTGCTACTTAACCCTCCATGAGCAGATAACTCAGCAGCCTCCTTAGAAATGAAGTCTTCCAAATCAGAGTCATTTTCATCTCTAGAAAATTCTTCTAACTCCTTCTCACCGTAGGCAAAGTCACTATCTTCAGGGTCATCATCATCTTCAGTGTCACCACTGGGTTCTAATTCTACCCATAACTCCACCAGCTTACCAACAATTCCATCATTCACAATCCCCCAAACCTCAGCCTCACTGTGTAGTTGTTTTAGGGACTCATCCTCATTAGAATAAGAGTACACTGTCATAAGTTTCTTGGTGCAGCAAAGTTCTTGTAACTTCTCATTCAACACAATCAAACCGAACTCATCAACCTCTACATCATGAAAAATATGGATTGACCCTCCCATGTATGCAGGTTTATCCTTGTCATAGACTTTTCCTCCATAAAACAACCTCAAAGTAAATGTTAGGTCAATAATGTCTTTAATAGGTTACAACAACACCATAAATGTATTTCATAAATACTACTGAAAAACAAAAGAAAAGCATGTATGGGTATAACCTTGCGTAAAGATAAAAGTGAACTGGTCCCATTTCTTAAATGGTTAAAGACAACCGGCCAAGGGAATCTCACCAAAAAAAAAACCTACCCTACCATGTGAACGCATAAAGGGAAAAAGGAAAAGGGGAAAATGGAACCTCAACATAAAACCTCTAACATGTGCATACACTGCAAACACCAAATATATACACCTCAGTTCAACCTTATATTCAATAATTTCTTCCACTCTCTTATAAAAGTTCAGCCTCTTACCTTTATCAGCAACATTTGTTGGCGACCGCCGTTCAACACTTGTTCCTTCTTCTTCACACCGACGGTCCAGACGGTTCCTCATTCTTGGAACGATTTTGGGGATTTTTCAAAGGTCACTGAAGGTTTGTTGAGACTTGAGAGGGAGAACACACTTCGGTTTTTGAGGTAGAGGGGGATGCCCGTATTAACTAAACATTAAGTTAACTTAATGTTAAAGTTTATCAGGTAGCCATTTTTAACCTAAATTTACTGAAATGCCCCCTCATTAATTGTTTTCCGGTTCACATTAGCCGGAATTGAGCCCGGAAGGACGACGGGTGGTTATGGAGAAAAAGTCAAGGACTACATTTGTTTAAATTGAAAGTAAGGGGATTAATGTAGAAGTGACATAATAGTCATGGGACCAAAAGTGGAAATTTTTCTTAAAAAAAGTGGTTACGTCAACCTTGTTGAACATTAGAATATAAGGTTGGTCTCCAAGGCAGAATGTAAAGCTACCTGTTATGCTAACATGTCAAAAAATAGTTTTGACATTGTTCACATCATAATCTTCGCATAGCAGTGTTGTTGACATGGTGATTCACCATTTTGGTTGAGAAACATCCGTAAATGACCACTTCTATTGCCCATAAAAATTTCTCCCCATGCCCCCACGATCTATATGTTCCACACAAAGGATTTTGATTTATTTATTTTAAAAGCTAAAGGCTTTACACGTAACCATCCATATATTCTATTAACATAATGCATTGGATGAGTTTTTTGGATTCCACCGTCTATTTATATGAGGTGGTTAGACATTCCATTTATTGATTGACATGTGTCAAAAATTATCCAATGTTAACAATGTAGCATTAAAGATGCTCTAAAGTGTCAAGCCATTTTGAGTCATGTGCCCTAGGTCACCAAACCGGTTTCGTATATGTTTTTTTTTGGAAGAATTCGGCTTATATTAATAACCAATAATTTTTCAGAGTATGGGTCAAAAGACAACAAGAAATCTGACAACCGTTATCCCTCGAACCAGACTCGGAATTAATCGCCGCAGCAATAAAATTCGCTGATAAAATATTGGGAAACACAAAGCCAAAAACGGTCACCATATTCCTCTCATCCCCATATCCAAAATCAACGTCTTACAAACTGGAACGTAAACAAAGAAACAAACATCAAAATAAAAGCAACAATTATTGAAGTAGCCAACAAAGCACAATAAAAAACACTCTTGTCGCAGCTAGGGCTGTGCACGGGTCGGGTTCGGGCGGGTCGGGTTTGCAAACCCTAAACCCGTTCGGGTTTTTAAATTTAAATACTAGGCCCGACCCTTTGATATTTCAAAGGAAAAATTGATAGTAATAATCCCAACTATTGGCGGTCCGCCTATAATAATCCCAACTATCGATTATTTCAGAATAATCCCAACTTTAGGGACCTTCCGCCAATAATGGTCCCTATAAATAAATTGTTGTAGTTTCTAAAGTGGATGAGAAGAGATATAACAAGTAATCCCTATAAATAAATCCCAACTTTTAATTTTTACGTTTAATTTCTATTTAAAATTCACTTTTTATAGGAGGTAATATTTGGAGTTTTGGACATGGACCATTATTGGCGGATGGTCCATATAGTTGGGATTATACAAAAATAATCAATAGTTGGGATTATTATCGGCGGACCAGCAATAGTTGGGATTATTATTTTCAATTTTTCCTATTTCACTCAAATCGGGTATTTCAGATATTTTTAAGTCGGATATTATCGGATATCGGGTCGGGTTTCGGATACTTCGGTTATATTAAAAAAATATAATTGGATGATTAAAGTGTTTAAATGCCACTTTTACAAAAATTCTACACACTAGTGCACTAATCATTGAAATTACACAAATAATTTAACACAAATTGCACAAATAATTACACAAATAATTGAACACAAGTATTAATTTAACATAATCAAAGTACACACTACATAATTTAATATATTTCGAATATTTAGGTTATATTAAAATACATTATAATTGGATAATTGAAGTGTTGGAATGCCACTTTGACAAAAATTGTACACACTTAGTGCACTACACATTTAATTTACACAAATAATTTAATACAAATTGCACAAATAATTACACAAATAGTTGAACACAAGTATTAATTTAACATATTTAAAGTACACACTAACATATATTTCAGGTATTCGGGCGGGTCGGGTTGGGATTTTACAAACCCTACCCACCACCCGGTCTAGACCCAATATTAATCGAATTTTTGGTTTTGGGGTTTTCGGGTCGGATATCCACTTCGGTTCGGATAATATCCAAAAAATATCGGGTTTTTCAGGTCAGACCTGGTTTTGCTCAGCCCTAGTCGCAGCCATAACACTCGAACCATCCCTCTGACTTGCGGCCTCCAACAAATACTCCAGTCCCCGACATCTTGATCAATCCAAGGAGGCGGTTCAGAAGGGGGACGGACCGCCGGTCTGTAATCTCCCTTGCTCAGCCCTTCGTCGCTCCCCATTTGTTCATCACCTGTGCCGAGAGTCGGAGCCAGATCTGTCAACCCCTGATTCGTAGCAAGATTGCCACTATCCTCTCTTGCTTGCTGCATGTTCGGGAATCCAACTCGTCGGAAAAGCTGTCGAGCAATTCAGAAGCCGTCTATTGAGACTCGTTGATGAAGAAGCCAAATCCGTCGAGACCTCTTTGCTGCTAAAGCAGAGAAAACTAGGGTGTCCGAATCCAAAGCGTCCAAAAATTCAACACAGAAATCCAAACAAAAGAGATCTCGGTGCCGCGGTCGAAACCCGCCACCGGACAAAAGCCCTAGGCCAGACCTATACGGCGGCGCTAGAGAGAGAAAGAAAACTCCCGTAGATGTAGTGTGAATATACTCCTTCCGTCCCGAAAAGGTTCGCCAACTTTGACTTTCCCGTGGATTAATAAAGTAAAAATTGTGTGGTTGAAATCTGTGCAGAGGAGAGAAAATTAACATTAGCCACATATTCCTTACTTTAAATGGAAATGACAAATCTTTTTGGGACATCCAAAAAAGGAAATTTGTCAAAACTTTTCGGGATGGAGGAGTAAAAAGTTGTAAAATATCCCGATTCCTTATATGTCTAATATGGAATATAAATGAAAAGTCTAATAGACACAAAAGAAAATAAAACACTATCTAGAAAGAATCATTCTTGGTGTACACGTTTTTATACCCATCAGTACACGCATGTGTCTATGAGAGTTTTTTCTTTGTCTGTGAAGCGCAGTTCACAGACATAAGTTGGATTGTTTTGTCTGTGAAATTTTCCACAGACAAAATAAGCCAGCTTTTGTCTGTGGACTGCGTTTCACAGACAAAAAAAAAACTCTCACAGACACATGCGTGTACTGATGGGTATAAAAACGTGTACAAAAGGAATTATTCATCTAGAAAATTTGAATAGAAGTAACAAATTACATAAAATGGAGAGCTTATCTTGGGGAGATGAAAAGGCAACCCAGGAGCTTCATTAAAAGTTACTCCGTATATGTAGTTGATGCCTGTATATTGCCTATATAAAGTCGGATCCGATGAAGACTCAATAAGTTCTGGTGAATGGAGATGACCTCCGAGATCCCATGGGACTTAATTGTGCAGATTCTTTGCCGATTATTTGCGAAAGATCTGCTGCGCTACAAGTGCGTATCTAAGTTGCTCCCTCTTCAACGGCCGTGATTTTATCAAGCTACACCTCAAACACACGCCGGAATCTCCTTCCCAATTCGGGTTCGTGTTCGGGGACAACAACGATCTCTGCTGGACTGCTTCGAACGATCTCGACTCTTTCGTTCGACTTACTTGCCCAATAGACTTTGGAACTGGGGTCATAATTCTCGGAAGCTGCAATGGATTGCTTGCTGTTATGAACCGCAATTTGGATATGGCGATTTGGAACCCTTTCATTCGAAGGTACATCAGTTTACCCATCTCTGATCATTTCCAGTCTATTCCCAAGCATGAAATCAAAGTTTTGCTCACCGGATTTGGACACTATCCTGTTACAGACGATTATAAGTTGATGATATCAATCGACTCTAATGGGCCCTCTACTGGTACTATTAGCCCAGAGGTCAAGATTTATAGTGTAAACACAAATCGTGGAAAAAATGTGATGATATCCCCAAACCCTTTACTTATGCTATATACAATGGTGTGGAGCGTGGCAATGCTTTGCACTGGTTGGTGAGTTCCAGCAGTGATGAATTTTTCTTGATGTTGGTCTTTGATGTTGACATGTTACTGAAACATTCCGGGAGATTCAGCTGCCTGAAAACCTTACCACTTGTGTGCAGCTTATGAATCTTGAAGGTTCACTCTGTGCTCTAATTTATAATGGCAGATTTTTATTTGCAGAGGTGTGGGAGATGAAGGAGTATGGTGCCAATGAGTCTTGGGCTATGTTGTCTTTTCTCCCACGCACCTTTCCAACTTCCCCTCTTAGTGTTCCACTTCCAATCCCGTATTTCAGGAATGGTGATCATCTTTTGCTTCATAACAACGAAAACCTCTTCATGCATGATATCAAAACAAAAGTTTTGATCAAAAGCAAGGCACCTCCTGATCTCTCCGAAGTTTATGATGCCCTTGTTTGTGTAAAGAGCCTGGTGGGATTTCATTTTAGTGAAATTACTTCAAATGGGAAGTAGCACACTGCCACAAAAGATATGATTTCCTATCCTAGGGATTCAAATTGGGCTTATAAAGTTAGCAGAAGCAAGACAACAAAAACACCCGTTTTGGTTACAGGAATCGAGTTTTCTGGGATATTCATACATGGATATAATTAGTCATTGTGAAATTCGAAAATTTGCTACTGATAGTGATTTGTTTCGATTCGTGTATAATCTATGTTCTCATAATGAATCTGTCTGTAATCTATTGCTGTTTGTTATCTAGATTTTGGGTAATAGAAGTACTTTTTCAAAAAGGGATAATTTGACTTTGTACTCTATTTTTTGAGTGATATTAGACTTTCTACCCTATTTTCAATATCATTAATGTATTCACCTCAACTAATTATAATGTCATTTGACTTTCTACACATTGTACGTTTGAAAATGGGTGCAAAGTTTAATTTCATTGAAAATATGAGATGCAAAGTTAAATGCTCTGTTCATTCATTGTGAACGATGGATGATGACATGAGTTGGTAAATACAATGTTTAAAAATTTAAAGAAGTCAGGATAGAGCTATGCCTCTGGTGGCTAAATCATTTAAAATTATTGACATGTTTTTTTAACAGGAGAACTCCTTCACATCATTTTTATTGAATCTTTTAATGGTTTTGCTATAAGGATGTTTTTACTTGGACTGTAATTTGCTGGTGTGGTCTGGTCTGGTCTGATCTGGTCTGAACTGGTCTGGCCTGGCCTGGTAAGGTCTGGTTTCTTTGTATTTTTATAACTATCCAAGTCTGGTCTAGTCTGGTCTGAACTGGTCTGGTTTGGTCTGGGGCAAATTACAGTCCAAGTAAAAACATCCTAACTCTTTTGTGATTATACATCTTTTATGCGCGATAGTTGATACTTCGTAGTACTTAAACTAATTTTATCACACTTTTTTTTTATTAATAAATTGATGTGTGCTATAAACAAGTCATTCCATGTATCAGTAAAGATCCAAACTGCAAAACACACTTGAGTTCCTGAGCTCTATATGTTTAATCAATTAATGTGTGCTATAAACAAGTCATTCCATGTATCAGCAAGTCTAAGCAAGCACCAATGCATGCAATGGTTGTGGTTTTCCCCACCCACCGTTGATGGATGGGCATATGTTCTGAATTCACTCATATGAGTGATATCCATTATTCTTAATTTAGTTCCATCTAAGTTCTTGCGAAGGTGTTGATTTTACAAGGCGTGCCTCACCATTAGTTCCATTATTCTTGACAGAGAAAAATTCTTCTACCTCTTGAAGAGATAAAGGGCGCAAACGTTGACAGGAGCCACCATGGTCCCAATCACCACCCTAAAAATGCCTGGGAGACTGTGTTCTAAATAATATGAGGCATTTTCCCGAATTCTTTCCTCTACATATGATATCATATCATGTTGAAGAACCAAATCAAGTCCTGTTTAAGTCAGTACAGGTTTTCGATCTTTAAAAAAAGCATGGGTGATTTATCGGGTCAAACTTCGAAGGAGCCCACCACCAGTGCGCTGTGTTAAAGATAAGGACATCATGGATGAATGGAGCATCTGCCCATGTTCCTTCAGGTATGTTAAGTGTTAACATCAATTTTGAATCCCTCCTTATATCCAAGATATTCCAGTACACCATCATTGGCATTGGCAGTCCACCTAGTACCTACCATGACGAGCCAAGAGATGGATCCTGTGATATGCATTGGTAAGTTTATACTTCAGGAAGGTAAAGCCACGATCTGCATCAGCAGAATGTCATTTCTTCACTTCACCAGACACTCCTTTTAAAGTACAAAACAAGGAGACAAACATGTTTGATGTTTCTATTTAAGGAGTCACTGATAAACCCAATATTGGTGTTTCTGAAACGGTCGAGGAATTGGAGAGCATTGAACTGAGGGAGATTGTAGCGCATTGTATTATTTCCTCCCAATGCAATTCCATCCTTGCAGGTATTATCATAGCGAGGAGACTTGAATGTTGGGTCGTAGATCCACCGGCCATGCGAAACATTGCAAAAAGGAGAGAACAACGGTTCCTGGTTAGTGCGACTGTTATTTTGAGGTGAGGATGGAGAGGACTTTAACAGAAAAAAGCTAAAGAAGAGAGCGGCAATGCAGAGTAGACAAAGAAATAGGGAAGGAGCAAAGAATGAGAAATATGAAGATGGTTGTTTCATTAGCTTTCTTTCATCATTTTGTACTCTTCCTATTTAATTTCTAATAAATTTCCTTTGCTTGCAAAAAAAAATGAAGATGGTTGTTTCAGCTTCTTGGAAAGAGTGTGCATGGTGGTTGCTCTCTTTTATCATACACACAAACACGCCTATATTTATGGGATTTTAAACTTTTATTTAGTGTATTGTATTTCTTATGGATTATAGAATTTGTGTGTTTATTGTTTAAACGTTTAAGGTGCTAAATTCGAGGATTATATAATCCTCTTTGTAAACTGTAGATGATAGTCTAGTAAATCCTGCTTGTAATGATCCAGTCTAGTGAATCCAGTAGACTTATTCATACTTTAACAAGACAAAACTTCATGAAACCTTAAATTCCGAAAGAGGAGTCTCTGCTAGTGGATCTGGAGTTGGTCAACCCGCTTTAAGTTGCGATGTCATATACGGAGTACTTTATTGAGTTTACTTATTAAAATATAAATTCGTACAGAAGATGAACAAGCATCTGGAAAGTATTGAAGAAAAAAGATGAATCTTGATTAGCAGATTAGGGAATGAGAAAGAATGAAATGAAGGATCCCTCTATCAAAATTGCAGAAGGATCTCATATTAGTTTTACATAAAGAGACAACAAATACCAGAAATATTAAATGACTGTATAACAAGAGTTTTATTAACACTTCATTCATTTGACTCTCCCAAACAAGATAATATTATGTCTAACACTCACACTTCTCTTCCCTTCCAGTCCCTTACTAACACTTATTAACACTTCCATTACTAACACTTCCAAACACTCCATCCAAACAGGCCCTTAAAGACACCCAATAAGCTCCGATAGCAGTGCTATATATTTAAGACGCCCCCTCAAGCCGAGGAATTTCATCAAATACAAAGACATTCTAATTTAGAAACTATAAACTCATATTTGTCAACCGATGAGTTAATCTAAAAGCTATAGCCGCACGGTGCCACTTTAGTAATAAAATCAAACTTTTTTCGGATGCACCATTTTGAACGTTAATATGCAGATGTTTATTTTATTACACAGTATTATGCAACACTTTGAACTTTGATATACAATACAAATAGTGTATAGATGCATCGTACAATTTTTTGCACATACTTGATCTGCCCCCTACAGTCGAGTGTAGTCACCTAAAATCAAGTTTCATTGCTTAAAATGGGTCCTATATATTATGTCCAAATAATTTCCGTTGGTTTAAGAGAATATTACCCGAAATAGGACTAAAAAGGTTTGACAATTTCAAAATAGGACTGTGTTGAAGCATTTGTCCCACACCAGAAAGCTATAAAACAATTAAACACTATATAAGGTTTTGGGCTACTCCTCATATCAGGGTGACCTTTTAGGATGGAACCCTGAGTCTTAACATGGTACCAGAGCCAATTCCGGTTGTGGTTTGACGACTTGTTTAGCACCCAAGATTAAGGGTAGCTTGTTAAGGGTTTGTTTGACCCGATTATACACCCCGATATTGTCTAACCCGGTTCGGGCTGAGGGGGCGTGTTGAAGCATTTGTCCCTCACCGGAAAGCTATAAAACAATTAAACACTATATAAGGCTTTGAGTTATTCCTCCTATCAGGTTTGTAACACCGCCCCCAAGTATTTGTACTTTATCAAACTATGTATTGAACCCCGAGAAATGAATAAACGCATTTCTACGTGATTGTAAATTTTTTATCATTTCTTTTACGTGAATAATAGAATTCACGTGGGGCCCACACCGGAAGTGGGGGCCACCCGATATTATCGGGGCCACATATTATATTCGTTTGGGTCAAGATAATATGTGTACAATGGTGGATATCCATGTTGGGCTATATAAATTATGTGAGTGTCCAGTTGTGCATATAAAGCCCATTTATCGGTACCGACGCACTAACAGATAAAAAGCCATAATAAATTATGGAGACCGCCAAATTAAAAGTTGGGGAATATACGTTCATTCTAAAAGCCAATAATATTTGGAAGAATGATACACATTTCATTTGACCCAATAAAATGAAATATAGTTAAAACAGTCCGGAAAATACAACTTTCGGGACCAAGTGTACACTTGGGGACATAAAGGGATGACCTCCCACATAAGTGGGGGCCACCCCACGAATTTGGTGCTGCAAATGTCCATGGGAGCCGCACAAGGACATGGAGAAACAAGGAGGAAAATTGATTGAGAGCTCAATCAATGGGAAGGTGGGACCTTTGCCATAGTATTATTGTGAGAGATGCCAAAATGGCATTCTCAATCACACCAACTAATCCCATTCGTATCCAGCATCAACCAAGTGAGAGAAGCTCATCAAAATCTCCATTTTCATCCACCATATTCGAACCAAAGCTTAAGGAGAAGAAGGAGGGGAAAGAAAAGAGAAAGAAGGAGGAAAACTTGAGGATTAACAAGGTAATAACTCCATTAATCTCATCCCTCTTCATTAACCTTCCAATATGATTATATAATCATATTTCATACCCCTAGGACCATTCTACATGTTATATGGGAAGAATGAAGGGTTGGGAGGTTGATTCATATCCAAAACGGATTTAGAGAACAAAGTTGACCGTTTCACCGGAAAATAACCTTCTTGAGGTTATTTGTATTGATATGGGTTTTATGATGATAAAACCTTGTTATTAACTTGTATAAGGTATCTCAAGAACTTTCACGGGGTTGAAAAGGTCGCCGGAGTTAGTTAAAGTTCACCGGAGTTTCACCGGAGCTCAATAAGAAAGGCTAGAACTTCATAAGCTTCTTTTGAGGTGAGAAGACGGCTATATGCTTTATAACTTTTGATTGAGGCATGATATTACCTAAAGTAATCAAGTATATGTTTTACGGAATGATTAAAGTTAATCAAGTATTGGCTTATGCCATGATTATACATAAAACAAAGTTGAAAAGCATGTTTTGTATGTTTGGTGATTAAAAATGTGATAACTTATTATGTACAATGATCCAGGGGTCAAAAATGGTATTTTTGGATCAAGGACTTCAAGTAGAATATGCATGTAAAATTTAACGTTAATCGGACTCCGTTTGGGCGGTCAAACGGGCGTTGACCGCCAAGTCAACTACAATACCCGACCGGGTGTCTGCTGAAAAATTAGCCCCAAGGGCCGCTGTCTCCTATACCCGATCGAGTATGGGTAGATACTCGATCGAGTATGCCTTGAAAATTAGCCTTATGGGCTCCTGTCTCCTGTACTCGACCGAGTATTGATGGGTACTCGACCGAGTATTGGGTTATACTCAAAATGGATAGTTTTTGAGTAGGTTAACGTGGACCGATCAGGTGGGACCCGTCCACGTTGGTTACTAAGGATTATTATATGACTATAGGACTAGGTATTGTCCATAGTTAAGTGAATGCAAGGTTAGCCATATCCAGGTTAGGGTTTGGTTAGAAATAAGGTTGAGGTTGAGTATCCTCGGGACGGTAAATGATCCTAAAACTCGGTGAGGTTGAGTATCCTCAGGACGGTAAACAATCCTAAAACTCGGTTGATGTTGAGCATCCTCGGGACGGTAAATGATCCTAAAACTCGATTGAGGTTGAGCATCCTCGGGACGGTAAATGATCCTAAAACTCGGTTGAGGTTGAGCATCCTCGGGACGGTAAATGATCCTAAAATTCGGTTGAGGTTGAGCATCCTCGGGACGGTAAATGATCCCAAAACTCGGATGGGGTTGAGTATCCCCGGGAGGGTTAACACTCCTGAAACTCGGTAGGATATTATGAAGGTAGAATGTAGCTCTTAAGCTAGGCATTCAGGAATGAAAGGGGAAAGGTTGGGTAAGTACCTTGTCTCTAAAAGACTCTTTTGTGAGAAAACGACCTACGGGTCAAGTATTTTACAAGTATATACAGTATGTATTATCTTGGGAATGGGGTGACAATGGTTACACCTATAAATATATGTATCATCCTATTTTTGGGTCTCGTGTCTGAGACATTAGTTATTCCTCATATAGCCTGCTTGTCACTAGTACTTCTATGGAGTACTGACCCCTTCGGGGGCCCTCACATTTTTCAGGTTGAGGCTAGAGTCCTGCCACCTGCACCTTTGCCCAGGGTGAACTCAAATAAGGAAGACGTGGTTCGTGCTTCCATTCTTATTTGAAATTATGAAATTGCTCATGGATATTTGAACGATGTTTTCTATTAAACTATTGAAGGGCCTGCGTGCTCATGGTTGCCACGTGTGGCTAAATGTCAAACATATTTTATTTCCGCATTTGTTTGATTTATATATTGATGTTGATTGTATTGGTTTACTAATCGGTTTGGCAATAGAATCTATCGGACGCCTTGTATGATTTGATAAGAATGAACTACATTGTTCTTATTGGGTTGTACGGCGGTTGTCTACGTGGCACGGATGCGGTCCGGGGCGTGACAATTAAGTGGTATCAGAGCCATCGATTTCTAAACTATATAATTAACCTCTCAATATAGTATCATCAAAAATGTTTTGAGCAAAACCATGAGCAAAAGTTTTTGTACTTAAGGAACCGTTGGAAACCAAGTTATTGACCTCTTATTGTTAAGACGGTACCCTTAACAGTTTGTTGGCCATAATGTTGGACCAAGTGGTGTCTTTTGTACTATTCCGTCAATTGACATTGATACGAGTCTAACGGCTCATTCCAAATTTCTTTCAGAAATGGAGGGTAGAGGCATGGCTACGAGGAACAACCCGAGAGGGCAAACTCCGGTGACGTCCGAAGGGGCTAGCCAGGTTGCATCTCGGGGCGCGAGAGGCGGTAGGAGAGGCCGTGGAGGCCGTGGAGGCCGGGGAGGCCGTCGGGCTCACACCGTGAGCGATGGCCATGTTAGCTCGGTGCACGGAACTCACACCGAGGATTACGACTCTACATATGTTCCCGAGACGGAACATGAGGAGACCCCATATGATGGGGGTGATACGTACACCGATGATGACAACGATGAGAGTGATGCCAAGTTCGCCCAGATGGGTGAATTGTTAGAGTGGTATCAAAAAGAGAAACTAAGAAGAGATCTTAGGCGCCAAGCTAGGCGTGCTTCTCAGAGAGGTTCGGTACAGGGAAGCCAGGGAGCTTCAGTGGTCATTCCTGTGGCGACACAGGGGGTACAAGGAGGAGGTTTCTGTGTAAGAATCTCCAAATACCTCAAGGAGGCGAGGGCCTTGGGGTGTAAGTCATTCGATGGCAAGGGCGACATATCTGTGGCTACCGACTGGATCAAGAAACTAAATGAGGCTGCTAGGGATATGCAGATCGGGCTTGATATAAAGCTGACAGTTGCTACCAGGTTACTGGAGGGAGTAGCCGCGGTATGGTGGGAAGGCGTGGAAGGAAAGTTCCACGGTGAGACCACCTGGGAGAAATTTGAAGTGGAATTCTATAATCAGTACTACTCAGAGTTTGAGAAGAACCAAAAGAGGAAGGAGTACATGACCTTGGTACAAGAGGAGGGTTGCTCGGTGAGGCAATTAGAGCAGAGATTCCGGGACTTGGCACGATACATACCTGAGTACGCCATGGATGAGAACCGCATGGCTAATCACTTCTGGGATACCCTACAGTTGGATATCCGTGATAGGGCCACCTACAATCATCACATGACTTTTAGTGAGATTGTGGATCAAGGGCTACTTGGGGAAGCCAAGTGGAATGAAAGGAAGAAAAGAGAAGCCGAAGAGGCAAAGAAGAGAAGGTGGGGAAATTCTGGACCCCAAGACCATTCTCGGAAACATCACGCCGGGAATGGAAGATCATTCAGGGCGCCGGAACCACCGACAAAGAAGAGTAAGGGCCCAGGAGGGCAAGGGCATAGCTCGGGGAGCATGAGGCCACCAAGGTGTCCAAACTGTAACAGGAATCACTCCGGGAAGTGCAATGAACCACCCCGGTGCTACAAGTGTGGTAGCACAAGCCACCTCAAACTCTCTTGCCCAATGTTGAGTGGAGGTGGGCCATCGGGAGCTGTTGAGGCACCCACGTCTGGTAGGGGTCGTGCGGGACCATCTCAGGGCGGCACGGGAAGGGGCGGACCCACGGCTAGTAACGCCGCGTCCGTTAACCAAGGGAGGACTCAGGCACGGGTGTACGCAATGACCGAGGCTGACGCTCGGGCCAACCCGGACTCCATTGCAGGTAACCTTTTGACCTCACATGCGTTTTATTCATTCGTTTGAAGTAAAACATTCGGAAAAAATGTGTTATACCCGACCGGGTATCCCTATAGACCCGACCGGGTATGGGGAATTCTTCAGGTTCGAGGTTTGTACTCGTTCGAGCAAGTTTAGCAGAACCCTTCGATTTTGGTAAATCCAGACATACTCGATCGGGTATGGTATGATACTCGATCGAGTATTAGTAAAATTCTATTTTTTAGGCGTGTGCTCGATCGAACGTCGTGGGCAGAAAGCAATGTGATTAACAGTTTGAGCAATACCCGACCGGGTATGGACATATACCCGACCGGGTATAGTGTAGTTGTTCGAGTACGAGGTGGGTACTCGATCGAGCAAAACTGACAGGAAATTTCTTCCTTGGGGAATCGGGCAATACCCGACCGGGTATAGGCTAGTACCCGACCGGGTATAGAACAACTCCAAGCCTAATTTTTCTTTCAGCTCCTTTTCACTCCGGACGATGGGTGGTGTTTCTTACATGGCTTGTATATGTAGGAACACTAAAGATCAAGGGTAGACAGGCGAGAATTCTCATCGACACCGGAGCGCAACGTTCATTTATGAGCGAAGCGTTCGCCAAGGGATTGGGCATGCCGTTAGTAGCAATGGCGCAACCCTTGCTGGTCTCTACACCATTGGGAGATGACGTGGAAAGGAAACACTACTATCCCTCATGTAATGTGGAGATATGGGAGCATCGTCTAATGGGAGACTTTGTACCGTTAGACATGCTTGAGTTTGATGCTATACTGGGCATGGATTGGCTTGAAAAACACCACGCGAAGGTAGATTGCTACACCAAGGTGTTAGAACTAAAAGATGGCGAAGGGAACACCCTATGCTTCGAGGGAGATAGAGGGAAATTCAACCCTTGCATCATATCGGCTATGAGGGCGAGGCGTATGATGAGGAAGGGATGTCATGCTTACTTAGCCTATGTCGTAGGCAAGGAAGGAAAAGGGAAGAGTCTCACGGAAGTAAGAGTGGTGAGTGAGTATCCAGAAGTTTTCCCGGAAGAACTCCCGGGACTCCCACCAGATCGGGAGATCGAGTTTGAGATTGAGGTTGAACCAGGCACCAAGCCCATCTCAATTCCTCCGTATCGAATGGCACCGGCTGAACTTCAAGAATTGAAAGTTCAATTGGAAGAGCTACTAGATAATGGATTCATTAGACCGAGTCATTCACCATGGGGAGCACCCGTACTCTTTGTAAAGAAGAAGGATGGTACAATGAGAATGTGTATCGACTACCGTCAATTGAACAAGGTCACAATAAAGAACAAATATCCTTTGCCAAGGATTGACGACTTGTTTGATCAATTACGGGGGGCAACCGTGTTCTCCAAGATCGACTTGAGGTCGGGCTACCATCAACTAAAGATCAAGGAGAGTGACATACCCAAAAGTGCATTCCGTACAAGGTATGGTCACTATGAGTTTCTGGTGATGTCGTTTGGGCTTACAAATGCCCCCGCGGCATTCATGGACCTCATGAACCGAGTATTTCATCAATACTTGGACCAATTTGTCATAGTGTTCATCGATGATATTTTGATATACTCCAAGAACGAAGAAGAACACGAGAAACATCTAAGACTCGTGCTTGAAACACTGCGGGAGAAGCAACTCTTTGCCAAATTCTCTAAATGTGAATTTTGGCTTGGGGAGATCGGTTTTCTCGGGCACGTGGTATCAGGCTCAGGCATTTCAGTTGATAACTCAAAGATTGAAGCAATCACTAATTGGGAGAGGCCCAAGAATGTGAAGGAAATAAGGAGTTTCCTTGGTTTAGCGGGGTATTACCGCAAATTCGTGGAAAAGTTCTCCGTAATAGCATCTCCACTCACGAAGCTCACTAAAAAGGGAGCTAAGTTCGTGTGGGATGACAAGTGTGAGAAGGGGTTTCTTGAGCTAAAGAAACGGTTGACTGAGGCACCAGTACTTGCTCTACCCGTGCAAGGGTTGGGGTATGATATTTATAGCGATGCTAGCATCCAGGGGCTTGGGTGCGTACTGATGCAATCTGGGAAGGTAATTGCTTATGCTTCTCGGCAACTGAGGAAGCATGAAGTGAATTACCCCACACATGACCTTGAGCTAGGAGCTGTGGTATTTGCTTTGAAGATTTGGAGGCATTACCTCTACGGTGAGGTGTGTCACATTTATACTGATCACAAAAGTTTGAAGTACGTGTTCACTCAGAAAGAGTTGAACATGAGGCAGAGAAGATGGATGGAGTTAATCAAGGATTACAATTTGATTATAGACTATCATCCAGGGAAGGCTAACGTGGTAGCCGATGCTCTTAGTAGAAAGAGTTCATCGGGGGTTTTATTCTCATGCTTGCAAGCATTGAGGGCACGCGTGGAGGTATCCACGAATGGGGCTCTATTGGCCAGATTTGAGGTGAGACCCACCTTGTTAGACGAAATCAGGACGCGTCAAGGCAATGATGAGGAAATTCAGAAAATCCGGGAACGGATGCTGGTGGGACCCGTCGAGGGTTTCCGTGAGAGAGAAGATGGACTCCTACTATTCAAGGAGCGAGTGTGTGTGCCGTCAGATGAGGGGCTCCGGAAATCTATCCTTGAGGAGGCTCACTCATCTGCGTATGCCATGCACCCAGGTGGAACAAAGATGTACCGGGACTTGAAAGAAAGTTACTGGTGGTCGGGGATGAAGAGAGAGATTGCAGAATATGTGAGTCGTTGCCTTACCTGTCAGCAGGTTAAGGCAGAGCACCAACACCCGGCGGGGTTATTACAGCCACTTACCATCCCAGAATGGAAGTGGGAGCATGTTACTATGGACTTCGTGGTAGGTCTGCCACGGACGGTTAGGAACTACGACGCGGTATGGGTGGTGGTTGATAGGCTGACCAAAAGTGCTCATTTCCTACCTATCAACACTACTTATACGCTTGAGCGACTGTCCAAGTTGTATACAGATGAGATCGTGAGACTGCATGGAGTTCCGGTCACCATAGTGTCGGATAGAGACCCACGGTTCACATCACGGTTTTGGCCCAAGTTCCAGGAATCCATGGGAACGAAGTTGAGGTTTAGCACGGCATTCCATCCTCAAACTGATGGGCAATCTGAACGGGTGATTCAGATTTTGGAGGACATGTTGAGGGCATGTGCCTTAGAGTTCCAAGGAAGTTGGGACAACCAATTGGCCTTGGTGGAATTTGCTTATAACAACAGTTACCAAGCAAGTATAGGCATGCCTCCATACGAGGCATTGTATGGGAGGAAATGTCGGACACCTTTGTGTTGGGACGAGGTAGGCGAGGCTAAGCTTGAGGTCATCGAGCTAGTTGAGATCACCAAGGAGAAGGTGAAAGTTATTCAGGATAGGCTCAAGGCTGCCCAAGATCGGCAGAAGAGTTATGCAGATAAACGTCGGAGGACGTTGGAGTTTGAGGTCGGCGATGATGTATTTCTGAGGGTGTCGCCTTGGAAAGGGATCATCAGGTTCCTCAGACGGGGTAAGCTTAACCCACGCTACATAGGCCCATTCAAAATCATTGAAAGGATTGGGGTTGTAGCGTACCGGCTTCAGTTAACTCCAGAATTAGAAAAGATTCATAACGTATTTCATGTTTCTATGCTTAAGAAGTATGTACGGGACCCGTCACATATTCTTGAGAAACCACCGGTAGAAATCCGGGAAGACCTTCACTATGCGGTGCAGCCGGTAAAGGTCATGGACCGACAGGTAAAGAAGCTAAGGAGTAAAGAGGTACCGATGGTAAAGGTACTTTGGAAGAGTGATCGTGTCGAGGAGCAAACTTGGGAAGTGGAGACCCTGATGAGGGAACAATATCCATTTCTGTTTGACTAGACACGTGGATTTCGGGGACGAAATCCCAAATAAGGGGGGTAGAACTTGTAACACCGCCCCCAAGTATTTGTACTTTATCAAACTATGTATTGAACCCCGAGAAATGAATAAACGCATTTCTACGTGATTGTAAATTTTTTATCATTTCTTTTACGTGAATAATAGAATTCACGTGGGGCCCACACCGGAAGTGGGGGCCACCCGATATTATCGGGGCCACATATTATATTCGTTTGGGTCAAGATAATATGTGTACAATGGTGGATATCCATGTTGGGCTATATAAATTATGTGAGTGTCCAGTTGTGCATATAAAGCCCATTTATCGGTACCGACGCACTAACAGATAAAAAGCCATAATAAATTATGGAGACCGCCAAATTAAAAGTTGGGGAATATACATTCATTCTAAAAGCCAATAATATTTGGAAGAATGATACACATTTCATTTGACCCAATAAAATGAAATATAGTTAAAACAGTCCGGAAAATACAACTTTCGGGACCAAGTGTACACTTGGGGACATAAAGGGATGACCTCCCACATAAGTGGGGGCCACCCCACGAATTTGGTGCTGCAAATGTCCATGGGAGCCGCACAAGGACATGGAGAAACAAGGAGGAAAATTGATTGAGAGCTCAATCAATGGGAAGGTGGGACCTTTGCCATAGTATTATTGTGAGAGATGCCAAAATGGCATTCTCAATCACACCAACTAATCCCATTCGTATCCAGCATCAACCAAGTGAGAGAAGCTCATCAAAATCTCCATTTTCATCCACCATATTCGAACCAAAGCTTAAGGAGAAGAAGGAGGGGAAAGAAAAGAGAAAGAAGGAGGAAAACTTGAGGATTAACAAGGTAATAACTCCATTAATCTCATCCCTCTTCATTAACCTTCCAATATGATTATATAATCATATTTCATACCCCTAGGACCATTCTACATGTTATATGGGAAGAATGAAGGGTTGGGAGGTTGATTCATATCCAAAACGGATTTAGAGAACAAAGTTGACCGTTTCACCGGAAAATAACCTTCTTGAGGTTATTTGTATTGATATGGGTTTTATGATGATAAAACCTTGTTATTAACTTGTATAAGGTATCTCAAGAACTTTCACGGGGTTGAAAAGGTCGCCGGAGTTGTCGCCGGAGTTAGTTAAAGTTCACCGGAGTTTCACCGGAGCTCAATAAGAAAGGCTAGAACTTCATAAGCTTCTTTTGAGGTGAGAAGACGGCTATATGCTTTATAACTTTTGATTGAGGCATGAGATTACCTAAAGTAATCAAGTATATGTTTTACGGAATGATTAAAGTTAATCAAGTATTGGCTTATGCCATGATTATACATAAAACAAAGTTGAAAAGCATGTTTTGTATGTTTGGTGATTAAAAATGTGATAACTTATTATGTACAATGATCCAGGGGTCAAAAATGGTATTTTTGGATCAAGGACTTCAAGTAGAATATGCATGTAAAATTTCACGTTAATCGGACTCCGTTTGGGCGGTCAAACGGGCGTTGACCGCCAAGTCAACTACAATACCCGACCGGGTGTCTGCTGAAAAATTAGCCCCAAGGGCCGCTGTCTCCTATACCCGATCGAGTATGGGTAGATACTCGATCGAGTATGCCTTGAAAATTAGCCTTATGGGCTCCTGTCTCCTGTACTCGACCGAGTATTGATGGGTACTCGACCGAGTATTGGGTTATACTCAAAATGGATAGTTTTTGAGTAGGTTAACGTGGACCGATCAGGTGGGACCCGTCCACGTTGGTTACTAAGGATTATTATATGACTATAGGACTAGGTATTGTCCATAGTTAAGTGAATGCAAGGTTAGCCATATCCAGGTTAGGGTTTGGTTAGAAATAAGGTTGAGGTTGAGTATCCTCGGGACGGTAAATGATCCTAAAACTCGGTGAGGTTGAGTATCCTCAGGACGGTAAACAATCCTAAAACTCGGTTGAGGTTGAGCATCCTCGGGACGGTAAATGATCCTAAAACTCGGTTGAGGTTGAGCATCCTCGGGACGGTAAATGATCCTAAAACTCGGTTGAGGTTGAGCATCCTCGGGACGGTAAATGATCCTAAAACTCGGTTGAGGTTGAGCATCCTCGGGACGGTAAATGATCCCAAAACTCGGATGGGGTTGAGTATCCCCGGGAGGGTTAACACTCCTGAAACTCGGTAGGATATTATGAAGGTAGAATGTAGCTCTTAAGCTAGGCATTCAGGAATGAAAGGGGAAAGGTTGGGTAAGTACCTTGTCTCTAAAAGACTCTTTTGTGAGAAAACGACCTACGGGTCAAATATTTTACAAGTATATACAGTATGTATTATCTTGGGAATGGGGGTGACAATGGTTACACCTATAAATATATGTATCATCCTATTTTTGGGTCTCGTGTCTGAGACATTAGTTATTCCTCATATAGCCTGCTTGTCACTAGTACTTCTATGGAGTACTGACCCCTTCGGGGGGCCCTCACATTTTTCAGGTTGAGGCTAGAGTCCTGCCACCTGCACCTTTGCCCAGGGTGAACTCAAATAAGGAAGACGTGGTTCGTGCTTCCATTCTTATTTGAAATTATGAAATTGCTCATGGATATTTGAACGATGTTTTCTATTAAACTATTGAAGGGCCTGCGTGCTCATGGTTGCCACGTGTGGCTAAATGTCAAACATATTTTATTTCCGCATTTGTTTGATTTATATATTGATGTTGATTGTATGGGTTTACTAATCGGTTTGGCAATAGAATCTATCGGACGCCTTGTATGATTTGATAAGAATGAACTACGTTGTTCTTATTGGGTTGTACGGCGGTTGTCTACGTGGCACGGATGCGGTCCGGGGCGTGACAAGGTTGACCTTTTAGGAAGGAACCCCGAGTCTTAACAGACTGCCATGTTTTTATTCCCAAAACATGGTAGTATTTTCCAAACTTGGCAGTAATTACACCTATTCTGGGAATAAAAAACATGATAATTCTATTTTGGAATTTTCAAACTGTTTTAGTCCTATTTCGGGAACTTTCTCTTGATTTAATTGTCCGACATGAATGAAATGCTAAGTAGCATGGAAACGGGAAACGTGAAACGGGAAACGCGAGAAACGTAATTTCTAAAAAATATAGGACACGAAACGTGGGGGAAACGCGTAAATATTATAAAATATAAGGATATATTTATAAATATTTTTTAATATATGTACACAATTTTTTCCATATGCACATATTTTTTTAATATAATTTGTTTAGTAACCAAATAATAAAATCACTCTACATGTTCGAATTTAGATATTATTTCATATTAGTACATAATTAAACATAAAATGTACGGAGTAATACATTTCTAGCAATACATTGCGTTACGAAATGTAACAAGTGTTGTCTTTGAGAAATACCACACAAATTCACTATAAAAAAATATTTTCCACCACAGAATCTTTTGAAAAAGAAAAAAAATGGGAATCCGAGGTTTCCGAAACGCAGTGAAACGGGTTTCCAAAATTTTCTTAATTACGGAAACGGCCCCGAAACGGGAATTTGAAGTTTCCGAGTTTCCGGAACGCTTCTGAGTTTTCGGAACGTGGAAACGTGAGCCATGGAGAGTTTCTATGCTTCCTAGATGAAATGTTATTATATTGATTAATGAAATATATACTACGTAGTAACGTAGTATATACTTATCAGAAATTGCCCTAATGTGATGGTCCAATCTTCAAGTTTGAAGTTCTTATTGATTGAGCTTTTTGTGTTAGTAATTTGCTTCACATCTGATACTTGCCTTTCAAGAGTCTTTTTAACAAACGTCATTCAGACATGTTTTTGTCAGAAAGTTGAGATAAGGAGTGATATTCTTAAATTTATATATTTAGATTAAATACTCAAGCTCTATTCAAAATAATATAGTCAAGCTCTATTGAGAAGCAAAATCAGTTTTTTTTTTTATCGAGCAAAATTGGATTTGGATTTGATAAAATCGTCACTCAAATCTATTATATCTATTTATATATAAGAAAAGAATAGGCTGTGCAAAGTACATTTTTGCCCTCAAACCCAACGTGTCCTCCAGCCCTTATTTCACTCTTCTTCTCTCGGCGATCCACGTGGCTTCCTGCAGAAGAAAAACCACCGCTTCAAAATTAAACTCCTCCTCCTGCGTATTTGTTAGTAAAAGTATATTGTATGTGGAAGGATGGGCTTGAAATTGAGAGCAGGGTAATGGGTAGACTTTTGGCTGGTTTTGAGTTGTTTCTAGGTTGTTTAGAGCAGGTTTATAGGTAGATTTTTGGCTGATTTAGAGCAGGTTTATTGGTAGTTGTTTTCAGGCAGTTTAGACCAGGTCTTTAGGCTGATTTCCTTCACGATTTTATCGAACTTCAGCTGAGTTGTCTTACATTTGAGTGGTTGTTGTTGGTCTATTGCATTTTCCTGCTGCAACTGGACTTGAGAGCGGGTTTTTGGACAACTTTTCTGTTGCATATTAGTCAAACTTCAACAAAGAAAAAAGCATACTCCTAACTAGGTAGGAAGCTAAGCCTGTGTATATCTGCACTTCATCTCTAATCGTATGCGAGATTGCCGCACCCACCTCTTCATCGAAACTAGGAGACCTCAAAATAATACTGTCACTATATACAACTGTATATATGCAGATGCAAATCAACATTTTTGCTTCTTACTCTCACTGCCCGGGTAGCAGTGATTGTTCCCTTTATTTCTTTACATAAGCGATGCTTTCATTTGGAGCTTTTCATTTGACTATTTTGTTTGAACTAATTGTTTAGTTGATTTCTTTACTAAAAGCTTCTCTCATCTGTGGCCTAGAAATAAAGTAATAAAAAAAGTAGGACAAAGAAGCAAGGGGCTATTACGATTAGGCAAAGATAAACGATAAATTAAGAGCAAGAACACAAGAATTTACGTGGTTCACAGAATCGGTGTGATTCTGCTAGTCCACGACGAACAAGAGAGAGGATGTATTATTATCGGCGTCAGAGGTTTTACAAGTACATTAGGGTGTTTAAATATGTTTAAGAAGACCTAAATACAGATTAGAGCCGCAGGCCCTGATTAAGCCCATAATTTAAAAAATTCGTTCCGTATACCCGGTCGGGTAACCTCCTGTACCCGGTCGGGTATCTCCTCAGAAAGCATGCTCGGGTCGATACCAGGGCGGGTAACCAAAACAGAAGCTAAAACCTTCACTGACCCGGTCAGGTAAATCTCCTTACCCGGTCGGGTATCACGTTCCAGTGAGTCCCCTGGTCTGGGCTTCAACATACCCGATCGGGTAGACCACATATACCCGATCGGGTTTCCATTCCAGAAAATTGCCAGTGAGTTACTCGAACAAAACCAACCCCATACCCGGTCGGGTATATACTCTTGCATTCAAAACAAGGCTCCATCTTCAACAATCTCCCACTTGGAGGCTTGGTCAACAATTATCTGCCATCCAAGAACATGCATCTTCTGTAAAACCCTGATCTCTCTCTCTCGTTCACGCCTTCACATTCAAGTATCTGGAAGGCCCGCTGAAGCCATGCATAGCTTCAACTTCTCCGTTGTCACCGCCTTGGTAAGCATTTCTGCTGGATTCTTTGTACCAAGTATCTTCTTCAAATTTATAGTACCATTCTCAATCAATTATCGAATGAAATGATACCGCATCTTGATGTGTTTCGTTCTGCTGTGTAACACCGGATTCTTCGCGAGATGAATAGCACTCTGGTTGTCACAGTATAGAACGCAATCTCCCTGTTTCATGCCCAACTCCGAAAGAAAATTCTTCAACCGGATCAACTCTTTGGCCGCTTCAGCAATGGCCATATACTCTGCTTCTGTGGTTGAAAGAGCTACGCTCTTCTGTAGCCTGGACATCCAACTGATTGTCGTACCTCCAATAGTGAATACATACCCTGTAGTGCTCTTCCCGGAATCACAACAGCCCCTCAAATCAGCATCGGCAAATCCTTCTAGGATTACACCATTCCTCCTGAAACATAGGGCAGTTTCAGAAGTACCTTTCAAGTAGCGCAATAGCCACTTAACTCCTTCCCAATGTTCCTTCCCTGGATTTGACATGAACCTGCTAACAACTCCCACTGCATGAGCAATGTTTGGCATTGTTGACACCATCGCGTACAACAAGCTGCCAACGGCTGATGCATAAGGAACTTTAGCCATTTCTTCTTTGTCTTCATTGGTCTTTGGAGACTGCTGCTTGGAGAGTTTCAAATGACTCCCTAACGGTGTACTCCTTGGTTTGGCATCCGTCATTTTGAACTTCTCAAGGACCTTCTGAATGTACTTCTGCCGTGAAAGCTGTAAAGTACCTTCTATCCTGTCTCTGACTATGCTCATCCCAAGAATCTGTCTCGCTTCCCCTAAATCCTTCATCTCAAACTCTTCGGACAACTTCTTCTTAAGCTTGTTGATCTCCTGCATGTTTGCTCCAGCCACCAACATGTCATCAACATACAAAAGAAGAATAATGTATGATGACTTGAATTTCTTCAAGTAACAACAATGGTCCATCTTGCATCTAGTGTACCCATTCCGCTGCATAAAACTGTCAAACTTCAAGTACCACTCACTGGGAAACCTACTGGTTGAGCCATGTAAATGTCTTCTTCAAGGTTGCCATGAAGAAAAGTAGTCTTTACATCCAGCTGCTCCAATTGCAAATTTTCAGCAGCAACGATACCAAGGATCAACCTGATAGTGGTCATCTTCACAACCGGAGAGAAGATTTCATTGTAATCAACCCCCTTCTTCTGTTGAAACCCCTTGACAACTAACCTCGCCTTGTATCTTTTGCTTCCATATGCTTCATCTTTGATTCTAAACACCCACTTGTTCTCCAAAGCTTTCTTTCCCGGTGGTAGCTTGACTAAGGACCAAGTTTGGTTCTTGTCAAGTGAATCTAACTCATCCTCCATGGCCTTCTTCCACTGTATGGAATCTTTCACGGTCAGCACCTCTGAGTAAGATTCTGGCTCTCCATTCTCGGTCAGCAACATGTAATTTGCTGAAGGAGAATATCTGTTAGAAGGTCTTCTGTTTCTAGTGGACTGTCTAATATGTGGAGTAGCTGCCTCTGAACTCCCACTATCTTCATCACTCCTACTATCTTCAGAAGTTCCTGTATCTCCAGAGCTCCCACTGCTCCCTGAGCCTCCAGTCATCTCATCACAACCAACAGGTTGTGCTATGTCATCTTTAGTCATCCCGTCAAACACCACTTGCTATTTGTTTTTTGGTTGCTTGGCTTTGCTTGTTTCTGCTGCAAGACCATCTTTATACAGAGCATTCTCGTTGAAGGTGACATCTCTACTTCTGATAACCTTCTTGCTGTGGTTGTCCCAGAACCTATAGCCTATGTCATCCAACCCGTACCCAATAAAGATACATTTCTTTGCCTTTGCTTCGAGCTTGTCACTGTCTGCATCTTTAACTTTGACATAAGAAATACAACCAAAAAATTTCAAGTGAGTAAGAGATATCTCTCGACCTTTCCATTCCTCTTCTGGAATTTTGAAACCTATGGGAGATGAGGGTCCTCTGTTGATCAAGTATGCTGCTGTGTTCACCGCATCGGCCCAGAACATCTTTGGGAGTCGTGCATGCAATCTCATGCTCCTGGCTCTCTCATTTAGTGTTCTGTTCATCCTCTCTGCAACACCATTTTGCTGTGGTGTTTCTGGAACCGTCTTCAGCATTCTGATCCCCTGTTCAGCATAATACTCTACAAACTCTGTGCTACTGTACTCGCCCCCATTATCACTCTTTAAACACTTAATCTTGAGATTTGTTTCATTCTCAACTGCAGCTTTGAACTTCCTAAAAGTGTTAAAGACATCAGATTTATTCTTAAGAAAATAAACCCATACCTTCCATGTAGAGTCATCAATGAATGTAACATAGTATCGGGAACCTCCAATCGAAGAGACCTTTGTGGGTCCGTAGACATCTGAATGAATCAACTCCAGCCACTCAGTCTTGGGTTGTTGTCCTGTCTTCACAGAAGTTACCCTCTTTTGTTTGCCAAGAACACATGACTCACAAAAGCTCAACTTTGAATTATTCAAATATGGGATTTTGCCCTTTGAAGACAGCATCTTCATTTCGTTTTCACTTATGTGCCCAAGTCTTTGGTGCCACAAAGTAGAGACCCCTGTATCTTCAACTGTTGCGTTTGCTCCATCTGTGGACACTTCAACCATGTACAGTGTACCATGCTTCTGTCCACGAGCAATGACCAGCTTTCCCTTTGTCACCTTCCATTGCTTGTTGCCAAAACTAACGTTATGGCCTTCCTCATCAAGCTGTCCCACTGAGATTAACATCTTCTTCAGGTCTGGAATATACCTCACATCTTTCAGCCTCCAGGTTGTACCCAAAGTGGTACTGAGATCAACATCCTCAATACCCGTGATCTCCAGAGATTTGTCATCCGCCAAACGAACTCTTCCGTTGAAGGGCCTGAAATTTTTCATTAAATCCCTGCAATGACAAGCATGAAACGACGCACCTGAATCCATGATCCAGGACTCAATTGAATTTTCAACGCTGCAAATTAGAACATCTTCATAATCCTCTGCCACGTTCACCTCCTTCTTGCCTTTGTCTGCAGGGGCTTTTGGGCACTGATTTCTGAAGTGTCCATTCTCCTTGCAATTCCAACAATTGATGTCCTTCTTGTTCTTGGATTGACCTCTCTTCCTCGACTTTGATCTTCCTGTTAGTACCCAATTTTAAGAGATTTTGATGATGCCACTATACTCCATTTAGTACATTGTGTCTTAATTAAAGTTCGAACAAATTAATCTTAAGTGACAAAATAAATGCACAAATTTTTGAGACTTATAAAATATTACCGGAAAAATAAAAATGCAATAAGGTAATTTACCTTAATAGGATATTTAGATCCTACCGGTATATATATAGCATTTGGCTCAAAGATTAAATGTCACATTTTTATGCTACTCGATATACATTGAATGTATATGATTGGAAGACAGAGCTTGACCAACATTAAATGCTGAATCAAGTACTGGTCCTATAGCATGGGACGCACACTTGACATAACTCCCAGCGGGCACTAATTGGAGACAGCCACATTAAAGACTCCAGCACAAGAAGACAATTGTACTACTTATCCTTGGCAGAGATCTTCAACGACAAAGATTAATCCATCTCAACCAACGGATGAGATTAATCAACCATAAAGGCCTATAAATATAGGTATAAGCATGAGTTCAAAAAAAAAAACAAGCTTGAGCATCCTAAGTAGAGAAATACTTTCATCAAAGCATATACGAGTTATCTAGCAAAAGAGAAAGTGCAAACTCAACTTTACTCTCTGCTTAGCCTCATGCTTCACTAAGCTCTTAGATTAGATCAACACTTTCACATTTTTGGAGCTTAGTTCATAGTTGGAGGTTAGAACTTTCTTGTAACATTTCACAAGTGGTTGTAAACACTTAGGAGAACAGTTGTTCGGATCCTAAAGTGTAGTTAGATAGATAGAGTACCTTTTGATCCCCACTGGATCAATCGAGAAAAGTCTAAGGACTGAGTAACTTTGAGTGGTGTCATACTCATTGTGAAAAACCTTCAATCTAGGCCTAAGTGTTGTAAAGGCCAGATTGTCACTAAGTGTATTGAGCTAAATACTTTAGTGGAAATCCATTTGAAAGAGAATGGGACTGGATGTAGGAGGATTACACCACCTCTGAACCAGGATACATCGTGTGTTGATTTTACTTCACTCTTCAAAGCACACACCCAACACTTCTCGTATAAAGATTGTAGTTTGCCAGCAGCATTTTAAGCAGTTGTCTTAATTGATCCAACTGCTTATTCTTCTGCTTAATTACTCACTCTCTTTGAAACTATTATCACACAGTCCACTTGCCAAAGCATCACCAAAAAGGTTGTTCTATCAATTCCCGGAAATCCACTTTCTAACAATAGCAGTTGCCTCAGCAGTTCCTTCATCACCCAACTGCTGAGCCCTCTGCTCACATACATATATTTCCTTCAAACAACTCAAACATCACTAGATTTTTATAACATCATCGACAAGAAGTTCTGCTTAAATGGATCTCTGAAAGTCTGCTTATCACCTTAGCAGGTGGCTCAGCAGTTCCCTCAGTACCACCCAACTGCCGAGACCACTGCTCCAGTTAACCTTCACCTTACTCTTACTAAAATACTTTGTCAGACATCTCTCTTCATCTTAAACAACTCTCCATCATCACTTTCATCATAAAGTCCATTTTTCCCTAGCAGTTACCTCAGCAGTTCCCTGCTATCTAGCCAACTGCCAAGCTAACTGCCAAGCCAACTGCTAGCTATCTAAGTCCAATCTTCCCCAAATTAGAAAGTGGTCAATCACTTATTACATAAAGGGTAAAGACTTCCGTTGTGCATCTACTGATCTCTCAAAAGATTATAGATCAACTTTTCAAAAGGGAAAACTTTGTAAAATTGAAAAGACTTAAAAGTCTATTCACCCCCCCCCCTCTAGACTTTTACCCTATTCGGGACCATCAAGTGGTATCAGAGAAGGTGTTCCTAGAGTCAGTTTCTGACTAATTTGAACTAAAGATTCAAACCACTCTACTTCCCAAACACCTTCAAAAATGGACAGTCAGTTAGCCAAGAACCTTCTGTTCAACTTGAACAAATTTGATGACTGGAAAATAAGGATGAGAGCACATCTCAGTGCTTTACATGATGAGATGCTTGAAGTAATTACTGATGGACCTATCAAAATAATGAAGGTCATCACATCCAGAACCACAGAAAGAACAGATGATGTGTACATTCCAAAACCCAAAATGGAATGGACAACTGAGGACAGGAAGAGAAACAATCTTGACAACATTGCCAAGGACATTCTCTTCAAATCTATTGATGAATCTATATTTCCCAGAATCAGGAAATGCGAAACTGCCAAAGATGTCTGGGATGAGCTCACAAAGATTGGAGCAGGAGATGAACAGGAGAAGGACAATAAACTGACCATAGCCCTCAAGAAATTTGAGGATTTCAAAATGCTGTCAACTGAATCTATCCATGAGATGGAATCCAGATTCCTGAAGATTGTGGCAGAGGTCTCTGACCTTGAGAAAGAACTATCTCAAAAGGAGATTTCCCTCAAGGTCTTGAGAGGCCTGCCATCAAAATGGGACATGAAGGTAACTGCTATGAGAGATAGCAGAGATCTCAGAACTCTGTCAACCGACAAACTCTTTAGTGATCTCAAGGCCTATGAATTTGAAATGAATGAGATCAAAGAAGAGAAGGAAGATGAATATAAGACACTAGCTCTAGTGTCTGAGCCAAGCACTTCAAAATCTGCTGAAAAATCCCTCAATAATCTCCTCACTGACGAGCAGTTTGCTATGTTTGTGAGGAAATTTAAAAGATTCATGAAGAAGGAGGGAACTGCTCCAAAGAAAGCATACAACCTGCCACCTAGAAGACAAGGGAGACCTCAATCCATTGAGGAAACTGTTCTGTGCTACAACTGTAGACAGCCAGGACATTACAAAAATGAATGCCCTCTGCCCTTAGCCCAGAAGTATCAAGGGCAGCAGGGGACTGGTCCCAAAGCTAGTTACAAGAGGGACTTCAAAAGCAGAAGACAAGCTTTTGTAAGTGAAAAGAAAAAGGAGGAACCCCAATCTGAAGATGAAAGCAGCTCAAGCAATGAAAGCTCTTCATCTGAAAGCTCAGAGGAAGCACTTCTATGCCTGGGATCCTGGCAGGTGGCTGAAAAAGGCGGCAGCTGGCTCACTGGAGAAAGCAGCAGATGGCTCAGTGAAGATGATGAATACAGCTCCCCTAAATGCCTAATGGCCAAAGACCACTACAATGATGTTGAGGTAACATCCTGCTCTTCTTATAGCTCTAGTGATTCTGGACCAACCAATATTACACTGGAATCTTTATTACAAGACTTCCAAAAAGTCCAAAATCACCATGTTCTCTTAAGATCGGAAAATGATAGATTAAAACAAGACATTAAGGCTATTCATACAAAATTGTTAGATGCCTTAACAAAAAACAATGTCTTAGAAGAAGAGAACAAAGAGCTGAAAGACAAAATGAATAACTTCAGCATGGATAGTAAAACATGTGACTCTACTGCTGAAGTTGTTCTAAATAGGAAGAGAAGAGGGCTCGGATATGTATCCCCCACCAGACTCACTCAAAACTCACCCTCCACAAGCCACCAACAAAATACAAGAAAGCTAATCTACCAAAAATCCCATTCTCAAAATGTTCCCATAAGAAGGAACCTGCCTGCTCCCAAATCAAAATCCAATCTCCTGTATAGACAAAAACTTCACAACCATCAAAACCCAAGAACCCGTTGGCAATCAACCAATAAGACCAACCACAGTCAAAACACTAAGCAGTCTCCTCCAAAAGTCAATAATCCATTTTCCACTTCAAGAAGAAAAAGGATTAACGAATACATAGCCATCCCCCATGATTATAATACTTCAAATGGCTATAGACCAATCTGCTTAGAACTAAATGGTTCTAGATGGGCATGGATGCCCAAACTTGTACAAAGGAAGTTGCCCACTAACTTGTGGGCTACTGCTCAACAATGATGAATACAGGAAGGTGCTGGAGCAGTTGACTCACAAACATGGTACATAGATTCAGGCTGCTCCAGGCACATGACAGGCAGCAGGCGGCTCCTGTCAAACTATATGGCAAGCGAAGGACCCAAAGTTACTTTTGGGAATGTGGAGAAACAAGGAGAAACCAAAGGAGCTGGAGACCTATCCATCAATGGACTTACAATCCAAAACATATCTTATGTTAAAGGATTAAAGTTCAATCTCATAAGCACAAGCCAGCTCTGTGACAATGGCTATAATGTTACATTCTCCAAAGACATCTGCTTGATTAGAGATGTCAAAAATGACAAAATTGTGCTCACTGGTAGAAGGAAGAAGGACATGTACATTGTTGATTGGAGCTCAGCAAAGGAAGGGATTTGCTTGGTGACAAAGGCAAATTCAAATTTGAGTTGGGAATGGCACAACAAATTAAACCATCTCAACTTCAAAACAATCAACAAACTGTCCAGAAAAGGATTGGTGAAAGGACTTCCTGAAATCAATTTCAAGAAGGACCATCTCTGTGATGCTTGCCAAAAAGGAAAACAAACCAAGGTATCATTCAAATCAAAGGAACTGGAATCATCAACTAGGCCCTTAAGCCTACTACACCTTGACTTGTTTGGACCAGTTGAACCAACGAGCTTAAGTGGTAGAAGATACACCCTGGTGATAGTTGATGATTATTCTAGATACACTTGGACCGTATTCCTAAAGAAAAAGAATGAAACAGAGAAGAAACTTCCAGAACTGATGAAACTAATTCAAAATGAGAAAAGTCTCTCAATCCAAAAGATCCGGTCAGATAGAGGTACTGAATTCCTTAACTCTATAATAATTCAGTACTGTGAAGAAAATGGAATCCATCACCAAACTTCAGCAGCAAGAACACCTCAACAAAATGGTGTTGCTGAGAGAAGGAATAGGACACTCAAGGAAGCCGGAAGGACAATCTTAGAAGCAGCTGGTTTACCCAAAAGATTTTGGGCAGAAGCCATCAACACTGCATCCTTGTGTTCACCAACTGTCTGATTAAGAAAACCTTGTTGGCCGCTGAGTGTTTCTCATACATGTTGGATAACCTTGAGATCCACAAATTAAATATCTCTTGGCTGGCATATAACCTCATCTCCCCACTTACACCACAAATCAAGGTTGAGAGCAAATCGTATTTTCATGGTGACTCATTATCCTATAATAATGTATGATGATATTCATCGAAATTTCTTAGATATTGAGCTTTCATCTTATTTAAGCAGGTTTTGTAGAACACAAACATATGAAGGATGCATTTTTGTTGTACTGTCCAATGTGCACCAGTTTTCAAAACACCATCAGGGAGCCTGTAATAAAATACCAATATGAGTTTCCTCTAGCAGTAGTATTTCAATGCAACTCTGGAAGTTAGCCATAGGGATGAGTGGGCCGATTGTTCCAAATTCTTGCCGAACAAATTGAAGCATTTCACCACTGGGATCAATGATTATTGTTGCAACCCACGTCTTGGTGTACACTTTAAGCTCAACAAATCACATCTCATGAACATTCACAATTGACAAATAAACAGTCGAGAACAAAAATGTATGAGCCAATACAAAAAAAATCATCATGTCCAAATACTCGCATAGTAAATCTACTTGCATTTCGTCATTATTTTGGACTTTCAATTCAGTACATGCAAAGTGAGTCTATACTTGATCGTTAGTGTTGGGTTTTTCTTTGTTTTTGACCCATGAGGAAAGCCCAAGTATTGAGCTCATTAAAAGTCTTCTTTGACTTTCTATTTTTGGGAGCTAATAATAAAAATATGGGTCAGCCACTATCTCACATTCGATGGACAGAAAGAGCAGCAGAAAAGAGAACACAAGTCGAAAACATGAGCTGAGTGTGCTCATCCCGTTTTTCCAGCAGGCAACAGCAGAAAACTTCTGTTTCCCAGAGATTGAACCGTTGGATCGTCGTGATTTTTGGACAGCAGCTTCACAGAATCTGAGCCAACATTCTGGACGGTGGAGTGAGGTCCGGAGGTCGGGTTTCACTGGTCTAGACAGTAGCTATTTTTCTGGTGATATATTTCTTATCTTGGCTCTACTTTGATTCCATACACCTTGATGTGCTTACTTCCAAGGATATGATGACTTTGTATGCCTCTAGTATTATCTAGAGAAGACTTTGTACTACTCCTTTGATGATGATAGTGGATTTAAGCGGCCAAAATGGTCTCGTGGTTTTTCCCTAGTTAACGGGTTTTCCACGCTAAAATTTCGGTGTTTGTGTGTGTGGTGTGTGACTGTTTTAGCTGAATATATTGGTGTGTGGCAGCAATATTATGTGTGTTCTAATTGGATTAAGAACACCCTATTTGTTTGCATCCTCAAAGGTTCATTCAAGTTGGGGAAAGTTTAGCCAAACAGAGATTAATTCCGCATTTTATTAGTACCGTTTGTGGCTGTTTTTCCCATCAAATTGGTATCAGAGCCGAGTTCTTCTGTATCGGGTTCAACTTGTTTGAATGATGGAAGCAAACACAAGTAGGATGATCAATTTGAATGGTTCTAATTATCATGTTTGGAAAGGCAAAATGGAAGACGTACTTTATGTGAAGGATTATTATTTGCCTGTGTTTACTACTGATAAACCTGAGAGTAAAACAGATGCAGAATGGAATATTTTGCATAGACAGGTTTGTGGGTATATTCGCCAATGGGTTGATGATAATGTTTTGAACCATATAAGCGGGGTCACTCATGCTCGTAGTTTGTGGAACAAGCTTGAACAGTTGTATGCTCGAAAGACCGGGAACAATAAATTGTTCTTAATAAAACAGATGATGAGCTTGAAATACCATGATGGAACTCCTGTCACTGATCATTTGAATTCTTTTCAGGGAATCATAAATCAACTTGCAGGAATGGGTATCAAGTTTGAAGATGAGATACAAGGCTTGTGGCTCCTTGGCACTTTACCGGACTCATGGGAGACTTTTAGGACATCATTGTCCAACTCTGCACCAGATGGTATTATCACCAAGGAATTAGCTAAAGGCAGTGTTTTAAATGAAGAGATGAGAAGAAAGTCACAAGGTTCCTCTTCACATTCTGATGTCTTAGTTACAGAAAGCAGGGGGAGAAGTCAGAGTAGAGGTCCAGGTAACAAAGGGAAGCATCGAAGTAAATCCAAAACAAAATTTGCTGATTTTGAGTGCTATCATTGTGGTAGAAAAGGCCACACAATACGGTTCTGCAGGCAATTGAAAAAGGAGAAGAAGAAGAGCGATTACAACAATCAAAAGAACCTTAAGAAAGATGAAGGTGGTAATGGCAATGCTGAAGTTAACACTGCTACCGATGAGATCCTTATTTGTTCTGATCTTGATATGGTCAACATTGCACATGATGATTCCAGTTGGGTTGTTGATAGTGGTGCTACGTGTCATGTAACATCACAGAGGGATTTTTATTCATCTTACACTCCAGGTAACTTTGGTAATGTTAGGATGGGTAATAATGGACTATCAAAGATTGCAGGCATCAGAGATATTTGTTTGAAGTTTGATACTGGGATAGAGTTGGTTTTACATAATGTAAAACATGTTCCAGATATGAGACTTAATTTGATCTCCGCAGGCTTACTTGATGATGATGGTTACAGCAACAACTTTGGTAATGGAATATGGAAACTCACTCGTGGTTCTTTGATCATGGCTAGAGGTAAAATATGCTCAAAGTTGTATATGACACATCCGAAGATCTTCAAGGATAGGGTTAATGCTGTGGTGAATACTGACATGACTGATTTATGGCATAAGAGACTTGGTCACATGAGTGAAAAGGGGATGTCTCTTTTGTTGAAGAGAAATGTGTTACCGGGTGTGCATGATATTCATCTAAAGAAGTGTTCTCACTGTTTGGCAGGTAAACAGAACAGCGTTTCCTTTAAGAGCCATCCTCCTTCCAGGAAGGAGAGTATACTTGATCCGGTGCATTCTAATGTTTGTGGTCCTATGAAGACTAGGACACTTGGTGGTTGCTCCTACTTTGTCACATTCATTGATGATCACTCCAGAAAGGTATGGGTTTATACCTTGAAATCTAAAGATCAAGTATTTGAGGTGTTTAAGCAGTTTCATGTCTCGGTTGAGAGACAGACTGGAAAGAAGCTCAAGTGTATTCGGACAGATAATGGAGGGGAATACATTGGCCCTTTGATGCTTATTATAGAGACCATGGTATTCGACATCAAAAGAGTCCTCCCAAGACACCGCAGTTGAACGGATTAGCAGAGCAGATGAATAGAACTTTGATGGAGCGTGTCAGATGTTTGTTGTCACATGCAGGGCTACCAAATTCATTCTGGGGAGAAGCTTTGAATACAGCGGTAAATGTTATTAATCTAACTCCTTGTGTTCCTTTGTCTTTTGATGTACCTGACAGGGTTTGGAGTGGCAAAGATGTTTCTTACCGTCATTTGAGGGTCTTTGGATGCAAAGCTTTTGTGCACATTCCTAAAGATGAAAGATCAAAGCTTGATGTGAAGTCCAAACCATGTGTTTTCTTGGGTTATGGGCAAGATGAGTTTGGTTACAGATTATATGATCCAGTCCACAAGAAACTTATTCGAAGCCGAGATGTTGTGTTTGTGGAAGATCAGACCTTGAAAGATGTTGAGAAGAAAGATATAGTTCCTGAACATAATGATGATGTTACTGATTTGGATCCAGTGCCTCCTCAACATGTAGAACCACCTCTTGATAATGATGTTCAGAATGATGAACAACATGATACTGATGCTCCAGAATAGCCAGAGGTGGATGAAGAATTTCATTCAGAGATACCAATACCAGACGTGCCACCATTTGTCCCACTTAGGCGGTCTATAAGAGATCATCATCCTTCCACCCGTTTTTTAGCTAATGAGTATGCCTTACTCACTGATGGGGGAGAGCCTGAGTGTTATGCAGAGGCCATGGAAGATGAGCACAAAAGGGAGTGGGTTGAAGCCATGCAAGCTGAGATGAATTCCTTACATGAGAATAATACATTTGAGTTGGTGAAGTTGCCTAAAGGCAAGAGAGCTTTGAAGAACAAGTGGGTCTACAAAGTGAAGACTGAAGAGCACACCTCACAACCTAGGTACAAGGCTAGATTGGTGGTCAAAGGGTTCAGTCAGAGAAAGGGTATTGATTTTGATGAGATTTTCTCTCCGGTTGTGAAGATGGGATCTATTCGTGTTGTTCTGGGTTTGGCAGCAAGCCTTGATCTCGAGGTTGAACAGATGGATGTCAAGACAGCTTTTCTTTTTCTCTCCGTTTGCGACTATTTTTCCCATCAGTTAGATCTACAAAATCACAACCGAAATAACCAAGCATAGAGATGATATCCTCTCTATCATATTTTTGGCTAGCAAACTTCAAAAAATTTATTGTCATCATTTGTATAATCACTACCCCTATATAATCACTTTATATAATCACTACTATTTACTTTTTAGAAAAAAATTGAATAGGAGGTCTCTCACTACTTATGAGAGAACAAGTTCTCCCGCTCAATCGTTAGTTGGCTTATCTTCTATGAGAAAGAAAATTGTGTCGCTGAATTGTTAGTCAGCTTATTTTCTTATACCTAAAAGCATTACATATGAGAGAGAAATTTTTTTCGTTGAATTGTTAGTAGATTTATCTTATCTTATACCTAAAACCATTACATATTTGACAAAAAAAAGCATTACATATGAGAGAGAAAATTTTCCAGCTAAATTGTTAGTCAATTTATCGTATATATATATAAAAGCATTACATATGAGAGATAAAATTCTCTCACTCAATTGTTAGCCAAAATTATCTTATAGTTAAAAGAATTACATATGATAGGGAAAGTTATCCTGCTCAATTGTTAGCAACATTTTCTTCTTATATTCTTATACCTAAAAATACTGCGTACGAGAGATAAAATTATCCTGCTCAATTATTAGATAGCTTAACTTATACTTAGAATAACTACATATGAGAGAAAAATGATCTCACTCAATTGTTAGCAAGTTTTTTTCTAATTTATCTTAGGGAAAACTGTCAAATAGGTCCTCCAACTTTCATAAAAAAATCAATTAAGTCCTTCTATAGGAGACTCTGTCCGGTCGTCGCGATTTGGGGTGGTTCCCGGTGGAATTTTTGATGAAATATTTTGAGCATCTTATTCATCGAGTCTAGTTTACTCATACCAAATTTCAGCTAAAAATTTAATCGAGAACACTTTCAAATTAAAGGACCTAATTGACCTTTTTATGAAAGTTCGAGGACCTATTTGACAGTTTTCCCTTTATCTTATCTTATCTTATCTTATCTTATCTTATCTTATCTTATCTTATCTTATCTTATCTTATCTTATCTTATCTTATCTTATCTTATCTTATCTTATCTTATCTTATCTTATCTTATCTTATCTTATCTTATCTTATCTTATCTTATCTTATCTTATCTTATCTTATCTTATCTTATCTTATCTTATCTTATCTTATCTTATCTTATCTTATCTTATCTTATCTTATCTTATCTTATCTTATCTTATCTTATCTTATCTTATCTTATCTTATCTTATCTTATCTTATCTTATCTTATCTTATCTTATCTTATCTTATCTTATCTTATCTTATCTTATCTTATCTTATCTTATCTTATCTTATCTTATCTTATCTTATCTTATCTTATCTTATCTTATCTTATCTTATCTTATCTTATATACTTAAAAGAGAAAGTTATCTCACTCAATCATTAGCAAACTTATCCTCTTATCTTCTTATACCTAAAAATACTGCGTATGAGAGATAAAATTATCTTATTTAATTATTAGACAACTTATCTCATACTTGTATAAGAGAAAAGTAATCATGCTCAATTTTAGCAACCTTCAGTTCTATAAGATAATTCAGCTAACAATTGAGCGTGAATTTTGTTTCCTCATATGTAGTGATTTTGAGTACTAGAAGATAAGCTTGCTAACACTTGAGCGGGAGAATTTTCTCTCTCATATGTAATTCTTTTAAGTATAAGATAAGATAATCTGGCTAACAACAGAGCGACTCTCATATGTAATCCTTTTATATAAAAGATAACTGACTAAGAATTGAGTGGGAGAATTTTCTCTGTCATATGTAATTCTTTTAGGTATAAGAAGAGAAGCCTTGATAACAACTGTGTGGGAGAATTTTCTTTCTCACAAGTAGTGGTTTTGGTATAAGAAGATAACGTTGCTAATAATTGAGTGTAATAATTTTCTCTCTCATACGCAATGCTTTTAGGTATTAGAAGATTAGAAGATAAGCCGGCTAACAATTGAGCGGGAGAATCTTCTCTCTCATAAGTAGTGTTTTGGTATAAGAAGATTAGCTTGCTAATAATTGAGCGGATGAATTTTTCTCTTTCACATGTAGTGCTTTTAGGGATTAGAAGAGAAGCTTGCTAACAATTGAACTAGATTACTTTTCTCTCATATATATGTAGATATTTTAAGAATAAGATAAGCCGTCTAATAATTGAGCTGGATGATTTTCTCTCATACATGGTATTTTTATGTATAAGAAGATAAGAAGATAAGCTTGCTAATGATTGAGCGGGAGAACTTTCTGTTTTCATATGTAATTCTTGTAAGTATATAAGATAGAAAAGAAGCTTACTAACAATTGAGCGAGATTACTTTTCTCTCATATATCGTTATTTTAAATATAAGTTAAGTCGTCTAATAATTGAGCAGAATAATTATATCTCTCATACGCAGTATTTTTAGGTCTAGGCAGATAAGAAGATAAGCTTGCTAACGATTGAGCGACGGAACTTTCTCTCTCACATGTAGTTGTTTTTAAGTATAAGATAATCCGACTAACAATTGAGCGGGAAAACTTCTTCTCTCATATGTAGTAGTGCTTTTATGTATTGGATAAAGTGATTTCAAATTGAGCGTGAAAATTTTCTCTCACATATGTAGTGCTTTGAAGTATAATAAGAAGAAGATAATAATTGAACGGGAAATTTTTTTCACTCATGTGTAGTACTTTTAGGTATTAGAAGATAAACTTGCTAACAAATATGCGGGAGATTTTCCATCTCTCATATATGTAATTCTTTAAAGTATAAGATAAAATAAGTTGGTGAATAATTAAGCGGAACAATTTTCTCTTTCATACGTAGTGATTTAGGTATAAGATAACCCGACTAACAATTGATCAGAAGAAGTTTCTCTGATAAGTAGTTCTTTTAGGTATAAGATAAGCCGACTAACAATTGAGCAGAATAATTTTCTCTCATATGTTAACACTAATTTAACTAATCAGTAGGAAGTTCTTATTTAATTAATATTTGTTAATTTTAATATTTTGTATTCACTTAAATTTTTTGCCTCTCACTTTTTTATAATAGTATTTAATTTTAAAATTAATTTAATCATGAGTGTTGACAATTAATTTACCCTAATATACTCTTCATAAAATATTTATTGTATGTGTATTAACTTATTGTACTCTTAATTTTTGAAAATGTAGAATCCTAAAAAGTTATTATTATTTTAATAAATAATTAGATCATGAATAAAATATATGCACCAACTATTCTTTCCCACGTGTATGCACAGGTACTATACTGGTTTAAATAAAAAAAATGAAATATTGCTTATGAATAATTGATAAAATCGTGCCACAATTTAGGATAAATTACTAAAACTATTAATAACGTCACATTCAATAAACCATTCAACTCCAACCAACATAACCGCTTTTGATCTCCAAACACAACATTAATATTCTCCATCTAATCATCCAATCTCCAAAGTCAAAACAAAGTGAGTGCATCACAGTAATTACGAAATCATTAATTAATGAATTAATGATAAAGTTCACTAAACATAGTGAGTTATTAAAAGGGAAGTGTCAACTGATCAAGTAGTGCAGTCACTGGTGTAGCTAGTCTTGGTTCATATGCAAACCCATGCAGCTCAACTCCTCCACCTCCGCCGGCACCGCCGCCGCCGCGTGAGGATGAAACTTGATGAACAAAGGGGCAATGAGGGACCCACACCCACTTCTTGGACTTGAATTCATACAGCATAGCCTTGTCTGAATTCTTGATAGTTATCACCACAAAATTCCCATGGCCTACACAGTTGAACCCCTTCCCATTCTCCATTCCTGTGAACTGCACATAGAGCTGTTGAGGCATCCTCTCGATCTCCGCCCACGTGGTCCCACAGTCCTGGAGGGCCCACATCCTCAGACTTCTTGGCACATTCAGCTTGCTCTTCTCCACCGCAGCAACCATGATCAGCCGTCCTCCGCTCTCCACTAAGCTCGGCGAGCGCAAGAACCGCCTCATTGGGGGTTGGATTTTGCACCAGGTGTTCGACGAAATGCCGTAGAAGAGGACGCTGAATGGGCTGGAATTCATGCAGTAAAATCTCCCCCCCGCGAACACCATATTGCCTGATTCAAAGCTGCACAGTCTTGGGAGAGCAGAAGTGGTTCCCCATATGGAGTAAAACCCATTTGTGTCCACGTGGAAGCTCTCTGTTGTTAGATTCTTGACTGCATAAGGAGATGTCAAGTCATCTCCGGCCACCACCAGGTCTATTGAAGAGCTTGTGATGTTGGATCCAATTGAAGGGAAAAGCCTAGGCCTTAAAGTCGGGGCAATCGGGACCAAAGATGGCGACCCGATGAGAGGATTGCATAAGAGGATGTTCTTTGAGCCCGCCTCATACGAAACCCATCCGATCAATCCACCGGAGGAAGTGGCGGGATAAAACCCCGTCGGGACGAAGGGGAAAGAAAAGCGGTACCATGTGAGTGTCTGAGGATCAAGCAGGTAGCCTTCATATGTCTCCCTCTCTGAGCCATCATCCCTATTGCTGCTATGAGAAATGTAGGTCTTCAAGCTCTTGTGTTTGAAGAATATGAACCAATGGCAGTGTGGAGAAACTTGGAGATATAATTCAAGAAACTTGCTGGAGAAGAGAAGGCTGTACCATCTCTTGCAGACTGATCTTGAACGGAAAAAAGCCGGTGGGGGGAGGAAGGCAATGATCCTATCAATCAGCTTATGAGGGAGCCTGCTCCAAACTCTACTGTCCATCCTCCAAGTGCTGCTGGAAAGAATGTGATTTGCACTGCTACTGGTCCTACTGCGTATGTTCATTACTGTGGTAGGAAAGCCATATGGAAAGGGAATGCCAATCTGGGAATGGAAAGCTTCCATTTTGGAGCTAGCTTTAAAAACAGGTTGAATTGGTTTTGGAAAGTTAAAAACTGAGGGCAAAGGTTTCTACTTTGGAGACAGAAGGTAAGCTAAGGTAGATTGGGTAATGCAAGATCATTATATAAGTCTTGGCAGGAAGGAAAGTGAACTCAGAATTGATTTTCTTCTTTTGCTTCACTTTGTCTTCTTTTACACTGTGGTTGCTTAGGGTTTTGTAGGAAATTACATGAAGCTAGTGAAAGCTAGTCCTCCCCTATAGTGTTTTCTTGTCAAGCTAAGTACAGTTCACACACACATGCAATAATAAAACAACACCACAGGTTTTCAATGCCACTCCTATGTCCAACAAACCCTAGTACACGTCTTGGGAATTTAATTCCATGCAGATTTTTCTTGATCTTCTTGGGTATTAACTATTACTTCTATCCACTTCTCCCATGAGTGTTTCTAGTTAAATTAGTTTAACTTCAATAATAGTGAGGTTGGCATGGCCTTTAATATAGTGGCAGGTAACATTTAATTTATGTGCATATATAGATGGTTCAAATTAAACCCTCTTTATAACATTTGTGAACTTTTTTATAGCTCAGGGAAATTAACTTGTTTGTAAACTCCGCAAATACTTGAGAAAAAAATATAGCATTAATTAAGGACCAGTGGTTACTTTGATCTAAAAAGGATGACACCTCACACCTAGTCCTGGACTCGGGCCGGGCGGCCCGGCCCGGAACCGGCCCGGCCCGGTTACTATTTGGCCCGGCCCGGCCCGGGGCCCGGTGGGTCCCTCGGTTCGGTTCGGCCCGGCCCGGCTGCTGGGCGGTTCGGGCCCGGGCCCAGGTTTTGGTGAACCGGCCCGGCCGGTTCGGGCCCGGTCCGGGCCGGATTTTAATTTTTTTTTTTTTTTTTTTGAAATTTTTTTAAGTTTTAGGTTGGATTAGGTATTTTGGGCCATTTGAGGTGGTTTGGGATGGTTTGGGGTTGAGGGGGAGGGGTAGGGGATTAAATAGAAGAACAAAAAAAAAAAATATTATTGGGCCGGTTCGGCCCGGCCCGGTTTGGCCCGGAACCGGGACCGGAACCGGCCACCGGCGGTTCGGGCTCGGGCCTCCCTTTCCTGGCCCGAGGCCCGGCCGGGCCCAGGCCCGAACCGGGCCCGAACCGGCCCGAGTCCAGGACTACTCACACCTAATAGAAAGATAGCAGAGTTCTATCCCAACTCATTGCATTGCATGGAGTTAAATCCGAGACCTCTACTTTGTGACACCCTTCCTACCATGTGAGCTATGCCTGATTTTCACTTTTGATCTAAAATCGGACCAAATCAGACCAAATGATATGTGCATGCCTGAACCTATCGCTGATAACAAGACAGCTAGACCTGCACATCCAGCGATCTGGATTGAAAAACATTGTGTTTACCAAGTAGCAATTCGACTCTCTTCTTTTTCATCAATCACTTAATTTGGTGTTTTCTAGTTTCTAGTTGAATTGTAACCTTTCCAAGACAAGAGAGTGATATAGTTATTAAAATGAATAGAGTGCCAAATAATAATGAATTACAACTAAAGAATAGTATCAATGTTATCAAATACGTAGTACTTTTTTTTGTAAATGTATTACTCTCTTGAGTCCCTTTGTCCCTATTTTTTTCCCATAATACAAATGCCAATTAAAATAATGAGTATTGTGTAGTGGAGAGCTGTGTAGAGAAGAGAGAAAGTGTGCAGAAAAGAGATAAAGTGTAAGAATGTTAAGAATTGTTGTGAATCACAAATTCTTTAATAAAAAAAAAGAAAGAGAAAGTTTATTTTGAGATAGCAAAAATTTGAATATTTTTAAGGATTGGAGGAAGTATCAAATACTCAAGGAAGCGGAGAGTTCCAATTTGACCAAATGACCAGAAACAGTTTTTCCTTAAAAAGACATTTCTTGAAGGAAACACAACTTTCCAAATCTGATGATGACAACTTTTTCTATTAATGCCGGGAAGAAACCATCGTCCAAATACAATGGTGCGAAGTACAATAGTGTGGTCCTTATAGTGTGGCGGTGGTCTACTGGTTCTGACTCAGATTTGCTTTCCTACACATAGCCAAGCAAAAGGGAAGTGAGGCCATGAAAACATAGGGCGGTCCCACCGATTCAAGGCCTAGGCGGACAATTTATAACAAGCCTATGGGTGGAAATATGTCGGTCGACCTGTCAAGGGTCTATGGCCTGGCCTATTTAAGACCTAGTCTGGCCTGTTTAATAATAAAACTAGACTTGCGTTTTTTGAAAAGCTCGTTTACTTAAATAGGTCAGACTTAGCCCAACTTTGAAGCCTTTTTAACTTAACACACCGGCCTATTTATATGTGTCTATTTAAGTTTGTATATATATTTAGTTATATTTAAATTTATTTGTATTATTTATAATTACTCCGGCCTATTTGTATTTAAATTTATTTGGGTTATATATTATTTGTATTATATATATTAGTCTACTTAACTATAGCAAATTAGGCATAGTAGTATTTTTATGAATTATGCATTATAAATTAGAACACTAGCTATTTGAAATATGATCATAAGTGTGTTAATAGGTTATTAGGGTAATTGAAATTCAAAGTTTTTCAAGATTTGAAATACATAAAAATTTATAAGCTACATAAATGACATATTTAAAAAAATGTATTATTAGACATTCAAAGCAAAACTATCGTATAATTAGACTTTTTAGTGAATATTTGGGGAATAAATTTTAAATTGGGTTAAGAGGATTTTTCCGTTTTTATTTTTTATTTTTATGAACTTTTGATTTTTTTTCTTAACAAACACACTAAACAGGCTTCAGGCCAGGCTTTTAAACAGGTCAGGCTCAGGTCGAAAAAACAGGCCTTTAACAGGTATAGGCCAGACTCAGGCCTATTAATTCTAAAACAGGCCCGACCTGTTTAGGCAAAAGGCTGGTATGGCCTGACCTGTTTCCACCCCTAAAAAAGCCCAATCTAAAAGAAATGTAAAACGTGTTTTTATCTTAATCATGATGCAGTTTTCAAAATAAAATCTTAACCATCATGATTAATAATATGGGATTTCTTCCTTAATATTACTAAACTTAAGCTAATTTTCAAAAAAGTGATCACATTTACATTTTGACAAAAATGTGACTAAGATGATTATTCATGTCACTGTTGGATGTCACTGCCGCCTTTGCCTGTGTCGTTGCCACCTTCATCGCCCGTGTCACTGCTGCCGACACCGCCGCCGCCGATCACCGCCAATGGCCACAGTGACATCTTCGCCGCCAGTGTCACTATGATCGTCAAAGTGACACACTGACACGCCACGCCGCCTTCTGCCACAATGACACCATGCCACCGTGACACGCCGTCTCTGGTCACACTGACACGCCGCCTCTGGTCACAGTGACACGTCACGCCACCACCGGCCATAGTGACACATCTGTAATACATCTCCGCCATCGGTGTCACTGAGGTCGCCGCCGGTGTCACTGTGATCGCCACAATGACACACCACACCACCTCCGCCCACAGTGACACGTCAACTCCACTCACAGTGACATTGTCTGCCACTCTACCGACACCGCCATATCCGCATATGCCGCTAACTACCCTTGCTCCTCCCCATCCCTAGACATTAGCACCACAAACACTAGCTCGTGCCCCTTGTCCTGCCATGTCCCTAGCCACCCTCGCCCAGCCCTCAACCACGACAGCCTCCAACAATCGACATCGCCCCGATAACCAACCACTGCCCTTCACTTGACCCTAGCCTACGCCCGAGCCTCTCTCATGTCACCACTAGACCTTCCCCACCATCTCACATCACCCCCCCCCCCCCTCCCCACTCGGCCTCCCCAACTTGTTTAGCCTCCCCTAACCCGCCGTCCCTAGCCTTGCACCCTCACAGACCCCCCCACTCCCTGATATGATCCCCTCTCCCCGGACTTCCCCACCCTCTGCCCTAATCCCCACAACCGTCGCACTACCACACAATAAACCCTAGTTAGTAGCCACCACACCTCTTCATGTAACCTCATCGCACACTGTCGCTACCTGTCACCCTATCCAACCCTAGGTGTTGCCGTCAGATCTAACTATTATTGGCATCTTCGTTCATATCCCCAAATTCTGACAGAAAAAGAAGAGGTAGACGGTGGTAGCAACAAGGTGAACGGCGAGAGAGACAATAGTTGTCGAAGACAGTGAGATCGAAGGAGAAAGAGATAACAATCGACGTGGACGGCGAGATTGGTCTGTTGGCGGCGAAGAACATAGAGGTCCGAAAGAGGGATGCATCTCTCAGATGTGTGAAGTGTACCTGGAGATGCTCGATGAAGCTGTAGGAGAATGCTAACCCTTCAGATCTGGAGAGATGGGCGGCGGCGATGCAAAGACATCTGGAGGGCGGCCGCGATACAGAGATGTCTGGTAGGTGACGACCGGCGGCGATGGCGAGGCTTTGGGCGATGAAGATGAGGAGCCGCAGAGATGATGATTAAGAGATGCGGCGGTGAAGAACGGTGCTGAAGTGCGGAACATTAAAATGGGTTAAATGGTTCCATTTTGTTAATATCAGATTTAGTCATATTTTTGTCTATACAAGCTCCAGGAGTAATATTTTTTGAATGTGTAACTGGTTATTGTGTTTGACCTAAATTGCATGACTTTGAACTGAAATTCACGATTGTTACTTGTAATGTGTGTAGCATGTTTGAGAATGTCGAACTAATAATTCACCATGGAGGAATTTTGTTTGTGATCCCGAGAAGATGTATGTTGGAGGGGCAGTGGATCGTATACCCGCAGATCCTGATGTGATAAGTCATACCCATTTGATTAAGTTCTTACAATGTGGAAGCTATGGCCTGGCAACTTGAGAGAACTTTACTTTAAAAAACCAAGTGCCCCTATGGAATCCTTACATGAGTTGTTTGATGATGAGTCAACACTACATCTTATTGACTTGGTCAGAAGTTGTGGGAAATGTCAGATATTTATAGATTATGCATTGTATTAGGTTGAATTACATGCACTAAATGATGCAAAACAAGAACAACTTCAGCCCCAATGTGATGATCATGAAGCAAATGGTGATCAATAAAGTTGTGATGAAGCAAAAGGTGATCAGGCTGTAGATGATCGAGGAGAGGAAGATGTCATGGAAGAAAGAGAAGGCAATGATGATACATATTTTGAAAGTGATGCCCTAGGAGGTGAAAGAGATTGTGAGGAACAAATTAAAGCTCCAACTGAGGAAATCCAGGGACTGGAGGGAGTTGATGTTGTGACAACAGATGAGGATGAAGAAGAAGAAGAAGCACAAAAAGGAAATGAAGATGAGGGAAATGAAGATGAGGGGCTACTTGATGTGCGAGTGGGTTCACACCATACTTCCACACCCATGATATAATGTGCTTCAAGAATGGAAGAAATCCAAACTCCTTAGCATGGGCACACCATTGATACAGATGAAGCTACTATAGAATATGACTCATCTAACCCAGTTAGTTGGAATTCAGAGGAAGAAGATGAAAGTTGTTCATCTAACCCCAAAAGGACACCTACCGCATGGTTCATATAACCCTGAATCTGATCCTCTCCATATTAGGCTGGGAATGTTGTTTGAGGACGGTACACAATTTTAAAATGCTATGATTAGATATGATGTGTATCATAAAAGAGATATAGTCTTTATTAAAAATGAGTCACAGAGAGTCCGACTTAAATGTGCCATAAATTGTCGGTTTTGTTGTACTACAACTTGGGAAGAAATGTTGAAATGCTTACAAGTGAAAGTTTGGATCCCAAAACATCTATGTAACTTAAAAGTTTAAGCTTAGAATTGTAAGTCATAAATGAATAGCTGATACTTATGAGGATAAATTGGCAGAGAATCCATCCTTGGGTGCGGTAGAGCTTAAGAACATCGTTAAAACAGAACATAAATTGAATGTCTCAATTAGTATGGCTACGAGAGCATTATATTGAGAATTCTATTAGAGAAAACCCAATCTGATTTTAAAGACCAATTCAGAAAAAGTAGAAATTACGGAGAGGGAATTCTAAGATCAATTCCAGGTAGTACAGTGATGATTAAAATTGTGAGTAGTGCCTGAAGCTTCAATGATTTTTCAACGTATTTATATGTGTTTTGGTCCAATTAAGAGAGGATTTGTGGAAGGGTGTAGGAAGGTCATATGTTTGAATGGATGCTTCTTAAAAAGGCATTTGAAGGGAGAGATTTAAAGTATTGTGGGTAGAGATGCAAATGATCAAATGTACCCAATTGTGTGGACAATAGTTGAAATAGAAAATAATTCCTCATGGACCTGGCTTTTAGAGCTTTTGAGAGAAGACCTGCAGATCACCAACCCGGGAGAATGGACCATTATTAGTGATCAATATAAAGTAAGTAGTGTATGTTCTTAATATATTCCATTTGGATTACTACATTTTTAGATTACTACTAATTTTTGATTACTTTTATTCATACATGGGTTTGTTAAATGTGATTGCCAATGTTCTCCCTGAGGCTGAACACAGAAACTGTTCTAGGCATATACATGCCAACTGGAGCAAAAGTCACAGAGGCATAGTTTTGAAGAAAGTGTTCTCGAAATGTGCCAAGCTAAGGCCACTTCTGAAGGGCAATTGGAGGTTTGTTTAACAGAGTTACATAAGCTTGACCCTGAAGCGGGTAGAGACTTGCGTAAGTATCCTCTAAAGCTATGGTGCAAGACTTATTTAAGGACTGAGGTTAAGTCTGATACAGTTGATAACAACTTACCTGAGGCTTTGAACAACACTCTTGTTCATATAAGAGATAAGTCACTGACTCCAAATACTAGAGGGCATGAGAGTGGCTATGATGAAAAGAATAGCTAAAAAAGAAAGTATTTGAAGAGGTGGTCAGGTGAGATGAATGACAACTTTGTTTTATTAACAATCTGCCAAGGTATTTTGTACTTAGCACTATGAGTACATGTTTGTGTTTTTGTGGCAGGTGCATTTAGTCTAGTGATAATGAAGAAGTTGAACAAAAACATATCAGCAAGTCAAGGTTGGAATGTTGATTTTAATGGGGATGATGGGTATGAGATTAAAAGGGAAGATCCTGATTCAATTTCAGACTCAACGCAAAATCATGGCCTACAGAAGATTGGATTTCTCTGAAATTCCTGTGCACATGCCATATGTGCAATTCTAGATACAAGAGATACTCTAGAAAGCTACGTGGACTCGTTGTACTCCAAGGTTTTGTATGAAAAAACATACTCATACACTCTTCATCCAATTAATGGTGAGTTAATCTAGCAAAGAATCCAGCATGAAGAAATCCTTCCTCCCTTACCAATAAAATGAGTGGGCGACCAAAGAAGAAAGGGTGCAAGAAGAAACTGAAGCCCATGCACCATCAGGGATACAACTGCCAAGGAAAGGATGAATCATGACATGCTTTATCTGTAAAGCAAGGTCACAATAGGAAATATTGTCAACATACTAACACACCCAAGACAGAACCTACAAGTAGAGGGGGAAGGAAGGCAACCGGGACAAACACACCAACACTTAAAAGGGGGAGAGGTCAAAGGGGCAGAGCTCATGGGGGAAAGGTGAAAGGGGGCCGGAGTGGTGAAAGAGAAAGAGCTCAAATGGGAGGAAGAGGTGAAAGTGGGAGAGGTAAGAGGGGGCGAGGTGAAAGTGGGAGAGGTAGGAGGGGGAGAGGTGAAGGGGGGGTGGAGAAGCCAAGAGAAATGGGGTTTGGGGTATATTTTAATGAAGAAACGGGTGAAACCATTTTGGAAGCAAGTGCAATCCCAATTTTATGTATAAAGTTATAAATAACTTAAGTGTAATCTTAAATCATATAACTTTTCACCATAATATTACCTAATTGCATCCTGGACAGATAGGAGAAACAATGCTAACAGAAGGCTACTCTGGAAGTGGACGGGAGGAAGTTAACTGATTTGCAATAGGAAGAAGATGTGTATTTTGATTCATGTGTATTTTGCTTAAAGACTTCGTATGATGTAATGCATTGCTTAATGCAATATGAAGAACGATGTAATGATGTTTATTTTTCTTGAAGACTTCGTATTTTGTGAACACAAACATTCCATGGTTTTAAAGTAAAGGCATGACCTTGTATGTTGTCAAGTTATGAATGAATGATGCCAAACTGCAAGTATGACATGTATTATTTTAGACTTTATTTGGTCAACATTAACATGGTCTAAAGTTATGAATGAGTGGCATTTTGATCTTCTGTATTTGATTGGAAGTAAAACAATTGGCTTTGTTGATCAACCATGCCTCTTTTGTGTGGTTTATATAGTCTCTCTTTTGTATTGGATTGGAAGTAAAACAATTAGCTTTCTTGACCCTGTGACGTCTTTTGGTAAGGTTTATGTATTGTGTAGTGAAGATATTCCCCTTGTAATTGATGAAGTTATGTGTTAGTCTTAATAAGCACTAAAAATCTCAAAACACACATACATGATTTAAACATTATTTCATTAAGCACTGTCACAAACCACACAAACAACTACTTATTAAACAACAATTCCAGCAACATTGTGCATCAATGACATTACAAAGCCATTACATAAGTGACCAAAACAAAATACACATAACCATAACATAACCATTTCTGCCATCACAAAGCATGCTTACAACCCCAAACACATTCTTCCTACCAAAATAAGAAGTACAATCATAGCTAACGCATACAACTACCTACTCTTTTTGTTCACATTTGCCTCATTCTCAATTTGTTTTATTTCTACGTGATGGGGTTATGGGACTAGGCCTAGAGCCTAATCAGCCCAGGCCCCGAGCTTGGACCCGTAACTCCAGGCCCACGACCCGAACCAGCACGCCCAAGCCCGGGACCATTATCCCACAAGGACATCCCGACTAGTGGGCCCAGCAACCCAGAGCTTGAATCGGCCCAACCGATCATGCCCATCAAGGAGCAGACGTCCAACAGAGCGGAATCCCAAGGCGGCATGTCTAGGGGAGGCCTGCCTTTAGCCCAATGGGGACCGGAGCCTGCCTTCTAGCCCATTCAGGAGCCTATCTCCAGCCCGTCGGGGAGCATGCCTTCCGACCTGGCTAGGAGCATGTCTTCCAGTCCACCAAGAGGGAGCTCAAGCGTCCAGCCTGCCAGTCAGGTCGACCTGCCAGCCAGGAACAGTAACGATCAGAGCAACTAATGCACGAATTAAATAAAGTATTTAATTCTGTATTAATGTTTTAATTAATTAACCATTAGTATATTGGACAAATACCATTTGTAATCGGCTATAAAAAGCAAGTCCGACTCAAATAACAAAGCTGCTATTTCTGGAAACTACACTTCCTGAGCAATTTGCCATATTTGTACTTCGTATTTCCTGCTAGAGTGTTCTTTAGCAGCTATCTTAAAAGCCTACGAGCGTCCAATTTGGCCCAACACTGCGTCTTCCTTCCGTATAAAAATTCCGCAGCTACCAACCTTTACACATTCAAATCATAGTGGTACTCTTTCAATTCATGAACATATATAATGAATGCAAGTATCGAATAAGATAACACATTGTAATTCAAACCGGCACAACCAAATCATACAATGACGTTACCTTCCATTTTTTACAGCCATAAAAAACTCTCCCACTCTCTCGTCCAACACATATTACAACTTCATTCTTTTCAATCCATTGATGTTGTGAAGATGACATTGTTGCGAAGGAGAACAACACTATCGCAGGGAGGTCGAAAAATTAGGGCTGAGGCTTGAATAGATTTCTTGAAATGGTGAGGACAGGGTTAAGCTTTAAATGGGAAAAAGACACTTCAGCTTTAGTAGTCAGGTAAACGACCTCCACGTTGGAGTTCAGGTCAACTCCCAATGGAGTAACCGGTTGCTTACCGCCTAATAAGCCAAATTGGGTGATTTGGAAGTATGATGGCTTAATTTCCGAATTGGTCAAAGTACGAAGGCCTATTTGACAGTTTTCTCTCATAACTAAGAAAATACTTTTATAATTCGTTGTATTAAACAAAATATAATTACAATTATAAAATAAAAGCTAAAGTAAAAATGAAATATTACTTAAGTACCTTTTTTTACTGAGTATTATGAAAAAGAAACATCATTGATAGATTCATAGTTAAGTGTTTCTATCACATTATGCTCAATATTTAATATTGCAAATCCAACGCCCTGCCTCAAATGCTAGGCCCAACGCCGCCCAGCAACCTGTCACAACCGGACCTACGTACCCGAACATCACACAACACGCTCCCCGAAAAATGTCCTTACACCATAAACCACCTCCCTGCCTCGTCCTCGCCCCGAGCCCCTCTACTACTCTCCGTAGCCCCAACAGCCCCCACTTTGCCCCTCACCTTAGCACGAATCATTGTCACAGATCTAAAATCATCATCAATTTGAAACCCTAACACCAACAACCATCGTCGTTGTTGAACTGATGAGAGCGATGACGCTAGCGAACGTCTAAGAAGAAGAGAAGCAAAGTAGAAGGAGAAGATGAACCTCGCGTCGACGTCACAGATCGTCATAGCTTAATATCTCGAGTAGTACAGCTTACATGGTTTAAAAAAAGGAAATTATGGTTTGTGAAATTAGTGGTTGCATGTGAATTTAGGGTTTGTGAACATTGACAATGAACATGGACAGTAAACATGGGCAGTGAAAATGGTACGTAGTAATATGTAGTGTTGAATATGCGCAGTGAGCATGACATTAGATAGTGTTTTACATGGGTAGTGAAAGAACGCATCGATGAAGTGTCTTGTACCGTGAATTGAAGGCAATAGAGCAATAACGACGACACAATATGTAATATATTTAACTCGACATAAAATATTAATTTAAAGTTGAAAAAAACTCCTAATGTGGATGAGAAGTGTGAAACAATGTTGGCGGGTAGTGTAGTGATTCTTACCGGATGTGCAATAATGTCGTGCAATAACTTGATTATAAAGTGTAGTATTTTTAATCGGATGAAAATAGTGTAAAATGCACATTTTATAAATAAGGGTATTTTTGTTATTAAACATTTTTATTTGGACAAATTTTTCTTTTTCTTTTTTCTTTTAAGTCATACGATTGTCTAAAGACATAGCGAGTCATATTTAGGAAATGTTTTAGTCATATCTAAAAAAAATCCCTTTAGTTGTTTTCATTTTCTTTACTCTTACTTTTCTCTTTTATGTGGTTCAAGGCTTCAAGCCACATTCTGTGTTATTTTCCTTTTCATTTTAGATTAATTTATTATAGAAGAAGCAAAGCCAGGTCATCATGATATTACTTTTTTTTTCTATCACAAATATTTAATTTAAAACATGTCGAAAGATGTGAATTGCTTAACAAAAAATAATTAATCAATAACTTATAATAATATAAATCACCCTTATATTAAATTTTATTGAGTAACAACTATTTATACAGAGTTTTTTCATAGATGTTATCAAAAATAGTTAATGCACAAAAATATTGCTATAGTCACTTAGCATAATCACTATAATTTTAGATTTGGACACAATCATGATCATTAAAGTTACTATGATAGTCACTAAGTCATACTTTTGTCCACTATCTTCCTTTCATTAATAAACATCTAATTTTACTATACCAAACATTTTTTGGCAACCAGCTAAAACAATGAATCGATCAAAACCACTAAATTAATCAACCGGTCAAACCCGCTAATAGAACCAGATAATTAACCGCTAACAAACGGTCAAGTATAACAAGGCCTTAATCAAATTCGGGTGGGGTGTGCTCAATCTAATCTCAAGGGGTAGGTGGCCACTTTTGTGGGTTTGCGTACAAGGCATATATACCCTAAGGCGTACCAATTCCTTAGCTTACTTAAACCACATTTTCTCTAATACTATATCAATTGTTAGGCAATTAAGCAGGCAACCCACCTTATAAATTATTACAGTATTATATATATATATATATATATATATATATATATATATATATATATAGTGATCGATTATAAGTAACTTGGTCATGCTGAATATTATCTATCCATCCATACACCTTATTGAAGTATAATAATAAGCTGGAAACGAAAAAATGAAGAGACTGATCTACGGTTCAGCAACGTTGATCATATTTTTGGTTCTGCCATGTTTGATGGCTTCATCCCTTTCCCGAGATTTTGATTTCTTCTACTTTGTTCAACAGGTACATACATACTTTTCTCAGATTTTCAACCCCATGCATGATATGCTATATTTATAATTAATTTCCCTTTTTATTTACTCCGTAGACAAATTAAAGGGTTGTTATTGAACTGAGCATTTTTTCAACTATTCGAGGTCGAGCTCGATTTCGAATCTAATGAGCTGTGAACTCGAACACTAGCTTGATTTTGAGTTCGATTGTTTATTTGAACTCGAGCCAATATCGAGCACTTATAAATTATAGAAATAAATCACATACTTCCTCCATTTCGTTGAAAGGTTCTCACTTTTTTTATTTGGATGTCTCATTAAAAGTTCTCACCCCATTTTATAAAATAATTTACTTTCTTTAATTACACATTTACTCAAATTTCTCTTTCCTATTCATTACATATCAAATCTCACAATTTCCTTTCCCCCAACTTATTTAGCTTTAATTACTTTCACTTTATATGTTTACTTTTTCTAAATTTTCTCTTTTCTCTCTATTTTACCCAAATTACATTATTTAATCATTTGCCTAAAAAACGTGCAGTTTACTCACGAGAACCTTCCATCGAGACGGCTCTTACAATTTAAACGTTTTGTGTGATTAGATTATTTATGATTATTACAGATTCAAGCATTTTTCGAATAATTGAACACAAATCTATTGACGAGCATAATTTATCGAATTTATAGAGAGCTCGAATCGGACACAGAACTTCTATCGAGCCAAACTCAAACTCCATTTATACTCCCTCCGTTTCAAAATAAACCTCACAGTTTGACTTTTGCGGTCTCCTAGGCAGACGTTTGACCGTAATTTCCTATTAATATATGCATATAAAATCTATAATAAATTGACATTTGAAAAATAAATATTACAATGAAGCACATTATATAATTTTTTTGGGATAAAATATTATTAATTTTGAGTAATAAGCGGTCAAAGTTTAACAAGTTTGACCCAAAAAGTTTGACTGTGAGATTTATTTTGAAACGGATGGAGTATATAGCTCGTCACGCTTTGCTTTGAGTTCGAGCGCGAATAGTAGTATATTACTTTAATGAACCGAATTCAGACTCTTCATGTTCGGCTCGCCTCGTTAATATTCTACCTCCGTCCCAGGGAGAAGTTCCCAATTTCCTTTTTTGGCAGTCCCAACAAGAAGTTCCCATTTCCCTAAATGGAAAGTTATTCTACATCAAAACAGTGCCAAACAGTGCTAAACAGTGTCGAAACAGTGCCAAACAGTGTCGAAACAGTGCCAAACAGTAAAATTTACCCCCCAGTAACTTTATTTCCTTAATATGTGTGAAAGTCAACCCGGGAACTTCTCCCTGGGACGGAAGGAGTATAATTTAGGCCAAGTAACCAAACAAAGAGGGCTGATGGAGTACGTATTAGTGTATTACCGACTTACCGTATAGGATAAATGTGGTCTTTGGCTCCTTTATTATTTCCAGTTATTAATTGTTTCTTTTATATTATTATTATTATTATTATTATTATTATTATTATTATTATTAAATGAACATATGATGATGATGGGGAATCGACAGCGGTAAATTCATCATTACGTTACCGAGAAGCACCAAAAGGGCTTAATTATCAAGGAAAATGCTAGGAGTACACAAGTTGTACACAACTTGTACACATAATGTCGGTCACAGACAATTGATACGGAGTTGCCTGTGACCACAGACAAGAGTTGTCTGTGTACACAGACAAATTTTGTCTGTTTCCACAGACATTTACTTTTTTTGTAAAAAGTACACTGAGAGTCGCCTGACACTGACAAGTACTTTTTACAAAAAAGTAAATGTCTGTGCAAACAGACAAAATTTGTCTGTGTATACAGACAACTCTTGTCTGTGGTCACATGCAATTTCGCACCAATTGTCTGTGACCAACATTGTGTGTACAAGTTGTGTACAACTTGTGTACCTCTAGCATTTTCCTAATTATCAATTTACACTCTAGGCCGTCTAGGACTCGATCTAGGCACTAATTTTAGAGTAGTTCTGATCTACTCCGTACTATTTTTGAAGGTTCAGTATGGTTTGATACTTTCATATGGTCCGAATACACAATACACACCTTGGTTTTAATCTTTCTTGCACGATCTTAACTGAACATGTCTTTGTTGCTTCAAAAAAAACTTTTAATCTTTCTTATTCTTAAAAAAAACTTTTTTTTAATCTTTCTTATTCTAAATTTTAGAGAAGGGGTCTGTAGTCTAATGATAGAACCATCTACCCTCAAGTATCTTCTTTTGGAGAAGTTTTGGATTCAATTCTCAACTAGGGAAACGAGCTGAGGGAAGATTTGTTTCCCATTATTCTTCCTACCTTCACAGGTTCGTCGATGGAGTCAATACCGACGAGACTAACTGTGATATCAAAAAAACATATATAAAGAGAATTTAATACCTACACAACTTGACACTTTAATATAACTTTTTCGGATTATCAATCAAATCAATTTTTTTAATAAAATACTTAACTTTTGATTCCCAATAAATAAAGTTGTACGTAGTTACTATTTTTAGTGAACTTATTTAAGACGTCTATTTAGCTTTTTCCATATACTTTTCCTTTAGTTTAAAACTAAAGAGCACATCAAAAAGTTTGATTTCTAGACAATATTCTCAGGGGAATCGAAAGAATTCAGGAAAATTAAATATGATCGGTAGAACCAACTAAAATCCAGCCCACAATGTATAAAAATTGTTTTTTACTCGGATCGATCTTGGCTCGGATCACACTAATAAAAATCCGTGGCATGAGTTTGGCTCGAATATAATCAATTTATTGATTACATTCGTTTCAAAAGTTGGCTTGAATTTTGACACAGAATATCAACGGTCAAGTCTGACTCCATTGTGTTCGCAGAATTTTAGATATAAATTTTTCATAATTCAATTGTATGGACCATCTCTTGAGTAATTTCAAGGAAAATGCTAGGGATACACAAGTTGTACACAATTTGTACACACAATGTCAGTCACACACAATTGGTACGGAGTTGCCTGTGACCACAGACCATAGTTGTCTGTGTACACAGACAAATTTTGTCTGTTTCCACAGACATTTACTTTTTTGTAAAAAGTACTTGTCAGTGTCAGACGGCTCTCAGTGTACTTTTTACAAAAAAGTAAATGTCTGTGGAAACAGACAAAATTTGTCTGCGTACAATACAATTCTTGTCTGTGGTCACAGGCAACTCCGTACCAATTGTCTGTGACCGACATTGTGTGTACAACTTGTGTACCCCTAGCATTTTCCTAATTTCAATAACTCACAGTTAGGAAACTATTGATCCTTGGTGTGTAGTTGTCATGCATATGTGTAATCAACATAAATTTGGTGAGCAAATTATGCACATATAATTGGAGTATTTTCTTAAATTGTTTCAGCTCCAATCCTATGCTTATTTTTTGTCTGGTGTTTAAACTGTGAATAGTGGCCGGGGGCATACTGTAGTCAACGGTCACGGAGCTGTTGCTATCCGAAGAGTGGAAAGCCGGCGGAGGATTTTAGCATTCACGGCCTTTGGCCCAACTATCTTAGTGGCAAATGGCCTCAAAACTGTGATCCTCAAACCTCTTTGGACGAATCTCAGGTATATATATTAAATAAATGTAATATACTTAGAGCATCCCCAATGGGGATGTCTACTTTCTTTACACACTCTTACACATGGCCCCATTTTTTATCTCACAAATTTTATGTGTAGGACCTACATATCTTCACATTTATTTTATTTTTCATTTTTCTATATCACTTTTAACCCACTTTTCATCCACATTCACTCATCGATTCCCGTGTAAAGTCTATTTGTGGACATTGTCATAGACATTCTCTACAATTTACTCCTATCTCTCTCTTCCTTTTCATTTCTCATACACACCACTTTCTTCATATTAAATTAAAATAATCATTCTATCTCTATCTCTCTCATATGCCACGTAGGATAGACATTACTCACATCCACTATCCCATTGGGGATGCTCTTATATACTCCTATCTTCAAAAAATTTGATTTCACAGATTTTGGACAGAAAAATAATAATAATAAAGGTTGACTTTTCAAAAATAGTTTTGTGTGTTGAAATATAATTGAATTAATCGTCTTTCAACTATTCCTGATTAGGAATTATTATCATCATTATATAAATAATTAGGAAATCATAATTATGATTCTATAATGATAATTGTGTGGTTCACAATTATCCTCTAATCCTGCAAAACTTATCTTTTCTCCTAATAGGAGTCTTCTCCATTGTCAAAGTAAGGTATAGTAATCCAACTAAAGTACATGAGAGAAATGAATAGTAATGTATAGGGGGAAATGATGAGTACTTTCACACCAAAAGTTTTTTTTTGGAGAATACCGAAAGCTTATAAAAATTAGAAATAAAATAAAGCATAAAGTTAATTTTGGGACATCTTAAAAAGTAAGGGTGCTAAAACAAAGTTAATTTAGCTAAGTACGAGGTATAATTTAATTTAATCTCCTTATGCTAAGTGCCACTGACTACTAAAAACAAAGTTTAGCAGTTAGAACTTGAACTGTTCTTTTTAGATAACAAAGTTTCAAAATGGGAGATTCAGAAACTAGAATTGAGGTAACTAAAGAGTATTGATGGAACGTTTGAAGTTGATTATGCTTATATGTGTTTCACTTTTAACATCTGTTTTTCAGAAATTGATCATCTCCCATAATAACTTTCATAAAACCGGTTCAAAGATTAAATGTACTTATACGCTTATCCAAACTCTCCAATATATTTCTGCTTCCTAAAAGAACATAAATAATTTCAAGAAGTAGATTTAAACACCCGTTGGGTTAGATTTGAGTAAATAGCCAAGTGATCGGAACTACATGGAAAAATAACGCTAGATGCTCATAATTCTTTAGATCTTTGAATATGCTAGTTTCAACAACTCTAGTTCGTTTTAATGTTTACATTAAGAATTTAAGAAAATATTAGGTTTCACCCGGCTTCAATCCACCAAATAGCCATAACATCAATCTCCTATTGCAAATGTATCAATGTCATTGGAATTATTTTGGCAATATAGATTAGTTATATATCCTAGCTAGTAAGTATTTGTCCCTTTTAACATACAATAAAGTTGGCATGTCACATACTCACTTTCAATTGCGCGATCTCAGATTTCAGTCGTGTTTTCTTATAAAATTTACAACTTTTATGTTTAAGAACTAATTAAATTATTTCTTAAAATTAAATCTTTTTATGAAAAAAAACTCGTGGTGTTCGATGTAAATACAGATCTCAGATATGATGAGTGCAATGGAGCAGGAGTGGCCATCCCTTGCGTGCCCGAGTAGCGACGGGGTGAGGTTCTGGAGCCATGAATGGGAAAAACATGGAACATGTTCTGGCCTAAACCAGCATGACTATTTTCAGAAAGCCCTCTCCTTCAAGACCAAAGCCAACCTTCTCCAACATCTTAATCAAGCAGGTACTAACTCTATTTTGAAACTCGACACTTTAAATTATAAAGCGACAAAGCCGAGTGACCGAGTCACGGGTTTTGACAACACGGGTCAACTCAGTCAATATTGGGTCCATATGCATATGGTGGAACAAAAGTTGGAGTGAGCCGGTGTACAGAATTTTATCAAATAAATTTTTACACATGAATTTTTACACTAAACACCAAACATACAAGCATTTTTCAAATTTGAAATGATGGGGCCCTAGTAAGCGCCCTACCTCATATCCAGATTGGGTCTATCCACTCATTATTAGTAAAATTTATAATAATACCTACACCTAATTATAGATAAGATAAACTAAAATTTATGTCTCCAACTAGCCCCGCCTAGGCGCCTAGCGCTGGGCTGCACCCTACGTACTAGCGCAGGTCACCTCTTAGAACTTAACATTGAGTTTAACTATATATTATATATAATTGATGAAATACTTTGTATATAATACAGAGTAATATTTAGGAAATATTGTCTGGCCATGGTTTACTTGTATATATGAGTTCGGAACGAATTTCCCGTGTAACTGTGAATTTAAAATTTTGCTCGTTTCTGGTTTCTTCATTGACTAGTCCATCTTTGGAATTCGATCTCTGATTTCCGAGTCAACCAATTAGGGTCGAGTCAATTTTCATAGGGTGCTAATATTTAATTTTTATTTTTCTTTAAAAAAAAGTAATGAGCTTTTTCAAAATGAAATCTAATTGTTTTCTTTGGGGTAATGTCATGAATATTATGAGTTCAATCTTGTATGTTCAAAAGTCAGTTATTTATTTCTTGAGTTTTGATTAATCTAATGCATTTCCGCTTTCATCAATATTAATCACATGTAACACGAAAACTCTCGGGAAAGAGTACGTTTCCGTTTCGGAAACTCTTCCAAAACTCTCAAACAAGTCTTTTTTGAGCAAAAGTTGATGTTTCTCGTTTCCCGTTTCCACATGATTTTTGCGTTTCCATGCAACATAGGTTTTTACAAGTTAAAACATTATTAACAGATCTAGTTAAAGTGAAACTTGAGATATAAATCGAGTTCAAACATGTGAATCTTGAACTCTATTCGAGTAATAACACTACTCTTCATTAGTGCCTTACCCCTTAGTCGCCTTCTAAACATTGTACCTTATGTGAACATCATCTTGTCAATCAATAAAGTTTTATATATATATGGAGTAATTAAAATGGGTTAAAGAACATTAATAATATCACTCTAATAACTTGTAATTACAACCACAATATATAATGCAATTATGCAACTACAGGAATTCGACCTAGGGAGGGTAAAGATTACTCACTTGAGGAGATAAAAGCAGCTATTAAGGAAGGAGTGGGATTTGATCCATTCATAGATTGCAATGTTGATTCATCAGGAAATCACCAATTATACCAAGTTTATCTTTGTGTAGACACTTCTGCACAAGATTTCATCGACTGTCCAGTTTTCCCTCATGGAGGAAAATGTGGTTCCAAAATTGAATTCCCTTCCTTTTCATCATCCAAATCTTCCCATGATGAATTTTAATTTGTACACATATTTATGTAATGCCATTGCTCTTTTTTCCTAATGGATTATATATAGCAATGGCTTGATGCTTCCTGTAATTAGTCTTTACTTAATGAATAAATTGTCTCTAAGTATAGTACATGTATTCCTACTACGGTAATAAAAGTCATAATTGACACGTACTTGTGCTTGCATTATATTCCAATTAAAATAGAAATAATTACAGACAAAGTATGACTAAGATAAATTAGTTTATTCACAAAATGTGACCTCCTAAATACAATGACTATAATAATAACTTTATTTATAATAACTTATGTTCAATTTTACGGAGTAATATTCAAGTGACTATGAGGCTATGCTATAGTAGTTAATATATAGTCATATTTTTTTATATCATAAATAGTCATATTTTTGTAAATATATTTCATTTTAGTAATATTTTTAAAAAACACTCTTAAAATAATTCACATTTTGGTCAAGAGTCATGTTGCCTTTGTGGTGATGCTAACTTGATTGTATGTATTTGCGGCTTTCCGCGAAATGCTAGTTATTATTTAAAAATTTCAAATCAGATTCGACAAATCTATGGTACTCTCAATGTAAGGTACCTTATCTATGCGGATCAACTAAAATACTCCTTCCGGTTTTTATTAATCTTCACACTTTCCTTTTTGGGACGGTCTAAATTAAACTTCATACTTCCAAATTAGGAAAGTTTTTAATATGAAATACCCTTTATATCCCTATCCCATTTACCCATTTGTTCGGCCCACACCCCTGCCACTTTTATTCGCAGCTCCATTTACTCTCTCAAATCTTCTCTCTTTAATCACCTCTCTCTGTCTTAAACCCCTCCACCACCTCATAACCTTGATCGCCACCCCTCCTCCTCACTTCCATCGCCACCCCTCCATCTCCTCACTTCCACTGCCTCGTTATCTCTTCTTGATTTGTGATTTTAAAACATAATAATGAACGCAAAACAATGTCATTTTAAACATGCAATTTTCCTTATCGGAGTAAGTTTCTAAAGCACACCATCGGGTAGATGAGAGAGATTTTAGTTTTTATTCTCTTAGGCTATAAGTTTCTCAAAATTTCACCTTCACAAATATATTTATGGTAGATATAAACCTAAACAGATATACAATCTTAAAATCCTTTTTGTTGTTTTAGATTTCACATTTTTACAAGATTTTTTTGGACGTATTCATATTAAAAAAAATTCCAAATGCACGACTGCTCATACTCATGGGGGCCGGTCACCAAAACTTTAACTGTTAATTCACTTTCTATACATGTTCATTTTTTGGGTGGCTATCTTTGAATACACGTTTGAATATAAGAAAAACAAAAACAATAAATCTATTGGCAGTTCGTATCATATATACTTACAGAATCAAGAATATTGACGTCAGATTAAGAGTGTTGATATGAGAAGCTAGCCATCTTCATTAGTAATTTGGTAATTTATTATCCCGTGCAACGCACGGGTAAAAGACTAATTAGATTTAACTTGGTAAAGTGTACGGGACGGAGGTTGTATCAAATTTTCAATTACACATGTTCTACGTAGTATATCAATATTAAAAGAAGAGTAAAATGCATAACTAGTCCCTAAACTATCAGTCTCATATCATTTTGGTCCTCGAACTAACAAATCTATCATTTCAGTCCCTAATCTATGTAATCCATATTAGTTCGGTCCTTCTATCTATATTTTGACATTAAACTAACGGAATGTACTTAGTTAGTGCATGTATGTGTAAATCAAAATGCTTATAAGACAAAATAGAACTTATAAAAATCTGATTTAATATCTAAATAAATTAAATTAGAATGAAAACTACTACCAAATCATAATATAACGCGTTAAGACATACTATCTTTTAAATGCAACATTGGACTTTTTGCACTATTCATATGTTTTACTTTGATTCTATTTTATTGGGAAAAGGTGCAAATAGGCCCATGTGCTAACAAAAAAAGATCAAATAAGCCCTTATTTAGGAGGCTCTGTCCGGCCGTTGCCATTTAGAGTGGTTCCCGGTGGAATTTTTTGATGAAATTTTTTTAGCATCTTATTCATCAAGTCTAGTTTACTCATACCAAATTTAAGCTAAAACTTCAATCGGGAAGACATTCGAATGAATTCTTTAAAATTAAGGATCCCTACCTCCGCCGCTGTCAAGAAGTATCCTGAGTTCCCTTTGAGTTAAAATTACCAAATTCTAGCTTGATGACGAGCTTGGTTACAGAGAATCTATTATCTTCCCTATCATTCTTCCCGTTCATGTATAACTCTGAAGCTATTATACTTAGGAGTTTTCTTCTCTACTTGCAGAGTTGCACTAGTTAGCTAAATTGCAGACATTAATCCCTAAGTGCATGGCATAGAAGCGTCGTTCCAGGCTCCATTGCGACGAAGACGGCCCCCGACCCTCTACCATCGTTCCTATTTCCTACCTCATCAGTGGTGTATCCTCCCCCGCCAAGCGTTGCTCCCCAACCGCCAGTCCGTCGCCTCTCTTCCCCTCTATTCAGGTAAAAATGCTCTTTTAAACTATGTAGTATCTACTACTCGTAATTGATATTAAAAAATTGTTTACTCTGGGTTCGTTTATATATTTATACTACTTCTGGATTCTGGGATAGTCTTCAAAATCTTTCACCAAAGTTTTGAGTTTGGTAATGCTTATAATATGTTTGTAAAAATGTCTGGATTTGTTATTGTAAATCAATAAACCATAGTATTGAGTTGCCTCTCTGCGCATAGATGCGTTTCGGTTGTCCTGTCCTTGTTACGGAGGATTATCTTATGGTTTTAGTGGTGTTCCAAATTTCCCACCACTCAACCAACTGAGCTATCTGTGTGGGTTATTTTTTATGGTTTTCTTACTAGACTAGAAGTATGTTTCGGACCAAAGATGACCCAAAAATACTATTTCCTAATTAATGCACATCTTGTGCGCTGCTTATAGTTATATGGTTCTTTTAGTTCCTCTTTCTCCCTGTAGAACAAATTACATCAGTGCCTCAAGTTTGCATTTGCTTTGCCTTGTTTCTCATTAAATATTTCCTATGATGTATTCCACTCTCCTATATCTAAAAAAGTCACATTTAATCTGTTTCCCCTGGAATATAATTAATTGTTTTCATATGAATGCCAAAGGTAATTCTCTAATTTATTAGTATCATTAGAAATCTCAGTTCCCGGCATTTCCAATCCAAATTCTGTGGGGAAAGTGCATTTTACGCGTAGACAACTTCCAGTGTGTGGAAGAATGTGAATTTTACTTGTAGACAACTTTAAGTGTGTTTTCTTCTCTATCAATTTCTATATTATTTTCAGTAATTTGATTTTGATGCCTTACCTTCATAACCAATGAAAAACTAATCAAGTGCCTATTGAAATTTGTAACTTTTTTAATTCAAGATAATACTTTCTATAAGACATGATGAAATTAAGAGAAAAAGAATTACGTAGAGGTAAAATTTAGCTCGCTATATAAAATTAAAAATCTAAAGAAAAAGTAAAACAATCAATCAATATGCTTGAAAACAATCAATAGTTGAGGGTTTTTTTTAGTTTTGTGGGATTAGACACATGTCTCACTTGACTCATAATCTTTGTTAGTACTATACAATTAGTGAACATACAAAAATACATGTGTTTGTGACTTTATGTATTATACGTTTGGATTTTGTAAAAGAAAGATAAGTATATGTTTTAACTCTTAAACATTAGGAAATGGGTACGTACACAATTTAAACTTTCCCTATTTTCAAAATTATGATACTCCCTCCGTCCCGGGGAGAAGTTCCCAATTTCCTTATTTGGATGTCCCAAAAGAAACTTCCCATTTCCCTAAATGGAAAGTTATCCTACATTAAAACAGTGCCAAACAGTGCAAAACAGTGCCAAACAGTGTCGAAACAGTGCCAAACAGTGTCGAAACAGTGCAAAACAGTAAAATTTACCCCTCAGTAACTTTATTTCCTAAAAATGTGTGAAAGTCAACCCGTGAACTTCTCCCCGGGACGGAGGGAGTATAAAGTATGTATATATTACTCACAAACAATAATGATAAATTTGGCATTTGAGGCTTCTTTAACAATCTAAGATGTAGAACTTCAATTCATAATCATAAATCATAACTCACTCTAAGAAAAATAGGTCAATTAATAGAGTATGTCTAAAGTCTGAAGTTTCATTTTTTTTGTCAAGAGTATCATTAGATTCGGAATTTTGACCTTAAATCTAAAAGTTTATTAAGGATAAAGTTTATGAATAACAAAATTAGTTTCATCATTTGCAATGGAGCCAAAGATTCTCTATTTTTTGGCTTGTGAATACGATGGAATAAAGCAAAATGACTCACTAAACTGTCCGCGCTTCTTTACTATGAAGCAGCGGTCAACTCATGCAATTTCCGACGTGATTTTCACCATGGGTCATCCTGAAACAGTCTCTCTGTGCTTTAGGGGTAAGACTGCGTACATCCGACCCCCCTTACCCCACTGTAGGTGGAAGCCTTTGCGGCATTGGGGTAATGATGATGATGATAGTATTTTATGAATATTTGATAACTGAAGCTTGGAATGTTGGGTATCATTTATTATTTCAAATAAATAAGTTATTATTATTTTAATGTACACACGGTTTGGTTTAAAATGATTTACTTGATGAATTCTTTTTATTACATTTAAATATGAAATCCACTTGGGACGTGGTGTGATTACTCGGACAGCTGGGAGAAATGATTTTCATTAAATTTTGTTATTATAATTTATTAATATTGTTTTTGAATAATTAATCCGGATAGCTTTTGAATTTTTCAAATCCGGATGTATTTTTATTTAAACTAACGTAGAACGTGCATGGCTTAACGTGCTTTTGTGTTGTCCGGGTAGTTCTCCTAAAATCATGGATCACCAAGCTTTCTAAACAACAAACCTTTTCTTTAGTTCTACGCACTAAGCATTTAAATGATCTGCTAGTGCTTGGGTTATAAATAGACAGGGTGCGTAATACAGATTAGTAACTGAGAGATACGCTTATACACTTTACAAAGCTTTATTATTATCATACGTAGCTGCGTATAAGTTTTTGCAGAAGCTTTAATACCCTTTTACTACGTATTAGTTAATAAACTGCTGGGTTAGAAAATTCTTTTCTCCTCGTAGTTTTTGTGTCCGGCGAATTAGCCGAAGAGCCCGTTATATCTTGGGGGAAGATTTCCAGCCACTGGAAATACTTTCTTTAGGACAGCGACTAGCGCGTCTCGGGCTGTTTTATTTTTCTAACATTATTTTGCAGGTTCCGATGACGAATATATCTCCAACATGGAAATGCTTCAGTAAGTGAATTCTTTGAATTATGTAAGTGAAAGGTTGGAGCCAACTCGGTGAACAGTCGTAGTAAATGTAGAAAGAATTAGAGAATTAGAGGTGTGATTGCTTATTGTTGAAAAGAATACTTGGGCTTGTATCATTTTAAAAAGATCATAGATAAGCTGATTTTAATTTTTAACGTTTAAGAAACATTTAATACGCCTGGAACGTGTATCAGGTGTATCGGATACACTGTATCCTACAACCTTTCAAAAAAAATGTGTATTTTAGCGAATGCTTGGAAACGATACACTTCTGTCAGTTATGTAAGTATAATGCCCATATTATATTCTGGGGAAAATTATATGTGAATTATGTCACCAAGCCCATAATGCTTGTGAAGGCTGCTTTCCATAATTATGAGTTTTTTTATTCGTGTGCTGTGTGCCATAGTTACATAAATCGCTGAAGACCCCGCGATCTGCGTTCCGAACGATCCGTACCCTATCGTGGTACGAAAGCGTTCCAAACGCTACAGGGATCGCCGTCAGATACGGTTCCCAGGTCGTTCCCAATCGCTTAAGAATTCGTTCGCAACCGCTCTCCATGTCGTTCGCAACTGGTCTCCAGGTCGTTCGCAAACGCTATCAACAATATTGTTTCCTTTCTGCGTACACATATGAAGACCCCAAGCGTTTGATTTTAAACGTTCCTGAAGACTCAAACGAACCTCTTTGTTTTCTGCTCTAGGTCAGGGTCGAACCAGGTCACCAGAGTACCAGACTCTTCGTATTCCTACGCCACTTTTTCTTCCCAGTGTCGCCTATTTAATGGAGTGAAATTCCTTTTTCTGTTATTAAACTTTTAATTAATGTTTATGTGTTTTCAGTTGGGTCTAGAGTTTCTATGTGGCACAATTTTAAAGTTGTTTATTTGTTTAATGCTATGAAATCATGTTATGAAATCTGTTTTTATTTAATTCTATGAAATCTTTAATTCGGTTTTATTATACGTAGTAGTACCAAAACATAGGGTACATCATACCGAACGCGTACCGGAATGAACCTACCCCCCTCCGAACCGGATACGCCAAATCTAGCGAACCGCGTTCCAGTTCCCCGTACCCGTTTCGAATCGTTCCGCGAACCATGTGACTATGCTGTGTGCAGATACCAAGGTCTAAGGGTAACACCAAGGTCTAGGAATTGAGGCGTGATGGAACAGAATTCACAATTCCATGATCATGAATTGGAGAATGAAGAGTATGTACTGATGGATCTCGATGATGTCTTTGACCAAATATCACTTCCCACAAATGCCCCTATGTCCTATCGGTATTGTATACCTTTTTCCCTATTACCAAATTATACTACCTGATGTTGTAATTACTTATGCTTATATGTGCATTGGTTTTTCTAGATTTGTGACATACTAATAAATAATGTAGGGTCTTGATACTGTGAACCCCATTCTGAACATTGACGGAAAAATCAAGCTGGTGAGCATTGGGATTTTGACACTTAGATCATTTGTATTCTTTAATTAATAATTTTGTTTTACTGTTTATCTTTCTGGATAGTAGTTTTGAAGAAAAATTAAAAACATTTAGAATTCCGTGCTGCTATTGACCATATATTTATTGAGCTCTCTATATTATATATGATTGCATCGTGATATTTTTTTTGTAAAATCCTCCCCCCACACACACACACTATGACCCACAATCTCTTGATCACAAAAAAGAAAAAAACATGCTTTTTAGAACTATCGGTATAAGGTTTCATTCTCTTCATTAGATAGTATGTAGTTGAAATATAATTCTCTAATCTTACATTCCCTTTTATTTCGTGTTATTACTTTTCACAGGTAGGAGAATATGTGGAGACTATTGGGACTTGCCTTGTTTTTAGTGGAAGCGGTGAGACATTAACTTTGTAACTTTTTCCACATCTTGGTGATAATAACCTTTGATATCCCAATGCTAATGTCGATAGTGGTGTAAAGCTTTATAGCCACACATCTAGGGGTGGGCAAACGGGTCTTGGAACCGCGGTCCGGTCCCGGTAATGACGGTTCGGTTCCAAAACGGGCCGGTTCCATTTTTTGTTGCTATAAAACGGTCCGGGTAGGGTCGGGTAATTTTTTTTAAGGAACCGGACCGGTTCCAAAATTAAAAAATAACGGGTACCCGGCCCGGCCCGTTATATATATTGTATATTAATTTATTAATAGTTTTGTGATAATAGGTTTTGAAATAGTTTTGTTTCCTTTGCTAGAAGTAGGATTTTAAATTGAATTGCACTAACATCCTTTTGTTTTCAAATTATTGATTAAATGTTTCATAAATATCTTATTACTTTTTATTGTTATTGAATTATTCCTTTCTATGGAATTTAATTACGGAGTATTTGTTAAAAATGATTTTGTTATATATTTTTTATTTTATTGTTCTTAAAATATATAAATTTTGTTTACCACCCACCATGTATGTGTCAACTTTGGCTAATACTGAAAATTTAATATAAAAAACAACCACTTTAATATGTGATGTTAGACAACATGTTTAAATACAAATGTTAGAAAATATTTATTTTGGCTATGTTGCATATTTTTGGAATTTCTTTAATTGTTTGAAACTTATATACATGAAATTAGGGAGTATTGGACTTGTCGCTTGTGTTACATGTGCACCACTATGTTGTTATTTTGAAACTTGCTAATGTCCTATATTATTAATTATTGATTTTTGGAACTTCGTGAGTTTTTACTAATTTCAAGACATGAGAATAGAAACCGTAAAACCCGGACCGGACCGACCCGTTTCAAACGGGCCGGGTAATTTCCGGTTCCTATTTTGAAAATTGTAATACCCGGACCGGACCGGACCGAACCGTACAATGGAACCGGCGGTTCCATTTTATTTTGCATTACCCGCCCCGACCCGGCCCGTGCCCAGCCCTACGCCACACATCAATCCTACATGTAACAACTAACAATCATACACATGAATCCATTTTTACGTAAATATGCATATGCAGCCATGCAGGCTCTCCCCTAAGTTTAGTTATAGATATTAAAGTATAATATGCACCAGATGAAAATAATTTCCTGATACGCCACTCTAAAACAAAGTGCCAGTATTCAAGAGTTGTGATAAAGCTCTCTTTGCAGATACCTCTCCAGTGGTTCATGAAGAGACCGGGCCATCTGAAGCTAACCTTTTGTCAAGGAAATGCAAAGGAGATCCTAAGCAAACAACAAGTAAGCAAGTAAAGCCAATTACCCAGTTTCATAAGATTCTCAAGTTCAGATTATTGCTGGAAGGTGAAAATGAAGAAATGGTTAAAGCAGCAAGCACATAACTGTATATAATATACTCCGTACGTGTTTAATGCAGCCTCCATCTGCGGTTCATATATTGTTGAGTTCCTCTAAATTAAGCTTGTATATATACAGCATTCAAGATTTGCTACTTTGGCTTGATGTAAAATAATGTGTTTTTCAAAATGCAGACTTCATAATTTACTCGGGGTATTGAAGTACGCAAAACTATCTTTTGTACACCACTCCTCCCCTACTTGTTTGACAACCAGACTGTTTGGTCCTACCCAAACTGGGTGTCCAGACATCACATTCCTGAACTGACTATGGTCTTGGTTCAAGCTTTTAGAGGATCCCGGTTTCGATGAGGCCCATGCCTTGAGTGTTCTAACCCAAGAGGTAATACAAACTGGTCCTCGGGCACAGTTTAGCCCCTGACTATTGTGTATTTGTGCTACTTGAGCATGGAGGACATATCCATCGTTGGGATTGCAGAGTGAGTCTTAATTTTATGGGAAGATATATTTATGAATCATGCCTGTAATTTTAGCAGTAGCCTTCACTAGATTAAATCTCAAGACATAGAGTAGCTCACAATAGAATGATGTAGGCATGGGCCGGTTCCAGGCCGGGCCGGTCCAAACCGGGCTTTTATTTTTTGGGGGCGGGACCGGCCCGGTTTGCAACCGCCAACCGGGTCCGGGCCGGTCTCGGGCCAGTTTTTTTTTTTTTTTTGCTTTTCTAATTAACACCCAAACCCCCCTCACCCCCACCCGCAAAACCCTCCCAAAACACCTAGCCCAACCCGGGAAAAAAAATGAAAAAAAACAAAAAAAAACAAAACAAAAAAAAAAAAAAAAAAATAGGCCCAAACGGGCCGGTTCCAAAGGAAGGGTAGGCCTGGACCCGGACTGCTCTAACACACCGGGCTGGTCCTAGGCCTGGTTCCTAGGCCGGTTTACCGTGCCGGTCCGGGCCTGCACAGTGGCGGGTCGGGCCAGTTCCCAGGCCAGGCTGACTGGAACCGGTCCATGCCTAGAATGATAATAGGCAGACTAGGCTTGTTTTTTTACGAAGAAGTTGATAATTTTTTTAGAAAGATTAAACTTTGTAAAGAAAATAAGAAAGGCTAAAGGGTCAAATAGGTACATGAACTAACTTAAAGTGTTCAATTAGCCCCCTTATATAGGAGGTTCTGTCCGGCCGTCGCCAATTGGTGCGGTTCCCGGTAGAATTTTTTGATGAAATTTTTTGAGCATCTTCTTCATTAAGTCTAGTTTATCCATATCAAATTTCAGCTAAAAATTAAATCGCGAAGACAGTCAAATGATTTTCCGAAATGCACTGCGCTGTTTAACTGCGCAGTTATCTTCAAAAAATCATTTGACTGCCTTCCCGGTTGAATTTTTAGCTGAAATTTGGTATGAGTAAACTAGACTTAATGAAGAAGATGCTCAAAAAATTTCATCAAAAAATTCTACCAGGAACCGCCCCAATTGGCGACGGCCGGGCAGAACCTCCTATATAAGGGGCTAATTGAACACTTTAAGTTAGTTTATGTACCTATTTGACCCTTTAGCCAATAAGAAATGAAATTTGGCAATGTAAGGTTAGGGATGGACTCGGGCCGGGCGGCCCGGCCCGGTTACTATTTGAACCGGCCCGGCCCGGGAACCGGCCCGGGGGGCGGTTCGGGTCGGCCTGGCCCGGTAGGAATGCGATTCGGGCCCGGGCCCTAGGATTGGTGAACCGGCCCGGCCGGTTCGGGCCAAATTAATTTTTTTTTTTTAATTTTTTTTAAGTTTTTGGGTTGGGCTGGGTATTTTGGGCCATTTGAGGTGGTTTGGGGGTGAGGGGGGAGGGTTGGGGGTTAATTACGAAAAGCCAAAAAAAAAAGAACCGAGGCCCGGCCCGGACCCGGGATTACCTGGGCCGGTTCTGGGCCTCCCATTCCTTAACCGATGCCCGGCCGGGCCCGGGCCCGAACCGGAACCGGTCCACCCCTATGTAAGGTTGGCCGAGTAAAGAGCGAAGAACTGAAGGGCATGTGTGGAAAGTAGTTGTTCAACCTTGAAAATTTGGAAGTACGAATGTACGATTACACTAAATGTTGGACGCGGATAAAATATACTCCCTCCATCCCAAAATTATCTTCATCGTTACTATTCACATGGTCAACTCAAATTACTCTTAATCTTTTACTTTATATATCAAATTTTTATCAAACGTAAATATTCTTGATCAGGCTTTGTAGCAGTTTTAATGTAGTTTTTGAATATGTAAATTTTATTTACTAAAAATAATCCGACTGTGAATAGTGCTGGACTCGGGCCGGGCGGCCCGGCCCGGAACCGGCCCGGCCCGGTTACTGTTAGGCCCGGCCCGGCCCGGGGCCCGGAGGGTCCACCGGTTCGGTTCGGCCCGGCCCGGCTGCTGGGCGGTTCGGGCCCGGGCCCAGGTTTTGGTGAACCGGCCCGGCCGGTTCGGGCCCGGTTCGGGCCGGATTTTAATTTTTTTTTTTTTTTTTTTTTGAAATTTTTTTAAGTTTTAGGTTGGATTAGGTATTTTGGGCCATTTGAGGTGGTTTGGGATGGTTTGGGGTTGAGGGGGAGGGGTAGGGGATTAAATAGGAGACCAAAAAAAAAAAAAAAATTAAGTGGGCCGGTTCGGCCCGGCCCGGCCCGGCCCGGTTTGGCCCGGAACCGGAACCGGAACCGCCCACCGGCGGTTCGGGCCCGGGCCCTAGTTTTCTGGCCCGAGGCCCGGCCGGGCCCAGGCCCGAACCGGGCCCGAACCGGCCCGAGTCCAGCCATAACTGTGAACATGGATCGAGTTGCTTTATCGTCAGTCAAGCATCGTAAACCGAACTATGAAGAAAAATATGGGACGGAGGTAGTAATAATATACGGAGTATATAAGTATTTACAATTTTTCACATCAAAGTTAATTAATGTTTGTGCACAAAGATGGATTTTTAAATCATAGATAGTGACATCTTTGTAAAAAACATGCAAACCGATTTCTTTGCATAAATATTTTTGTATGTGTTCAGTGTTATAACTCTATAAACATGTACTGGGTTTTTGAAATTTATTTTCTTCACCCAAATAAACTCTAAATATTTAGTATAACACATACTCCTCCGTCCGGGAAACAAGTTCTCACTTTCTTTATTTGGATGTCCCAAAATAAACTTCTCATTTCCCTATTTGGCAAATTATTTACATCAAAACAGTGTCAAACAATTCAAAACAGTGTCGAAACAATGTCAAAACAGTAAAATTTATCCCTCAGTAACTTTATTTCCTTAAAATGTAAGAAAGTCAACTCGGAAACTTGTTTCCGGGACGGAGGGAGTATATTTTAGAAACTACACATACAATAAATTTGTGACTTTTTTATCTACAATTTGATTTCCAACGACTCTCCATCTATGATCTTGGGAGATGATGATAAGATGGAAGATGACAAAAATGATGGGATGAATATTATGAAAGGTGATGAAGAGGATTTGTATGGTGAACTCGTGAAGGGAAGAAAGGAAAGATACAAGGAAATGAGAGTGGCCGAGGAAAATGGAAATTTTTTGAAGTTTATAAAGTTGTATAAGTTCTGTATACAAATAATTTCTCTATGACTCTGTCAATAATTTTTTCATCAACCCATTTTTTATGTCTTAAAAATTTTGTCAGTTTTTCTTTTAATCAATCAACTAGTGGTTTATATTATTTCTTTTTTCTATGTACAAATTTCAATTGTATTATTTTGAGATTGAAAGACTCTTCCAAATATTGATCCTTTGTCTTGGAATGAGTGATATTAATCAATAGATGACAACTTTTAATTTAGTATAAACATTTCGCATACATTTATATGTAATGGTCTGTGCAGACTGTGCACATAGATAATGTTGTACGTATTGCCTATGCACAAAGGCAATTAGGGATGTACATATATTTGTGTGCACAGACAATTACGTAAAGATGTGTGCGAAATGTGTACATATTTCTTGTACAAATACTCCTTCTTTCCCACAAATTTCTACCCACTTATTATTTTGGGATATCATTTTCATTTACCCCAGTGCCGCAAAGGCTCCCACCTAAGGTGGGGTAAGGGGAAGTCGGATGTACGCAGTCTTGCTCTTGTACTAAAGCACAGAGAGACTGTTTACGGATGACCCATGGTGAAAATCGCATCCAAAATTGCATGGACTGACTGCTGCTTCATATCAAAGAAGCGCATACAGTTTAGTGAGCCATTTTGCTTTATTCCATCATATTCTCAAGCCCAAAAATAATGAATCTTTGGCTCCATTGCAAATGATGGAAACCACTTATCATTTTGGGATGCCCCAAAAAATTCTTCTGATTTTCCTTTTTGGAAAGTTTTGTGTGGAAAACATTCATTTACCATTTTCTTACTCAATTACAACCATATATTTTCACTTATTCTTACTTTTTTAATAAGCGTGCCAAGTCAAAATGGGATATATATTTTGGGATGGAGGGAGTATAATGTTTCTTTTTTTTTTTTTACCTCAGGGGGGTCTGGGGGAGGGGAGCTGGGGAAAGCCTGGAGTAATCAGGGTTGAAACTCACTCCATTAAGTTTCAAACCCTTGTGTGCCTAGCGGGTTTCAAACTCGAGACCTCCCACTAGGCACGATAACCTCACAACCAGTTGGGCTGGAATGCTTGGTTGAATATAATGTTTCTTTTAATTTACAAAAATGAAAAAAAATCTTACCTCCCAGGTCACTCGTCATTTAATCTCTTAACATTTGTGCAGCTCCAACATAATTATTGATCACATGATTAAGCTAGTAATAATGGCATAACCCTAGGTTAATATTATTTTCTTTCCGTTGTCTCATCATTTCTTTTCGATCTGTCCCACTAATATTGTCCTACATAAAATTTGATAAATTTTATTTGATTCTAAATCACCTTTATTCTTATTTATCAATTCAATTCTAATCAATTATACTCATTTTTCTTAATAATAAGGGGCCGTTTGTTATGATGTAAAGTAAACACTTTGCGTGTAAACTGTGGGGATGTAAACATTTTACACTGTTATGTAAGGTCATCTATTTTTTATGACCTGCAAACAGAATTATCTTCAGCGTGTTTTGCATGTCGTGTGTTACATGTTGATGGTCGTGATGGTGTTTTTGACTATCAGATTTCTGACGACAGGAATTTGGAGTTTAAAGTTCATTTTGAAATGTCTAATATGAAGGAGGAGTGCAGTTGTAAATTCTTCCAACGGATTGGTTTGGTTTGTCGTCACATCTTTCTTGTCCTAAAGGACGCGACAGTTGAACAGATTCCAGAACATTTTGTTAATACCTGTTGGTGTAAGAAGGGTTTAATCAAACCGTTGTCCGAAATCTCTGATTCTATATTCAGCAAAGCGTCACGCTAGAGGAGAATAAGATGTGTGTGAACTCTTTATGGTCTGATATATATGCATGCATGACTCTTATTGAAAATAACCCAAGTTACTTGCAGTAGTTTTCAGGCATTATTAAAGATAAAAAAGAGACTTTTCTTTCCCTTTAGAGTGGGGTTGCACAGTCATCAACAAAGCAGTCGGTATTTGAGTCCTTTTATGGTTCCGCTGCGCCTTCTGTCGTCACAGTTCATCCTCCACAACAAGCCAGAAATAAAGGTTCAGGAGGTAGAATCAAGTCTCCCAAAGAGGTTTCTATCCAAGAATCTAAACGTCCCAAGAGACTTTGTTGTTCGTGCAATGAGATATGCCATCATGATAGCCGGAATTGTCCATTGAATAAATAGCTAGGATTGTTTAAGATCGTGGTTTTTATTGATTAATGGATTATCTTTGTTTTTTACACCGGTGGATGTAAACTATTGACAAATTATTTTTCATGAATTTTTTTATTGTAAAGTATCCACCTCGTCAATATCTTTACTGCTTTATACACAATATTTGTATGCATATTTCTATTCACTTATGTGCACCTTGTATTTCTACACTATTTAATTAGAAGTTAATTGATAAAGGTTATTTGGTTTAAGTGCACCATATCTCTAGAACTTCTGCCTCTGCTCTAAAAATCGTTCGAGGCGTCCGACTAGTCCCCGCCTAGGTGCTAAGCGGTGGCCGGGCGTCCCGATTTTCGTCTAGGCGCTCCGACTAATTGATTTGCCATCTAGGTGAATTAGTCGGCCGCCTATGACGCCTAATTGCCCGCCCAGAGTGCCTAATCGGCAGCCTAAGCCATCTAGATTCGCCGAACATTACTTTACTTTTTAATTTTTATTTTCTAAGTGATGTAAGTACTTTAACTTTAGCCACAAACATAAAGAAATGAAGTAGTAAATTAAGATAAAAACTATATATGTTCGTATATATACCTAAATTTTATTACTCCGTATTATTTATATTTATAACATAATGAAGTTAAGTAATTAGTTATCATATACTACGTATGATAAAATGTGATAATTCTATCATTCATGTTTGTTAACATATGTGTATATATGTATATTATACACACAAAAAATACAATATTACTTAACATATTTATGCAAAATATAGATAAAATGCAATTTATATGTCTCCGACTAGTCCCCGACTAGGCGCCCGCCTAACCGCCTAGGATGTAACACCGTCCCCAAATGTATTTACTTTCAAGTAAATGATGTAATAAACCTTATGGAATGATTTACGAATTCACGAAGTTGTAAATTTTTATTATTCCTTCGCGTGAATAGTAAATTGCACGTGGGGCCCACACCGGGAGCGGGGGCCGCCCGACATTCCCGAGACCATATATTTTATTCATCTTGGTCTAGATAATAAATATATAGTGGTGGATATTTCATTTGGGCCATAGAAAGGCCCGGAGTCGACCGATTGGTCAAAAGAAGCCCAAATTACCGGTACTGGTAATTCAACAGATAACAGCCCGAACTGAATTTCGGAGGCTTATAAATTAAAGTTGGGGAATGTATATTCATTATACATGTCATAATGAGTAAGAGCACATAAGATATTTTATTTGACCCGATAAAATAAAATATATTTAAAACAGTCCGAAAAACACAACTTTCGGGACCGAATGTACATTTCGGGACAAGTTGGGATGACCTCCCACATGAGTGGGGGCCACCCCACGTTTTTTTGTGCTAGCATAGACAAGGGGGGCTGGTTTTGACAAAGGAAGGTGTGGAGGAGGAGGCTTTGGCATCAAAGTACATAGATGACCCCTCACCCATCACACATTTTGTCATTTGAGACAAAATAAACCACTCCCTCTCACCTCAATCATCCAACTCGTCCAGCCCTATTATTTGGAGAAGAAGAACTCTCAAAATACTCTTTCTCCATAGCTGAACTCGAGCTCAAGGAAGGAGGTTCAAAGAGAAGTGTTTGAAGAAGGAAAAAGGGCTAGAAAAAGTGTGAAAATTAAGGTAATGACCTTATTATAACTTTTCCTTTATTTTTCTTCTACCATATAAGATATATATCATGTGAAGGATCCTTAAGAGGGTTCTACATGTTATAAGTATGGATTTATGGGTTGGAGAGTGATTCTATGTCCAAGAACGGACTTAGAAGCCAAAACGACCGGTTCACCGGAAAATAACCTTTTTGAGGTTATTTGTATTAATATGAGTTTTATGATTATAAAACCTTGTTAGGAACTTGTGAAAGGTATTTCAAGTGATTTAACAAGGTTGGAAAAGTCGCCGGAGTTGTCGCCGGAGTTGACCGAAAGTCGCCGGAGTTTCACCGGAGTTCAACCAAGAGGGGTAGAACTTCATAACGCTAGTTCAAGGTGAGTGGACGGCTTAATATCTTATAACTTTTGGGTTGATTGTGAGATTACCTAAATAAATGTTATATGAGTTCATAATGATGTTTAAAAGATATTTAAACATGTGATTAGCCAATAGGGTTAAGCTTGTATGAAAGAAATTAATTGTTGATGCATGGAATATGATATGAAGAATTATATGAAATGCATATTTGCTTGAAGTTTATTAGAAGCACAAATGAATATTATTAACTTAATTATATGATGATTAAGTTGATACACACAAGGCATGAAATGGCGGTCAACGAAAACGTTGACCGATGGACAAAGGATTTAGTTAATACCGGTTGGTATTAATAAATTATAAATCTATATAAATGCATGGTTTTGCATGGATTGTGATACATAAGCTTTATGTATTGAATTAGTTATGAGTAACTAAGTATGATATAGACTCTATCTAGGTTGATAGAAGGTTGATCATAGGATTATAAATTGGTGGAGGACCCTAGGACTTAAAGTCCTTAACACTCGGATTATAAATTGGTGGAGGACCCTAGGACTTAAAGTCCTTAACACTCGGATTATAAATTGGTGGAGGACCCTAGGACTTAAAGTCCTTAACACTCGGATTATAAATTGGTGGAGGACCCTAGTACTTAAAAGTACTTAACACTCAAACTTGGTGGAGGACCCTAGTACTTAAAAGTACTTAACACTCAAACTTGGTGGAGGACCCTAGGACTTAAAAGTCCTTAACACTCAAACTTGGTGGAGGACCCTAGTACTTAAAAGTACTTAACACTCAAAACTTGGTGGAGGACCCTAGGACTTATGAGTCCTTAACACTCGCAAACCGGTGGAGTACCCAAGGATTTTGATCCTCAAAACTCATAGAATGATGATATTGAAATAGGGACAAGGAGGAGTCCTATACACTCATAGGTATATGGGTGGGTTGGGGTTTTTAGTCAAGAATATTGACTATTACTATTTTTCCCAAATAAAACGGTGATCTACGGATCGGATATTTTCCAAGTATATATATATACTAATAAGTATTTCCAAACTTGGGGAAAGGACTATTTATTTAAGTATCACCCTATGTTTGGGTCTTATACTTGAAACGCTAGTTATTCTATATTTAGCCTGCTACTCGCTCGGTACTTGTACTGACCCCTTCGGGGGGCCCACCATTTTCAGGTTGAAGCTAGAGCTTGCTACTTGCACCTTCTCACGGGTGATATCAAATCAGGAAGACGTGGTTCGTGCTTCCTTATTTTCTTTCAAACTACCGAACACTTGCTCATGGATATTTGTTTTACTATAAACTATTTTTGGGGCTTGCATGCCCATGTTGTTGGCCGGTTGTGGCCCATGACTTACCGTTGAATATTTCCGCTATTCATTGGTTTAAATGTGATGCTGTTATGTGTGTTTACTACTGAGTATGGATGGATTGTTTTCTCGAACGCCTTGTGTAATTAAGTGAGGTTGACTCGTGGGTGACGTCACTTAGTTATACGGCGGTTGTACACGCGCTTGGATTGCGGTCTGGGGCGTGACATAGGACCTAGGCGTTGGGCTGGCGCCCGACTAGCGCCTAACGCCTTTTAGAACATTGACTTCTGCATTATTGATTATTTAGAAATTGTATGCCTCACACATGCATGTTTTGAAGTTACGATCTTTGGTGCAGTCTTCAGTTTTTTACGTGCATATTTCAGTACGAAGGTGTGCACCCTGAACTTCTTCATTACCCACCACTAAATGTATTACATTTAACCTGTTTCTCAATATGTTTCTCTTTTCTAACAATTTTTTAATAAAAAAATAGGCCACACATTTTTTTGAAAAATCACACATAACTTTTACACAAATTTAATGACAGAATGTGACATATTGTCAAGTGGTTTTTTTAAACAAAATTAATGCACACGAAGATATAGTCAAGTGCATCCTGGATTTGCAAAGCTTCATTATTAATTACTTTGTATTCTCTACATGCACAATAGCTTATCCCATGCAAAATTAATTACTATTTGGAGCTATAGGATGTTATGCAATTTAAATTATATTAACTACAAGCATAAATCAAGTTAAAATAAACTGATGTAAACCAAAATCATATATTAAAACCAACTGTATTCAATGTCAACTTTCACACACAAATATTAAGCATAATTCTGTTTTTAATTTTAAAAAAATGCGAATAAGTCATTGTAAACTGTAATTTTAAAACATAGTCAAACTGATGTCAAGTTCAAATTTCACTGAATTGATTAATTGGGCGCTGCTCCCTTCTTCTGCTCTGCCACCTTTTCTTTCTCTTCTTTAGCTTTCTTGACAAAATTCTTTGCCTTCGCCAAGTTTGACTGCATGTACTCATTCTTCTCATTCAGGGGAATTGCATAAATGTACTTCATGCGTAACATCCCTACCAGTTTGGTGTCCGTTTCCTTCAGCCCAATATTCCATCCTTGCAAGCCTTGACCTTGATATGTCTCCATATGTCGCATTGTGAACATGCCATAGTCGCAAATGTTCTTTGTGTGCCTCCACTCCATTCCTAGCCTCTTCGGTGTTGCCTTCCTGACTTTATCAGATTTGGTCATCATATTCCTTGAATCCATGTACTTCACAAACATATTTATCTGCACAAAATTTTGCTTAGCCTCGTAATTTTCATTTATCCCTTACAAAATTATAACGACAGTGCACCTAACCACAAGTACTAGTTACATAATATTATTTCGTACCACGTTTTGAGGCATTTCCCCGTATTTATCAAATTTTCCTACGCTAGCCGCTGAACTGTCAATGATTTCCACACGCTTCAGCTTAGTATTAAGACAAAGTATATAGCAGTGATGCACTTGCACGATTGGGAAGAAGAACTGCACCAAAATAACCATTTTTTAGAATTTACAATTTAATAGCAATGCATTATATTTCATTAAAACAGCATACCAAATCAACTTTTGAAAGTGAAGTGTGCTTTTTTATTGCCTCTAACCCCAACCAATGGCTTCCACAAAAAGGGTGTAAACACTGTCTTCATTCAATCCCAGGTCTGCCTGTGTGTCAAGCTACAACACAATTTCACGGTAGTTAAACCAAACTGTATTTTTATACATTGTGTTCAAAATACAATTTAAAAAATAAATAAATAAATGAACAAAACATTTATTTTTTTGTGCATGTGTACTTACGCAGGGCAAGACTTTAGCAAATAATCTACTGGTAGACTCACTGCTTCAGGCTTTCTCTTTACAATTAAGAATGAATGCCCAAGCATTGATTACACTTTCCTCGATGTGTCGACCATCCTTGATTCTCATCAGTTGGCCGCGGGTAAGCTGCAATTGGTTAAGGCCTTTGAAAATAACCTCACTCTTGTATAGGCTGCGTGCAATTAGTAATGTGCATTCACTTATATTTTCCCACATGTTTAAAGTTAAAATGAAATTAGCATTTCACATTGCACTTACGCATCTCCATCTGACGTATCCAAGCACCCATGGCGCGTTCATCTGATGTTAATGCATCACTTGGATCAACAACTCTTCTTACGTAGGGTGACTTCATGGTTGCTGCAGCCGTTTGTTTTCTTCTTATCTGGCCCAATTCTTTTGTCTCTTCAACGTCCTGTTGGCATCAATGTTTTAAAAAATGACATAAATACTATTGTATACTTTTCAAACAACAAGGGAATACACCTCCCCTTTCATCTGCACTCAATCCACGTGTATGTGATTTTTTTAGTTTTTGTAATTACCTTTCTGATTTCCGGCACATGATTTACATTTGAGCTTGATTGACCACCAACTGTTACCATTTCCTTATCTAAAGGCAGTTGCACACTTGCATCGGCTTTTTCATTCCCTTTTTCATTTATACTGTTCTTCTCGAACCCCAGAAGAGCATAATTGCTTACTTCATTTGGTGGATCGTCTTGTGTGAGACCTATACTAAAGTTTGGCATATCTTCCCTCCTTTGAAGAACCTTTGTTATCTTTATACCGTCCACCTCAGCTTCAGCTAATATTTCAAGGTTGACTAGGGTTGACCAAAATACCTCCATCTCCCTGTCCATCTGTGTAGGTGTAACAAAATCCGGAGAATTCTTCTTCTGTAAAACTGCCATGAGCATATTCGCCGCTTTCCCCAACTCTTTGAACTCTTCACTGCCACGAATTACATCGGGAGATTCATCTAACATATTCATGATGTCAGTCGCTGTCTTAATAAATGTGCTGGTCTTATTAGCAAAGCATTGCAGAATGTCCTGTCATTTGCAAAAAAAATGATAAGTTAGGCATTTGCTAACTTAGATACAACAATCTCGAAACAGAGTAGACAAATGGTTCTTTAATAACAAGCCTATTAAAGAATAAAAATATTATGCACATTAACTCCTTCACAAGCATGCAAGATATAAAAATAAGTGCACCAGACATGTAGTCTTCTACAAGCACATAAATGTCGTATTTTACTCTACCTATTCTTCACCCGGTGCTGTCGAGGGCTATCTCACATCCTGGGTTCTCTCTTTAGCAGTGACACTATTCCCTGTCCCTCGGTTGATTGTCATCTTCTCATCTAGATACCCTAAATCAAATCCTCCAGTCTCTATTTCTTCATATTGCCTCTCCCTCAATAACGGTGTGCTCCATCCCATTATAAAGGGAACCTTTCTAGGCACGCTTCTTCTATATACTTCTATCCTATCCACATACAACACCTACAAAATATAATGATTAATGAAGAATTAGTTTAACTTTATCAACGTTATTCATATGCATATTCGATTTGCATCGTAATATTAACTGTTTTGCACATTGTTTTCCATCACACATAAATAACTTCTTATTGCCTTAAAACCTCCATTTCACCTAACTGTAAATGCGCTCTCAGAAACTCTAATTCATAACTAAATCACTAATACATCAGTCTTATGAACAAATCTTAAATTCATGCACCACACATTTTATAAAACTACATATTCAACTACCTTAATATGCATAATCATATAATGTTTTCACACTGAACATTGATTTACAGCTTTACGTTAACCATTTTGCATATTAGTTTTACATCACACAAATTTCACTTAATATGGCATTAAAATGCAATTTCACCTAACTATAGAGACACTTTCAGTAACTAGAATTCATCAATAAATCACTCATGCATATGTCTTATGAAGAAATCTAAAATTAATACACCTCACCTTCTATAAAACTGCATATTCAACTACGTTAATATGCATAATCACATGATTCTTTGCACACTGAACATTGATTTGCTGCTTTACGTTAACTATATTGCATATTAGTTTTCCATCACACAAATTTCACTTAATATGGACCTAAACTGCAATTTCACCTAACTGTAAATGCACTTTCAGTAACTCGAATTCATCAATACCTCACTAATTCATCAGTCTTATGAACAATTCCTAAATAACATGCACCACATAAACTGCACATTGAACTACTTAAATATCAAAATACGATGTACTCACCATCAAAAAAAGGAGCGGACCGGTGAATGCCTTTTCCTTTCCTTTAGCCGATTCCCTTTTCTTCTCAATTAGAGCCTTTATCACGTATTCACACCAATTTAAATCTTTAATTCCTTTTGTGTCCTACAAATTGTTTATGAAGGAGCAGTTTATGTATTCGTTCCTTGTATTGTCTATCAAGGTCGATATAACGAGAATTATGAAGTTCCGCACAAACCAATCTCCACCTTCCTCACATCTTAGTATTTCACGCGTCACCTCTATTGGCAAAACCTTATCCTTTCCTCCAAAAGAAGATCCCCACTCATCCAGCATTTCACTTTTATCTCCTTTCCCCTTCTTTAACACTGGTGTGTCACCACGTGGAAATCCCAGAACCAGCTCCATATCTTCTTCTGTGATGTGAATTTTCCTTCCTTTACCTTACTTCAGTGAACAACTAATTGGGTCGAAGTTGTCCACAATCCAATAACCAAGATTAGACGGCAACTCTTGGATTCCTAGGTCTAAGAAAGCCCCAAACCCAACTTCACACACTTGTTCTCGCTGTTTGTTAGTCAATTTCGCAATAGCATTCATCACTACATTCGGTGATGATCTAGTGTAGAGGCTATGGTACTGGACCTTCAAGTCATTCACCACAGCCCTCTTCTCCTTCTTGTTTGGTCTGCCCACACATTCTTTTCCCTTTCTCACCACTTGTTTTGGTAAATTCACGAAGTCTTCATCATTGCCAGCTTCTTCACGTTCATTCAAGTCTGCCTCACTGCCCTCTTCTGTATCAAGCACCACCACATCATTAATGTTTTCATTACACACCTCTGTCTCCTTATTTATCCCTCCACTCCTCCTTCTTTCACCACTTTCTAGACCACTACTTTTTCCACGAGCAGCCTTAGATCCTGCACATTGAAAAGAACATTTAATTGAAAATTGCACTAAATGAATTAGCACACCATTTTAATACTCTGTTTGCACCCCTTAATCATATTCACTACATAGTATATGTATTTCAAATGAATGTAATTTAATAAAAGTTCGCATCTACGAAAGACAGTTGGTTGTAATCAAACCTTTCAATTGGCCCCTTGATATACCCCCAGATTTGTTGGTTGCAGCAACTTTTGCATTTTCCTTTTTCAACCTTCTCTCAACTTTTTTTCCCATCAACTCAAGACCTAAATTGTCTTCTATAAATGTACATGCAGTTGAGGACAATTTTTTGTCACTCATACACCGTAAAATATTCAATACAATGAATTTTTGCTATTTTTAACCTTGGAATTCATATCTTGATTTTCTCCTAATTTCCTGTCGCTGCATGCTCAATTGCTTTTGTTTCTCAAGCTTAGAATGGAACTGCATGAGCCCAGTAATCTCGTCTCCTAAAATTTCAATCACATCTCAATTTCAATAGTTCAAACTATTGAAACAATGAAAGTATAAATTTACTAACCATCAGGATGCATTTGTACTTGTTTCCCCTTATTAATCACCTTCTTTTTCTTTTTCATATTACTCCCACATGGTGCTGGTTTCTTTCTCTTTTGTAGAACTGTTTGGTGGTTTTGTCCAGTTCCTACTTCTTTAGTTAGATTAGTTAGTACACTTGAATTCATATGCATACCAAACTACATTCATGTGCATCTTAACTTCTTGTTGAGAAAACAACAATCACATTAATGCTATGCCACACATAATGCAATTAAGAACATATTCAAATGCACTCACTGCTTAATTCCAAAGAAAATACATATTCAACTACAATCATCTGCATCTTAACTACTTCACTAAGATATCAGAAATCACATGAATGTTTACCAACAAAATATGCACTTAAAAACATTTTCAAATGCACTTAACCTCTCTTTGAATAACAACCAATCTTCATCTGGATATTAATTCCATCACCCAAAAAATGAATAAACATTTGAAAAAAAATCAGTCTGCATTTATTTCACAGTTCAATTGCAGCTTTACGTCCTGTCTTTTGCACCAAAAAATTGAATCTAAGTGATTTCTAAGTTATGTCATCCGCACCCAACCATTTTTTGTCTACATTTTTACCAGCATACACAACTTCCTCAAAGACAAGTCACTTGCACCTTTAGCTAATCTATTTTGCCCCAAGCAATAAAAATATAATATATTTGCTTGCACTCTTGCTTATTTCTAAATTACCTCAACTGCACCCTACCAATCTTAGTCTGCATACCCTATCAATTAAATTGCACCATTACCTAATCTATTTTGCACCAAAAATAAATTTAATCAGGCTCACTCACCAAACACGAACACAAAAACCAACATTCATACTAAGATTAGTCTATTGTATTACACTTTTACCTAATCTATTTTGCACCAAAATTTAGTATAGTGCAGGCCTAATTTAGTATAATTAGGCCTGCACTACTGTATGGCACGGAGTGTTGGGCGGTGAAACAATGTCACATTCAAAAGATGGGTGTGGCAGAGATGTGCATGCTGCGTTGGATGTGTGGGCATACTAGAAAGGATCGTGTGAGGAATGAGACAATCAGACAAAGGGTGGGAGTAGCACCTATTGAAGATAAGATGCGGGAGTCGCGCCTACGATGGTTTGGTCATGTGCATAGAAGACCGATTGATGCACCTGTCAGACGAGTGGAGATGTGTGGAGAAGAGGCAGGGAAGAGAGGGAGAGGAAGGCCCAAACAGACGTGGGCTAGAGGAGTCAGAAGTGATATGCTTCTTCTTGGATTGGATGAGAGTATGGCTTTGGAGAGAGCGAAATGGAGGGCGGGTATTCGTGTGGATGAGTGATATTGTATCATCTTTTCCCCTCTTTTCTTCTTCTTCTTCTTCTTTTTTCTTTTTCTTTTATATTTTTATCCTTATATATAAATATTACTTTATCCTTTTTATTTTATCATTTATATGTATATTCATCTCTTTTATATTATCTTTTTTATAATAGCTTATCTTTTTTATCTTTATTTTCTTTCTTTTCTTTTGGGTGATATCATGTATCGATTCATGTTAGCCGACCCCAATATCGTTTGGGACTAAGGCTTGGATGTTGTTGTTGTTGTAGGATCACTCACCAAACAAGAACTCAAAAAACAACATTCATACTAAGATTAGTCCAATATATTGCACCTTTACGTTATCTATTTTGCACAATACTTAATCTAATCAGGAACACTCACCAAGAACGAACACAAAAACAAACATTCATAACCAAAATTCAATTTTCACTCAAGTTCAACTCCATATTAGTAATAATATATTACACATTACTAAATTCAACAACAACAAAAACATAATCCATATGACGTCCATCACAAATGCATCCACACATTCCTCTTTGTGCATCTAACATACAAAATCCTCCATGCAAACAGATTAATCTAAACAAAACAAATACCTTCTTCGCACGCCAAAGCAACTTGTCGCAAAGTGTGTTCTTCTTGAACTGAAGCCATTTGCGCAAATGGAATTTCACCGGTCGTTGATCTTCACCAACGACGTCCTTTGTCTACGCTGAAGCTTTTGCCGCTCTCAAGGAAATATTCCGGCTTCTGAGACCTTGGCTAGTTAGAGCATTAAACAACCTCTGCATATTCCGGCTTCATGGGCGGTTCGAATCTAAGTGGGGATTATGCGCAATCGGGATTTCCTTCCTTTTCCGTATTATGGCGGTTCCATTTAAAACAATGTCAAATGACTTCTTTATCCTTAATTACTAAATGGGTTTTAAAATTCCCGTTCGGCTCCTGCGCAGCTCATGAAGTCTAACGGTGAGGAACCTGTTTTGGGCCATTGATTTGGCTAAATTGGACACACAAATTGATTTGCATTTTGTATGGGGAGCAGTGTTTGTATGTGATCTCTTCCCTATGGTTAGTAAATTTATACTTTCATTGTTTCAATAGTTTGAACTATTGAAATTGAGATGTGATTGAAATTTTAGGAGACAAGATTACTGGGCTCATGAAGTTCCATTCTAAGATTGAGAAACAAAAGCAATTGAGCATGCAACGACAGGAAATTAGGAGAAAATCAAGACATGAATTCCAAGGTTAAAAATAGTAAAAATTCATTGTATTGAATATTTTACGATGTATGAATAACAAAAAATTATCCTCAACTGCATGTACATTTATAGAAGACAATTTAGGTCTTGAGTTGATGGAAAAAGAAGTTGAGAGAAGGTTGAAAAAGGAAAATGCAAAAGTTGCTGCAACCAAGAAATTTGGGGGTATATCAAGGGGCCAATTGAAAGGTTTGATTACAACCAACTGTCTTTCGTAGATGTGAACTTTTATTAAATTACATTCATTTGAAATACATATACTATGCGGTGAATATGATTAAGGGGTGCAAACAGAGTATTAAAATGGTGTGCTAATTCATTTAGTGCAATTTTCAATGAAATGTTCTTTTCAATGTGCAGGATCTAAGGCTGCTCGTGGAAAGAGAAGCAGTGGTCCAGAAAGAGAAAGTGGTGAAAGAAGGAGGAGTGGAAGGATAAATAAGTAGACAGAAGTGTGTAATGAAAACGTTAATGATGTGGTGGTGCCTGATACAGAAGAGGGCAGTGAGGCAGACTTGAATGAACGTGAAGAAGCTGACAATGATGAAGACTTCGTGAATTTACCAAAACAATGAGGAAAACGAATGTGTGGGCAGACCAAACAAGAAGGAGAAGAGGGCTGTGGTGAATGACTTGAAGGTCCAGTACCATAGCCTCTACACTAGATCATCACCGAATGTGGTGATGAATGCTATTGCGAAATTAACTAACAAACAGCGAGAACAAGTGCGTGAAGTTGGGTTTGGGGCTTTTTTAGACCTAGGAATCCAAGAGTTGCCGTCTAAGCTTGGTTATTGGATTGTGGACAACTTCGACCCAATTAGTTGTTCACTGAAGTTAGGTAAAGGAAGGAAAATTCACATCACAAAAGAAGATGTGGAGCTGATCTGGGATTTCCACGTGGTGACACACCAGTGTTAAAGAAGGGGAAAGGAGATAAAAGTGAAATGTTGGATGAGCTTCTTTTGGAGGAAAGGTTAAGGTTTTGCCAATAGAGGTGGCGCATGAAATACTAAGATGTGAGGAAGGTGGAGATTGGTTTGTGCGGAACTTCATAATTCTCGTTATATCGACCTTGATAGATAATACAAGGAACAGATACATAAACTGCTCCTTCATAAACAATTTGAAGGACACAAAAGGAATTAAAGATTTAAATTGGCGCGAATACGTGATAAAGGCTCTAATTGAGAAGAAAAGGGAACGGGCTAAAGGAAAGGAAAAGGCATTCACCAGTCCGCTCCTTTTCTTGATGGTGTTGAGTACATCGTATTTTGATATTTAAGTAGTTCAATGTGCAGTTTATGTGGTATTTAGGTAGGGTACAGTTTTATAAAGGGTGTGATGCATGTTATTTAGGAATTGTTTATAAACTGATGAATTAGTGAGGTATTGATGAATTCGAGTTACTGAAAGTGCATTTACAGTTAGGTGAAATTGCAGTTTAGGTCCATATTAAGTGAAATTTGTGTGATGGAAAACTAATATGCAATATAGTTAACGTAAAGCAGCATATCAATGTTTAGTGTGCAAAAAATCTTGTGATTATCCATATTAATGTAGTTGAATATGCACTTTTATAGAAGGTGAGGTGTATTAATTTAAGATTTCTTCATAAGACAGATGAATTAGTGATTTATTGATGAATTCAAGTTACTGAAAGTGCCTCTATAGTTAGGTGAAATTGCATTTTAATGCCATATTAAGTGAAATTTGTGTGATGTAAAAATAATATGCAAAATGGTTAACGTAAAGCTGTAAATCAATGTTCAGTGTGAAAACATTATGTGATTATGCATATTAAGGTAGTTGAATATGTAGTACGTCTTATAAAATGTGTGGTGCATGAATTTAATATTTGTTCATAAGACTGATGTATTAGTGATTTATTTATGAATTAGAGTTTCTGAGAGTGCATTTACAGTTAGGTGAAATGGAAGTTTTAAGGCAATAAGAAATTATTTTTGTGTGATGGAAAACAATTAGTGTTCATAGAGCAGAGAATGAATTACTCTATGAACTATACGGAGTAGTTCTTTTCTAAATACTCCGTATGTTACATGTAAACTTATTTGACCACCAACAAGAGTTTATGTGTAAATGTGTAATTAAATCTCCATTGCACACATGCCAAACAATGTATTTCTATTTTACATGCAAACTACTTCCTCCGTATTTAAAAGTTCCCTACACTTTAATTTCCTTTTTGAGATGTATTTAAAAGTTCCTTACACTTTCATTTTTGGTAAGTTTACCATTTATAAAATACTCAACTACTCTACTTTATCTACTCCTTCCGTCTCATTTTACATGTCCTACTTTCCTTTTTGGGTTGTCCCAAAATAAGTGTCTCGTTTCCTCTTTTAGAAAGAAATATGCGGTCTACACTATTTCACTTTATTATACCCAAACCTCTACCACAACTTTTACTTTTTCAACCACTTTATTAATAATCGTGTCAAGTCAAACTAAGACACATAAAATGGGACGGATGTAGTACTTTTTATCTTCTCTTTCATACTTTTACACACTTTCTTCTACTTTTTCTACAATATTCACTACTCCTACTATTCTATCCTAAAATATTGTGCCCAAAGCTAGTGTAGTGCCCATTAAATTACGAAGGGAGTATTTTACGACCCTAAACTTTACACGCAATCACTTTGCATGTAAAATTTTAATATGTAAAACGGAGACTAAATGTGAAGTAAAATGGAGAGACTAATAAAATACGGAGTAGTTATCAATCAACTAATCAATCAAGAGCCTACAATTCCTGCTACCGCACATAGTTCCATCCTTCCACTCTTCTAAATATTCCGGTGTCCTATATCTATCATCATCTAAATTCATCTTCTCCATAACAGTCCCCACCCCCCTCCCATTTACACACAAAGCTTCACTTCATAGTCTCTATCCTGGTAGCAGAAACCCCAATAATGGACTTTGATACGCTACACCCCATCTCAGGAAATAGAGACCTTTCTCAGCAGTTCCCGCCCTTCCATTTTAGCCTCATAAACCCAACCCCACTTCAAGATTCCTCGGACCCAGACCAGGTAAATAGTGAGTCTCCCATCGCGCATGACTCACTTGACCGAATCGTGCTCGTGAACCCTGTGACCCAAGGCATGGTCGTCATAGAACCTGGTGGCAGCTCATCTTCATCTAACTTGGATTCTCTTCTGCAAGACCTACTTAGCAAAGGAGGCCAGCTACCAGCTTCAAAATCCTCCATTGAATCATTGCCAGGAGTGGAGATTGGTGGTGATGAAAAGAACAGTGAGTGTGTAGTGTGCTTGGAAGAGTGGGGTTTGGCTGGATTTGCTAAAGAAATGCCTTGTAAGCATAGGTTCCACCAGAAGTGTATTGAGAAGTGGCTGGGGATTCATGGGTCTTGCCCTGTTTGTAGGTACAAATTGCCCACTGAAAATGGTGATGATCTGAACAAGAAGGTTTCTAACGGGCAGAGGAGAGAGATTTGGCTGAGCTTTTCATTTGGGAGCAATGGTAATAGAGGAAATGCGGAGACAACTGAACAGCCTATTGCTTCCACATCAGCTTCACTTGATGATGAAATGGAGTCATAATAAGAATTTTTGTCGTTGTAAGTTCCACATATGTATAGAGTTATAGTTACATACTTAAAGAGGTTTATTGTGAAGAATTAGAAGTAAAAATTTAATCTTTCCATATTTCTTCATGGATGACATATTGTGTATGGTTGGTTCACAGTTAGTTCTTCAAGGATAAAAGATCTTTAACCGTTAATTTACACTCAAACTGTATGTCTATATGTACCCATTAAACCTTTCCAGAACATTGCAGTTCAAGTCAATATCTTTTGGGTGGCAGCTATCAAAGTCTCTAAGGCACTTCTTATTCAAGTCCGGATTCTTCAAGAATCCAATTGTTTTTAAATTTTGGTCATATGTGTTGGCTTTGAAGATTAGGTCACATGGTTTCTCATTACAGTTATTATCAGAACTGGTGCACTGGCTTCTTTTTCTTCCACTTGTGTAACCATTTAATCTATTTCCAAAGGAAGGATGCATTTCCATCAATGGAAGTTCCACAGAAGAATTTTCAGGCACCTGCTTCCCAGCTTCTTCCATCGCTTCTGGCTCATATCCCATCCTTCCTAAACATTCTGTGTCTTTTCTTACTGAACATTCTTTTTCGGTCAACCCTGAAGATGAACAGCTAAAGCACTCCATATCAACCATTAACTTCAATTTAGATATTTCAGCTTTTGCAAGCTCCACTTCTACAGAAGAACCACATCCAGAAAGTGTCTCGTGTGCCATCTTTATAACAGACTGGAGATACTTCCCCTGGGCTTCAATTCTCTGGTGGATATGTCTTTGCACCTGGTTAGTATATGATTATGCAGTATAATTCATGGTCTAATTCACATACATAAATTATAATATCCGAATTTAAATGAACTCCATGAAACATGCCTCGATTTGTTCCTGCAGTTTCCTATGCACCTCCATTTGGATTCGCAAAGCCTGAGCTGTTTCGGTGCTTATAGATTATCAGAGCAGAAATTTTATCCATATAGGTGTTAGTAGACTAGATTTCAAATCCATTCTAATATAAAATTATGAAGGATATTTTAGGTGGAGGGGTTTGGGGCTTTGGAGGGCTTGGTATATATAAAATGTTTCTAAAAAATGAATAAAGGAGGAAGATTAAAGTACTGTATTATCACATATTATGTTATTTCTTCAACTTTTATAATATCTGAAATACATATCAAGAGAGATGTACTAGCCCCGCAAAACACTCCCTTACCCAACTCCCACTGACTAAGAAGCTGTTTATAGGTTATTACTCATTCATCTGACCCTGGGCTTCATCACTGTTGTCTGCAGGTGATTGACTCTGATGTTCTATGTAATCTGCAAGCACCAAAGTCCTCAGTTTTGCTGTGTCATTTTGTAAGTGGGAAAAAGTAGTGTGTTAATACCTGATTTGGTTCCTAGCCTATGCAATATTGCCAAATTTGGTACTTATCTTTTAGGCTTAATTTGGTTCTCGACATGGAATTTAGACTCAACTTTATCTACATCCGTGTTTTGATCTAATTGAGAAGGATACTTTCATACAATGAGGATTAAGTTTGGTTATACTTACATAGTTGAGGCCAATTGAGTCGGGAATCGGGACTAAATTCAGTGAGCATACCGAAATTCTCTTCTCATTTAGAACTTGTGGAAACCCTAGTAGTATTGGGCTTAGCCCATTTTGTATATCTTGTATAGGAAACCCTAGGACTCTAAATATAGCTATAAATATAGCTTCTTGTATAGGATTTCATATGAAGTATATTGAATACAATCTTATATTTTACATGGTATCAGAGCCAGTGTGGCAATATTAGTGTAGTGTTTATGATTTTTTTTTCTGCTGGTGTAATTTCCGGTCAGAATTCCGGCGTGAACAGTGTCGTCACTTTCAATTGAGTGCTTTCGGTAGTGATATCAACCTACCGCCGTGCTCAAAGGTACATCGTGACTTACCGCCGGAGGAATCACCTGCGCCGCATCATCCACGCGCCACCGCGTGCCGCTGAAGCATACTTCTGCAGTTTTTCATTTTTGCAGATCTCTCTCTTTCTGCTTATCTGGCGTTGACACCTCCAACCAGCGGAAGATCCTGAGTTTCCGGCGACCAGAACGACGTAAAACTCGCCGCCGTCGACCGCTTCACGCGCCGCCACCGTCAAACGCGCCGCCGCCGTCGACCGCGCCGCCGCCGTCGACCGCCGTCTCCCTGCATCGTACGCTCGCCGCCGACCGCCGTCTCCCTGCGTCGTACGCTCGCCGCCGCCGCCCTGCAGTCTCCCTTCGCCGTCGTCCGCACCTCCCAAAGATGATAGAGGTCTGTTTTCCTTCATCCTTGTGTAGCTACAGTGCTTCAACCTGATGCCTTCAACCTTACGGCTGCTTCACTTCAATTGCAGTTGCACTACTTTAAATATTTTATTTTTTGCTGCTCTTTAAAAAAAAAAAAAAAAAAAACAAAAAAAAAAAAAAAAAAAAAAAAAAAAACAAAACAAAAAAAACAAAAAAAAAAAAAAAGACAGAAAAGAAAAAAAAAAAAAAACAGAAAAAAAAAGAAAAAAGGAAAAAAAAACAAGCTGTCTTTTATGAATTCTGACGGAGGAAACAACACCGGATTCTCAAGACGGAACCGTCCTAAATGTGATTTTTGTCATAAAATTGGTCATACTAAAGACAGGTGTTGGAAATTACATGGGAGACCTCCTACCCCAGTCACCGTTGCTCAGATCCCACCATCTCCCATTGTTCTGTCTCCAGAAGAATATGCAGCATATCAGCAATTTAAGTTGACTACTATGCCATTATCTACAACGGGGATGTCTACCGCTTGCGTTTCAAACACAGCAGGCTCATGGATAATTGACTCAGGTGCCTCGGACCATATTTCTGGTAATCCCAATCTTTTATCCCATATTACCAAGCACCGACATCTTCCTTTGATTACTCTTGCTAATGGCCTTCAAACTTCGGCTTCGGGTATTGGGCAAGCGCTTCCACTTTCATCCTTACCATTAGACTCAGTCTTATATGTCCCAAACACCCCTTTTAACCTTGTCTCTGTCAGTAAAATTACACGTGCTCTTAATTGTTCCGTAACATTTTCTGCTGATTCTGTGATTGTGCAGGACCGTTGTACGGGGAAAACAATTGGCGTCGGCCATGAATCTCAAGGTCTGTATCACCTCCATCCTCTTGATCCAATCGCTTGTGTTTCAGTTGAACCTGCTATTACCTTACATAATCGTCTGGGTCATCCTAGTCTCTCAAAGTTTCAACGTATGGTTCCAGGTTTCTCCAATCTTTCATCTTTAGAATGTGAGTCATGTCACCTTGGAAAACAACCTCGTAAATCCTTTCCAAGGAGAGTCAATAACCGGGCTACATCACCGTTTGATTTAGTTCATACAGATGTATGGGGTCCGTATCGAGTCACTTCTACTTTAGGTTTCCGTTATTTTGTTATTTTTGTGGATGATTTTTCCCGTTACACATGGTTGTTTTTAATGAAAGAGCGTTTTGAATTGTTTCATATTTTTCAAACTTTTTGTGCTGAAATTCAAACTCAGTTTGGTCATTCTATCAAAATTTTACGCAGTGACAATGCTAAAGAATTTTTTGGGGCATCCTTTAATCAATTCATGACATCACGGGGTATGCTTCACCAATCTTCTTGTGTTCACACGCCTCAACAAAATGGGGTTGCTGAACGCAAGAACCGGCACTTGGTTGATACTGCTCGTACCCTATTATTACATTCCCATACACCACCTCAGTATTGGGCAGATGCTGTACTCACTGCGTGTCATTTAATAAATAGAATGCCTTCCTCAGTTCTTAATAATGAAATTCCTTATTCTATTTTGTTTCCTGCTCGTGATTTATTTCCATTACCACCTCATGTGTTTGGGTGTGTGTGTTTTGTCCATGATACGACACCGGGATTAGCTAAAATGGCGGCTAGGTCAATAAAATGTATCTTTCTTGGATATTCACGACTCCAAAAGGGGTATCGTTGTTATTCTCCATTACTTAAGAAACATTTTATTTCAGCTGATGTCACTTTCATTGAGTCGTCCTTTTATTATCCATTATCTTCAGTTAATACCCCATCATGTTTGGACTTCACCTCATATCTTCGGCCCATCCATCAGGAGCCTCCCATTAACCCCCCATCTGATGAGCACCCAAACTGCCCTCCTATGTCAGATCGTCCATTACAGGTATACCATCGACGTCCTCGACCTCCTCCCATTGAGCCCATCATGGCCACGCCCGTTGATTCCCCTATGACGGATCCTGCATCACCACCATCACCTACTCCAGCACTTGACACCACTCAGGATAATTTGCCAATTGCTCTCCGAAAAGGTACGCGTTCCACATTGAATCCACATCCCATATATAACTTTTTGAGTTATCACCGCCTCTCTACCCCTTACTATGCCTTTATTTCCCACCTATCTCATATATGCATTCCTAAAACCACACATGAGGCACTGACACACCCAGAGTGGCGTAAAGCCATGTTGGCTGAGATGGAGGCTCTTCATTCTAGTGGGACATGGGACTTAGTCCCCCTTCCCACTGGCAAATCAGTGGTGGGATGTCGGTGGATTTACACGGTTAAGGTTGGGCCTGATGGGGAGATTGATCGTTTTAAAGCACGCCTTGTGGCGAAAGGGTATACTCAGATATATGGCTTGGATTACACTGACACTTTTTCTCCTGTAGCGAAGATTGCATCAGTTCGTTTGGTTTTATCCATGGCAGCAATGAGCCGCTGGCCATTGTTCCAATTGGATATTAAAAACGCATTCCTTCACGGAGATCTGCACGAGGAAGTTTATATGGAGCAACCACCTGGATTTGTTGCTCAGGGGGAGTCTGGTATGGTGTGCAGATTACGTCGTTCATTATATGGCTTGAAGCAATCTCCACGTGCATGGTTTGGGAGGTTCAGTGCCGTTGTTTGCAGCTTTGGCATGATTCGCAGTGATGTTGATCATTCTATATTCTACAGACATTCTGCTGGCAACAAATGTATTTATCTTGTTGTGTATGTTGATGACATTGTCATTACAGGTAGCGATGATCAAGGAATTGCTCTCCTCAAGCAACATCTGTTTAGCAAATTTCAAACAAAAGACTTGGGAAAGTTGAGATACTTCCTTGGCATTGAGGTTGCACAGTCTCAAGATGGAATTGCTCTCTCACAAAGAAAGTATGCCTTGGATATTCTTGAGGAAACAGGTTTGCTAGATTGCAGGCCAGTGGATACACCAATGGATCCGAACGTTAAACTCGTATCAGAACAGGGAGATCTTTTGCCCAACAAGGAAAAATATAGAAGACTCATCGGAAAATTGAATTATCTTACCATCACGAGACCAGATATTTCATTTGCGGTAAGTGTTCTTAGCCAGTTTCTTGATAAGCCATGTACTGGACATTGGGATGCAGCTATTCGAGTTTTGAGATACATCAAGAAAACTCCAGGACAAGGATTGTTGTTTGAAGATCGAGGCCACCGTGATATTGTGGGATACTGTGATGCAGACTGGGCCGGATGTCCGATGGATAGACGTTCCACTTCGGGATATTGCATCTTGATTGGTGGAAACTTAATTTCATGGAAAAGTAAGAAACAAGATGTGGTTGCCAGATCTAGTGCTGAAGCAGAATATCGTGCAATGGCCCTTGTTACCTGTGAAATCTTATGGTTGAAGCATCTCCTCCAAGAGTTAAAATATGGAAACACAAAACCAGCTCAACTCATGTGTGATAATCAAGCTGCAATGCACATCGCATCAAATCCGGTATATCATGAGAGGACAAAACATATTGAAGTTGATTGTCATTTTATCCGAGAGAAGATCACCAGTGGACATATCATCACAAAATATGTGAACACAACTGGACAACTTGCAGATATTTTAACTAAGTCTCTTAGAGGTCCTAGAGTGGAATATATTTGTAACAAGCTTGGTACATATGATTTATATGCTCCAGCTTGAGGGGGAGTGTGGAAACCCTAGTAGTATTGGGCTTAGCCCATTTTGTATATCTTGTATAGGAAACCCTAGGACTCTAAATATAGCTATAAATATAGCTTCTTGTATAGGATTTCATATGAAGTATATTGAATACAATCTTATATTTTACAGAACTAAATATGAATGAGGGCAAAATTGGATCCATAGTTTAATAAAATAAATTGCTGAGGGCCAGATTAAGCAACAGCGTATAGTCGAGGTAGTACATTTGGCATTAGATCTTAACTTAATTAACACCATAAGCTAATTTCTTGGAATTAAGGCCAGTGAGCTGTGAGTGACTCTATACTAGTTGGGTGGGAAGTAGCACCAACAAAAAAAGCACATGCTTACCTTCTTGCTTGCTATCTTGGTGTGGCTGAGGATTCTGTCCTTTCCCAAGTCGAAATTTCTGCAGCATGGAGCTAGCATTCATTAATTCATACTTCACACCACAAACTATAGACAGATAATCAAAAGTTGATTTTAAGGTGACAATGGAAAAAATACCTGCAAATGGCTCTTGAGGTGGTAAAGAGTAATCCCCTGAATGTTCATTTTTCTCATCAATGATTTCGGTGTGGCCTCTGCACGTGCATGATATTGTCACCAATATTATGATCCATGATGAACTAAGTGAGCCTTTTTTTTTTTGCAGAATATATAAAAGATGAGAATGGAGGAGAGTAAAACTCACTCTCAGCACCTCCAAGCTGAGATACTGCATCAACAAATCTATGGTGAAGTTCTGGAGTCCATTTCAGCCGTGGCTTCGTATCACCACTGCCTACCAGCCAGGGGTTCTTATTCTTATTATTTGCGATCTCAAGGATCATTTTCGCCGAGATATATATCCAGAGAGAGGAGAGGGAGGGAGAGAGCGAGAGAGAATTGGGTTGATCCTTAAAATGTGGAAGCAGTAGGTGTTTATATAGATTTAAGGTAAGCTGCCAGGGTCTCCCATGTTGTTCTCTCTGTATTTGTATTTTACCCACCCTCACACTACATATAGTTTAGTAATTCTGTAATATACTTCGTACTCCGTAGTGATATTGAAAGATATCAATTTAAGGTCATTTTTCTCTTCTATAAGTCCATAATTTTTCTCGTAAATAGTTTAGTTTCAGCTAAAATAGCTCAATAGAATCTCAGTTATTCTATGAAAATCCAAATGAAACAACTGTCTTCAAATTGAATCTCAAAAGGAGAGAAAAAGGCCAAGTGTAGGGTTTGTTTTATCTTCATGTTTTCTATAATCCTGTCAATCTGCTTGTTAGATGATTCTTGATTCCCTGCTGAGTTAGGCAGTCCCACCATGACCCATAATGGGAGACACTTTAACTTACATTAAAAGCAGCAGGATGCAAGAGTCTTGATTGAAAAGCTATGAAACTGATCATTAATCTCGATGCTTTGATTGCGTATTTCTTTTTAGGGATTGAAATTGGGATAGCTGCCAATGAATTTCTGTAATATTTTAGTTATTTATATGAGCATCCCAATAATGTTTATTAGTTGCTTGCTATAGAGAATGGTGTACACAACATGTACACAAAATGTGTACATTGCTTGTGTACACAGGCAATTTGACATCAAGTTTTGTCCCTTTTTAAATGAATTGCCTGTGTACACAGGCAACTAGGGGGGTTTTGTGTACAATTTGTGTACAACGTGTGTACACTAAGAATTTTCCATAGAGAAGGACCATTCTTGGTGTATGTACACAAAATGTAAAGAGTAATTGGAGATGAAGGAACTAAAGAAGTAAAGAGTATAGCGATGGAAAGTCAAGCCTTTCATAAAAAAGCCAATTATACTCAATAAAACAATGTGCAATGTGCACGGATCATTACTAACGGCACTCTCTTTTAAACCATTATTTATATTTTATTTCTTTCTAGTAATATACCTAATACACATATTTATATAATTGACATTTATTCTCTTATTAGAAATATAGCAAGCCATGAGTCTTACAGGACTCTTTTTGCAAAAATCTTGTGTTTCATGACAGGATTAAGCACAAATGTGGGCACATAGGTTCCACTTCATCCGGGAGATTGTGGATGTTAGAGATATCATGCTGGACATGATGCCATCGGAGTTTAATCCTGCTAATATGGGGACCAAATGTCTGTTGAAAAGTTATTGTCTTGTAAACGAACATTAACTATGGATTGTGGATAGGGTTGTTTGTTTTGCAGATTGCCCTGAAAACCAAGAATTCTCTGGGCGATCACCGTGTCCCTTGGATCTTCTAGATCCGAAGATCCAAGGTTGCTTCATTTGTTTTAGTTCTTTGTGACCTAAAGAGTGCTTTACGCATCTCCAATTCTTGCCTACTTTACGATATTTTAGGCAACCCAATGATGATGAGTTCCCCCATGCCACTGTTGTCTACTAACCTAAAGCTGTCAAACGGACCAACCCAATCCAACCCGACTCAACCTGTAACTGGTATACTTTATGTGGGTTGGGTCGAACCCACTCGTTTAGTGATGGTCAGAATTTCTACAACCCGACCCAATCCACCTAACCCGTGGATCGAACGGGTTGGCCCACGAGCCAATGTAAAAAATATATTACAAATGATTCTTTAAAAATAATTACTCTGGAGTATATATTTATATTAGTTAGTAGTAATAAGAGAAATATAAGAAATCAAAATACTAAGAAGTTAACCCAATACTTGTTAAAAAGATACTAAATACTCCCTCCGTATCAAATTAACTGACCCGCTTTCCTTTTCGGGACGTATCAAATTAAAAGTCCCATTTCTATTTTTAGACATGGACCCCACCACCTTTTAACTTCTCATCATTACATTTTTACATTTTACTTTTTTTCTCCACTTATCCCATTATTCCTCCCCATTAAATCCCCATCCCACCCAACCATAAATCCCTATCCGCCCCACCTTCCCCATTAATTCGGCCATTATCACCCCCCCATTTCTCGAAGCATCCGTCTCTCCCTCTCTCTCTTGTTCAAACCTTCTCTCTGTTTCTCCGGTTTCTCTGGTTTCTCTCTATCTCTCCGTCGGTCTGGGTTATTGCCTCTTTGGTTGTCCATCTAGTTTATCTCGACTGCCCAACCCCTCCTCACAACCCTCCTCTCCATTCCTAATCTGTTGTCTGCCACCTTATTTCTGAGCTACCAATCCATCGCTCCTTTGCATGGATCCATATGAGTCTGATTCTGAACTGATACTGCTTGATCAAAGGCTAAATGAAGGATGTCCATCACCTCCTTCAGAGAAATCGAAGGAAGGCCCTGTTCTGAGTAATGTGCCCATTCGCCTAGCGGATCCGGTGCCCGTTTCTGATTTGGATTCCCGAAGCACCGATTGTCCAGGCTGGACAACCTCTTCAGAAACTGACCCAGGCTGGCCTCTCCGGAGATTATTCGGGTCCGATTTGGTGGATTCAAGCTCTTCTGGGTTTGGCGACACAGATTCCGGTGAAGAGGAGGTGAACTCGAAGGAAAGGGCTGGTCCATGGGATGAAATTCGTCTGGATATTCCGTAAGGGATGTATTCCTAATCTCTACTTTAATTTGTGCTTTGGTTGTGTGTATTCTGTATTCTGTAGTCCTACTCGTGTTTTGCATTATCTAAACCTGGTTATTGTTGATTTACTCCATTGTTATTAACGACATCATTCTAAAATTCTTAAATTACTTCATTCATTGTGACCAAATTGTGGGCTTATACACTGTTACATCAAAAAATAAAGACCTACTCCTCTATGCAAAAATATGGAGTATTTATACATGGCCTTGCAAAAAATTGTTTTAAACCATACTTCAACAACAAAAATCAAAACTGCCAGTGTTTACCCCTTTTATACAGTGGTCCCTTTCTTTATGCATCAACAGTTGCTCCTTCCTCCACTCCTTCTTGGTCCATTGTCCCTTGTTGCAAGTAGTTCATACATTCCCACACTAGTAGTGGGGGAGGAGCCACTGAAACTGGCAGCATGTTAAGCCTTTGTAGTTTCTTCTTGCCTATGTGTACTTGTGAATATGCATTGCCCCCCTTAACCTTCATTACTTCAATCATGCATAACTGTAAGCTTAGAAATACATGATTCAAGGAATGAGGATTGTATGCAATGAATGAATCATTGCAGTTCTGGACCAGTTCAGAAAAATTTGTTGTTGAGCATGTATCCTTTAAAGACTGAATAGCCCGGAATAGGCCCAAATCAAGGATATTCATATCCGGGCTATTTGATGGTTGATTCATTAGTTGAACATCCCTCCCCATCTTGTGAACTGCCAATATGAATTCATTATCATCTCCCTTGATATGTGGAGTTGCATTGTCTTGCTGGATATATATTGTCTTGTCATCATTTGGTGGCCACTTTTCATGAAGTGCAGGTAGTAGTTTGTTGATGATCATGTTTCTATATGCTACTTTGTTCACAACTGGTATCGGTTTTAGTTCTGGTGTGCCCTTAGGTCTGTTTTTGCTATTCCTTTGTGCCTGCACCATTTCAACAAAAGGCCACATCCCTATCTTCCCATCAAAAGTGCATTCACCTTCTGCATTGAACCTAGGCCTGGCAACTGCACATAAGAACATAACTTTCTCAATGAACCTTTTGCTTTTGGCTGTTCTGTGTGGTTCCATTTCACCGGGTACCAGATAGTACTTCTGGCTACCTTTGGTTAGATAGAACCATTTCTCATCTATGTGGATAATGTTGAACATTTCATCAAAAACTGGACTTTCTGGCATTGCCTGTACTTTGAGGTGTGATAAGCACCATTGCAGCCTACTGATTTTGTTCTCAGGGGTTAAGAATGGCTTGATTGCATTTGAGTGTGGCTTTATTTCTCCCCTCTTGAGTAATCTTTGTACAGTTGATGCAGGAACACCCATAGCTGTTGCAGAGCTCCTAATTGAACTCCTTTGATGGAATGGAAGTGCTGAAAATGCCGCAATGTCCACTATTTTGGGCTTCCTTCCACACCTTCCCTTTCTGTTGGCGTTATGGTTCACGGGTTCTCCTGCAGCCCTGCATCTTTCTGACACAGTCCATAACCTGAACACTGTTTTGCGAGAGAGACCAAAAGCATTCGCAGCATCTGTGAATCCACCTCGCTTGACCTTTCCTTTGACTGTCCTTTGATTCAGGAAGTCCAGTACAGATGCACGCTCTGCAGGTTTCAGGTTTGGCATCGGTGATCGGATTTCTGCCCTGGAACTGTGGTCAGTGGTCTTGGATGGCTTGGAGATAGCAACCACAACAATTTCTATTGTTGTAGGAAGGCCTCCAAATAGCAACCAGACCTAAACGCCCTCTATGATGACAAAGTTTACCTGTTTAATGGCCGTGAAATGCCCCCCTCGATGATGACAACAAGTCTGAGAGGTTTTTCCTAAGTCTGAGAGGCGCAGGTCATCTACGAATCCACCATTGTTCTTGGCTCCAAACTCGTCACTCTCTCTTCTATTTATAGAAGTGCGAATATTTTGGAACTAATCTGGCTCCAAATCTAAAAAGTTGGCGCCATTATGCTGGCATTTTTCCCATTTACGAATTGCTACAGTGTTTTATTTTTTTGGGTGTGCGAACTGCCAACAGGGCCGAATGTATATGGCCTTTACGCTTTGCTACAGTGCTTAATGTATATGGGGTCCGGTTGTTTATACTCCTTTTGTAAAGTATTCATCAACTTTTAATCATCTACAGTGTTTCTTACTTTATTCTTACTTTATCTACAGTACACCTACAATTTTTCTTAAACTACTACAAAAGCCTAGTGGGTCAATTAATTTGATACGGAGGGAGTACTACTTATACGAGAATTTGAAAATATGTAACACAAATACTCATTGTATAAAAGTAAAAGTAAATATCTATTTAAACCTTTTTAAACCTTTTGATTTATTATTAGTAAATCATGACTACTAATTGTTAAATATTGTATCGAACTTCACATAAAATATATGTTTCAACATTTTATTTGAATATTTGTTATGGAAATAATAATCATTTTGCAATACTTATAATTTTTTTAATTGTGATTATAATAATTTTGATAGTCAAAGAACAATATTGAAGATAATAAAAGTCAAAACTACATGTTTGTATATTGACCCGCGGGCCAACCCGCAACTCGTTGGGCCAATCCACTTAAACCCGCAACTCGTGTGGGTTGACCCACAAAACCCACGGACTAAATGGGTCAGAAATTCACAACCCTAACCCACCAATAAATGAGTTTAAACATGCTAGCTTGCGGGTTCCGGCCCATTTTGACGGCTCCATTTTGACTACACCACACACAAGACAAATAAGGTGGAGAATGTGGGAGGTATTGTCCTAGCTAAGTAAGGTCTTTATATCTCTTTCTGAGACTTGGACATGTCTTGGTTGCAACCCGGCCCCCCTTATTGTTGATTCGACCCTTTGGATTCGGTCCATTTACTTCCTTGACCTACTTACCTTAGCTTGTTGGGCTTCGTAACCCACCTACTAACCCTAACCCTAAACCATTTATTTGTTTTTAAGTGTGGCGTAGATAGGCCCATGACAATAGCATCAGGGGACATCATCCAGCCTTACACCAACAATCCATTTACCAGACAATATTTTAAATGTTTAGATGATCAATATCATTAATTACAGTCAGAACTGATATTGATACATATAATTAATGATGTGCGGCCAGAACAGTTTATTGAATCAAAATAGATAACATGATTGGACACTCATGAAACGAGAATACTAGTTTGTTTTGCTAAATAATAAAAATGAAATACAACCCTTTCTAAATCTACACTGTTACTATTATATACTACGTATTACTTTCCTCGCATTTTATTTGTCTTACTTTAACTTGACACAATTAATAATAAAATAATTGGAAAAATAAATGTTATAATTGAGATTTGAATATAATAAACTAAAATGCTATTGTGACACCTACTTTGAAATCATGAAATGTTGTAGGAAATGAGCGGTATATAAAAATTTGCATGCATGTCTATATGGTGTGATGATGTCTGATAGTTGTACGAACAAGAACAGGTTCTTTCCTTAAAGATCAAGAAAGACATTTTCGGAGGTCATATTCATTGTGAAGCACAAGCCATTGACCAATATGCATGGCAGCATGGGAGAGCCAGTTACAAAATCACATACTGCTTTATTTTTTGTGTAAAGTTAAAGTTAGCTGGTAGAAAAATTGTACTAGCATTTCAATCGTTTTCATTTTGTAGATAAATTGTAATTTTTCGTAGTTAAAAACATAAAGATCCACATGATAAGCGATTTTTACAGCTTTTGTGGCTTATAATAGACTCTGGTATTATCTTGAATTTTTTAATTGTGATGATATTTCGTTTATTAGATGTATCGTTTATTAAATTCAAAATTGATAACTACATCATGAAAACAAGTACTACCTCCGTTCTTAAATAAGTGCAACATACCAAAGTTTACACTATTCACATGTTCTATTTTGACTACATTTTATTTATTGATGCATTAATATATTTTTTTGAAAAAAATATTACTAAATTTGTCTCATTCTATATTAATGGTCAAAATTGTGCCTCGACAAATGTGAAATGTTGAGGCAGGTGGCAAAAGGCAGAAAAAAGGAAAAAAGGAAAAGCTGTTCAAGAACAGCAAGGTGGCAAGCAACGAATCTATAATATCAATTAGGTTGAGATCAATTTGGGATTCATGGAATCATGGTTGGCAATAGTTCGGTCCACCCACGTCTCATATTACTAGCGATTCCGATTGTCCCAATTTACTTAATTAAATTTACTTAATTTATTACACGTCGAGTGGCTTTTGTTATGAGTTATGACTATCGACAATCCACAATTTGAGCAAGTCTTATTACCCTAATTGAAAGGGAAATTCTACTAGATTGTTAGGAAATTACATTATACATAAACGAATCAATTAACCAATAGGTGATGCTTGATCAATGAAGGATTACACTATGGTTTAAATCATCATTATTTTACAATGAGTACATGAACAACTCAAATTACGAGTCATTTTTCAATATTTAAGAAGCAAAGCGCCCCTGAATAATCACAATCCTACGAGTGTAGTGTAGTTCCTGTGCCTCTTCGACCACCCTAAAGCATTCTGTGTTCAAACCAACTTTATAACCCCGCCTTCATCAAGTTTTTACATTTCATCAGATAAAGCAACTCAGCAGATCAGGTGTACGCCATCTCTTTCAAGAAAAAGCAATTCTCCATAGTAAACATTGGATTGGATAATTCCTCCATAAGTCAGCATGGAACAGAACTTCATATCATACACATAAAACAACAAACAGTGGTCTCCAGTTCCAACATAAGCCGCTTGCATCTAGACATCGATCAGTTCAGCACAACCAATTCCAGCACCATATACAACTGTTCGCAGTTCGCCCACCAATGCGTCAGTCACACCTACGTCACCTACAGAAACTTATCATTCGCTACAAGCACCTCACACAGGATGAATTAAAACAGTTGACAATTGACATCTTGAGCATGACCTCAACTACACCAAGTAAAAACAAAAAGCCTTATGTACAGTTACCAGACAAACAAAAACGTTAACTGGGTAACTTACCAATACAATTATAGCAATAAACCCCGAAAAAGTATCCAACCAACGTATCTGTTAGGCTATCCTTTTAACTCTCATTGCCTATTAGTGAGACACCAAAAAACATCTGAAAGACTGAAACCAATTATCTTCAGCAAACGGGCCAAAAATCCTTCCCATTAAACGAACAGCAATGCATTCCGAAACCTTGTGAATTGCACCATATCCAGGATCTAGACCAAAAAATCACAACAGAACGAACAAGGAGAAGGGTATGGAATTTATAGACCAAGAGCTGTTAAAGCAGAACAAAATGCTCAACTCTAAAAAATGGATAGGTAGACAAGGTTGAAATTGAAGAGGTACTTCTTCAAGCCAAGGAAACAAAAGAGAGTTACAGAGGGAACAGTGGGCAGTCCGGACAATGACTTACAGCAAGATGCATCCACTAGTTCCAAGTGGGAATCCAAGTCTTAAATCCTAACCAAGGAGCACAAAGAAAAAATGAACTGTAGATGGACTTGGCAGTGAACATAATTATAGTTACCATAAATCAAAACTGTTTTTTGAACTGGAAAAGGACTTGTTTCTCATTCGGCCACACCATTCCGATTGGTTACAATTGTTCAATGCCTAAGTCAAAATAACCTGTCCAACTACACAACCTTAAAAAAAAGCACTTAGAATGACTCCTGCAATGAATCAACAGTAAAATCTGCAAGTGAAAGAAAACAGTAAATAAGAGCCAAAAAGTGAACAAAACAATTGTTTATAAATGGAATTAAGCCAACAAATACATACAATAGAACCCAGAGCGATGGTTCCGCGAATAGCTTGGAGTCTTGGACATGCAGTCATTTATGTTCTTTGATGACATGCATAAACTGTCATAGAAAAGATCGATGCCACAAGGAATAAAGAACTGTCATGTTCCAAACTACTTCCAATTAAATTCATCAATAAAATTATTGGTGCCATAAAAATTTACTTAGATATAAACTGCCATAAGATGTACTGTTTAGTTCACCCAAACAGATCAAAATTTGTTGCCGATGTAAGATCCTATCATCACATTCAACCAAGTGAGACCAAATATCGCATCCCCAACCTAATTTACATGTCAGGAAAGAAATCATCCATGAACTCTTTCAAATTGAGACCAAAAGTATGAAGACAACCAAAGCATACCGAATTCATTAATAAAAGGAAAAATTCACATTAATAATCCGAACTATTAGGGATCTTCTAATATTAATCCCAAATATGCATAATTCTGAAATAATCCCAATTTTATAGGCACCTTTCCCATATTGATCTCACGTTACCTACCACCTAGTTAACCGGTAAAAGAAAACAAAGTAATACGAGTAATATTTAAAAGGAAAAAGCATAACAGGGACGATGCTCGGTCAAACTATTCTGTCTGTTCATCCGTCAACACTATGCTCTCCGGTCGATTTTCACCTTGCCCATCCGACGAGCTTGAAAGGAAAGGTTTTGGCCGGCGGTCATAGGGCCGTCGATCATGGACATTATCTTGAATCCCATATAGCCGACTTGTTGGTGGCGTAAGCGTGGGATATCTTGACGGCCATATACCCGTACTGTGGGTTTTAATTTTCCGCTAACACGATGTCGTTGAAGAAGAAGCGGGTATGGGTGGCTCAGCTTTTCTCTTTTACTCCCATCTCATTCGTCGAGAGTTTTCTTGAGATAATAACTCATCTTCAGAAAGAGTGTTCGAAATTTATAAACATAGAGAATGATGAAAAAGATAGAGGTGTGGATTCACTAAAAGTTTTGACCATGGTGATGTTTGCTCTGTAATAGTTAATCACTCTTGACCTGGCCAACTCTAAGGAAGGAGTATGTAGTGGGTATATGTTGACTCAATCGGAACAGTAATGCAGCAGTCTGTTTGAATAACTAACCGGAAAAATTCCTAAATGGGTGGCCGGCGCAAGACCACTTGGGAGATGGGATGACCGGATAAGATACGTTGATGAATCGCTGGTGGGATTACCGGCGTTGAAGAACAATTGGGCTGTCGGCTGGCCGACCATGAGGAATTACTAGACCTGGACATTGACGATCGAACAGGACTGCCCGGTATCCTTACTCGCCTCAAAGCCTCCGATGAAGGAAATGGAAGCTACCGAGAAGAAAGACAAAAGAAAATGAAACAAGGAAAACATGGGAAAAAACGAAAAACCAATAAAATTATGACACGTGTCAGGGGTTACCTGATCAACTGGTCTATGCAGGTCACGAGTGTATTTTAAGAAGATGCACCTACTACTTCAGATTATTTTGGAATAACCAATATTTGGGATTAATATGGGAAGACCACTGATAGTTGAGATTATTAATGTGAATTTTTCCTTAATAAAACCGGGTTATACCATTTTAATGCGACAATCTATTATTTTTCTTTGCAACTGAGATCAACTTCATAATACATTTTATAGCTCAGACGTACACAAGTTGGAGACAAGGACCTCAAGCAATCAATTCAGGTAAACCTATAGTCACATAGTTAGCCAGAGCATGAAGCAAGTCGTCAATCAAACCAGTTGATGGTGTCCAAGACAAATCTAGTAATCCTCTCACGCTGTGATCAATCCCTGATGCATTTTGAGCCAACATACACACACCTTGCAAATAAATAACTCCAATTCTCAATCTAAGACCAAAATCTACAGAAGATAGCCGAGACAGAGGGATTCATCAATCAAACCAGTTATCTTCACATACTGAGATCAAACCCCTAATACACTTTCAGAAGGCCAGCGCAAGACACATCTTAAGACAAAAAAAGGGTAAATAGAGCATCAGTTCAACTACATGAGTCCAAAATCATGCAAGCAGGACGTGTCAGGTCATAGCATGAAAGTGAACAAATTTCTAACCCCAGATAGCAGCTTCCCATTTTCATCACGCCCAAGTACCACACATATAGTTACAAGAGACGATCTAGATATTTCCAAGAAACATGTAAAACAAACATAGCCTAGCGGTGACAGATATATATCCTGGCCATTTTCACACGCCTGAAGCTGAGGCCTAGGATAGGAGGCAATAAGACCTAATTTGAAACTATGTACCTCGTAATGGTAGACATGCCATCAAGTTCAGCCGCACCTTTCTTATCTTGACCAACATAGCTCCATACGCAAGGAATTGGTATGAGGGGTTTCCCTGGGGAGGTGGACAGAGAGAGGGGCAGCCCTCCTGTATGCAATGGGACATGTTCATGATGAATAAGCTACTGTTCCAAGGGGTTGGACAGAACAATTTAATCCTAAAGCGTAATCCCTTGCATAAGAACACGTAATGCAAAGCTGGGTTGGACTGTGGATTGTGCATACTTCTCCGAGTGGCATATAGAAACATGGTAGAGAAGGTTAGCTCAGAGAAGGAAGCTAAACACACGGAGCATGCTTAGGCAATCTTATGCAGCAAGATGAAATTGTTTGCATAAATGTATGACTTTCCAGATTTAAGTGCCGAGTATATATACATGGACTGAGGCAATAAAAAGTGAATATCATAGAACCCGATTGTATAGTTTTCAGAACATGCATTGTTGTGGAACAAAAAAAGATTGATGCTGCAAGGACAGCAAAAAAACATTTCCCAATCACGTCATCTAAAATATTATTGGAAATAATTGATGAACTATCCACAAAAGTTTACTTGGAGATAAACCATCACACATTGTACAGTATAGTTCCCCATTCAGATCCAAAAAGATATGTTGATGCAGAATCCCCTCCATCTCATTTGAACAATTAAGACTGAACATCAAATCCCAAATAAAATTACATCAGAAGTGAAGAGTAAAATGGAAGATCCATCCTGAGGACTCTTCACAATTGAGAACAAATAAAGCATTCAACTTCAAGCCAACAACACATACACACAAATTGGACACTAGGATGATTTACGGTGGTCTAAGCACCACACTTTTAAGAAGATAACCAAAGCATATGGGTTCCATCCATAAACCAGGATACAACATTAAAAAAGACAAATCCAATTTGCGGCTAAGATCAACTCCACTATACATTGAGGAAGATAGCCAGACCATGGGCAATTTGACAATCAAACAAGGTGATGACGTTCAAGATGAATCCAGTAGTCCTCCCACTCTGAGATCAACCCCTGATACATTCTCAAGCCAAGGCGAACACAAGTTGGGAAAAGATATCTTGAGTACTCAATCTAAAACCAAAATCTAAAGGAGATAGCAAACACCGAAGGTCAAACCAGTTATCTTCCCAAACGGAGATCAAACCCTTTCCAAGCTGAGATTAAACCCCTGGTACATTTTCAGTTCAAGGGAGATACGGAATGGCAACACTTACCATAAGATGGGACTAGGGTAAACCAAACATCACTTCAACTAGATGAGACCAAATCATGCAAGCAGGACATCTGCGAATATAGCACGAAGAGAAGGCAAAGAAAACGTGAAACTATGCACCTTAGTTTGAGCAATAATAATTGATCACCATATATTGATTTCGCCAAAAATCACCATGCAGAATAACAAGTACAAGTAATGGTTAATGCACTGTCAATACTTCTTGAGTTTGGATTCTTGAAAGTGAAAGTGAATACTGATGCACCTTTCTTCAGAATAAGTAGCGCAGAGCCGGTTTCATGAATGTAGATTGCACAGACTTATTTATCCTAATGGCATAAGAAACGTGTTCAAGGATGTTAACTCAGGCCATTGTTTGTAATTGCGCAATGCAATTGCGCCTCATGGCGCGCCTCAGCTAATTCCTGGACTATGGCGTAAAAGGCATTGCATATGGCGCTGGGAGTGTGATGTACGCAATGTTGAACTGAGGCGTACGCAATATTGGATACGCAATAAGGCGCTCTGAGGCGTACGCAATAGAAGGTCAGGGTGTAAGGGTATTATTTGGGCCCACTCGGCCCACTTTTAAATTTTTATAATTGATCTTATGATCCCTATTTCAAACCAGTAGTTATTGATTGAATTTTTCAGTCAATCAATCTAATTAAATTTAAATTTTCATATCTTAGATTTTTGTTTTGATAAATGATTCAAAATGTTTTGGTATTCTATTGTACTTTGAAGTTTGAACATGTTACTTTGCTTGGCCTCTTATGGTTTGATTTAATATAACATTTGATGACTTTTGATGAATATGTTTATTTTTTATTATGTATATATATATATATATATATATATATATATATATATATATATATATATATATATTACGCCTCAGCTATTCGCCTCATTGCACAATGAGGCTTACGCAATATGCAATATCAAAAAAACGCCACGACTACGCAATTCGCAATTTCGAACCTTGACTCAGGCAAGGGAGTTAAGCACAAAGAGCAGCACCAAAGGAGAGCTTATACAACAAGATCAAACTTCTTTGCATCTAATCAAGACAACATAACTTCCCGGGTTCAAGTACTAAAAATACAAACACAGAATCAACTAATCCAGTTCATGTCTCCAATAATGAAAAATATCCAAAAAAAAAAGAGTTGAGCATAGCGCAAATTAGTCTAAATTAGTATGAATTGTGGATCAAAGAAGTAAAATGTATAAGTATATAAAAATAACTGAGACGCAATAAGAAATGAATGTAGTAGAACCAGCATGTGGCGGTTCTCAGATTTAGCTTGCCCCATGTGATTAGAATATCCCGTAACATGCTACTCTGCCCATAAAAAAGAATGAAGCCACAAGGACTACAAAAACCATATCCCAATCAAAAATCATCTTAAATATTGTAAGATACCACCGATAATTTACTTCGAGATAAACTGAGATGGAATGTAGTGATGTACTAACTATCTTGTTCACCCTATCAGATAATGAAAAACGCATTGATGTAGGAGCCCCTCATCACATTTGACCCACTAAGACTAGTCCGTATCTCCAACCAAATTTACATCAGAAGCCAGAGGGAAACCAAAGTACCATTCTGAGGAACCAAACAAGGTAACTTTTTGCAATCTAGACCAAATAAATCATACAACTTCAAGCCAACGACACATATATACTAGCTGTAAAGTGGAAATATGACGTTATACATGGTGAAGGATCTCAAATTTCAAGAAGATAACCAAAACATATGAAATCCATCGACAAAAACCAGGTAAAGATGTTTAAAAGGAGGTATCTTTTATTTGCACCTGAGATCAACTCCATGATACGTCGTCCAACCCAGATGTACAAAAATTGGAAATAACGACATAAACTCGCAAAGATAGCCAGACTACAGGCAATTTGTCAATCTTCTCAGGCTGAGATCAATCCCTGAAACATTCTCAAGCCAAAGCGAACACAACTTGGGAAAAGATATCTTGAAGATAACCATGACAAAAAGAGAATCATCAAGACAAAAGAGGATTCATCAATTGAACTAGTGATCCTCCCAAACTGAGAAGTCATAACTCATAATAGCAAGAAGTGAATAATTTTGCAACCCTGAAGCTGAGACATGAGAGAGGAGACTGTAAGGCCTAACTTCAAACTATGTATGCTGACTTCAGCAATCATAACTGATCACAATGGAATAACAAGTACAACTAATAGTAAACGACTACAAACGCCTTTGAAAGCGTACTCTCAAGTTTGGAGTGTGAAGCCGTCATGTGCATTCATTTCTGGTGTATATAAAAGTTAACAAAGGCACATCTTACTTAATACAGAGTCGGTTTCATGATAGTGGATTGCACAGATTTACTTACAATGGCATACAGAAATGTGGTGCAGAATATGGGCAACCTTATACAACAAGATGGAACTTTTTGGCATCTATTCAAAAGAGGAGAAAACATTCAAGATTTAAGTACTAAAAAGCCAAACACAAAAGCTAACCAGTCAGGTTCACATCTCCAAGGAGGCATCAAACATAAAAGATGAACTTGAGAGCCAATAAAAAGTGAAGATACCGGACCCACATGTGATGGTTCTAGCATCCACTTGGGGTCTTGACTGGTGGTTAGAATGTTCCATGACATGCATTCTGCCATTAAAAACATTGTCACCAAGAAGGCTACAAAAAATAAATAGTTCCATCTCAGTTCATCTAAAACATTATTGATGTTGTGATAATGAACTTGGAGATATGAATGTCATAGGATGAACTGCCAAATCGTAATAAAGTAATCATTATCACCTAGTAAGACCAAAAACTATAGTTGTTGTATGACCCCATCGTCTATTTCGACAAACTGAAGCTGAAAATCCAATCCTGTCTAACGTACATCAAATGTCAAGAAAGATGTTTACGATTCATCTTCAGCAACTAAACAGAATAGATGGAAGCAATTCCCACAGTAAACACTAAACATAAACATGACATCGCTGAATTTTTAATCTAACCCAAAAGAAAAATCTTCACCGGCAACTCTTCACAAATTGAGATCAAATATGTGTACAACTTCAAGCCAAACACACAAACGGAAGGTAACCTAGGATACGGGAGGTCTTCAATGAAACCACGTGATGGCATCCAACAGGAAGGTAACCTAGGATACGGGAGCTCTTGAATGAACAATGTGATGGCAACCAAACTAGTTAAATCCAAGTATCACGAGAAGAGCGAAAACATAGGGAATATGATAAATCAAAATGGTAGATGATGTTCAAGACAAATCAAGTAGTTTCTTGTCAGACCTATGATCAAGGGTAATTTGTCAATCGAATCCAGTAGTCTTCTCATACTGAGATCAACCCCTGATACATTTTCAAGTAAAGGCAAACACGGGTTGGGAAAATATATCTTGAACACTCAATCTAAAACAAAAATCAAAAGGAGATAGGAAACACAGAGAGTGGAACCAATGATCTTCCCAAACTGAGATCAAACCCCTTCCAAGCTGAGATCAAACCCCTGATACATTTTCAGTTCAAGGCACACACAAACTGGCAACACTTCCTGTAAGACGGGAATAGGGTAAACCAAACATCACTTCAAGTAGATGAGACCAAAATCATGCAAGCAAGACATCTCAGATTACAGCATGGAGAGGAGATGGCAAAGCCAAACTTGAAACTATGTACCTTAGTTTGAGCAATAGTAACTGATCACAGTATAACAAGTACAATTAATGGTAAATGCGCTATCAAAACTTGAGTTCGGATTCGTCTGAATGAAAGTGCAAATCGACGCACCTTTGTCTAGAATAAGTAGCGCAAAGCCGGTCTCTTGAATGCGGATTGCACAGACTTACTTATCCTAATGGCATAAGAAACGTGATAAAGGATTTTAACTCAAGGAAAGGAAGCTAAGCACAAAGAACAGCGCCAAAGGACAGCTAGACGGAACTTCTTTGCATCGAATCAGAACAACATATCATCCCAGGTTCAAGTACTAAAAAAACAAAAACAGGCTTAACATATATATAAGTATGGCTAAAGGGTCAAATAGGCCCCTAAACGTATCCAAATTGCTCAATTGGCACCCCAAACCCAAATAAGCTCCGATCCAACCCACCAACCAAAAATACTTGTCCAATCCCAACATCCAGCCGGTTAACTCCCGTTCGCCCCCTTAAATGCCCAGTCAGCAACCTATTCCCTATAATTGATGCTGAGTCATTAATCCACCCAACCCCAACCCAATTACGTGTAAAAAACATATCCCAACACCAAGTGAATAGCCCTAAATTGGAAAACCAAATTTGCAGAAGCCTGTGACTGAAGTCTTGAGCGCGAAGAGGAAGAGAGGAAGAAGACGTGACCTAACATCCCAAGCGTTGAAGTCGTTAAGGTGAATGAAGTGAGTCAGGTTATTCCTTATTGATTCGTATTGTAGTTTTGTGTCTGTAATAGTGTGTTATGAAGTATGTTGAAACTCAGAAAATGTGTAGTAGTGTTATGAAGTAATTTTCGCTGCCTACAGAAGTGTGTTTGTAGTGTCTATGTAGAGTTTTCGTATGTGTTTAAAGTGTTACACTTTTCATGTAGTTTGTTGAGTAGTGAATTGGTAGTTCTTTGTGTTGTGTTTTTCATACTTGTTTGCTGAGTACTTCATTGCTCGTTGTTTCAGAATGTGGGAGACATTGGACTTAATTTTGAACTATGGTGGCACTCTTGAAACCTGTTCTCCTATGAAGTATACCAATGGCTGCGTAGAGATTATTAAAAGTGACCCTGATGTAGTTAGTTATCCACATCTGAAAAAGTTTATAGAATCTGGACCATTTGGGGGGTTTGGAAAGCTTATGTATAAATTGCCTCGTGAACCATTGGAATGTTTAAGGGAGTTAGTAGATGATGCTTCTACAATGCACTTGGTGAGTCTGTCTTCTACTGATGGAGTTTGTGAACTGTATTTGATGTCACCCTCCACATCTGTTGTACGTGCTGATGCTGGTCCTTTAGGTGAAAGGGAAGTAGGCGTTCAAAACTATGAAGTACAAGTGCAGACCTCTGTTGATGATGTAATGAGACCTACACATACAAGCAAGTTAAAACCAAGAAGAAAGAAAGCTTCACAAATTGAGTCTGATGCTGAAGAAGATGTTGAGCTGTGTGATGTGGACATTCAGACAAGTGAAATGGAAGATATCATGGATGATGAAGTAGATTTGGGGAACCAAGATGATTGTATGTCTGATTTAGGGTCTGAGCTTGGGTCACAATCTGAGAATGAAGATGTTAGGGAGCAGAATATTGGCTTCTTTGGGGCTGAGGAAGGTATGGAAAGTATGGAGAAGAACAATGCCAACTATGGATATGAGAATGATGAAGACAATGAGGATAGCATGAACATGTATGATTCTGATAATCCTCCCAGTTATCATTCAGATACCAATGATATGCCTGAAGATGAAGTGCAATCCAACCTCGATGATTATCATCCTTCATACAATCCAGAGATTGAACCCCCTTTGATTGAGTTGGGGATGCTGTTTGAGGACAACATACAGTTTAAGAGTGCAATGATTAGGTATGCAGTGCACCACAAGAAAAACATTTACTTTAAGAGGAATGAATCTAAAAGAGTCCGGGCACTATGCATTCAAAAAAACTGCCCCTTCTGCTTCTATGCAAGCTGGGAAGATAGGTTCAAATGCTTCCAATTGAAAACCATGATCACCAAACACAGATGCAATTCCAAGTTCAAGCTGAGAGTTGTTAGTCAAAAATGGATACAAGAGAAATATGAAGATAAGGTTAGGGATGACCCTTGTATTGGGTATGTGGCATTAAAAGACTTGATTGAGACAGAGTTGGGCATTCATATTTCAACAAGCATGGTCCGGAGGGCTGTGAGATGCATTAAGAAGAAAATAAATGCCAGCTTTGAAGAGCAATTTAACCGCCTTAGAGACTACGGTCAAGAGTTGCTTGATTATATCCCAAACACTACCATGAAGATAATGACATCCAGAGTTGTTGATGATGGCCCTTGTATGTTTCAGAGGATCTATTGCTGCTTTGGTGCCATGAAAAAGGGATTTTTAGAAGGCTGCAGAAGGATTGTTGGGTTAGATGGTTGCTTCTTAAAAGGACTTTTGAAGGGGGAAATCCTTACAGCTGTTGGAAGGGATGCTAACAACAACATGTATCCAATAGCGTGGGCCATAGTTGAGATTGAGAATACATCTTCTTGGGCATGGTTTATAGAATTGTTGAAGCATGATCTGGAAATAGATGATAGCAGCCCCTGGACTGTAATAAGTGATCAACAAAAGGTAATTTAGCTTCACTTTATAGTAATAGTTCTACTAACTGGATTGTTTTTGTGTAAACTGAAATAGTAACTCAATTATAGTAACAATATAGTAATTTAGATATTCATACTAAATAAATAAGTAGTATTCTTAGGTATTTATTCTTAATAAGTATTTACTGGCTTAAAATTACTTTAGAATAAGTACTACTAAAATGGTAGTACTCTAGAATAAGTATTACTTCTTAGGTATTCTAAAATTACTTTAGAATAAGTACTACTAAAATTACTGGCTTAAAATTACTTTAGAATAAGTACTACTCTTAAGTGTTTACGTAGTAAACTGAGTAGTGGTTACTAGTTACTAAATAAATAAGTACTTCCTATTAAATTTTACTTCTTCATTTACAAGTAAACTGACTCAATCAATTAGTATTAAATGGTAGTACTAGAGATAATAAATAATGAAGTATATTATAAGCACAGTCACTGAATTAGATGTTGAACTAACTTTACTAAGTTAAATATGCAGGGTCTTACCAATGTCATCCAGACCTTACTCCCACAAGCTGAGCACAGAAATTGTGCAAGGCACATACATGCAAACTGGAGCAAGAATCACAGAGGGAAATACATGAAGCAGCTGTTCTGGATGTGTGCTAGGTCCACATCTGAGTCACAACTTCAAGAGTGGCTTCAAGAGCTTCAAAACAAGGATGTTGTAGCCAAACAAGATCTGGAAAATTATCCTTTCAAAACCTGGTGCAAAGCCTTCATTAGGACTTCTGTAAAATGTGATGCAGTTGACAACAACATGTCAGAGGCTTTTAACCGAACACTGGTGGGGTGTAGGAGCAAACCTATCATTCCCATGCTAGAAGACATACGGATTCAAATGATGCAGAGAATTGCTAAAAAGAGAGATCTAGCTGCAAAATGGAAAGGTAGAATTTGCCCTAACATCAAGAAAATTCTGAATACTAACATATTGAGAAGCTCAAAGTGGAGGGTGGTATTCAATGGAGATGATGGCTTTGAGGTTAAGAAAGGGAAGTATCAATACAAGGTAAAGCTGGAGGGAGGCACTTGCTCTTGTAGATCTTGGGAGTTGACTGGAATTCCATGCCAGCATGCTATATGTGCAATGTTTGATCAGGACAAGGATCCAGAAAGTTATATTGATGATTGTTACTCAATTGCTGCCTTCACACGAACTTATTCCTACACTTTGGAACCCATTAATGGGGAAATGGCTTGGCCTAGGGTACAAGGAGAGAAAATACACCCCCCTGCACCAAAAAAATGACCGGACGCCCAAAGAAGAAAAGAACCCGGGAGGAATCTGAGCCTCCAGCAGGCAAGCTGTCAAGAAAAGGAAGGGTCATGACCTGTTCCCATTGTAAGCAAAAGGGCCATCAAAAACATGTGTGTCCAACAGCTCCACAAGGCAGTCATCAGTCAGTGAGGGGAGGCAGGGGTTCTAGAGGTGGAAGAAGGGGTGCAAGAAGTGGAAGAGGTGGAAGAGGTCAAACTGCTGCAATAGGTGGAACAAGTGAAGCTACTTCGACTTCAACATCTGCAAGAGCAAGGGGTGGAAGAGGTGCAAGAGGTGGAAGGGGTGGCAGAGCTGGAAGAGGAAGGGGTGGAAGAACAGAATCTAGTGGGGGGGATGAGGAGGTAGTATAACAAATGTGTTAGGTGTATGAAATGTAATACTACTTAAATATGGTTGGTTGGTTGGCCTTTATGGCTTTTGGGTGATAACACTTGAGGTACTGCAGGGTACTGCAGTTAGGTGGCTTGGTATTTTTGGGGTTTATGTTATGTCGATACATGTATGTTTTGTAATATTTTTGTCTATGTAATGGTTGGTTGTCAAAGTACTTAATTATTGGGATCTGTACTCTTGGGTGTTATTGAAATGCTATGACAAATTGAGTATGCATTATTCTGCTTTATACTTCAGTTTTTAATTGTAAATGTGGGGACTTGCATATGGTTTTTGGTTGTGTAGGTTGGGTGTTGTATAAACTGATAGGTTGTGCAGGTGGGGTCTTGGAGATGAATTATTGGTTTGTGGTAGGGTGTGGCTTATATGTTCGGATGTATACTGCTGGGTTTAGTAGGTGGGGTCTTGAATATGCTTTTTGGTTTGTGGTAGGATGTTTGTTATACTATATTATTGGTTTCCTGCAGATTTAAAGGTGGGGTGCTCTTTGGTTGATTTAAAGGTGGGGTGCTCTTTGGTTGATTGAAGCAGACAGGTACATCAGTACATGGCGTGGGGTGGTCTTTTGAGTCACATGGGAATCTTTTGTGCATTATTGTTTTTTGCTTTTGGGTCCATACTCTTTATGTAAAGCTGCTTCTTCACATGGGTTGTGTATGGGTGTTGGTTTGCATTTTAGTACACTGGTTAAGTTTTATAATTCATAACTACATAATAAGGCAACACAATAACAAGCTGGAATATAAAAAACCTTCATTCATTCATCATTAACAACACTACTTAAGTTCAACAATAGGTCACAACTACATTCAACCAGAACAACTACATTTGAGTTCATTCATTAACTCCAAAGTTTTACATTGGATAACAATGATTAACTGTCATTGAACCAGAACACAAAACTAAATCTAACAATAGCTAGAAACTACATTGACTATTCTGACATTAAGAAGAACAGGACCATACTTAGCAGACAAATCCAAACTTTTACAATTTCTTAACAAGAACAGCTACAACCACAAATATCACAAGTCCTTGCCACATTCTCTTCCAGAATATCTTCTCTTTAGCTTCACTTTCAAGAACCATTTTGATGCTCTGTATATCCTGTTGCATAACAACCATAACCCTGTTCAGCTCTTGAATTGAGGCTTCCAATCTGCCAGTAACACCCATGTATGATCCATTGTCTTCATGGAAACCAGCTATGTCCTCTTTCCATACAAAATATCCACACCCTAACCCATCCTACAGTCAAAATCACATACATACAACTGTAAACACATTTTTCAACCCTTTTTCTAAAGGTTAAAAAAAATAGGTTTTTTATACATCAACTAACTGTAAACAATTTCGCCCAAATTTCTTCTAATTTCCACAACAATTACAAACAATTTCACCCCCCTGAAAAAACCCTTAATATTTGAGAGTTTATTACCTTCCATCTTTGGCATCCATAAAACTGGCGTCCGCTTTCCCGGGGTACAACCGAGCTTTCACACCACACAGACAGTTCGGTTCGTACAAGGTCGTTTTTCTTCCCAGTGCAGACGAAGACGACGCAGACATGGAGTGGGTTGGGTGTATCTCGTCCGCTTTCCTTGGTCTGCAATTTTAAATGGAGTAATTGGGTTGGGGTTGGGTGTATTAATGACTCAGCATTAATTATAAGGAATAGGTTGCTGACTGGGCATTTAAGGGGGCGAACGGGAGTTAACCGGCTGGATGTTGGGATTGGACAAGTATTTTTGGTTGGTGGGTTGGATCGGAGCTTATTTGGGTTTGGGGTGCCAATTGAGCAATTTGGATACGTTTAGGGGCCTATTTGACCCTTTAGCCTATAAGTATATATAAGTGATGGACTGAGAGGCAATAAGAAGTGAATGTAGTAGAACCTGGCGGTTCTCAGATTTAGCTTGGCCTAGTGATTAGAATGTTCCATAACATGCTAATCTGCCCATAAAAAAGAAAGAAGCCACAAGGACCACAAAAACCATATCCCAATCAAAAGATGTTTAAAAGATAGATCGAATAATTTTTATTTGCAACTGAGATCAACTCCATAATATGTCTTCCAGCCCTGATGTACAAGTTGGAAATAACGAACTTAACTCACACAGATAGTCAGACCACGTCACCACGGGCAATTTGTCAATGTTCTCAGGATGAGATCAATACCTGAGATACATTCTCAAGCCAAAGCAAACACAACTTGGAAAAAGATATCTTGAAGATAACCAAGCCAAAGAGGGATTCATCAATCAACCAGATACCCAAAACAAAGAAGGATTCATCAATCGAACTAGTGATCTTACCAAACTGAGAAGTCATAGCTCATAATAGAAATAGCATGAAGTGAATAATTTTGCAACCCTGAAGGTGAGACATGGGAGAGGAGACTGTAAGGCCTAACTTCAAACCATGTACGTTGAATTGAGCAATCATAACTGATCACTATATATTGATCTTGCCAAAAATCATTAGTCGAATAACAAGTACAACTAATGATACACAACTACGAATGCCTTTGAAAGCTTCCTCACAAGTTTGGAGTGAAAGCAGTCTTGATTTCCGATGTGAATCAAAGCGTACAAAGGCGCACCTTTCTTCATGATTGTGGATTGCAAAGATTTACTTCTCCTATGGCATACAGAAAGCTAAACACAGAGAGCAGTGCGGAATATGGAAAACCTTTAAGAACAAGATGGAACTTTTTGTCATCTAATCAAAAGAGGAGAAAACATTCAAGATCTAAGTACTAAAAAGCCAAACACAGAAACTAACCAGTCAAGTTCACATCTCCAAGAAGGCAAGAAGTGAACGGCGTAAGTACATATAAAATGATGAATTTGAGAGCCAATAAAATGTGAATATAGAAGAACCGGGATATGATTGTTCTAGCACCCGCTTGGGGTCTTGACTAGTGGTTAGAATGATCCATGACATGCATGATCTGACATTAAAAACATTAATGTCAAGAAAACTACAAAAAAATTAATAGTTTCAACTCAGTTAATCTAATAGTTTGAACTTGGAGATAAGAGTGTCATCGGATGAACTGCCAAATCATAATCAAGTAATCATTATCATCTAGGAAGACCAAAAGTTATAGTTGATGTATGATCCCATCATCAAGTTTGACAAACTTAAGCTGAAAATCAAATCAAGAGAGATGTCCATGATTTATCTTCGGCAACTAAACAGCATAGTTGGTTGCAATTCCCAAACTGTAAGCATGACATTGCTGAACTTCATCTAACTGTGTACAAATCCATGCCAAACACACAAACCGAAGGTAACCAAAGATACAGGAACTCATCAATGAACAAAATGATGGCATCAACCAAACAGTCAAATAATTTTTCATTAAACGTGAGATCAACTCCATGATACCTTGTAAACCTCAGACAGACAAGTTGATATGAAGACCTTGAGCAATCAAAGTAGGTAAATCCAAGTATTACTTGGAAGAGCGAAAACACAGGGAATATGTCAATCAAACTGGGAGATAGGTGTTAAAGACAAATCCAGTATGATCAAGTCCCTGATACATTTTCAAGCCAGGGCAAACAGATACTCAATCTGAAATAAAAACTTCAAGAAGATATGTGATCCATAAAGGGAATCATCATCAATCAAAGAAGAGGTCTTCACAATAAAGATTAAAACCGAAGGTAACCAAAGATACAGGAACTCATCAATGAACAAAATGATGGCATCAACCAAACAGTCAAATAATTTTTCATTAAACGTGAGATCAACTCCATGATACCTTTGTAAACCTCAGACAGACAAGTTGGGAATGAAGACCTTGAGCAATCAAAGTAGGTAAATCCAAGTATTACTTGGAAGAGCGAAAACACAGGGAATATGTCAATCAAACTGGGAGATAGGTGTTAAAGACAAATCCAGTATGATCAAGTCCCTGATACATTTTCAAGCCAGGGCAAACAGATACTCAATCTGAAATAAAAACTTCAAGAAGATATGTGATCCATAAAGGGAATCATCATCAATCAAAGAAGAGGTCTTCACAATAAAGATTAAAACCCTAATACATTTTCAGGCCAATGAAGATACAAGTGGGAAGCAGCAATCCTAAGATGCAACAAAAACACCAGTATCACTTCAACCAGATGAATCCAAAATCTTGCAAGCTTGAAGTTGAAAAATCTGTAATGCAAGGGAATATTCAGCAAACTAAGATAGCAACTTTCCGATTTTGTTGCAAACACATGCTATAGGGAATTCAGATCTATGTTACTATGCATATGAACAAAATCTAACATGAGCATCTCCACAGCAAGAAGGTACTTGTTTGCATCTTACCAAGGACAACATAACTTGCCAGAAATCAAGTACTAAAGAGCCAAGCACAATACTAATCAAACCAGTTGAAGTCTCCAACCATGGGTAAAAATCCAAAATACAAACAGGCTGAAAGAAGAAGAGGGTTGACAACAGCTTATAAGTGGAGTAAATTTAGAATAGACCGTAGTAGCGATCAGCTTGTGGTGGTTCTGGTATATGGCAAGACTTCTTGATGCCAAGAAAACTACAAAAATATATAATTCCAATTAAACTCACCTACATAACATTGATGCCATGAAATGATGAAATATATGATAAATGTCTGAAGGACGAACTGTAAAGTGTAAAGTAGTAATCTGAGTGATCATTGTCGCCAACTGAGACCTAAATTTGTAATTGATGTTGAACCCCCTCATCTCATTCAAGACCAAACATCAAATCCCAAATATCATCTACATCACAAATCAAGATAGTGAAACCCATGATTCATCTTCAACACCCAAACAAGATAGATGGGTGCAAATTTGGAAGAGTAAACATAGGATGAACTGTCAGCTAGTAATCATTGTGAGTTTGTCACCCAGTGAGATAAAAGTTGGAGTTGATACAGGGTCCCCTCATATTGTTCAACCATATATAAGTTTAAAAACCAAACCGTCAGAGAGGCAGCCATCAACCATACGATATACTATGTGCCGAGTAATAAATAAACTGGAACCAAAACAAAGGCTCGGTCATACAAATATAAATAAAGATATAAAAATGTTAACAAAATTTGGGATAATGTTTTTACAATATATATATATAAATATATAAATGGAAAATTTACAAAGAAAAAGATGAAAAGTTAAATATTGAAAAATCGGAAAATGAGCATATGACTAGCAGAAAATATGTAATGTTGAGCTGAACATCATATGGAATACAAAAAAAGTTAAAAATCCAAAAAACATAAAAATGATGACGTTTGACTTGAAATGAATGTTTGATGTTAAATGTTGTAATCATATGGTATACCGACTCAAAGAAACTATAAATTTTTATGTGGTTAATCTATATTATAAAATTGAACATAACTTGCCCAAAACTTAAAGACTAGAAGTTTTTGGCCCTCGTCTGTGAGGGATTCGCAAAGACATGAATATGAAATATGCATTATATTACTGCAAATGTTTTCTTTTTATTTGGTAACGAAGAAAAACAAAAAATAGACATATCTGCATATGTTCTAGGTGCAGCGAACGCTAAATCAACAGATGAATCTAGTCTACGTGCTTAACCAACGGGTCTAAGCTTACATCAAATGATCACACAAGCCAGGTCAGACATAAACAAAAATGCCAGGGAAACTTAACCACTAACATGTACCAATCAAGCCCAAAATTGCAAAAAAAAAAAAGCATAATTTAGGCATGTAGCTTAATTTGTTAGCAAATATCGAACCTATTGATCTCCTTCGACAAGGAATGATCCTGCAATTTTCAGCTAATAATAACGAGTGCGTGATCCGAACCGAGTCAAAACGGCAAGAGTAGATAGATACAGCAATAGATCAAAATTAGCATCAAATTTCAAACAAAAAAGACGAGCACATGTGAGGTCATGAACACACAAATCCAAAACTTCGCACATCCGCAGATGAAATCCAATCCCTGATTCGAGCTACATCAGTAAAGAAATCAAACCAATAAATTGCCTAAAAACGCTCGATCATTATAAAGGTGCATCTTCAGAAATCCAGACTCAGGGCGAACGGAAAGGAAGCTGATTAAATTAGAAATCAAACAGGTCTGTTACGTCCGGCGATTCGATCCGTCAAACACGCATATGATGTGAAATCAACGACGGTGCGGGCCGACCTACATGAATACGTCGATGGACGATAAAATCAATAATGCGAAACCAGAAGGCTCGAGAAACAACGGATCAAAACGAGCCAGAAAAACAGGTAGAGTCAACCAAACATTCACAGCCAAACCGATGGACGAGAACCAGATGATCACGCGATACAGATGACACGGTATGCTTTCACGCAAAGACTGGGAGTATTTATAGGTGCTGAGAGGCGGTTGGGATGAAGCGAAGTCGGTTAACGTGTTTCTGGAAAATTCGATTCTCGCGAGTGGTGTACATTATTCCACGCGCACTACGGTCAACAATCGTTGACAAATTCAACTTTATTTTGAGGGAGGACTTCTTATATACAACCCTACTATAGGTATCCCAAGTATCACAACCTAATTTTTGTGGCTCACAAAAGCCCACCTCAATATATGAATTGTCTCACTTTAATGAGATGCTTTTGTGAGCCACAAAAATAGGGTATGGGTACAAATTGGGGTACCAATTGAGGTACCTTTAGCATTTTTCTCTTATATATATATATATATATATATATATATATATAGAATTTTATTCATGTCCGGAATTCCGGACAGGAACCGCCGTCCGGACGGTGGCGTTTGGCCGCCTTTCCGGTGACATTTTTTGATGAAATTTTTATGGCATGTTCTCCATCAAGTCTAGTTTATCCACAAAAAAATTCAGCCAAAAACTCAATCGGGAAGGTTGTCAAATGATTTTTGCAAGTTAACTCGTCCGGAATATGTATTTTCCGGACCAGTTAACTTACAAAAATCATTTGACGACCTTCCCGAATGAGTTTTTGGCTGAATTTTTTTGTGGATAAACTAGACTTGGTGAAGAACATGTCATAAAAATTTCATCGAAAAATTCCACCCGGAAGGCGTCCAAACCCCGCCGTCCGGACGGCAGTTCCGGTCAGGAATTCCTGACCGGAAGAGTACTATATATATATATATATATATATATATATATATATATATATATATATGTGTGTGTGTGTGTGTGTGTGTGTCTATATCTATGTTCCTAATCAGGTCTAGTTTATCCACACAAAAAATCAGCTAAAAACTCGATCGGGAAGACAGTCAAATATTTGAATATAAAACGTAGTTATACTTATAAAAAGCGGTTATTTTTCAAAAATTATTTGATTGTCTCCCAAATCGAATTTTTAACTGTTTTTTTGTGGATAAACCACACTTGATGAGGAACATTCTCACAAAATTTCATAAAAAATGTCATCGGGAACCACCCCAAATAGAGGCGGCCGGACGACGCCTCCTGTCCATCTGGATGGACATGATCTTTTTCCCTATATCTATCTAACTATATCTATCTATATATAGTACAATTCAAAGTTACAATTTAGGAAAGTTTTACCACATGTCACCTTCTCAATAATTTTTTTTCATAGGTGTATTATTATATGTCTCCTATCTACGCGTGTTTAATAACATAAGTCTCCTACTTATGTTATTAAACTCCTAGCTAGGTTATATTCCTTGGTATATTATTAGATCCTCACAAAATAAAATCTAATGATTATTTTAAAATTTTAAAGTGCTATAAATTTTTTATGAGATATTACCCAAAATGGGACTAAAAAAGTTTGGAAATTCCAAAATAGGACTTCCATGTTTTTATTTCCAAAATAGGACTAATTACTGTCATGTTTTGGCAGTACCAGACTTCAAACATGGCAGTATTTTCCAACTTTGGCAGTAATTAGTCCTATTTTGGGAATAAAAACATGACAGTCCTATTTTGGAATTTTCAAACTTTTTTAGTCCCATTTCGGGAACTTTATTTGTATTATGATTGTTACAAAAATTATATCAAAATTCATAACTTTTTATTATCTTTCATATGACACCATAAAAAATAATTTAACACTTTAAAAATATTTGTTTTTTAAATTGCTATATGTTTTTTATTGTACTCTGGTTGTTACAAAAAATATATCAAAATTATTAACTTTTTATTATCTTTCATATGACACCAATGTTGCATATATAAAAGTAATAAAAACTAATTCTATTAATTTTTGTAATTTTGTAATTTGGATCGTTTTTTACACTGCACACAATAACCAGGAGCAACAACTTAGAATAAAACTACACAAACCCCATCACTTTTATTTATTATTTTATACTTTGCTCTAAAATTTGCGCAGTTTTATTCTAAGTCATCACTCCAATTAATTGTGTTCATGGTAAACAACGAACATAAATTAAACAAATTAATATATTTTTTATATGCAACGTTGAGACTTGGGGTCGTATGAAAAATAATAAAAAGTTAAAAAAAAATTAATATATTTTTTTGTAATAATCGGAGTATAAATAAAAAGGTTATAGAAGTTTTAGAAAACAGATTTTTTTTGAAAGTGTTAATTTTTATTTTATTTTTATATATTCAATATTGGTGTCATGGGGTATTTTATTTCTTAAAGGATAATAAAAAGTCATGTATTTGATATGTTTTATGTAACAATCAGAGTACAAATAAAATGTTACAACACTTAAAAAAACAGATGTTTTAAAGTGTTAAATTATTTTCTTATGTTTTTGTATTCAATATTGGTGTCATATGAAAGAAAAAGTTATGAATTTTGATAGGTTTTTTTGTAACAATTAAAGTACAAATAAAAAGATATAACACTTTAAAAAAAAGATATTTTTTAAAGTGTTATAGTTTTTAGTTGTATATATTCAATATCGGTGTCATATGAAAGATTTTAAAAACTTATTAATTTTGATATTTTTTGTGACAATCAGAGTACAAATAAAAATGTTAAAGTACTTAAAAAGCAAATGTCTCAAAGTGTTAAATTATTTTTTTATCTTTTTATGCTCAATATTGGTGTCATATGAAAGCTAATAAAGTATTACGGAGTATAAGTTTTGACATATTTTTTTGTAACAATTGAAGTACAGATAAAAAAAAATTATATCACATGAGAATTTATTTTCATGGGGCCTTGATGAATTCTAATTGAATAAGACAAAATTTTCATAGTTAACAATTATTTTTAGAATTTTAAAAGTAATATTTTGAGTAATACTTTTTAATACACGGTGGGATATATAATGAGTAATAAAAAGCTATTAAAAATAAATTTATGAACATGTATTCCAATGTTAAAACAAGTATAGCAGTATTTAAAATCCTATTTTAAGACTTATTTCCAATAATTTAAAAATACAATTAAGATTTATGAAAATTTTGTTGTGTTCGATTAGAATTCAACAAATTTTGTTGCGTTCGATTAGAATCAACATGAAAAATATTTTTTTCTACATTCTATATTAAAATTAAAAATAATAATACTATGAAACATCTTTTACCCCGTGCACGGCACAGGTAAAAGTAGTAGTTATGGGGTTATATCAAGATAGAAACTAGAGGCAAACCAATAAGACTAGAAAACATATTTCTAATGATATGTTGAGTTAATCGTTCACTCAGAAGCAACATGATACGTCAATCTTTAAGACAATTGTAAGTCAATCAAAATCTATCTAGTAACTTTATCATTTACTCCTATTAGAGATAATTAATTTAATTAATATCTTAAAGGATAGTTATGTTTGTTTGTGCTTTTCAAAAGTGATTAGTTGAAAAGAGATTATTGAAAAATGTTTTGTGGTGAAAGTTAGTAGTGTTTGTGAGTAGAAGTGATTTTAATTAAAATGTAAAAGTTGAAATATTTAGTAAAAAAGTGATTTTTGATGTAATATACTACTCCGTATTAAAATAAAAAAATACTCCCAAATTACTTTACCCCCAAAAATCATTAACGAGACAGAACTCTTGTCTCTACCGCCGGCTGCCTGCTATCACGGATAATATTTAGTATATTATCTACTACTACTACCTCCGTCCCCCTAAGTTTGGGACAAGAGAAGGTGGCACGGTTATTAATAAAAGTGGGTTTATGTGGTTGATATTGAATTGATAAAGTAAGAATAAAGTAGGAATGATTTAGAACTAGGGGTGGAATTTTGGAACCGGGAACCGTACAACCGATTGTAACCAAACCGTTAACAACATCTACGAACCGAACCATTAACAATTAATACCTCATTTGTAGGAACCGAACCGATGCGGGTTATAACGGTTCGGTTCCTGGTTCCTATAAATAATATGTGCATGGAACCGTTAAGGAACCGTTATTAAAAAAAATAAAAAATAAAATAATATTAGTAGTAGTAGTAGTAACAATAGTAACAATAGTAACAATAATAACAATAATAACAATAATAACAATAATAACGATAATAACGATGATAATGATGATAATGATGATAATGATGATAATGATGATAATGATGATAATGATGATAATGATGATAATGATAATAATGATAATAATGATAATAATGATAATAATGATAATAATGATAATAATGATAATAATGATAATAATGATAATAATGATAATAATGATAATAATGATAATAATGATAATAATGATAATAATGATAATAATAATAATAATGATAATAATGATAATAATGATAATAATAATAATAATAATAATAATAATAATAATAATAATAATAATAATAATAATAATAATAATAATAATAATAATAATAATAATAATAATAATAATAATAATAATAATAATAATAATAATAATAATAATAATAATAATAATAATAATAATAATAATAATAATAATAATAATAATAATAATAATAATAATAATAATAATAATAATAATAATAATAATAATATAATAGCAATAATAACTACCACCACAACAATAATAATAAAACAATATAAGATATTTAACTAACAATTCTAATTTAATCAACGAAAACGAAGTAATAAATACTGTACATGAGGTTGATATAATACATTAAACTCCTTTCTACAAATCATGTTTTGTTCCATCACATAAATTTTATAAATATAAAATAACCCATATACTTGTAGTTGATTGCACATATTTGACTTTACTATTTTCATGATATTTCTAATTATTAGATTTATTATGTATCAATACAATGTAATAATGTTTTTTTATACATGAAAATTTAAATAATCTTTTGTTCTATTAAGTGTTCACAGTTCATTAGTTAAGTTTGAGCTTTGATGTTTGAAGTGATTAGAGCTAAAAATAAAATTCTATACTTGTGTTTTGAGTTTTCAATGTGTTTATGTTGTTTGTAGAAAGTAAATTACTTCGTATGTATTAATTCTTAGTTGAGAAAAATTATTCTCGGAACCGGTAAAAAGAAGAACCGAACCGTTTACTACCGGTTCAGTTCCATAACGGTTCTTGATTTTTTATATAGGAACCGAACCGATTTCATTAGTTAAAACTTTTATAACGGTTCCACTCATTTTGAGTAAGAACCGAACCGGTCCTAGCCCTATTTAGAACCACACAAACTTTGCCTTAAGGTATGAGACAATCTTAGTGGGACGGACTGAAATGGTAAAATGGGACGATCATAGCGGGACGGAGGGAGCAGTTATTAGTCATGTTTGTTGTAACTATTAATTGTGATATTATCTCTTTACTATCCTATAGGTATAGCAGTAGCATAGATAGAGTTAAACTCTTCAACTGTACTTATATATACTCATGTACGTTGACTGATAATCATCAATAACACAATCCTTTATATGGTATCAAGAGCTGCGTAATCTTTTACGTGATCCCTTAAAGCTCCTTCTCAGTTTTCTGATGATGCCAAAACTGTTCCTAATCCATGTTATCAGATTTGGTTTCGTCAAGATCAGATTCTCATTGGTGCTTTCCTCGGCACTTGCACTGAATCTATTCAGCCCCTCATCACATCTGCAGGCACGGCTCACAAGGCATGGGAAACTCTCACGCATAGCTTTGTCGATCCATGCGGCAGTCGCTCCATTCCGGAGTATCTTAAACATATGCAAGAGATTGCTTCAGATCTTGCTCTTGCCAACAACCCTGTTTCAGATACGGACCTTCTCCTCTCTATTTTGAATCAGCTGGGTGAAGATTATCAATCTATTGTCTCTGCACTTCGTGTTCGCAATACTCCAACCACGATGATTGAATTATCTCAAATTTTGACAGATCATGAGCGACAACTCAGTGACTCTGCTATGGCTATTTCCTCCCTTGTGCCTACGGCCCATGCCACTCAGCGCACACCTAGTAGTCACATGCAGTCCGCGCCCAACTCCGCCGGCCAGCTCTTCCTTTCGTACACCTACACCTGGGAATCACAGAGAGCGTTGTCGCTCCTCTCGATCTGACATTCCTCATGGGGCATACGCATTTCAACCACCACCCAAATCTGGACCGGTGTGTCGTTTTTGCAATTTCTCAGGCCATGTGGTTCGTGATGGTCGCAAACTAGCTCGATTTTTACGAGACCACAATTATGCCACCTCCACTCCTACAGTGTATAGTACCACTACTACCGCAGTCAATTCCGCTCCAGAGAACTCCCAGTGGATGTTTGATAGTGGGGCATCACACCATGCAACTGCCGGGCTCTCTTCAATCCAAAACTTTACGGCTTACAACGATCCCGATGAGATCCGCTTGGGTAATGGTACATCTCTTCCTATATCCCATATTGGTCACACTACTGTAAACACAAACTCTCGTCCCCTTTCTTTATCTAAAGTTTTGTGTCCCTCAACTTCATACCAACTTAGTCTCAGTTTCACAGTTGTGTCGCACTAACTCTGTTTCTGTGGAAAAAATGGAATTTTTTCCTTCTTTTTTCCTGTGAATGGCGTCTATTATGCACCGGTCTCCAATTCCCCGCAAATCAATACTCTCAACTTGACATCTATTCTGAGATGCATCATTCTCTAGGACATCCCTCTAATAAAGTTCTCTCTGTTATGCTCAATAAATGTAATAAAAATGTGGACATTCGTGTACTTAAATCATTTTATTGTACATCTTGCCATATTAATAAAAGTCAGACTTCAATTCTCTCAAAATTCTTTGGTTAGTTCTCGACCACTTGAATTAATTTATTCAGATGTTTGGAGTACAAAACAAATATCCAGTGACGGTTACTTGTATTATGTCATTTTTGTTGACCTCTAGTATCTTCTACACCTATATCACCTCCACATATACCTTTTTCTAGTGACATGTCCTTATCTCAAAACCCCACATCATCCTCTCATCTTCCATCGGTCCCATCATCACTCATTTCCCACCCCTCTACCACATCTAATTCAACCCAGGACATACCTCTCCCCACTCGTCCATTATCCACACGTCAGCGCCATCCAAACCCCAAATTCTATGGTCTAGCATTTGTTAATCTCTCCACAGTTCATCCTCCCCCTTCCACTATTGAACCTCGCACTATTACTCAAGCGCTCAAAGATCCGTTGTGGCGCAAGGCTATGGATGAAGAATACACTGCCTTGTTACGAAACCACACATGGGACTTAGTTCCGCGTGGGTCTCGCTCTACCATTGGTTGTAAGTGGATTTTTCGTGTCAAGCGCAAAGCTGATGGTACCGTTGATCAGTACAAGGCTCGTCTCGTTGCCAAAGGGTATTCTCAAGAACCCGGCAGGGACTATTCCGAAACCTTCAGTCCAGTAATGAAGCCAGTAACAATTCGGTTAATTCTTACTCTGGCATTGCATCATAGTTGGGCTATTCGTTAACTTGACGTAAATAACGCCTTCTTGAATGGAACGTTGCATGAAACTGTTTATTTGGATCAACCACCTGGGTATTCCGATCCTAACTTTCCGCAGCATGTTCCTGTATCAACTCCAATGTCTGCTACTGAAAAGTTACCGCCGGCCAACCCCACTACTGCTTCTATTGATATTTCTGATTACCGACGGCTTCTTGGGCTTCTTCAGTATCTCAGTTTCACCCGGCCTGATATTTGTTTTGCGGTTCATCGACTTTCTCAATTTTTGAATGGACCCGTTTCTTCTCATTGGTTTGCCGCTAAACGTCTACTTCGGTATCTCAAGGGCACCTCTTATCATGGCTTGTACATGCGGCCTACTGCACATCTTTCTCTCACAACATTCTCTGATGCAGATTGGGGCAGTACCTTTCATTCCCGTATGAAGCATCTATGTCCTGACTATTTTTTGTCCGCGACTTGGTAGCTGCTGGGAAGTTGTCTGTTCATCATGTACCTACTACACCTCAGCTAGCGGACATTTTGACTAAGCCTCTTGGTCGTACTCCTTTCCTTCATTTCCGTTCCAAGATTGGCGTCTCCAATGGATCTTCCATCTTGCGGGGGAATATCACGGATAATATTTAGTATATTATCTACTAGTTATTAGTCATGTTTGTTGTAACTATTAATTGTGATATTATCTCTTTACTATCGTATCGGTATACCAGTAGCATAGATAGAGTTAAACTCTTCAACTGTACTTATATATACTCATGTACGTTCACTGATAATCACCAATAACACAATCCTTTATACCTGCCTCCTTTACCTTTTGGCTTCTTCCCCCATTTGCTTCTATTATACCATGCGATTGTATTAAGAGAGATTCTCCCCACAATTCAAGTATCATAGATCACCCAATCACTGGGATTTCTTCTAGTATTCATGGTTTCTCACAGTTAGGCTACCCTATATGTGTGCCACCAATATATATATATACCATGTATAACTCTTCAATTTGAACAGCGGCTTCCCTACATGCTTAGCAGATACACCAAGCAGACACGGATGATTGGAATTTATGGGGAAGCCTCAGTGTCGATAGAAAATTAGTTCGCCATGAGTGCACTACAGAAGCCTCGGTGAGTGAGTGATGTAGCAGAAGATGGGAAGGGTATTGACGGGATATACACAGGCATGGTGTAAATACAAAGTCCCTCAAAATTGCAATTATTTACCAAATTACCAAGAAGCAGAAAAAAGCATGTCCAATGTTGCAACTGCTTCTGCTTAAAAAAAGCACTTTTGGAGATATAAGGAAAAATTGATTAGTAGTAAAAGTTGATATTGTTTGAGAAAAAAGTGATTTTGATAAGTAAAAGTTGGTAGTGTTTGGTAAAATAAGTGCTTTTTGTGTAATAGAAAAGGGAAAAACACTTTTCACACGCAAGCCGAGAAAAAGTAAAAATTGGTAGTGTTTGGTAAATAAGTGTTTTTTAAGCCAAAAGCTGAGAAGTGTTTTTTTAAGCTGTTGCAAACACTCCCTAAAATTAAGAGAATCTTCCTTTTGCATACACAAATTTTAGCTTTTTTTAACAAAAAAAGCATAAAAGCTCCAACAAACACAGTCTAAGGGTTTGTTTGCAAACACTAAAAAAAGGCGTTTCCTAGCTTTTGACTTAAAAAAATCAAAAAGAATGTTTTCAAGTGACAACTTCTACTTAAATTAACACTTAAAAGCTAAATGCTAGAATCTATCTTTTCTTTTTCTATTACACAAAAAAACACTTATTTTGCCAAACCAACTTTTACTTTTCAAAATCACTTTTTTTTCAAACACTATCAACTTTTATTATTAATCACTTTTTCCCAAATCACCTAAAAAGTTTAAAAGTTATTGTATGTGACTAGTGTTTGCAAACAAATCCTAAATATACTCCGTACAAAAATGGAAGATGAAAATGGTGTTAGAAATCTGACCTCGCAACTCACTCGACATTTACTCTCTTAAAGTTTGTGCACTTACTGATCACATGATGAAGGGAGTGTTTGCAATAGCTTAAAAAAGCACTTATCAACTTTTGGCTTAAAAAAGCACTTGTTTACCAAAAACTATCAATTTTTACTTTTTCTTGGCTTGCGTATGAAAAATGTTTTTCCCTTTTCTATTACACAAAAAGCACTTATTTTACCAAACACTACCAACTTTTACTTTTCAAAATCATTTTTTTCTCAAATACTATCAACTTTTACTACTTATAACTTTTTCCAAATCACTCAAAAAGTGCTTTTTTTTAAGTAGAAGCAATTGCAAACACTCTGATGGATTATATGGACTCCGACCCCCCGGTATGCCGACTACTAGGCCTGGACAGCGGCCCACACACGTTTAGCGGATTCATATTATTGTATATTATTATTCAGATGTTCTAGATTGGCTTTTTATACTATCAGTCCATTTATGTAACCGGGTCTGTCAGGCCCATATTAGAGGCTCAGACCCGGATTTTCCCTATATATACTCCTTATAGGAGGCTTGTAAACACACAACTCATATAACCAATACTCATTCTATACACATTTCCTTCTTCTTCATCATTTCTTCTTCTTTCTTGTTCAATTTCTCCTGTTTATACAATATGGGTATCTATTATCCAACAATGGTGCTCTCGTTGAGAGGTTTGAACACAATCAAGTGAGAAATCCTCCCCACTTAACCAAAAACTCTACCAAAATTACCCAAAAATTCATCCCAATCACAAAAAAAAAAATCATTCCAATCTCAGAAAAAAATTCAACCAAAACGGTGGTAATCTTGAAGGAATCAGTCAAAATCCTTCGGAAAATTCAGGAAGAATCGAAGAAGGAAAAGTTGCAATTTCACATCTAGATTTCCAGATCCCAGCCGGAGATATCATCACCTAGCAGGAGATACCCGGCCCATCTGCCCAGCCTCCGGAAAGGGAGGAAGAAGGACGTTTAGGGCTCGTAGATCCGCTACTCCAGGCTTCCAGCGACTTCAACTACTCGTGACTCGAACGACGGCTTGGAGTGATGCAAGCAAGCGACATCAAGCTCGAGTTCTGCCACCCCCATGGCAGCGCCGTTCGCCCAGCTCCGGTCACCATCCATGGCAGCGAGCCCAAGCAAGAGTTCAGCTACACCAAACGTGGGTCCTGCCGCCCCCAGGGCAGCGCCGCCCATCTAATTCGGTCGTCAGCTCATCTCGATCCGGTCACCACCTCAGCTCAATGAAAGGCCAGCTCCGGTAACCTAGCTCCGGTCACCGTCTTCCCAGTCATTTCTCCGGTCGTTAAGCTCAAAACATCGAAGGTCTACCGTTAATGGCCACTGTCTTCTCAAAAAACGAAGAAAAAATGGTTTGCAATTTCGAAATTTCAGAAAAAGATCTCCAAGATGAAAGTTTTTGGAATTTTTGGATCTGTAATCTCCAAGATCTGGAATTTTTCCGGCCAAATTTGATTTTGGTGGTCAACTGGTGAAGCTCAGTCAACTAGACGGACCAAGTCCGGCCCTCACCAGCACCAGCCGAGAGCGAGGCCATCGCCATCCCTCCGTTAAACGCATTGGAGTCAACCTGCTACATTTCCAGTCCTCATCGTACAGCAAGTCGGTAACGCACCTGCAGCTCACTTAGGCTCCACTATGGACGTGGCACCATCGCTCGCCGCCCCTTTTCTCTACCCGGTCGCTTCGCCGACACTCTCCCACCTCGCCAGCCATGCTGGGGTCCTCACCAGTTGGTAGCAGCTGCCAAGTTTCCTAAAAGATGAAGGTGACATGCTACCCTCTTTTCACTGCCCACTTGCCAGCCGTGAAAGCTAATGGGAACATTTGGTGGATCGGGTCAAAATTATTAGGCTGAGCTACTCTAAGGATGGATGGGCCACAAATACAGAAAGCCGAGAGGTTGATTCTCAAGTATAACAGTACATTTGAAGTCAACCCACCTCAAAAGATAAAAAGATAAGTACCCTTTTAATTTTCATATTACTTATATTTATTTAAATCATTTTTGTCGGGTGAATGTCACACTATCACGCACTTATAATCAAATACCTAGTAGAGTGTGGCTTGAGACCCATCACTAGGATTTAAAGCCCTGACTCCTCAGGCACAAAGCCCTGTCTCCTCAGGCACAAAGCCCCGACCAAGTCGGGCATGAAGACAAAACTCCGACCAAGTCGGGTACGAAGACCGGTCTTAGTCATTCCTTGAGTGGCGACCGTTGCTTACGAATGTCTCACACATCCATTCTACTAAGTATTTTATCATTACATTAACAATTCACATCTCCACTTGTTTCAAGTGACGAACTCCCGATCGGGAACATAAATCCCAAGAATTTTTTTTATATGTATGATAAATGTGTAGGTACGAAGATGACTTTACTCATTTTCACCTCGTCTCCACTCGCCTCAAAGAGTGGGGACTGGGGGACTGAGGGGTCAGAGTTTCTAGATGAGCAGAAAACATCACGCAAGAACAGGAACGAGAGCTGAGTCAGTTGAAGAGGAGCTGAGCTAGATTGATTATGCCGGAGGGGATTTACCTTCTTTGTTTCATGTTGGGGGCGCTAGGTGTACTCTTTTTCCCTTTATTAGGATTTTTTCCCACTGGGTTTTTCCTAGTAAAGGTTTTTAACGAGGCACCTCCCCATAATGGACAAGGGTGGTGGTCCCCCGTCCGAAGAGGAAGAACGTTGCAGATACAGTTTGGACTACTCCCTTTCGCCTCAAGTACTCTCGACTCAGGGAGTGGGGGACTCCTAATGGATTATATGGACTCCGACCCCCCGGTATGCCGACTACTAGGCCTGGACAGCGGCCCACACACGTTTAGCGGATTCATATTATTGTATATTATTATTTAGATGTTCTAGATTGGCTTTTTATACTATCAGTCCATTTATGTAACCGGGTCTGTCAGGCCCATATTAGAGGCTCAGACCCGGATTTTCCCTATATATACTCCTTATAGGAGGCTTGTAAACACACAACTCATATAACCAATACTCATTCTATACACATTTCCTTCTTCTTCATCATTTCTTCTTCTTTCTTGTTCAATTTCTCCTGTTTATACAATATGGGTATCAATTATCCATCACACTCACTAAGCACGATTAAGCTAATAATAGTGGCATAACCCCGAGTTAATGATAAGTTACTCTAATCAATCAAGAGCCAAGAATTCCTACTGCCCCACATAGGGGTGTTTGGATCTGATTCTTAAAACTGCTTCTGCTCCTTCAGGGAGCAGAAACAGAAGTTGAAGTGTTTGGATGAATGTGTAGAAGTAGTTCTGGTACTGTGATTTACTCCTAGAATAAGTTTTTTTAGAAGTTGTGGGAGATCAGCTTCTGAAAACAGAAGCTAATAAGTTCCAAACGCCCCATGGGTCCGTCCTTCCGGACTCTTCCAAGGAGGTGTTTGGATCTGATTCTTAAAACCGCTTCTGCTCCTTTAGAGAGCAGAAGCAGAAGCTGGAGTGTTTGGATGAAAGTGGAGAAGTGATTCTAGTGCTTTAATTTACTCCTAGAATCAATTTTTTAGAGGTTGAGGGAGACCAACTTCTGGAAACTGATTCTGATTCTGCTTTAAAAAAGAAGCAGAAGTAGAAGCAAAATCAGTTTCAAACACCCCAAAATCTTCCCGTGTGTTATACTATCTTCCGTTCTTTAATTCTTGCAACATTTTGACTTTCACGTTTGTCAATGCATAACTTTGACTGTAATTATATTTAATTATGTATTAGTAAACGTTATAGAAAATTGATATTTTGGAAATTCACATTGATAGAAATTATGATAATGTATATTAGTAGAAAATCGTGGTCAAAGTAAGGTCTATGAATAGTGCAAAAATCAAAATGTTGTAAGAATTAGAAAAAAAAAAGGAAGAAGTAATACGTATCTATCGTCAAGGATAAAAGGTCTTTAACCGTTAATTTACTTGTATCTGATTTGTATACACAACACTTCTGGCTGATGATGTTCCCCACAGCCACTTTACATGATACTCCCTGACTTTAAAATCTTCCCATTTCAAAAGTAGGTAGATTAAGAATAATGAAAGATGATATGAATTATTGAGGGTATGACGGGAAAATAGTGGAATAATGTGGTGGAATGTAGGATAAATCCAAAAAAAAGTAGTTGTAATAGTGTATTATTTTAAGAATTATTGAGAGTATGATGGGAAGATTTAGAAATGGGAAGATTTTTGTCTTACGGACGAAAAAGGAAAGTGGGAAGATTTTTAAATTACGTAAGCTTACACTCAAACTGTATGTCTATATGTACCCATTAAACCTTTCCATACCATTGCAGTTCAAGTCAATATCTTTAGGGTGGCAGGTATCGAAGTCTCTAAGGCACTTCTTATTCAAGTCCAGATTCTTCAAGAATCCAATTGTTTTTAAATTTTGGTCATATGTGCTGGCTTTGAAGATTTGGTCACATGGTTTCTCATGAGGTTATTATCAGAACTGGTGCATTGGCTTCTTTTTCTTCCACTTGTGTGACCATTTAATCTATTTCCATGGGTTGGATGCATTTCCATCAATGGAAGTTCCACAGAAGAATTTTCAGGCACCTGCTTCCCAGCTTCTTCCATCACTTTTTGCTCATATTCCATCCTTCCTAAACATTCTGTGTCTTTTCTTACTGAACATTCTTTTTCGGTCAACCCTGAAGATGAACAGCTAAAGCACTCCATATCAACCATTACCTTCAATTTAGAGATTTCAGCTTTTGCAAGCTCCACTTCTACAGAAGAAGAACCACATCCAGAAAGTGTCTCGTGTGCCATCTTTATAACAGACTGGAGATGCTTCCCCTGGGCTTCAATTCTCTGCTGGATATGTCTTTGCACCTGGTTGGTATATGATTATGCAGTATAATTCATGGTCTAATTCACATACATAAATTATAATATCTGAATTTAAATGAACTCCATGAAACATGCCTCGATTTGTTCCTGCAGTTTCCTATGCACCTCCATTTGGATTCGCAAAGCCTGAGCTGTTTCGGTGCTTATAGATTATCAGAGCAGAAATTTTATCCATATAGGTGTTAGTAGACTAGATTTCAAATCCATTCTAATATAAAATTATGAAGGGTATTTTAGGTAAAGGGGTTTGGGGCTTTGGAGGGCTTGGTATATATAAAATGTTACTAAAAAATGAATAAAGGAGGACGATTAAAGTACTGTATTATCACATATTATGTTATTTCTTCAACTTTTATAATATCTCAAATACATATCAAGAGAAATGTACTACCCCTGCAAAACACTCCATTACCGAACTCCCACTGACTAAGAAGCTGTTTATAGGCTATTGCTCATTCATCTGACCCTGGGCTTCATCACTGTTGTCTGCAGGTGATTGACTCTGATGTTCTATGTAATCTGCAAGCACCAAAGTCCTCAGTTTTGCTGTGTCATTTTGTAAGTGGGAAAAAGTAGTGTGTTAATACCTGATTTGGTTCCTAGCCTGTGCAATATTGCCAAATTTGGTACTTATCTTTTAGGCTTAATTTGGTTCTCGACATGGAATTTAGATTCAACTTTATCTACATCCGTGTTTTGATCTAATTGAGAAGGATACTTTCATACAATGAGGATTAAGTTTGGTTATACTTACATAGTTGAGGCCAATTGAGTCGGGAATCGGGACTAAATTCAGTGAACATACCGAAATACTCTTCTCATTTAGAACTAGATATGAATGAGGGCAAAATTGAATCCATAGTTTAATAAAATAAATTGCTGAGGGCCAGATTAAGCAACAGCGTATAGTCGAGGTAGTACATTTGGCATTAGCTCTTAACTTGATTAACACCATAAGCTAATTTCTTGGAATTAAGGCCAGTGAGTTGTGAGTGACTCTATACTAGTTGGGTGGGAAGTAGCAACAATAAAAAAAGCACATGCTTACCTTCTTGCTTGCTATCTTGGTGTGGCTGAGGATTCTGTCCTTTCCCAAGTCGAAATTTCTGCAGCATGGAGCTAGCATTCATGAATTCATACTTCACACCACAAACTATAGACAGATAATCAAAAGTTGATTTTAAGGTGACAATGGAAAAAATACCTGCAAATGGCTCTTGAGGTGGTAAAGAGTAATCTCCTGAATGTTCATTTTTCTCATCAATGATTTCGGTGTAGCCTCTGCACGTGCATGATATTGTCACTGTAAGGACCGTTTACTTCCGTCTCCGGCTCAGGTCTATCTACACACACTCTCACACACCACACTAGGAGGAGGCTATAGCACACCTATCTCTCAACTCTCTTCTTCTAACCACAAAGGAACTCACAAAGAGGAAGAAGGAAGACACTGCTCTCTCAATGTTTCTCACGCAGGCTTGATTCACAGTGGAAGAGTGCTGACTTATAATAGGCTGCCAGCCTATTGAGAAGTCACGGGCAAAGCAACAGTACACTCACGGGTGTGAATAATGGAACTCAGGGGTATAAGCCAAGACAAATGGGAGTGCAGCGGACATCAAGCAATGGGGCATACCAGATAAGTCAAACAGGTATATAATTGATCAGATAATATACCAGGTAAAAGGTATCAAAGAATGAGTAAATAAATAAGGTGTAAGCCTCAGCTAATAAAGTGGAAGGGAGGCCTTGGTAGGACCAATACCTCCAACATTCTCCACCTTATTGGTCCTAGGTGGTGAAGTGTAACAATACAAAGTTGTGACAAGACTCATCATCGCCGGGTCACCCGGAATATCAAAAGACACAACGGGCAAATACTTTATTTGGCAACCAACAGTTATCCACAGTCAAAGTTTAACACGCGTTTACAGGACAAGTGCTTCTCAGCAGAAAGACACTTGGTACCCATATCCGTGGGGTTAAACTCCGACGGGATCTTGCACAGCTTGACTCCACCTGCATCAACAATATCACGTATGAAATGGAACCTAACATCAATATGCTTAGTTCTATCATGAAATACAGGATTTTTGCAAAGTTGGATAGCCGATTGGCTATCCGAGAAAATGGTAACTCCCTTTTTGAGAAACCCAATTTCGGAGACAAGGCATTTGAGCCAGATGGCTTCCTTAAACGCTTCTGTGGCTGCAACATACTCGGACTCAGTGGTAGAAAGGGCCACAATAGGCTGTAGTTGAGACTTCCAACTAATGCAAGAGCCACACAAAGTAAAAACATAAGAAGTGGTCGACTTCCTGTTATCTCTATCATTTGCATAGTTAGAATCAACATAACCAATCAATTCAATACCACTAGCACATTTAGAGAAAATTAATTCATGCTTCACAATAGAAATCAGATATCTAAGCAACCACTTAAGAGCATTCCAATGGGGCAAATCAGGGTTGGACATATATCTACTCAAGCAACTAACCGCATATGCAATATCAGGTCTAGTGCTAACCATAAGATACATAACCGACCCTATTGCACTGTAATAAGGCACAGATTTCATTTTCTCAATTTCAGGAGCAGTCTTGGGGAACTGGTCCTTACTTAACACAAAGTGAGATGCCATAGGGACATTAATAGGAGAAGCAGATAACATATTAAATTTACTCAAAACTTTTTCTATGTAAGAAATCTGATTCAAAGTAAGAGTACGCTTACTCCTATCCCTAACAATGTTTATGCCTAGGATCCTCTTGGCATCACCTAGGTCTTTCATGGCAAAATTCGCACAAAGACATTTTTGCACATCTTTAATAGCATTCAGAGAAGGACTAATTATCAGCATGTCATCCACATAGAGTAACAAAAATACAGGCACAGAGGAAGTATTCTTGAAATACAGGCAATGATTACAAACAGATTTTTGGAACTTCAAAGATATCATGCATTTATCAAATTTGATGTTCCACTGCCTAGGGGATTGCTTCAGGCCATACAAAGCCTTCCTAAGCAAACAGACATGCTCACTTCTCTTGGGATCCACAAAGCCCTCAGGCTGGGTCATATAAATTGTTTTGTCCAATTCACCATGCAAAAAAACAGTGGTTACATCCATTTGTTTCATTTCCCAGTCATGGTGAGCAACTAAAGCAAGCATCATACGAATAGTGGTGAATTTAACAACAGGAGCAAAGATTTCTGCATAATCTACCCCCTCTTTTTGAGTAAACCCCTTCGCAACCAACCTAGCCTTAAACCTAACATCACTAGGTTCTTCCTTAACCTTAAACAACCACTTACACTCAACTACCGAACAGTTGGGGGGTCTAGGTACAAGGGTCCAAGTCTGGTTCACTCTCAAAGAGTCCATCTCACTTTTCATGGCACTAATCCATTTCTGAGACTCTTTGGAACCTAAGGCTTCACGGTAGGTCTTGGGTTCATTCAGTTCTAGGGATTCAAACACAGAAAATGCAAACATAGAAGTATCATGCACAATGAAAGCATAATCAGGCATACTATCAGCAGTTCTCCTGATAGCCCTTTTACTCCTATCTCTAGCAAGTTGATAATCATGCAAATTATCACTACTAGGCTCCACATGCAACTCATGCAAATTATTGTTATCATGAAAATCAGATTCAGCACCCATATCATGCAAATCATGCTCAGTATCATGCAAATGCTCCACCTCACTCGAGGTGGTGGGACTAACATGCTCAGAGGAATCAAAATCATGCATAACAATATCATCAGAAATAACAGGATCAACAGATAAAGGACTAGCAGCAACAGGGACAGACTCCACCTCACTAGGAGTACTATGAGACCTAGACTCAGGATTAGAAACAGACTCGGTCAAGCAAGGAAAATCAGTTTCATTGAACACCACATTTCTGCTAAGGACCACTTTAAAGCCTACCTGGTTCCTATCCCATAACCTGTAACCCTTTACCCCCTCTGCATAACCTAGGAAGACACATTTCTTAGACCTAGGATCCAACTTGTCACCCTGTTAATGTGCATACGTTGCACAACCAAACACCCGAAGGTTAGACAGATCAAGAGGCTTACCAGTAAAGACGGTTTCAGGACACTTACCACCAAGAGGGACAGATGGGGACCTATTAACCAAATAGGCAGCAGTAGTAACTGCTTCACCCCAGAATTTCTTAGACAAACCAGAGGTAGCTAACATGCTTCTAACTTTATCCAACAGAGACCTATTCATTCTCTCTGCTATCCCATTCTGTTGGGGAGTATAAAGCACAGTTTTGTGTCTTTTTATCCCACAATCCACACACAGCTTATCCATCTCCTTATTACAGAACTCTAACCCATTATCGGTCCTAAGGGTCTTAACCTTTCTGCCAGTTTGGTTTTCAACTAGGGTTTTCCACTCCCTAAACTTCACAAACACATCAGACTTGTGTTCTAAAAGGCAAACCCACACCTTCCTAGAGAATCATCAATGATAGAAAGGAAATATTTCCTACCCCCGTGGGTTGGAACACTGGCAGGACCCCAAACATCGGCATGAACATATTCAAGCACAGACGAACACTTAGACAGATTAGGGTAAGAGGAAGGAGGGAAGCTGACTCTATGCTGCTTGCCTAACACACATGATTCACAGAATGGCACAGAAGTCACAGAGTCCTTACCAAAATAACCAGCCCTACGCATGACATCTAAACCCTTATTGCTCATATGTCCTAGCCTATTATGCCACAAAGAGGTCTTATCAGAACATACAACATTCACAGACTCAGCAAAAGGTTTAGCATGACACACATAAAGGTTATTCACCTTCTCAGCTTTAAACAAAACATGCAAATTCTTCAGGATTTTCATACAACCATTCCCCCATTTTCCCTGTAACCCACTACTCTCCAAAGCAGCAACAGGTAACAAGTTATGACACAAATCAGGACATGCCTCACATTCTTAAAGGTAAACACAGAGCCACAAGAAAATTTCAGACATATATCACCAACACCAAGCACATTGCATCTCTTATTATCAGCTAAGGAAACGTAGCCACTATCACATAATTCATAAGTAGAAAACAAATCTCTAAAGGGGGACATGTGATAGGTACAACCAGAGTCAATCAACCATTCATGCTTAGACAGGGAATTTCTCACAGAATTAACATGGTCACAAACCATCAAAATATCACCAAGGTCACATTTATCAACAGCTACACTAGCATGCTCGGTCTTCTTAGGGTGGGGGCAATCCTTAATGAAATGGCCAGTGTTACCACAATTGTAACACACTCTCTTCCTAGATTTGCTCATCTTCCTCCCAGGCTGACTAGTGTTCTTACCCTGACTATTTTGCTTAGAGTTCTTAGACCTACCCTTAGATCTACCTCTAACAAACATAGCCTCACCGGAGTCCCTGGACTGACTAGCACTACCCCTAGCATGCTTCAGGTCTAATTCCTTACTCCTTAACCCATTCACAACAATATCTAACGAAATCTCATCCCTACCATACTTAATAGCGGACTTAACATCATTATAAGAGTCGGGAATGGCATTAAGTAACACTATGGGAGTATAATCATCTATGTGTTTATCACCTGCCTGTTTGATATTTTGTATCAGTTTATTAAACACATCCAGGTTCTCATCTATATCCTTAGTCAGGTCAAGCCTAAACCTAAAGAATTTCTCTAGTAAAAACAACTTCCCGGGCAAAGAGGTATCAGTATAGAGACTATCCAATTTCTCCCACAACTCCTTAGCGGAATCAAGAATACCCACTTTCCAAAGCACAGAATCAGACAGATTCAAGTAAATAGTAGAACAAGCAGTTTCGTTCATTTCAATTTGCTTAGCCTTATCTTCTGATTCAAGGAAAATACCAGTGACAGCTCTGAAAACTTTTTGCTGTATTAAAACACACTTTATTTTCTGTTTCCAAATATCAAAATCTGTTTTTCCATTAAATGGAAGCATACCATACTGATTCGCAGCCATGGTATCAACCACAAAGGAACACAAAGCTAAACAGACAGAATTGACAGAAAGTAATCCAACCCGGGCTATAAAGTATTCACTTTAATAACCCCGGGCAGCATGCAACAAATAGCAAAATGGACATTTTGGCAATTAAACAATTCCGGGCAGAAAATTAAAATTGACTAATTCTACCCCTACCACCCAATAAACCACCCCTACGCATAACAATTAAATTAAATAACACAAAGCAATTTAATTAATTAACTTAAACAAACTGCTACAAAGGACTGAGTTTAGAACGTACCTGGGGGGTTGGCGGCCGGGATTAAATCAACCGGCGGCCCGCGGGGAGGGGGAATAAATTAAATTTAAAACCGGAATGCTATAAATAGGAAGTTTATCGAAAACTTACCTTCGCGAAACCCTAGGAGAGCGTTTCGACCTTACCTACCCAATTTTTTAAAAATTGGGATTTTTCTGAGAAGTTGACTGTGTTGACCGGCGTTGACCACCGTTGACCGGCGGCGGTTGACCGGTGTTGACCGGCGGCAGTTGACTGCTTCCAGCATGACCAATCCAGCTCAGCAGTAGCAGCCCCTTAGCTCAGCTCCAGCAACAAAACAGCAGCCCAGGTCTAAACTCCTGCGTCCAGCAATATCAACAGCAACCCAGCATTACTTAGGCCCAAGTCCAGCAGTCCAACAGGCCCAGTAGCTCCAGTTCAGCAATCCAAGTCAACAGTCCACTCCTGCTTCGTCCGTCTTCTTCATTCCAGATGCGAACCAGGAGTCACCAGCTTCTTCGTCTATCTTCTGCGAATCAACGAACTCAGCACCGGCGACCTCGATGGCGGAGCCCTTCGACGACGAAACGGTGACCGGCGAACAACCAGCAGACCGGCGACTCCAGCGACTGATTCCGGCGAGTTTTTCTGTGGCGGTGAGCTTCTGGCTATGGCGGTTTGAGCTTCCAGCGAGCTCGATTTCAGCGAACAGAGTCCTCAGTGAGCTCGTGCGAACGACCAGGCAGCTCCAGCGACCATCGGCGAGCTCCAATCGACGGCGGCGGTGGACGTCGGCAGACGGCGGTTCCAGGCTCTAATACCACTGTAAGGACCGTTTACTTCCGTCTCCGGCTCAGGTCTATCTACACACACTCTCACACACCACACTAGGAGGAGGCTATAGCACACCAATCTCTCAACTCTCTTCTTCTAACCACAAAGGAACTCACAAAGAGGAAGAAGGAAGACATTGCTCTCTCAATGTTTCTCACGCAGGCTTGATTCACAAAGGAGGAAGAGTGCTGACTTATAATAGGCTGCCAGCCTATTGAAAAGTCACGTGCAAAGCAACAGTACACTCACGGGTGTGAATAATGGAACTCACGGGTATAAGCCAAGACAAATGGGAGTGCAGCGGACAGCAAGCAATGGGGCATACCAGATAAGTCAAACAGGTATATAATTGATCAGATAATATACCAGGTAAAAGGTATCAAAGAGGGAGTAAATAAATAGGGTGCAAGCCTCAGCTAATAAAGTGGAAGGGAGGCCTTGATAGGACCAATACTTCCAACAGTCACCAATATTATGATCCATGATGAACTAAGTGAGCCTTTGTTTTGCACCTCCAAGCTGAGATACTACAACAACAAATCTATGGTGAAGTTCTGGAGTCCATTTCAGCCAGGGGTTCTTATTCTTATTATTTGCGATCTCAAGGATCATTTTCGCCGAGATATATATATCCAGAGAGAGAGAGTCGGTTTGATCCTTAAAATGTGGAAGCAACAAGTGTTTATAGCTGCCAGGGTCTCTCATGTTGTTATTCTCTATGTATTTGTATTTTACCCACAATTACACTACTTATAGTTCAGTAATTCTTTAATACTTATACAGTTATTATACATGTGATATTGAAAGATCAATTTAAGAAGTGGTTTTACTCGGGGGCGGAGCCAAGGGAGAGTAGGGTGGTCAGCCGACCCCTTGAAAATTTGGGAATATGGAGTACAATATCTTCGATTTGATATATTATGACTCCCGTAACTCATTCGAGTAAAAATCAACACAATCTAAACTCTAAATGTCTAACAGTCAAACTAAAAAAACTTCTAATTCACTCATTACATGAACTTTATGACAAATATATCAAATTTATATCTATCAATCTTATTTAAGTTATCATTTATCCAAGTTACACAGGCCCACCCTTTTTCTTCTGTATTTAGTTTGACCATCTGGGTTGGTTTTCTGGTTGTGCCACTGGTTTTACTTTTCTATAATTCCATAATTTTTTCTCTCGTAATTAGTTTAGTTTCAGCTAAAATAGCTCGATAGAATCTCCGATATTCTATGAAACAACTGTCTTCAAACATAAGGGTTTGTTTTATCCTTATGTTTTCTATAATCCTGTCAATCTGCTTGTCAGTTGATTCCCTGATGAGTTAGGCAGTCCCACCCAGGGCTGGATTTGGGCCGGTTCGGACCCGGGACGGGCCTAGGCCCGACCGTGCCGCCGGTCAGAAATGGTGGGCTTGAGACCGGCCCGCCCTTAGACCGGTGCCGGTTCGAACCGGGTCACCCGCCCGGGTCACGACTCGGGCTACCCGCCGAGTCGGGCCGGGTCAACCAAATTTTTCCCTCCATTTTGCTACTTATTCAAACTTCAAGTGCATTTATTGGAAATAGGAACTACATTCGAAATACATTTTCTAACAAATAATAATATAATTAATAATCAATTAACTAATTTAAGAAGTGTTGCATATTAACTTATAGTTATTTGAACGCGTATATGGTTTATCACCCAAGTTTAGAGGGGAATTCTCCTGGTTTTTACAACCATTGTTTTGATGTATATTGTTATGGTCCAAATAATTCTCGTACAAAGATCAGGTCGAAATTATATTACACATAACACATCCAAGGAATTAATTAACCAAAAGATGAGCTCGATTAAAGAAGGATTAAACTATGGTTTAAATCATTACATTATTCATGAACAAATCAACTAAATGTAACTCGTTTTTCAAGATTTAAGAACCAAACCGTCCCTAAATAATCACAATGCTACTAGTGTAGTGTAGTTCATGTGCTTCTTCGACCACCCTAAAGCAATCTGTGTTCGAAGTAACTTTGCAACCCCATGAGCTCAAACTTTTTACATCTCATCAGATAAAGTAAGTGACATGCTTAGATAACAGACGCATTTTACACTATTACGCCATCCTCTCTTTCAAGAAAAGGCAAAGTTCAAAGAACAGTGGTCTCCATTTCTCACATAGGCTGCTTATTGCTGCATCTAGACACCGGTCAGTTCAGCACAACCAATTCCAGCACCATATACAACTTTTGTCAGCTCCTACAGGAACTCTCATCAACTGCTACACCTCAACTACAACAAGTAAAAGCAAAAAACCTCACGTACAGTTACCAGACACAAACAAAAACGCTAACTGGATAACTTACCAATACAATTATAGCAAGCACCCCTGTAACTTTTATTCCAACCAACGTATCTGTTATCTGGAAAGACTCCACAGCAGACATAAAGATTAATCTGCTAGACACAAAGATCAGACGTCAGGAAACAAACTTTTTCTACAAGCAACAAACCACCCACCAGCCAAACAAATCCATCACCTGATCACATCTTCAGTCTGAGGCGCATTAACAACCTAAGATATGAGGGGATGGATATCGTTGAATAACTGGTCCAGTCCATTCCAGAAATCAAATAGGAAAATAGAAAATAACCAAACAAAGTTTCATGCCTTTCACCAGACCAATCAAATCACTCTGGTCATGATAGAGCAACCCCAAGCTTAGTGAAACCCAGAATATTGAAACTGCATTGACAAACATATGAATAATGAAATAATGCTATTGAGCGTGATATGAGTTTTGCTGTGTGTTAGATACTGTTGGTCAAATGTATGCACTTGGGTGTGTTAAGAGGTAGACAAGATGATGCATCAGTGGTATATACTCCGTACAAATATATGTATGTGCATGATTTATGTATGTAGAGACGAGGTCAAGGCACCGAACAGAAATTCCTGTTGACAGATCTCTGTGTTTAGTGCAGTTATAATGCAGCAAGACAATCTACTTTATATAAATCAAACTAGTCTGTCTTTCAACTAGATATTCATAAGGTAGTAACAATATTAATTAACTATAATGGACAGACCTCAGATGTTCATGTTTCCACAAAAAATTGAAGTTACGCAAACCACTGCAGATCTATTTCGTTGAACTTGTTTAGACTAAAGAACATGTTGTTATGCTCATACAGACTGTCACAGATGCACCAACAGGAAAAAAAGAGAGTAAAACGTGGAAGCGATATGAATGTGAGATATTAATGAACACAAAATTGGGTTAAGGTCGATTACAGTTTGACATCACCCAAACCAAGAGAGAAATTACCAAAGACCCGTGCAAGCAAAGCAAGTGAAATTTCTAAATCCAGAATAGTTCACTTGTGAAGTGATTTTCTGTGTTCATCCGGAGTATCCGAAAAAAGCAGTAGATTAGCACAAGGTCACAGCTCAGACATGAAGAATGGCTTGAATCCACAGCTCCTTTGCAACATCTGATATCCACAAAAGGTTGAGGTTTCTGAGATCAAGAATAGCACAACAAAATCCCAAATAATGCGTCAAAGCAGATCCTTGATTCAAAACTTATTGGACAGATCAAGGATATAATGAGTAAATGGAAGCAAGAACCTCCAACGAATGATGCTGAAGAGTTGCCAAAAAGTCGATCATTTTAGCTCAATTGCTTATAAGACACCAAAAATCATCTGAACCAATAATCCCATGAAGAGATTTTGGATGAATACCAGGGTGATTACTATGATATGAACCAAAATGCATCAAATTAATCCTTTCCATTCTACCAACAGCAATGCATTCCAAAACCTAGTGAATCGCACAATACCGCAAAAAAAAACATAACAGATACTACTGCATGAAGGGTATGGAATTTATAGACTGAGAGCTGTGGATACACAGTCTCAGCAGAAGCAAAAAAGGATGTACAAAGTTGAAAATTGAACAGGTACTTTTTGCCAAGATGGAAACAGAAGACATTTAGATGGAACACAGTGGGCAGTCCGGATGGTGACCTACAGGAAGATGCATCAACTAGTTCCATGTGAGAAACCAAGTCTAAGATATGTATAAATGAAAGAGCCAAGCGAAGTGAACAAAACAATTATTTATAAATGAATTAAGCCACAAATACAAATAATATAACCCAGAAAGCCAGAGCAATGGTTCCGGGAATAGCTTGGCCTTGGAGTCTTGGACATGAAAAAGATTGATGTCATAAAAAGACAGTTCACCCAGACAGATCAAAATTTGCTGCCGATGTAGGATCCCATCATCATATTCAACCGACCAAATATCACATCCTCAACCTAATTTACATATCAGTAGAGAAATCATCCATTAACTCTTTGAAACTGCGACCATTATTTTTTCTTTGCATCTGAGATCAACTCCATAATACATCTTATAGCGCAGATGTACACAAGTTGGAAACAAAGATCTCAAGCAATCGATTCAGGTAAACCTATATTCACATAGTTAGCGGGACCATGGAGCAATTTGTCAATCAAACTGGTTGATGATGTCCAAGACAAATCTAATAATCTTCTCCCGCCATGATCAATCCCTGACACATTTTGAGCCAACACACACAACTTGCAAATAAATAACTTGAATACTCAATCTAAGACCAAAATCTAAAGAAGATAGCCAAGACAAAGGAATTCATCAATCAAACCAGTTATCTTCGCATACGAAGATCAAACCCCTGATACACTTTCAGATGAAGCCAGCTGGCAAAACACATCTTAAGACAAAAATAGGGTAAATAGAGCATCAGTTCAAATAGATGAGTCCAGAATCATGCATGCAGGACTTGTCAGGTCATAGCATGAAAGTGAAGAAATTCATAACCCCAGTTAGCAGCTTCCCATTTTCATCACGATCAAATACTACATATACAGTTACAAGATATGATACAGATATTTCTGAAAAACATGTAAAATGAACATAGCCTAACAGTGACTGATATATAGCCTGGCCATTCACACTCCTGGAGCTTAGGCCTGGGAGAGGAGGCAATAAGGCCTATGTTGACCAAGTATATATAGTGATCATGCCAAAAACAAAAAATGGAATAATAAGTACAAGTGATGGTAGACATGCCGTCAAGTTCTGCCACTCCGTTCCAAGCTTGACTATCGTCTGAAAAGATTGGCGACCTGGACACGCTATACTTGACCGACATGGCTCCATACCCAAGGAACTGGTATGAGGGGCTTCCCATTGTTAAGTCCGTTCTGGATGGCTCAACGTGTATGCGATACGACTTGTTCGTGATGAATGAGCTATTGTTCCTAGGGGTTGAACAGCATAATTTAATCCTCAAGTGTAGTCACGTACATAGAAATGTGCAATGCAGAGCTGGGTTGGACTGCGGATTGCACGTACTTCTCCGAACGGCATATAGAAACATGTTAGAGAAGGGTTAGATCAGGGAAGGAAGCTAAACATGCAGCAAGATGGAATTGTTTTCTTAAAATCATGACAACATAACTTTCCAGATTTAACTGCTGAGTATATATACATGGACGGAGAGGCAATAAAAAGTGAATATCGTAGAACCGGAATGAATGGTTCTCAGAATTAGCATGGCCTGGGGTATAGAATGTTGCACAGCATGCATAATCTGTCATAAAAAGACAGATGCCGCAAGGACTCTAAAAAACATGTCCCAAATAAGTTCATCCAAAATATTATTGGAAAAAATTAATGCACTACCCAAAATATTAATGATGCCACCCACTAGTTCACTTGGAGATGAAACCGTCACACATTACTCGGTGTAGTTCCCCTCCCAGATCCAAAAAGATACGCTGATGTAGGATCCTCTCCATCTCATTTCAACCATTGAGACTGAACACAAAATCCCAAATAAAATTACACCAAAAGTCTGAGAGTAAAATGGAGGATCCATCCTGAGCAACCAAGCAAGATGAACTCTTCACGAACAAATGAGATCAAATCAATCATGCAACTTCAAGAAAACACCACATGCACACAAATTGGACACTTCAAGAAAACTTTCAAGAAGATAACTAAAGCATATAAGGTTGCATCCATAAACCACGATACAACATTAAGAAAGACAAATCCACTTTACAGCGATGACCGACTCCATTATACGTCTTCTAGCCTGGACATACACGAATTAGAAACAAAGACATCAGGCAATCAATCATGGTAAACCTAAATTTAGGAAGATAGTCAGACCATGGGCAATTTGTCAATCAAACAAGGTGATGACGTTCCAGATGAGATGAACCCCTGATACATTTTCAAGCCAAGGCAAACACGTGTTGGAAAAAGATATCTTGAATACTCAATCCAAACCATAATCTAAAGCAAGTAGTGAACACAGAAGGGGTCGAACCAGTGATCTTCCTAAACTGAGATCAAACCCTTTCCAGGCTGAAATTAAACCCCTGATACATTTTCAGTTCAAGATAGGCACATACTGGCAACACTTACCGTAATACAGGAGTAAGGGTGAACCGAATATCACTTCAACCAGATGAGACCAAAATCATGCAAGCATGAAGAAGAGGAGAGAGCAGAGCCAAACGTGAAACTAAGTACCTTAGTTTGAGCAATAATAATTGATTATGCTAAGCAGAATAACAAGTGATAACTGCGCTGTCAAAACTTCTTGAGTTCGAATTCGTCTCGATGAAAGTGAGTACTGATCCACCTTTCTTAAGGATAAGTATCGCAGAGCCGGTTTCATGAATGAGGATTGCAGACTTTTTTATCCTAATAGCATAAGAGCATCGCCAAAGGAGAGTTTGTACAGCAAGATGGAACTTCTTTGCATCTAATCAAAACAACATAACTTCCCAAGTTCAAGTACTAAAATTATAAACACAGAATTAACCAATCCAATTCATGTCTCCAATAATGAAAAAATACAAATTATGCAGCCTACAAGAAAAAGAGAGTTGTGCATAGCACAAATTAGTCTAAATTAGTATGAGTCGTGGATCAAAGAAGTAAACTGTATAAGTATAGATAATAGTGGACTGAGAGGCAATAAGAAGTGAGTGTAGTAGAACCTGCATGTGGCAGTTCTCAGATTTAGCTTGCCCTTGTGATTAGAATGTCCCGAAACATGCTAATCTTCCCATAGAAAAGAATGAAGCCACAAAGACTACAAAACATATCCCAATCAAAAATCATCTTAAATATTATAGATGCCACCGATAATTTACTAGGAGAAACATGCTAATCTTCCCATAGAAAAGAATGAAGCCACAAAGACTACAAAACATATCCCAATCAAAAATCATCTTAAATATTATAGATGCCACCGATAATTTACTAGGAGATAAACTGAGATGGTATGTAGTGATGTACTAAATATCTTGTTCACCCTATCAGATAAAATAACTAGTTGATGCAGGAGCCCCTCTTTTCTCGTTTGACCAACTAAGACTAGTCCACATATCCCACCAAATTTACATCAGAAAGGAGAGGGAAACCAAAGATCCATTCTGAGGAACCAAACAAGATAACTCTTCGCAATCTAGATCAAATAAATGATACAACTTCAAGCCAACATATATCAACTAAGATGTAAAGATGTTTAAAAAGATATATCTAATTTTTATAAGCTCCTGATATCAACTCCATAGTGCGTCTTCCAACCCAGATGTACACAAATTGGAAATAACGACCTAAACTCACAAAGATAGCCAGACCACAGGCAACTTGTCAATCTTCTCAGGCTGAGATCAATCCCAGTCACATTCTCAAGCCAAATGGGAAAGATATCTTAAAGATAACCATGAAAAAGAGAGATTCATCAAAACAATAGAGGATTCATCAGTCGAACTAGTTATCCTCCCAAACTGAGAAGTCATAACTCATAATAGCATGAAGTAAATAATTTTGCAACTCTGATGAGAGAGGAGACTGTAAGGCCTGTCTTTACTATGTACGTTGACTTGAGCTAAGTGATCACAATAGAATGACACGTACAATTTATGGTAAAAAGCTACAAACGCCTTCAACAGGTTCCTCTCAAGTTTGGAGTGTGAAGCAGTCTTGTGCATTGATTTCCGGGGTGATTAAAAGTGAACAAAAAACACCTTACATAATACATAGTCAGTTTTATGATTGTGCCATTGTGGATGGCACAGTATTATGGCGGATCAGCTGGTTGAGAAAATGGCCTCGTTCCAGACATCGATGCAGGCGACGTTGCAAGCGAATCTGGCGGAATTACAGAAAAACAACTCGAGCCGATCGCGAAGCCACTCGCATCGGTCACATACCTCTCATCGATCGACTACTATGCATCGCGAGAAACAGCATCGAAGGTCTAAGGACGAAGGCAGTTCCGATGGATCAAGTAGTTCGGCTGGTCAATCATCGTCACTCCACAGACGCGATCCCCGACGAAGGCAACAACATCATCAGCACACTGGAAGAAAAGTTGATTTGCCAATATTCAATGGCGATGATGCAGGAGGATGGTTACTAAGAATGAATCGTTATTTCCGACTGAATAACACTGAAGAAGAGGATAAGATTGATGTTGCAGTTGTGGCCATGGAAGACCAGGCCTTAAGCTGGTTTCAATGGTGGGAAGGGCAAGCACATCGACAAACCTGGGAATCATTTACAGCTGCGTTGACCAAACGTTTCCAACCAAACTTGGTGCAAGATCCTTTAGGACCTTTATTCAGTCTGAAACAAAAGGGGAGTGTGAAAGAATATAGAGATAAATTCGAGACAGCCATTGCTTCTCAGGGACACTTGACTGAAGAAGTATTGAAGGGAGTATTTATAAAAGGGTTGAAAAGGGATATAAGGGCTGAGTTGAAGCTACACACTACCAGGACTCTGGCTAAGGTCATGGACACAGCCTCTTTGATTGAAAACAAGAATAATGAAGTCTGGATCAAGAAGAATAAAGATGAAGGCAAGAAGAGGTGGTCAGGAAAAGCCGGGAATGAAGGTCAGCTTCAAAATGGGGGAGATAATAGTAGATGGAGGAGCAGTCCTATTACTACTACAAGTGCTGGCAAGATCATCAATGAAATTAAGCCCATGGATAAGGAGGAGGAATCAGCCAATTATGCTCACAAGAAGATAAGTCCCAGATTAACACAACATGAACTGCAGGAGATGAGTAGGAAAGGTTTATGTTTCAAGTGTGGGGAAAACTGGAACCGAGGGCATATCTGCAAAATGAAACACTACAAATTTGTTCTTGTGGAGGATTCTGGAGGAGAAAAAGAAACTGAATATGTCAGGAAGGATAACGAGGAGGAAGATGAAACCGAAATGGAATTCAGAACTCTGCAATTATCTCCAATAAGTAAGGAAGAGATTCCAAGCATGAAAACATTCAAGATGAAAGGAGAATTGAAGTGGAAATCTGAAAAAAAAAAGGTTGAAATCCTTATAGATACTGGTGCATCCCATAATTTCATTTCTCAAGAATTTGTGAGAAAATGGGAGTTACCCTACCGTATGATAAGAAGATACTCTGTACAGATAGGTAATGGAGGTCAAATCACCAACAATAGAATGTGTGAAGGGTTGGAATTGGAACTTCAAGGGCTGAAAATACAGCAACCTTACTATATGCTTGAGTGGAGGGGAACAGATATGGTGTTGGGCATGGACTGGCTTACAAGCTTGGGAGATACTGAGATTAACTTCCAAAATCAGACCATCAAAGTGGAGGTTCAGGGGCAGAAGGTAATCATACATGGAGATCCTTCATTCAGTCAACTGGGAATTTATAAGGAGATGAAGAGCCTGGTGAATAGGAATGGAGGAGGAAAATTGCTGAGCTATCAAGGGTTACCTACTGACATTGAAGAAGAGAGTGTTCAAAAGCAAGAAGTTGCTGCCCTCTATGTTGCAGCAGGATGCACCTTAGCCTCCAAAGAATCTGAAGGAATCAAAATTCTGGATAACGTAGTCTGGCATATGTATAACTCTACTGTGAAATACATAGGGAAAAAGATGGAAGCCGCAAAGCTAAAATTCCAGCAATCAATACAGTATTGGAAAGGGAGAGGTGCTAGGATAAAAGAAAAGAAGAGGATTATGGCTGTGTCCTATCTCCCACCTTGAGGGCAAGGTGGATGTTTAGGGGGGGAGATTTGTTAGGGACCCGGCCCAATAGAGCATTATTAATAATAAGTGTACAAGTTGAGTATAAATAGAATAAGCTGGGGGGAGGTAGGGCAGGCTGTTTTGAACTTTGACTTTGGGACTTTGGGAAGATCGAGAACTTTTCTCTTTCTTTTGGGGGGCTTCGGCTCATTGGGGGCTTCGGCCAGTTCTTGTTACTATACTGTTTTGGTTCATCTCAATACAATTTCAGATTGATTCTTCATAGATTTCTGTGAATCTTCTGTAAACCTAGATAGTCTCTATCAAGAAGGCATGTAGTGAACGGCATAGTAAGTACATATAAAAGATGAACTTGAGAGCCAATAAAAAGTGAATATACCAGACCCGCATGTGATGGTTCTAGCACTCGTTTGGGGTCTTGACTAGTGGTTAGAAAGTTCCATGACATGTATACTTTCATCTCAGTTCATCTAAAATATTGTTGATGCTGTGATAATGAACTTGGAGATATGACTGTCATAGGATGAACTGCCAAAATCGTAATAAAAGTAATCATTATCACCTAGTAAGACCAGAAACTATAGTTATTGTATGATCCCATCATCTAGTGAAATCCTGCCTAGTATACATCTGATCCAAGAGAGATGTCTATGATTCATCTTTAGCAACTAAACAAAATAAATGGAAGCAATTCCAAAATACTAAACGTGATATCTCTCAATTTTTAATCTAACCAAAAAAAATTCTTCACCGGCAACTCTTCACAATTGAGATCAAATACGTGTACAACTTCAAGCGAAACACACAAATGGAAGGTAACCTAGGATACGGGAGCTCATCAACGCGATGGCATCCAACAAGACAAATCCAATAATTTTTCCTTACATTTGAGATCAACTCCATGACACAAGTTGGAAATGAAAACTTTGAGCAATTAGGTAAATCCAAGTATCACGAGGAGGGCGAAAACGTAGGGAATATGTTAAATCAAACCGGTAGACGATGTTCAAGACAAATCCAGTAGTTTCTCATCAGACCGGATCAACGGCAATTTGTCAATCAAACAGTGTGATGGCATTCAAGACGAATCCAGTAGTCTTTTCATGCAGAGATCAACCCCTGATACATTTTCAAGCAAAGGCAACACGAGTTGGGAGGATATATCTTGAATACTCAATCTAAAACCAAAATCTACAGGAGATAGCAAACAAAAAAGAGGGTGAAACCCACGACCCTTCCAAGCTGAGATCAAACCCCTTCCAAGCTGAGATCAAACCGCTGATACATATTCAGTTCAAGGTAGACACTGGCAACACCTACCGTAAGACAGGAATAGGGTAAACCAAACATCACTTCAAGTAGATGAGACCAAAATCATGCAAGCAGGACATCTCAGATTACAGCATGAAGGAGAGGAGACGGCAAAGCCAAACTTGAAACTATTTACCTCAGTTTGAGCAATAATAACTGGTCACTATATAACAAGTAATGGTAAATGCGCTGTCAAAACTTCCTGGGTTTGGATTCGTCTGAATGGAAGAAGTGCAAACTGAAGCACCTTTTTATAGAATAAGCAGCGCATAGCCGGCATAAGAAACGTGTTAAAGGATGTTAACTCAGGGAAGGAAGGTAAGCAAAAAGAACAGCGCCAAAGGAGAGCTTATACAGCAAGATGGAACATCTTTGCATCGAAACAAGACAACATAACTTCACAGGTTCAAGTACTAAAAATACAAAAGACAGATTTAATCCAGTTCATGCCTCCAATTATGAAGAACAACCGAACTATGCAACCTACAAGAAAAAAGGAGAGTTGATCACAGCACAAATTAGTCTAAATTAGTATTAGTCGTGGATCAAAGAAGTATACATAAGAACATATAAATGATGGACTGAGAGGCAATAAGAAGTGAATGTAGTAGAACCCTCATGGCGGTTCTCACATTTAGCTTGGCCTAGTGATTAGAATGTTACATAACATGTTAATCTGCCCATAAAAAAGAATGAAGCCACAATGACTACAAAATACATATCCCAGTAAAAAATCGTCTCAAATACTATTGATAATTTACTTGGAGATAAATGACACAGGATGTAGTGATATACTAACTATCTTGTTCACCCTATCAGATCAAGAAACTCATTGATGCAGGAGCCTCTCATCTCATTTGACCAAGTAAGACTGGACCATCCTGAGGAACCACACAAGATGAACTCCTCGCAAATGAGTTCAAATAAATCTTACAAGTTGAAGCCAACAAAACAATAACCCTAGTGGGAAAGTGGAAACTAAGATGTTTTGTGTGGTCAAGGCTCCCAAATTTCAAGAACATAACCAAAGCATATGGAATCCATTAATAAAACCAGGTTAAGATGTTTAAAATATAAATCCAATAATTTTTATTTGCACCTGATATCAACTCCAAAATATGTCTTCCAGCCCAGATGTACAAGTTGGAAATAACGACCTAAACTCACAAAAATATCCTTACCACGGGCAATTTGTGAATGTTCTCAGGATGAGATAAATCCCTGAGACACATTCTCAAGACAAAGCAAACACAACTTGGAAAAAGGTATCTTGAAGATAACCAAGCCAAAAAAAGATTCATCAATCAACCAGATAGCCAAGACAAAGAAGTATTCATCAATGGAACTAGGGATCTTACCAAACTGAGAAGTCATAACTCAAAATAATAGAATGAAGTGAGTAATTTTGTAGCCCTGAACCTGAGACATGGGAGAGGAGACTGTAAGGCCTAACTGCAAACTATGTGTGTTGACTTGAGCAATAACAACTGATTACTATATATTGAGCTTGCAATAATCATTAGTGGAATAACAAGTACAACTACTTATACACAACCACAAACGCCTTTAAAAGTTTCCTCACAAGTTAGGAGTGTAAGCAGTCTTGATTTCCAGTGAGAATAGAAGTGAACAAAAGCGCACCTTCCTTATGAAATAGTCAGTTTTATGATTGTGGATTGCGCATATTTACTTCTCTCAAGTCCTATGGCATACAGAAATGCGGCACGAGGGTAACCAAGGAAGAAAGCTAAACACAGAGAGCTGTGCAAAATATGGGGAACCTTATAGAACAAGATGGAACTTTTTGGCATCTAACCAAAGGAGGAGATAACATTCAAGATCCAAGTACTAAAAAGCCAAACACAAAAACCAACCAGTCAAGTTCACATCTCTAAGAAGGAGAGTGAACGGTAGAGGTACATATAAACGAACTTGAGAGCCAATAAAAAGTGAATATCAAAGAACCCAGATGTGATGGTTCTAGCACCCGCTTGGGGTCTTGACTAGTGGTTAGATTGGTGGTCAGAATGTTCCATGACATGCATAATCTGTCATTAAAAACATCAACGCCAAGAGAACTACAAAATAAAACAGTTAATCTAGTAGTTTGAACTTGGAGATAAGACTGTCATCAGATGAACTGCCAAACTATAATCAAGTAATCATTATCACCTAGTAAGAACAAAAGTTATAGACTAATAGTTGATGTCAAGAGAGATGACCGTGATTCATCTTCAGCAACTAAACAACATAGATGGGTGCAATTTCCCAACTGAAAACATGACATTGGTGAACTTCACCTAAACTGTGTACAAATTCAAGCCAAACAATGAATAAAATGATGGCATCCAAGCAAACAATCCAATAATTTTTCATTAAACGTGAGATATCAACTCCATGATACCTTGTAATGCTCTGACAGACAAGTTGGGAATGAAGACCCTGAGTTAAATCCAAGTATCAGGAGAAGAGAAAAAACATAGGGAATATGTCAATCAAACCGGGAGATGATGTTCAAGACAAATCCAGAAGTTTCTTGTCAGACCAATGATCAAGTCCCTGACACATTTTCAAGCCAGGGCAAACAAATGCTCAATCTAAAATAAAACTTCAAGAAGATATATGATCCATAAAGGGGAAACATCGATCAAGGCAGAGGTCTTCACAATAAAGATTAAAACCCTAATACATTTTCAGGCCAATGAAGATACAAGTTGGAAGCAGTAATCTTAAGATGCGACAAAAACACAAGTCACTTCGACCATATGAATCCAAAACCTTGAAATCTTGTAGGTGAACAATCTGTAATGCAAGGGAATCTTCAGCAAACCAAGATAGCAACTTCCCCATTTTGTTGCAAACACATGCTATAGGTAAGTCAAATATATACGTTACTATGCATATGAACAAAATCCAACATGAGCATCTCCACAACAAGAAGATACTTGTTTGCAACATGAACACACCTTGCCAGAAATCAAGTTCTAAAGAGCCAAGCACAATACTAATCAAACCAGTTGAAGTCTCTAACCATGGGTAAAAATCCAAAATACAAGCAACCCAAAAAGAAGAAGAGGGGTTGACCACAACAAATAAATGGAGTAAATTTAGAATAGACCGGAATGGTGGTTCTCAGAATTAGCTTGGAGTCTTGGACTAGTGGACAAGAGAGTTCTGCTATATGGCAAGACTTCTGGATGCCAAGAGAACTACAAAAATATATAATTCCAATTACATTCACCTACATATTATTGATGACGTGAATTACTGAGACCAAACATCAAATCCCAAATATCATCTACATCACAAGTCAAGATAGTGAAACCCGTGATGCATCTTTAACACCCAAACAAGATAGATAGGCACAAATTTCAAACAGTAAACATTGGATGAACTGTCAGCTAGTAATCATTGTGAGTTTGTCAGCCAGTGAGATAAAAATTGGAGTTGATACAGTATCCCCTCATATTGTTCAACTAGATACGAATATAAATTTAAAATCTGAGATTGAGTGAAGGATCCAAACCGCATCACGAGATAAAAACCAAACCGTCAGAGGCAGCCATCAACAAAAACTGGGATAATATGTTTACTACAATACATAAATGGATAAGTTTACAAAGAAAAAGATGAAAAGTTAAATATTGAAAAATAGACAATATGTAAGGTTGAGCTAAACAATATATGTAATGATGACGTTTGACTTAAAATGAATGTTTGATGTTAAATGTATTGATCATATGGTATACTGACTCAAAGAAACTGTGAGTTTTTATGTGGTCAATATATATTATAAAATTAAACATAACTTTCCCAAAACGTCTGTGACTGATTCGCAAAGACACGAATACGAAATATGCATTATATTATTGCAAATGTTTTCTTTTTATTTTGTAACAAAGAAAAAAATAGACATATCTGCATATGTTCGCGGTGCAGCGAACGCTAAATCAACAGATGAATCTCGCTGACGTGCTAAACCAACGTATCTAAGCTCACATCAAATGATCAAACAAGCCAGGTTAGACGATAAGCGAAAACGCCAGGGAATCTCAACCACTAACCTGTACCAATCAAGCCCAAAATTGCGAAAAACCGCATAATTTAGGTATGTAGCTTAATTTGTTAGCATATTTCGAACCTATTGATCTCCTTCGATCAGGATCAGGAATGATCCTGAAATTTTCAGCTAATAATAACGAGTGCGTTATCCGAACTGAGTCACAACGGCAAGAGTAGATAGACATACCAATAGATCAAAATAAGCATCAAATTTCAAACAAAAAAACGAGCACATGTGAGGGCATGTACACACAAATCCAAGACTTCGCACTTCCGCAGATGAAATCCAATCCCTGATTCGAGCTACATCATCAAGTAAGGAAATCAAACCAATAAATTGCCAGAAAACGCTCGATCATTATAAAGGCGCAACTTCAAAAATCCAGACTCAGGGCGAACGGAAAACGAAGCGGATTAAATTAGAAATCAAACCGGTCTGTTACGCCCGGCGATTGGATCCGTCAAACACGCACATGATGTGAAATCAGCGACGGTGCGGGCCGACCTACACGAATACGTCGAGGGACAATAAAATAAATAGTGCGAAACCAGAAGGTTCGGCAAACAATGGATCAAACGCCAAAAAGAGAGCCAGAAAAACAGATGGAATCAACCAAACATTCACAGCCAAACCGATGGACGAGAACAAGCGATACAGATGAGACGGTAAGCTTTTACGAAAGGATTGGGGTATTTATAGATGCTGAGAGGCGGTTGCTATAAAGCGAAGTCGGTTAACGCGTTTCTGGAAAAGTCGATTCAAGCGAGTGGTGTACATTATTCCACGCGCACTATAGTCAACAATTGTTGACAAATTCAACTTTGTTTTAGGGCACTATTTAGCTAATTATCTTCCTAGCTTGATTAGCACGCAAGTATTTGCAGCAAAATTAAAATTTACTCCAATGGTTAGCTATGTCATTTTCCTCTTCATTTATTATTAATAATGTTATATTTAATAATTTATTTGCTCAAGCTAGTAGCTCATTTTGGCTAATTAACTTTCTCAAGCAAAAGGTTAAACAATGCTCCAATGGTAAGCTATTAGGTTTGAAATTGCAAGCAAGTTCTCAAGAGGAACCATTGGAGATGCTCTTAAAGCATCTTTTTTTAATAGGAAGAAAATTTTATCATCAACTGATGAGAGCAATGTTAATCCACATCTACATAGGGGTGGGTTGGAGAAACCGAAAACCGAATCGAAAAAACCTGAATCGCAACCAAAACAATCGGTTCGCAAGAAAATCGAAACCGAACTCAAAAAACCGAACCAAATCATAGTTGTTTGGTTTCGGTTTTGGCTTTCACATCTCAAAAACGAACCGAATAAACCTTACTTTTTAAAACTAGTTAATTTGTTTATTAATCATTTAGTATAATTGATAAGTCCGTATTTAGACACGCATTTGATGCGTGTTGGGATCGGCTTTTGATGATTTTCCTAGCTTTAAGGTGTTACAAGTCTCAATTTTAGCTCAAGTTATGTTTACCAGGCGTTGGTTCGAGTTTTGTGTCATTTGGAGTCAAAATCAGGATTTTAGAGTTCGGCACCGGCACTTGAGAAGAAATCGGGATGATTTGAGAAGCATTTGAGAATGATTTGATAGCTTTGGAGGTCACCGGAAGATTTGAAGGAAAAAGAACTCTAGGATTGGCTTCGGGATCAAAAGAAGATGAATGAAGCTTGAAAACGACAATCAGGATGACCTTCTGTCAATCGTTCAAGCATATCTCTTTGTACAAACATCCAATGTACACGATTCAAGTTCCATAGGAAAGCCAACTTCAAGAGCTACAAATCATATGAAGACACCTTTGCGAGAATCGGAGAGGAAGAATGTGAAAACAAACGATGAAGTCAGATGATCTCTGCTGCGATTTCAGAATGACACCTTCCACCGTTTTGATCATATCTCTTGATTGGATGATTCAAATCACATTCGGAAAATTAGTGTGGCTATAGAACTTCATTATCTACAACTTTCATGAAGGAAGTTTTGTCAAATTCGGAAGTTTTACGCACGCCGTGCGTAGGGGAACGCACGACCGTGCGTCTGAGGCGAGAAAGCAAGGAAGATACTGCCAGCAACGCACGGCCGTGCATGGGGGGGCGCACGCCGTGCGTTCCATTTTTTTACACGGCTATGCTCCGGACGCACTGGGGGACGCACGCCGTGCGTTGCCCCTGGAATCCTAATTTCGCCCGAATTGCTCCGTTTTTCCTATTTAAACAGCCTGTAAACCCCGTTTTCGGGGGGGAGCTTAGAGAGAGTGCCTAGCACGAATTTTAGAGGGCTTTTCAGCCTTGTTCATCAATCTTTTGGGATTCTTTGTAAGTTCCACCTTTTTAATTAATGACAATTAATTCTTTTTATTCCAATTCTATTGATTCTTCAATTATGAATTGTGAGTAGTTTTAATTAGGGATTTGGGATTGATGAAGGGGTTAATCATGATGTATGACTAGATTCTTTTTTGGTTTAATTGCATGAATGCCGTTTAATTTGTGTTTGATAAATTTAAGTGATATCTTTTGTAACCTAGAATCGCGACTAGAATTACAATTGCATGTAGAATAAATTAAGAGAAATCTAATTTGTTCTAGGACACATTCACACACACTTAATCGTTCTCTAAGAGATTAGTAGCGATTAAGGGGCTGTAAGCTCGCTCGTCTTGGCAATAATTTAGGATCCTGTCGCATGAGAGATCAGCCTGGTCCCCTAAATTATTGTACCCTACGCCGCGAGAGCGGTAAGAACTTAGTAATGATTATGATAGAGTATATGGGCCTGGACCCCATGGCCCACATACTCAACGGCCCAAAAGACACCAGCGGGGCACCCGCATCGGCCAAAGGCGCGTAACGTCCAAGAAAGAAGATATCGCCTGATTTCTTTGGACCGCATCGTCCATGGACCGCATCGTCCATGGATCGCATCGTCCATGGACCGCATCGTCCATGGACCGCATCGTCCATGGACCGCATCGTCCAGGATCGCGTCGTCCGGACTTCGTCTAGGCAGAATGTATTTTTCATTGTATTTACTAAGTATTGTACACAGCCCATTAGTGGCGTTATTTCGCCCAAAGAAGGCATGATTATTGTAATGGGCCTCCTAAGCCCAACGCTAGGGGCCCAAATCCACATTTTTACCTATAAATAGACCCCAAGGGGCTAATTATAGGGGGTTCCAAGTTGAGAAATACAATTACTCACTTTCTCTCTCTAGCTCTCACTTCTCTCTAGAACTAATACTCTATCATTTGGTGCTTTCATTGAGAGTCTAGAACAGATCGAGTGAGTACCCTTCGTCGCTACCAAACACTACCACTAGCTATGACAAGAACTAGGTCAAAGAACACTGGTAGGAACGCCCCTCTGAACCAGGAAGGGCAGGGAAACGTTGCTGACAACGTCCCCAATGATCTCATCATCCAGGATGAGAACGCTCAGGAGGTCGAGCACGCCATGGCTGACCTTCGCACCCAGCTCAACAAGACTGCTCCGGATGCTCGCATCGGACTCGAAGACAGACGCAATGCTGATCGCACTTCGGGGCAGCAGGCTTCTCATCCTGCTGCTCCCCAGATCAACCCGGCCGCATTATCGGCCATCGTTGCAAGCATCCTCCAGGACCCCAACGTGGTCAGCGCTCTTATCGCAAAGACTGGGGAAAACAACACCCCTGCAACTGGGGAGGTCGCGACGGTGCCACCGCCACCGCCTCGTCCACAAGGTGTCACCTTCTTCGGCGACAATGAGGACGTCTTCGCCGTGGACACCCATTCCCATACTGCCTCGCCTACCCGGGATACACCGGCCCAACCTCGCGGTAAAATCTCAGCCTTCAACAGGCTGGGTGACATCGCGAGCCGTCGGGTACCTACGGGAGGGGTGGCGGATCGGTTGGGTGGCCGCGAGCCGGGATCGCCAAAGGAAAGCCTCGGGTCCGTTTCCCGGACAACGGATTGGCCCCGACCAGACAAAGGAAAAGGAAAGCTGATTGACAACGATGCGCGTCACCAGATCAACCTGGCCCACGCGGGCCGGATCCAGACCCCTCTAGGTGGCGCTGCGGCCAACACGGACCCAAGGGATGAGATCATCGCCCGCCTGGAGAAGCGCCTCGCTGATATGGAGGCCCGGGAGGCCGCAGGGCGCGCGGCGGCCCATACATCCCAGCATCCCAATTATGATGCACTTCTGAGCAAGGTCAGCGCCCTGGAGAGGGAGTTGGCCGACCGACGCGACGAGCCCGTCATCCAAATACGGACCCGGACCCCCTTCTCTGCAAGGGTGCTCTCCGCCCCCATCCCAGAGAAGTATAAGGGGAATCCGATCAAGCCATACGACGGCCGTACTGATCCTCAGGAGCACTTCACCCACTATCAGAACAACATGATGATGACCAACGCTTCGGAGGAATACATGTGCCGCTGGTTCCTCTCCACCTTGGAAGGACCAGCATACGATTGGTTCAACAATCTTCCTGAAGGGAGCATTGACTCATGGCAGGACCTAGCTCAGCGCTTCCTCACCCACTTTGCCGGGAGGAAGCGTGCGAAGAAGCATTTCGCCCATCTCCTAACCATCAAACAACAATCGGAGGAGACGCTCCGCGCCTTCCTCGATCGCTGGACGAGGGAGGCGGATGAGTGCGAAGGAGCCGATGAACGCACCCTCCTGGCCTTCCTCCGCGGAGCACTTCGGCCGAGCCACTTCGCCCGAAGTTTGTTCACGGAGCCCCCGCGATCATACCTCGCGGCGCTCCGACGCGGAGACAGGCACGCTGATGCCGACGAGCTCCTGAACCAAAAGAAGGGTGGGGAGAAGCAACAGAAGAAGGACTCCTCGTCCAACCCCCACCATGCGCCAGCCAACAAGGGACAGAACCAGCAGAAGAAGACACACCAGGAGCCGGGCGGACAGCGAAGAGAGGATCGCTCATGGCGCCCAAAGTTGGAGGCACAACGCATCCCCCTCACCCACCCGGTGAGCGTCGTCCTCGACCACGCCGAGGCGCAGGGCCTCATTGTGAAGGACCCCAGGTCAGAGGAGGAGATATTTGCGGTCCACAAAGGAGGGACATATTGCAAGTACCACCGCCAGACATCCCACAAGACCGAGGATTGCACCACCCTGAAGAGGCACATCGACGGCCTCGTCCGACAGGGGGAACTTTCCCAATTTGTCAAGGGTGCCCCCAAGAGTAACACTTGGGTTAACCCTGGCAAAAGGGGGGAAGGATCCTCCGGGAAAAAGAGGGAGATCGGCGCCCTCAGTGAAGATGAGGACGAAGAAGAGCCCCGCCAGAAGAAGCATCACATTCACATCATCGTCGGCGGGAACACAGGGGGGGACTCGGCTACCCAACGGAAAAAATGGGCTCAGTCCCTATACGTTGGCGAGGTGTCCCACGCCCCCCCTCAGCCGAAGCGACGGCACGTGGAGGCCATCACTTTCACCGACAAGGACCTTCCCTTCGGCCCCTTGCCCCACAGGGACGCCCTCGTCGTCAAATGCGAGATTGGCAACAACATCATCCACCGCAACTACATCGACACTGGCAGCTCCGTCAATGTAATGTACGTTGACACCTTCAGACAACTAAAACTGAAGAAAACCGAGCTCCGGCCGATACAGACTCCGTTATCCGGCTTCACCGGGGACTCTATCGACGCCGATGGCACGATAGTGCTCCCCGTGGTGGTCGGTGACGGTACCTGTCAGGCGAAGATTGACATGGAGTTCGTGGTCGTCAACCTAGACAGCGCCCACAACATGATCTGGGGCCGACCGGCCTTGGAGGACCTTGAGGCCATCATCTCCATGAAACATCTATGCCTCAAGTTCCCCACCAAGGACGGCGTCGGCTACGCCAGAGGAAACCAGAAGATAGTCAGGGCTTGCTACCTGAAGCTCACAAGGAAGATCAATGAGGCCGAGGAGCGGATAGACACTATCACCACCGCCTCGGCCGAAGAAGACACACCAAAGGCTGAACCGGTCGGAGACGTGGAAGATGTTCCGTTGGACGTCTCCCGGCCGGAACGCATGCTGAAGATTGGGACACAGCTCCCCCAACAAATCAGAAGGGACATCCTATCCGTCTTGAGAGCGTATGCCGTCGTCTTTGCATGGGGACCAGAGGACATGCCGGGTATCAGCCCACAAGTGATTACACACCGACTCTCAGTCGACCCGGCCTCCTCCCCCATCAAGCAAAAGAAGCGCTACCTCTCAGCCGACAGGAGGGAATTTGTCAAGACCGAAGTGGCCATGCTGCTCTCCATCAAGCACATCAGAGAGGTGAAGTACCCCACGTGGTTGGCGAACGTTGTCCTCGCCCCAAAACCGCCTACGTTCAGAATGTGTGTTGATTACACTGACCTGAACAAGGCGTGCCCAATGGACCCATTCCCTCTCCCCAACATTGATCAGTTGGTGGACGAGACGACAGGGTGCGAGTTGATGTCGTTCCTCGACGCGTTCAGAGGGTACCACCAGATATCAATGCATGAGGATGACGCGGAGAAAACTACTTTCATGACCCCGGAGGGAATCTTTTGCTACCTCGTCATGGCCTTCGGCCTCAAGAACTCCGGCGCCACCTACACAAGAATGGTAGCCCGAGTTTTTAGAGCGGTCCTGGGCCGGACGATGGAGGCATACGTCGATGACATGATCGTCAAGAGCAAACAATCCACAACACATGCCGACGACCTTCGGGGCATCTTTGAGATCACGAAGAAATACAACCTCCGGCTCAACCCGAAGAAATGCACCTTCGGCGTCCAGGGAGGTAAATTTCTGGGGTACCTGGTCAGCCGAAGGGGCATTGAAGTAAACCCGGAGAAGATACAAGCCATTATCAACATGGAGCCGCCCCGCAACATAAAGGAGGTGCAACGGCTGACGGGGCGCCTCGCGACCCTGAACCGTTTTCTCTCAAAATCCGCAGAGAAGTCGCTCCCCTTCTTCCAAATAATGAGGAAGGCCACCAGCTTCAAGTGGACGACGGAGTGCCAACAGGCCTTTGAAGAGCTGAAACAATATCTCGCTTCCCCACCCGTCCAATTCAAGCCCCAACCCGGCGAGACTCTCTTCCTCTACTTGGGGGTGAGTACGTCGGCCATTAGTTCTGTGCTCATCAGGGAGGATGACGGGGTACAAAAGGCTATATTCTACGTCAGCAAGACGTTGCGGGAGGCCGAGCTCAGGTACTCCCCCATTGAGAAGACGGTGCTGGCCATCGTCCACACGGTGAAGAAGCTTGGGCACTATTTCCAGGCTCACCACGTCCATGTCCTCACGCATCAGCCGTTGGACGCCCTCATGAGGAGCCCAACCAGCTCTCCAAGGATGGTCAAATGGGCAATATTCTTGAGCCAGTACCAGATTGAAATCAAGCCGAGGCCATCCATCAAAGGGCAAGCCTTGGCCGACTTCGTCACCGAGTGCACGGCAAGGGAGACGGCCGTTACCACCACAGGAGCTGAACCGGACGAAGCCTGGACCCTCTACACGGACGGGTCCTCGGCCACCAAAGCTTGTGGGGGTGGCGTCGTCCTCATCTCCCCGGAAGGATTCAGAGCGTACTACGCCATCCGCTTCAACTTCAAAGTATCCAACAATGAGGCCGAGTATGAAGCGTTCCTCAGCGGGCTCAGGCTAGCCGCTGGCCTCAAAGCACGCCACATCAGAATCAAATGCGACTCCAAACTCGTAGTGAACCAGATGGAGGGCTCCTACGAAGCTAAGGAGGGGAGGATGAAGCAATACAAGGAGGCCGCTGCGGAATTGCTCAAGGCGTTCGATACCTACGAGATCACTCAGATCCCAAGGGCGGAGAACGTCGAGGCCGACATACTCTCCAAACTCAGCTCTGACACCCCTGAGCACATCTCCAAGATAGCTAAGGTGGAGGAGTTGAGCATGTCAAGCATTCACGCTAGCCCTATACTCTCCATACAACACCAGCCGGAGGACTGGATCACTGACATCGCAACCTACATCACCTCCGGCGCGTTACCAGAGGACGAGGAGAGGGCCAAACTCGCCAAGCTCAGGGCGCCGAGCTATGTCATTGAGGGTGACAAGCTCTACAAGAGATCATACAATGGCACCCTCCTCCGGTGCCTACACCAGAATGAGGCCGAAGTGGCCATGGAAGAAGTCCACTGCGGCGTATGTTCATCACATCAGGGGCCCTTCAGCATGTCGCGCCGCCTCGTCGTCCAAGGCTATTTTTGGCCAACGATGGCACGCGATTGTGCTGAAGTCGCCCGCAAATGCAGCGCCTGCCAGCATTATCAAAGGGCACCTGGCCGACCAGCCGTCAACTACGCCCCGGTCAGCACTGCCATCCCATTTTCCAGGTGGGGCATCGACCTCGTCGGCCCACTACCAAAAGCCGCAGGCAACAACAGATACATCATTGTCGCCATCGACTACTTCACCAAATGGGTCGAGGCCGAACCACTCGCAAGCATCACCGGGGCACGGTGTCGAAAGTTCGTCTACAAGAACATCCTCACCCGCTTCGGCGTGCCTCAGGAGATCATATCAGACAACGACACCCAGTTTGAGGCCGAACCATTCCAAAGCCTCCTCCAAGAATGGGGTATCAAGCACCGTTTCTCCTCCGTTGCCTACCCTCAGGCCAACGGGCAAGTTGAGAACGCCAACAGAACCATCTTGGAGGGGCTGAAGAAGAAACTCGAGGAAGAAGGTGGAAGTTGGGTCGACGAGCTCCCCAACGTCCTATGGTCTTATCGGACTACCCCGAGGAGGGCCACCGGGGAGACACCATTCTCCCTCTGTTACGGCTTCGAAGCCAAGGCTCCCACTGAGGTGACGCTTCCCAGCCGACGGGTCACACAATACGACCCCAAGGCCAACGAAGAAACCATGAAGATTGATTTGCACCTCATTGACGAAAGACGGGAGATGGCCTACCTCAGAGCGGAGAACTACAGACGACAAGTCAAATCCTACTATGACGCCAAGGTCCGCTCCCGCGAATTCCAAGTGGGGGACTACGTCCTCCGCCGAAGGGAAGCAAGCAAGCCGACGGAAGGAGGAAAGCTCGCCGTCAAATTTGAAGGGCCTTACATCATCAGCGCCGTCATCAAAGCCGGCACCTATAGACTAAAGAACCCTAATGGGTCAGATGTACCACGACTGTGGAATGTACACCATCTGATGAAATTTTACCAATGACTCGAGAAGTGGTGAAGCGGGCAAACGTCCCCCACCCCTCGGCTTATTGGTTGAATAAAACACCCTCGGCCTAACGCCACTTATTGAATAAAATTCATGTTTCATCCAATCTTTTAAGATTCGAACAAAAAAGAAACCCAAGGACCGCATCGGCCTAAGCGGTGCAAACACCCGGGTCCGATGCGACCTAAAGCCGTCGCAATAAACGACGCACCTAAAGCTGTTGCAATAAACAAACGCACCTAAAGCCGTTGCAATAAACAACGCACCCAAAGCCGTTGCAATAAACAACGCACCCAAAGCCGTTGCAATAAACAACGCACCTAAGGCCGTTGCGATCCGTAACGCGCCTACAAAGCCGTTGCATAGACAACACACCCAAATATCGTATCGGCACAAGCGGTGAAACACCCAAATCGGCCGGCGATATGCAGGACGAAGGACCTGTGTGCATGGTCCGACGTCTTCAAACGGAGAAGCATACCGCGTCGTCCGCGCGGAAACCGCAGGACGACAAGCCTGAATTAAGGCCGAGGTTACAAAAACTCCACCCGTCAGTAAAATTTCACTCAGGACCACAAAGGGCGGCCGTCAAAAGACGGTGCCTAGTCCGGTCCCTCGTCGACGATAGACGTGGAAAGGCCAAAAAAGATGCCACTGACTAAGCCGAGGGCGTATTTACTCCCTCGCAAAAATCCACGCGACAAGCGTAGCGGACGAACTACCGCACATGGACGAAGGGACAGTAACCCTTCGGCTACACCAAAAAAAAAAAAAAAAAAGAGAAGAGGGAAGCCGACGGACCGCGCACTCGCCGGCCTCGAGCATAAAATAAAATCCCCACAAAAAACCAAGCCTCAGAATTGGCTAAAGTACATATCAGGATCACCTTGCAGAAATACGAGGTACACGCTTCGGTCTCAACCATAACAACATAATATTGAATCGCTCCGGCTTCAACCATACGAGGCCACATTCCATCACTTGGACGAAGGAGTGCATCGTCTCCAAGTAGCGAAACCCAAAGTGACGAACCGAGGCGAAACATCTTCAAAGTCACATTAAAGGAGAGCCGATGCACCACCATTCCATACCTAGATACCGCTTCGTCTTCAACACTTCAAGACCAAATTCCTGGCACTTAAGGAAAATTTCAGGAAAATTGTTCAAAACAAGTGGCAAACCAAGAGATGACGGAGCGCATCGTCCTCGGTGACAACAAATGAAAACCAGGTCGCTACGTCTCAGTTAAAAGACGCCAAAACGGAATTGTGATACTTAGATAAATTTTGAAACATTGGGACTACACCTCACTCCAGACGATGGAACACGTCATCTAAGCCGTTGCGTTCCCGTACTCATAAGGGGTCGCGGCGTCTTAAACAAGCAAGCCATGTCTTGATGATGATACTCAGAAATTCTAAGGAGCCTCGTGGGTACATAGACGAAGCAAAACTTAGTCTCAATCCAGCTGGGGTATGCTTACCCCTAGTACTTAGCAAAAATTGTGAAAATCAAAAGATGCATATGAATTTAAATCAACAGAGACGAAGCGACAAAACATTCATACTTGAACAAAAAAGGGTACTGTCATTAATGATTAAAGATGGGGGCGTTTCGGCCATTACAAAAAGAGGGCGCTTCGGCTGATACAAATCTACCAAACGCTACGTCTAAAACCAAAAGAAGGAAAAAACATTACATCAAGCTGCATCTCCGGCTTGCCCCTGGCCTCCCTCAACGGCCCCACTGTCGGCATCGTCCTCGACATCATCCACGGTCTTTGACTTGGCCGAGCTCCGGAAGAGGTAGTCGTCACTCTCGGTCCAGGGCCCGTCCTCCTCGTCCGAACTCAGAATGGGGGGTTGCCTTTCGGACAGTGGGAGTTTCAGCTCCTCCTCGGGGTCCTTCATCAGCCGGGGAAGGCCGATACCTTTGGGCTTCAAGTTTTTCACACGACGACGGAGGTGGCGATAAACCAACATCTGCATACGCCTCTGGCCGAGGTCGTACCAGACTTCAAATTCCTGTTTGAGGCAAGCTCGACCAGCTTCCTCCTGCGACCACGCCTCAAAGCGCTCTGCCACGACATTAAAACTCCAATCGCGTCGGGCCTCGTCCTTCCACCCTTCAGCCATGAAGAGCTCGATGGCTTTATCAGCGGCTGCAGTCGCATCGGCTTCAAGCTTCATAGCCTTTTCTTCCGCCAGCCGACGGGCAGCGGCTTCTTCATCCAATTGAACTTTGAGGCGCTTCGCCTCATCTTCAGCAGCAGCAGCTCTCTTCTCAGCCACATCGGCCCTATCCTTCAAAGACCCGGTCTCAGCACGCAACCGTTCCAAGGAAGAGAGCACTTCATCCGCCGAGGCCACTCTCTTCTCAGCCTCCCGAAGGCGGGGAATCTCTTCCTCCTGCCGGCGCTGCTGCTCCATCAGCATAAAAGCCCCCTGCAAAGACAAGTAATTGTCAGAAGAAGAAAAGAATACAAAAATTACTAAGTACAAAAGTCGGGACTTACCTGGACGACGTAGTCCAGACCGCCGTCGAAGAGGCGCACGTCCTTGCTCTGCCGCCGCAGGTACTCCCTATCGGCATCGGGAATGGCCTGGAACAAGACGTCGTGGCCAGACACCTTCTCGTTGAACAGCCCGCCCTTTGTCGGGTACTGCACCGTCACCTCATATAGGCCGGTAGCCGGATCTCGGTCGGGCGGGTGCTTCCCTTGGCAACAGCACCAGATTTGGTGGGGACTACGGCGGACGAGGCGACATTCAAAGTCAGATCCTCGATAACTTGCACGTCGGAGACAGCTTCCCCTTGAACCGATGCCTGCGTGTCGGCCATCGCGGCATCATTGAGAGGAGGGTTCCGCTTCGTCTTTTTGGAACCCTGGGCCGGTACCAGACCCGTCTCGGCTAGGGTACGCTGACCCTCCTCGACGGCCTTCTTCCTCTTCACCACTGGCTTCTTCGCCGCCTCGGCTTGAGATTTGGTCCCGTCACCAGAACCCTTGGACGCCTCGGCCTGACGAGCCGCCTGCATCTCTTTATCAACCATTTTCTTGGCCTGAGCCATGAAAAGCTTGCGACTCATCTCAAAACCTGCGAATGCGATACAAAACAAAGAGTTAGAAGCGAAAAATGCCAAGTACACAAGGATTAAGAGAAAAGCTATCAACCTTCGGCCTCGGCCGGGATCCCAATAAGTGGCCCATCGGCCTGCTCAAAGTAGCCAGACATCTTCGGCCACAAACCACAATCAGGATCGCCTGGTATGTAGTAGCGCATCATCCCAAGGGCCGCGATCTTGAACTCAGTAATATAAGTGTTGACGCTCCGCGGCCCACCCTTCAGGAACGCCTCCACTTGAGCATCAATCTCAGCGCTCTTCGGCGGAGTGTGCAAGTTAAAAAGGCCACTATGGCCTTGGGAAGGAAAAAAGACCCCGTCGGCCAACTTCACAAAGCAGAATTTGCTCTTCCACCCGTGGATGGACGAAGGGAGATCTATGAAGGACCTCTTCTTCGGCAACTGTTGAAGCGCTGCATAGCCAGCACAGTTCTCATGGCTCCCCCGACCGATCCGGTACAAGTTGGTGAACAACGCCGTCGTCGGCTCAATTCCAAGCTCATCGCATCGGATGAGGAACCCAACAATAATGGAATAGCTGTTCGGAGTTAACAAGGCAGGTGGAAGGTCTATCATGTGGAGATACCCCACGACGAATGGATGCAGAGGGAACCTTAAACCCTGGGAGAAGCTCATCGGATACACTCCGAAGTAACCGGGAGGTGGATCAAGAACATGGTCCGTCGGCTTCGGTGCCCTCACCTTCCCATAGGGGCCTACGTACAACTGTGCCACCTGATACTCACTCTGGGTGCTCTCCGGCTTTATGATGTAAAGATTCGTCAAATCCAGTTGAGATAGCCCACTGAACACCCCTCTTCGCCGACGCGATGCGCGTCTCTTCGTCGCACCAGAGGACGAAGCCCCACCCGGCACAGAGGAAATAGGTGGAGGACAGGGGATGGCGGCCGAAGAGGCATCACCCGTTTCGTCTCCCCGAAGCTTGGGTCCAGAACTCGCCTCGTCCTCACCAGAGGGTTGGGAGCCCGCATCACCTCCTAGACGTTCCTCGTCCACAGAAGTACGGTAGTCTGCAGTATTTTCCATCTCCATCTCAAAAGCTGCCACTATGTTTAAATCCACTTGAAGAGACGCGTCATCCTTGTCAAAAGGCCAATCAGACTCGTCCAATGAAGCTGTTAAGTCAACGGGAGAGGGAACGCGACGGCCGTCAGGAAACGACATAACACCTAAGTCTATTCCTAAGGGTGGTTTCTCGGATCAAAGTGACTTTCCTACGAACACTAGATCTAACCATCTAGGAAGCAAAGTATAAGGGAAAAACGAAGAACAAGTCAAGAACCTAACCTTGGAGATTTGAAGATCTGGCAAAAAGCTTGAACACCTGAAGCAACTCGAAGAGTTTCTCTCTCTAGAAGCAAACGAGCAGCAATTCGACACTTAGCAGAAAACACGAATGAGGATACGGCTTCGGAATGAGGGGGTATTTATAGAGAACCTCCAACGATCACTACACGTGGCGCCATCCCATTGGCTCCACCAACGGCCACCTCTCCTCCAGCCAATCAAGGGGTACCGATTCAAAATCACTCATGCAAGTCCCCTACGGCCCAACTCAACCTTGCAGAGAGCAAGGTATCGGCAGAGTGCCACTGCGGCCCAATTACTACAAAGCTCCAAGGCAGGCATCGGCCCATACTTCCGAAAAAAAAAAAAAAAGGTAACGCATCGACCTAAACTCAACGTCCTCACAACGACCCAAAGAACCTTAATAGACCGCTACGGCCGCTTGTGCGCGCATCGTCGATGATGACCCTGGCATTGCGGCCTTCGTCCAAGGGTTCTCCCACAGGGTTACCTTGGACAGGTTCGCCTAAGGGTTGGAATCGTGACTAACGTGCAGCTACCGTATTGGCTCATTACTCCTTTGCGCCTCAGACTACTCTTCGGCCAAAGGAGTGGGGGACTGTATCGGCTACAAGAAAAGGAAAACAGCATAAATTGGAGCGCGACGGCCCCAACACACAGAGGATTCGCTACGGCTCACCAATAACCAAAGACAAACAAACTCACCTCAAAGGCATTGAGGACCGCATCGGCTACGGAGCCCAAAAATCAAAAACCCAAAATACAAGATCTAGCGCGCAACGGCTGCGTACACTGGGGGGACTGCGTCGGCTCACCACAGCAAGAACCCACAAGTCAAAACGCTTCGGCTGCAGACAAGTCGAAGACGTGCGGCCGCATCGTCCACATATGCGGAACCAACTATCTTCATTTCATAAAACAAGGTTATCGCTGCGGCCAAAAAGTTATGAGGGAGCTCTCCGGCCCCAACAAATGACAAGCGAAAGCATGCCAACTTATCCACACCAGAATTCACCACATCATCTACGAGAAAGAGAACGTATCGCTTCGTCCAAAAAGCACTCCCACGGGGGAACGCATCGGCCAGCATCAAGGTTATGAATCACCAAGGGCGCTTCGCCTCCATCAAAGTGAAGAAACCCCTTCGTCTAAAGACTAAGGAAAAACCTCTGCGGCCACCGAGCGCCTTAGGCTCGCGCAACGGCCAGCCAGAAAAGAACAAGTACTCCCTTTCGCTTCGGCTTCACCTCAGCTCAGAGAGTGGGGGACTCCTGATAGAGTATATGGGCCTGGACCCCATGGCCCACATACTCAACGGCCCAAAAGACACCAGCGGGGCACCCGCATCGGCCAAAGGCGCGTAACGTCCAAGAAAGAAGATATCGCCTGATTTCTTTGGACCGCATCGTCCATGGACCGCATCGTCCATGGATCGCATCGTCCATGGACCGCATCGTCCATGGACCGCATCGTCCAGGATCGCGTCGTCCGGACTTCGTCTAGGCAGAATGTATTTTTCATTGTATTTACTAAGTATTGTACACAGCCCATTAGTGGCCTTATTTCGCCCAAAGAAGGCATGATTATTGTAATGGGCCTCCTAAGCCCAACGCTAGGGGCCCAAATCCACATTTTTACCTATAAATAGACCCCAAGGGGCTAATTATAGGGGGTTCCAAGTTGAGAAATACAATTACTCACTTTCTCTCTCTAGCTCTCACTTCTCTCTAGAACTAATACTCTATCAGATTAGCTAGGCTCAATTAAATTAATTTCATGTAATTAGACCTGATCTGCCAGAAATCTGGTTACCTCGAAATCGATCCCTGTTCCATTCGTCATTAATTAGAAAGAACCCCCTAGTTTAATTGTTCGCATTAGTTTTATTTTCCAAACCAATCATATCTCGCACGACGCTTGTATTTTATTAATTTTTAATCGCTGAATTTAATTAATTCTTGATTCCCTTTTGTCCGTCCCTGTGGAGACGATACTCGTACTTACACCACTATATTACGATCTATTTTAAGTGCGAGAAAACACACATCAATAATATATTTTGTTAGTTCTTAATTCTTAATTCTAGAAAATTAATGTTTGATACTAGATTTATTATGATTTGCAAGATGTTGCTATAATCCTAATATGTTAATATTTTAAATCGTAATTTACATTTTGCTTGTTGTTGCATGACAATGATATTTTGTTGATACATTATATGTTATGTATATATGTTTGTTATCATATAATTTTTTATATTGAACAAATATGTATTAATATAAACTATATACTTTAAACAACATAACATAAAACGTGAAGCATTATAGTATAAATATCATTGTCTAAAACGATAGTAGAATACGTTATTTACTAATAAAATTTCAACTTACGAATACACACTGTATATAATTCACAAATAAACTCATATATTTAATTAATTTAGAAAATGTTTCAATTGGTATACACGTACTCTCTAATTCATTGCTTGGAAGTGCATTTGTTTCTTCTTTTTTTTAATTATGTATGTTTTTGTTTTTGTTTTTCAATTACTATTTTTCTAATGAACCAAAATATTTTGGTAAAACCCGAAAAAAACCGAAATTGAGCCGAAATAAACTGAACCGAACAAACCGTGGTTCCAAATTTTTGAACGTAAAACCGAACAGCATCGAACCGAACTTTTTACTTTGATTCGACATTTGGTTTTAGGTGAAAACTGAACCATTTGAACCGAACTCACCCCTACATCCACATAATATATAAATCAAAAGAAAGGGTAAAGGGTCACATAGGCCCTCGAACTTACATAAAAAGGTCAAATAAGCCCTTATATAGGAGGCTCTGTCAGGCTGTCGCCATTTGGGGTGGTTCCCGGTGGAATTTTTTGATGATTTTTTTTATAATCTTATCCATTGGGTCTAGTTTACTCATACCAAATTTCAGCTAAAACTTCATTCGGGAAGGCATTCAAATGAATTCTTGAAAATAACTGCGCAGTTAAAAGTACAGTTATCTTCAAGAATTCATTTAAATGCCTTCCCGATTGAATTGTTAGCTGAAATTTGGTATGAGTAAACTAGACTTAATGAATAAGATGTTCAAAAAAATTCTTCAAAACACTCCACCGGTAACCGCCCCAAATGATGAGGGCTGGACAGAGCCTCTTATATAAGGGCTTATTTGACATTTTTATGTAAGTTCGAGGGTCTATTCGACCCCTTTCCCTTAAAAAATGAAGTTATCCACTACGTGTAATCTTTTGGAAGCAGTTTCTCTCCACTACGTGTGAAATAAATAACCAAAATAAAAAAGTTGGTTCAATTTAGGTGAGTCAGCATGTTCAACATCCTTTCTGAAATTCAAAAGTGGGTTTAACAGCGTTGGTTCCATGTCAGCTTAACTAGGTAGACAAAAGAAAGCATTGGAGGCCTAAAACGTTTCACACTTTCTTAACTCGAATATCTGGCAAATTTTCACCTTTTTAAAAGAGAGCGTTGGAGATGCTCTTATATTGAGTTAAGAGCATATAGGAGTTATATGACCTACTATAGGAAACATATTTCCCATTATATATTGAGTTAATCATTCACTCAGAAGCAATATGATACAACAATCTCCATGCGAGCAATTGTAAGTCAATCTTAATTTATCTAGTAACTTTGTTATTAACTACCTTCGCCCCACAAATTATCTAGTAACTTAGTATTTACCCTTTCTCTGTTACATATGTAAGCTAATATCCTTATGCGAAAACTAGACTACGTAAATTGAGGACCTAAACAAATGAATTTCCAGAGAAGACATCGGCAAGCGTGGAATCTCAAGACCGCCCCTTCCACATTTTTTGTCTCATTCGCAATCATAGTCCCTTGAATTTGATCTTCCTGTTTTGGGTTCTCTGAGAAGAGTTTGGCTTGGGGTACATGTGTACACATGTCTGTCCTTCACAAAAATTTTGTATGTCACAGACAAGTCAAAATTAGTTATCGGTGATAGAGAAAATTTCTGTGAAGGACGGACATGTGTACACATTTTGTGTACCCCAAGCATTTTTCCTCTGAGAATCGCCTCCGATTTGGCTCCCAACTCGACTAGCAAATATCTCATCACTCAAGCAATATAGTAGTACTCTATCAAAGCCATTTTAAATCCAGAGTCAAACACCACAGCAATAGCTAAAACTAAACAACATTCATCCTAATATTTTTCATATTTCTCTCTCATTGGAACAACCATATTTTGAATGAAATCGTGATCACTATTTTCCCATTCCCTTAACTTCATACGCAGATTGCATATATCAGGAAAAAAATATTCGCAGTGGGAAAAGTACTACCACTAAAATGACATGTAACTTCATAAAACTTTCTCAAGCAACTATGAATTACACTAGCAACATCCATTCATTTTGAGAAGGATTCAACTTGTTATTTCTATCAAATTCTGCTATACGATTAAAAGATTCCTTCAATGGTAAAGTTGTCTCAAGCATCAAGAATGTTGAGTTCCATCTATCTGAAACATCTAGACCCACTCTTTTTTTACTTTTCAACTTACACTACTAATTGCAGTCTCAAACTTTTGATCGGCAAAAGGGGACCTTTTCAAGTACTTCAAGGTCTCTCGGATCTTACGAAGCAAACTCCCAACCAATGTTCTAAAACTCGCTAGGCGCTAGTCGGGCGGCCAAGCACCGCCTAGCGCCTAGGCGGACTAGGCGCCGATTAGTCGCCGACTAGGCGGCCAACTCGGTTTCAACATAATACCAAAAAATATACTCCCTCCGTTCCTGAAAATACTTCCCACTTTCCTTTTTGGGCCGTTCCCAAAAATACTTCCCACTTTCCCTTTTTGGACAATTTGTATGGCTCATATTCATTTTACCTTTTTCTTACACAACTACAACCACACATTTACACTTTATTCCACTTTCTTAATAAGCGTGCCGATTCAAACCGGGAAGAATTTTTAGGAACGGAGGTAGTAAATATTCTTGGCAAAAATACTACCATAAACAAATAAAGTTTAAATTTTAAACATTTTTTTTATCATTAAGTTTACATTTCAAACATAATAAACATATTGCATACTACGTATTACCTAGTATGATAAACATATTGCATATTACCTGGCAGGATTTCCACGTAGTATCTTTCAGCCACTCACTCAATCAACCTCCCAATAGATTTATCTACTTAAGCACTACTGAGTTCGGTATTCTCCCCAACTCAAAATACCTTCTCATAACTCCCTAGAGAATCTATCGATGCAGAGTTTTCCACAACCAAAGGAACACTGAAATATTCAACAACCATGGCTATTAGTATGACAAAAATTCTGCGTGCTACTAAGATAGAGATGACATAGCGTAGTTTAGTGAACAAATCTTTTTGGGTATATGAGTTACCCTGCACAGTTGATATAGAGATTATACTATAATACTTTGGAGATTTTTCTGATTTGTCATGTTAGTCACAAGTCACAACACTGTAACGGGAGCTAGTATAGACCATAGAGATAGATGAAGTACTATGAAGTACTCTATCTCAATATAAGTGTACGGAAGTACTCTAACTTGAGTGTTGTAGAGACCAAGGCAGTCAGCAATTATAGGCTAAATAGTATAATGGTTTTGTGTTAACTCTCAAGCAACACTATGGCATTTGGATCATTTATAAACAAAATCAGGGGATGTAGAAATCATTTTTATGCCATTAATTTTAAACCCTTTTGTCAATTTTTAATAAATCATGGTGTTAATGTAATGAGATAAAAACAAAAAAGCTCTTCTTAGTACTGAGTTAACTAGTTTCATCACCATGTCAACACATGACAGACAACATTACATGGGAATCAAAATATCAAATATCAACTCTTACTGCCATTAAACATTGCTAAATGGTAACCATATAAAAAATTAAAAGGTTTGCCGGTGCTGAAACTTTAAGGAACAAAATGAAAAACTGGAACTATGAAATACTTCGTACACTACAAAATTCTTGCTGAATTTCATAGGAAAAACGAACAAGAATTCATGTGCAAGCCAAAAACAGATATCTTAGAAATTATTTGGTCTCTACAGGGTTTTCTTATTTAGTGCAAAAAAGAGATTAGTGGTACTTAGGCAGTCTCTTGGCCAGATCTCTGCACACTTTGTTCTGTATCAGAAAATCTCAAAATCCTAAAGCAAATTCGAAGAAGTGAAGCCTATTTTCAAAATCTCAAAACTCAAAATCCTAAAGCAACAAGGAAAGCAACTCTAACCAGCAGGCTCTTTTTTCTTTCTAAGGTAAAATTCAAAAATGAACCAAGGTTTCAAGCCTCAAGAATACAAGACTATTAATATAGCGAGCAAGCATGGGACATGTTTTGAATACCAGAATAAGAAAACGTCTTTTTCTTTGGGGGTACCAATGCTAATGATAGCAATACAAATTGATTGGCTAGGACTTCCCAGTGGAAATTCAAATTGCTAAAAACAAACCAAAAAGACTGGTGAATAATTGAATTACACAACTGAAAAACAAAGTAGTGAAAATAAATTACTAGTTAAAGTTTTCATATCTTCTTTGAGGAATTTATCAAACAGACAAACACCATAGTTGCATTCCAAATTCCTATCAATATTAGGCAATAAATTAATCAATCTACATACAAATTGTCTCTTAAGCATGTGTCTCAAGAAAAATCGGGATATTCTCAAAATATCTTAATAACAAGTGAAGTAACTATAATGATACAATGAAAATATCCTTACCTGGACAGTCTGGATTGCTGGACAGTGGAGAGTGTTGTTGGACACCGGAGAGTACAGAGGCTATTCAATACTCAACAAAGAAGGGAATAAAAAATGGAAGAGAAGAGTACCATCACCCGGCCGCTGTTGCATCCAAGAGAATGTTGTATTAGGTCTGGCAGTAAAGAAACGCAGCTATAAGAGTCGTCCTCATCAGGGGCGGTAAAAAAGTAAAAAAAAAAAACGCAACTATTTTTTAAAAGGACTGGGGCGACTAACATTGACCCTAGGCGCGCGATTTTCCGGCGATAACTCGGTCTCTGCGGCCGATTAGTCGGCAGAGCGAGTTTATGAGCGAAAAGAAGATAATCTCTACGGCAGGAAGCCGCCTAGCGAATATACGGCGCCTAGGCGGCCGTCTTTTCCGAGTTTTAGAACCATGCTCCCAACTATAGCTAAACCATCTTGCACAATTAAATTGAGAATATGTGCACTACAACGAACATGAAAAGGTCACCTCCCAGATGCAATAAAGACTTGCTCAAAATCCAAGATTTTAAAAAATAACCATTGAGTCATTCAATGTGGCGTTATCATTCGATGTGGAGTTTCTCAATCTATGACCTAACTAGTTTTTGGACTTTTGTATGACCGAAAATCCAAAAAAATAAGAAATTTCGTTTATATTTAAAAATTGAATGACGAAAAATACCCTTGTTTAAAATATGTGGATTTTGCACTAATTTCGTCCAATTAAAATTACTGCACTTTATACTATCGTTACTGCACGACATTAATGCACGATACTAATGCACATCCGGTAATATTCAATGCATTTCCGAAAAAAATAATTATTTCTCATTCACTTTACAAAATTATTCATAATTTATATTTTTTTTATTTTTTAGATTTAGAAATTGCATTATTTTACATCTAATTAAGTATATTGCGTTTCATAGCGGCATTATTGCACTATTGGTCACAATCACCACACTTCAAACTTTCTTAATGTATTCATTTACTGCCATGTACAACATATAAACTGTCATATTCACTGTCATGCTCAACACTTATTGTCTTGTTCAAAGCCCATATTTAATGCTCACAAACCCTAAATTCACTTATCATACTCAACAATATCTATTGTACTGTGATGTTCACTTCCTATATTCACTGTGCATATTAAATGCCCACAAACCCTAATTTTAGAAATTGTTAATTTAAAAAATAGAAAAATGAGAACGAAAGGCAAAGCTAATAGCAAATCCAAAGCAGTGGCCTGTGTCCAACAAAAAAAATCACGCAATCCAAAGGAGTGGCCTCCGTATCCAAAGCAAACCCAAATTTGCAGGCTCATCCCCACGATCCTCACGTACGTACAAATTGCTACAAACCTAGTTTCAAACATTACTTGCGCCGCACCCACAACCCTCCCTGCTAGGTTTTGGTAGCATTCCATAGTAAGCGCATCAGACAGATCGAGGCGGGCGACTGGGCGGATTGCATGGTTCGCGACGGCGGTGGCACACATGGATTGTGACGGCGGCGGCACACATTTGTAGGGACGGTGGCTACGTCGAGTAGGCGTGGGTGGCTGGAGTGGCCAGGCAATCAACGGACTGGCTGTGGCGAACATACTCTTGGAAGGCGGCGGACGGAGGGCCATGGGTCGGCGACAGACGGCGGGCCATGGGTCGGCGGCAGACGGCGGGCCATGGGTCGGCGGCAGACGGCGGGCCATGGGTCGGCGGCAGACGGCGGGCCATGGGGGCGGATCTGCGGAGGTGGGAGAATATAGGCTAGGGTTGGAGAAAAGAGTGGGAGCTTATGGCTTTATAGATATGATCTAAAATTTATTTGTCAACCTAAATTATTTCTTTATTTATTACGAATTTTATTTAAATATTATGATTTTTAATAATATTTTGGTACAAAAACTAGTTAGATCATAGATTGAGAAAGTGGACTAGTTTTAGTTATACCTAGGGTAAACAACTTCTTGTCAATATTCCACTCTACCATGATATTAGGAATAAATCTAAACAAGGATTAACCATCATGAGGAAATGAAATAGATTTAAACGCAATAATTTTTCTCTCCAATTCCCACTGTTTTGTGATATAATGAGCGCTCAAACTAGCATATCCAATATTCTAATGATCTGATGTCCAAATATCAGTAGTTATACTTATCATCACATCAAACTCATCCAAGTATTTATACTTTTTTTTCTATATCTTCTTTATGAACATCAATTACATCAGCCCGAAAGTGTATTGCGAGAAACCAACTTGAAACTCAGTTGCAAATTGTTGATGAAATATCAAAATACTCATGTTCAGCCATGTTAAAAGGATAATTGTGCTTTATTACGGCTCTCGCAAAATCCCTCCTACTTCTCAGCTGATCGAATTTGAAATTTTCAACTTTAACTTTATTATCTAGAGCATTTTAGTCAACTGAATTAACTGTTGCCCTCCACCTTTAAGTTTTTTTGCAAGGCAATTAGCTATATGTTACTCAAAAGGCTTGTCCCGCTATTACTACCCCCAATCAGTTCTCTCTTACAATGTTTACACTTCGCCACATAGCCAATAGAAGTTTAATCCTAATCATATCATCTCATACCTTTGATGTCAGCTTTTTTTTTCCTTTTACCTCATACATCTTCAGAGTCAATGGCACTTGCTTCATTATTATCAACTGGGCTATTTGCAGTTGTGTTGCTTGGTGTTGCCTCGTTGTTTTCTGAAGCCAAAGTATGTAGGTATTCTAAAACAAAAAACAAATGACAAAGAATGCATAGTTCAATTTACTTCTGCACACTGGAATGACTGTCAAAAAAATTATTCTACCATCAAAAAGGAAATTCTTTCAATTGTTATGTGCATTACGAAATTTCAAAACAACTTACTCAATCAAAAACTTTTACTCTGTATATACTGTAAATCTGCAAAAGAAGTTTTACAAAAGGATGTGCAAAACATTGCATCCAAAAAAATATTTGCAAGATGGCAAACAATTCTTAGTATTTTCTATTTTCATATTGAATTTATTAAAGGGGATCAAAACTCAATTCCAGATTTTCTGACAAGAGAGTTTCTCCAAAACAGGAACTGAGTGATGCCGAGAAAAATCAGAGGGAAAGAGGTCCAGCAAGACCACACGCAAAGCCCAAAAACAATTTCCTCAGCAAAACCCATCATTTCCTGTGCTCAGGCAGTCGAAGAAGATGATGACAATACCCAAACATATTCTCAAGTCCAGATCCAGGAATGGCTCAACAAACAGGATCCACGTTACCCGAACATCCAGTCTTTAGAAGTGTCAATTGCTGAAGAAAAGCTTTGCCTTCAAAAACTGGAGGAACTACAGAAGTTACAAAAGGAAATCGCATGTCTTTCAAAGGCAGTGTCATTTTCCCAAAACTCAGAAAAGGCAGAATCCTCAAAAAACCCCTTCTCAAAAAGCAATTTCATTTGTACCAAAAGAATCATCAACGTGTATCACATTATCTCCAAAACTCTTGCAAGAAGAATTTTCACAGATCGCGTTGACAAAAACAGACTCTCAGATTAATACTTTCAAACCTAAAATTGAGTATTTTACCAAAACATATTTTCAAAATGTTTGGACAATTGAGGATCATTTCTTTGATAAAAACCCTCAATCGATCGTGTAAAAAATATTCCCACAAGGCTGGCTTTTTAAACCATGGGATTTATCAAAACCACAGCCATATTATAAAGCAATTTTGGAATTGACGGAATCTGTTACCTTCACTGATCACCCAAAAACAGGCCATGCTCAATACTCAACGGAAAAAATACACAAAATCATCCCACCAGTTCATTGGGGAACTTCCCTTGATACACAAAAACAGTTTCCCTTAAACTTCAAAACTACCATCAACCACTGCAGAACCTTTGCATACTGGGACTACCAACTAGCCTGGTATAATGCATTTCTCATCCAAAACAAAAAATCTAGCCACACTTGGCTATTTTACTTTAATCTCCATACTTTAATCTCCACATGGAACCTACAAAAATACGATTTTGCTTTGCATCCCATAACTTTTAAATATGGATGGTCATGATAGCTTCCACCTTTACAAAGCCCATTATAAACCTAATGAAAGAGAGCGCAAATTTCACCCTGTGTGCTCTTCTCATCAAAATTTTTCCTTCCATGGGTCCTTGCCTGGAACTTTGAATTTCAGTATAAAGACTCCAACACCGTTCTCATTCGGCGTTTCAAAGTGAGGTGGTGGACCGCATTCTCAGTCCCAGATAACATCAAAACTGAAGAGTACGAACATGGCTCCAAGCAAAGGGATTGATAAAGCCCAGACCAGAGGCTACACAATTCTTAGCCGAAAAATCTGTTGCAAAAACAAAATTGGCATCGGCAAAAAGTGAAACTGAATACTTCAAGATAATGGCCCAACTTCTCGAAAGCAAGGCCAAATCAGCAACAGCTTCTTCGGAGACGTCATCACAAATCATGCCCCCCGCAGATGAAAATGATGATGACTGTTTTGGCTAAAAAAAATGCCAAAAAAGAAAAAGAAAAGGCAAAAGAAAAGAAAAGCAAAAAGAAAAATAAATTAGTTTTGGTCTCATACGCACACTCCAAAGCGTACTACAAAAAGATGAGCAAGTGGTATCAAGTGAGTGCAAGGACAACTACCCCATCAACTCCATTATTACAAAGAGTCCCACATTCCTATAAAAGGAGGACTCCCCCAATGCAAAACACACACCTCTCCGAGACATACAACACAAAATATTCTCTTGTAGAATATATGCTTGAGTGCTCTCCCCTTTAATTTCTAAGCTTGTAATTTTCATTGTTCAAATATGTAAGTGGTTTTCCTTCATGTATTAATTTTATATACTTTTCCTCTTATGTACTTTTAATTATTGTACCATCTAAATAAAATGATGTTTTATTTTTAAATTATCTCATTTTCGTATTAAGTATGCTCTGCACCTACAACTCTGTCTGACCTTGTGCATCATAAATTAACTAATATTAATTTCAATTCTAAATTAATTTATACTCTGTATTAATTAATCTAATCTATATTTATTTTCGGGTACCTTTTGATCCTCGGGCGTCTTTGGTATCAGAGAATCCTATTGGGAGAAAAGATTTAATGAGACCTGTTTAAGACCTATAAAGATCTATAAAGATTTTTTATACTTGAAGTATATTATCTCATTAAGATATATATATATATATATATATATATATATATATATATATAGAGAGAGAGAGAGAGAGAGAGAGAGAGGGAGCAGATCAGGTGAGAAGTGTTCTTAGGCTGAGAACTACGAAGTAATTTAAAAAGTTGTAAAAGTTACACATTTGGCTTTATAAGTTATGTTTAACTTATTAATAGTTTTTTAGGACATATTTGTCTTGGTAAATAAATAAATATCTTTTTGATAAATATTTTTTTGTAAATATTTTTCAACTACTACTAATGTTTTTCATTGTAATCTCATACTAACTTAATTTTTCACTATAAAATTATACTTTTTATTTAGAGTTGTTGGATTTATAAATTATGAATTCTGTTGTATATGTTACCTTATTGTCTTTATTAGTTAAATTTCGCAGTTCTCAGCCTAAGACACATTTCTCACGTGATCTTTTCCCTATATATATATATATATATATATATATATATATATATGTGTGTGTGTATAATTATGACTATATTGTTGCGGGTCGGGTCCAAAACGGGCTGGAACTTAAAAAATCATACCCGACCCATTTCTCTCTCTCATGTAATGGGTTCGGATCCAGATCCGGTAAACGGTTCTAAATTTAGACCCACACCCTCAATACGGTGTCAGATTCAGATCAGTTCCGGGTCTAGACCCGACCCATTGACAGGCCTACCCGTGACATTAACCTTCCAAATTTTGTGCTTGGGTTTTAATTGTAATTTGCATGCTTATATTTTTAGAGTAATATCAATGATCATACTCATTAAATTTGCAATAAATGCAGAATGGTGCAAATAAATTGCATCAAAAACAAAAAAATTAGCAACAATGCAAGTTGAAAACAAGTGCACTAAGAACATAAAAGTTGCACCAAAAACTAACTGTAGCAAGATCAAAACTGGAGGAAAAACAAAAATGAGCATGAAGAACAAAAAGACTTAAACAATAAACATAAAATTGCTCAAAAATAATAACTGCAACAAGACCCAAAAAATACAGCAAAGGAAAAAGTGGGCTAAGAAACAATCCTACCCCAAAAAACATAGCTCTAGATGGTAATGTACTGTAATCTAGACCAACAAAGTTGGTCTATTTGACCATAGTAAGGTGAGTAGATTGTAATGTACATGTACCTGCCAGAGAATATTTGCAAATTCATGTATAACTTCACCTTTCCCTTTAAGCTATTTAATTAATTTGCAGCTTTAATTTCATCCACCCAAGAGCAAACGTGTTGCAGTCCTCATATCTATGCATGACAACATTTCAATCAAAGCATAATATGAGGTCATACCTTAAAACTGTAAATAATATATTAAAAAAGATGGTCTACTTTAAATTCCTTTGACCTTATAGAATTTTTTGATCTGACCTTTAAAACAAAAATATTCAAACTCCTAAAATTCATACATGGAGTGATGCACACATATAAAAAGGTATGCACTATATGATCCTCATTCATGAAAATGCTATATTGGACATCCTTTTCACCTATTAAGTTTGAGAGTTACATCTATAGTCACCAAGTTTCACTTACCGTCCACCTCGATCTAGAACTCTAGAAGTAATTCATATTTGTACATTCCAAGTAGGAAATTGTTGTTAAGATGTTTTAGAGCCAAACATATAGTTTATGTTTTTAACATGGGAATGATGTCTTAGATCTTTACAGTATACAAATGGGGCAACTCTATTGAAGGAAAAAATTAAACAAGACAACAAGAGAGACATACATTGATAGTTTGTTTTGGTAAGTTTTAATATCTAGGAATGGAATACATATATCTTGATACATATTCTTAAAATGTCTTGATAGAAAATTTTGAAATGGCAGGCTTTAGTATCTGGATAGATATTTCAAAATGCTAAAAGAAATGTTAAAACAGAGCAGAAACCATCTAATAATTTAGAAATTTTGGTACCTGCCTAATGGATGAAAATGAGCCTTTTTACTCTATCTATCCAATCCGATGTCATTCTCCGTGTTTCCTCTATATTGAATAATCCATGAATTGTTCATGACAAATTTAGGCCTTTGTAGGAACCGGTCATTAAATTCCTCAATCATATGGTCTCTACTGTTATAATTAGAAGTATAAGCACAATGTTAATGGTTTGGAGCATGATGTATGTGGTATCATTTTTGAAGCTATTATAACAACTAAAAATTTGCATGTGGATTACAAAAACACTTTTGATGTTTCTACTAATGATGCAAATGCTGGAAGCCATTATAAAATTTAAAAGATTGATATCCATTAAAGAAGCTATCTGGAAGCAAAAAAATAAAATTAAGTGGCTCATTAGAGGAATAAAACGACAAGTTAAATGGTTTCTAATCCACATGAGATAAATATACCGTCCTCAAGGGGATATGTAATTTACCTTATAACTTTACTAACGTCTAACTCTCAAAGTTAGGGATCACTTAAGAGGTAAGTTTAACTTCCTTAAGAGGATAGGCAATTTTACCTTGTAGATTTAACTCACATGTCATTTTTAAAGATGAAGATCACTTGAGTATATTTTATTAAAGGGTCCTATAATTAATTTTTTTAATCACTCGAGTATATTTAAGTTAGGTAATTTACAATTTGGTTATTAACTAACCTGCATTTTCTTACCAAAAAGTATAATGTTAGCCATTTCAAGGCTGAAATGGGATTTCTTACTATTTCTTAATGTCTAAATTTAACATGACTATTTTATTTGTTTTGTCTCAACTAACAATAATAAGTTAAAATTAGGTAAGGCCAATAAGTAATTTTCAGTTTTATTATTGACTAATAACCTGCATTTTCTTACTTAAAGTATAATGTTAGCCATTTCAAGGATGAGACGGGATTCCTTACCATTTCTTAATTTCTAAATTTGACAGACCGTATATGAGAGAATTTTTACAAACCATGTCCTAATATGACAGTTAGGCACCAAATATTCCTCATATGTAATCCATGTGCACATTTCAGCACATGTAAGTAAACCAAAAGGAGAGGGAAAATGAAACAAAAACATCTTTCAACTATGAGTAAATGACAGTTAGTTACTGAGATGATTTCATATGAACATTTCACCAAACACTTAGCAATCAAAGTAAAATAAAGAAATACAAACTATGACAAAATAATACAAGCACAATGATGTGAAGAAATATAGAAGAAAGGGCGACAATACAGGATGGTAAATGAATATAAACACACAACAATTTAAAAAATACGCATAAAAGAATCAACACAAAAATAGAATACATCAATGGAAAAATGGTATACAGTAGTAGTTTGACAGGGCGGGGGAGATAGCTAATTAAGAATATTAAAGCGCTTACAATGTTCATTAGGCAATGAATCACCGCAGCTGCCACGGTGCCACCATTGAATCGCAAGCTATTTATAATGGAAAAAGAGGAAGGAATTGTACTTCTGGTGGCCTCTCTGCCATTCAAATAGCCCGCAATGTAGGAGCGGCAATGGGGGAGATCAATTTTTATGGTATTGCATTGGATAGTAAATGTATCCATGAAGACGAATCACATTAACCATTTACAAGCACACTACACGCGTTGATTATGATGAAGGGAAAGGGGAACACCGTTTGCTTAACTCTTTGTTATCACCAAACTGTGCGTACAAAATACAGTGACGAACCTAGAAACTCAGAGTCAGGGGTCCCTAAACTAATGTAACTCTCATTAGTATGAAACTACACAAAAATATTAATAAGCATAACACATCATCAAAACATTAAGATGATATAAATAAAAAAAATTACATATAAAAGTCATTAAACAATTCTACAAATGTTCCCTCCTATGTTTCATTTGTTGGAAATATTGTATAATATATAGGTCCACCAACATGTGCATAAAACCTGTCTTTTTTAATCCATGCTGAAAATCCTATTCCCAAAAAATGATTACCACTAACTTCCCACTCATTCCTAAACAAATAACACGGTAAACAAAATGCAGCATCTTTGGCAATACAGTATTCCAACCATTTATGCTCATCAAACCAACTTGAAACAAATCTACGTTTTTTGCCGTCAATACTTTAATAGGAAAATCATGATCCCGATAAAGAAACGGCCCTTTTTTACGGTAACTACGATGTACCTCGTCTTGAACATTGGATGAAATCAACATGTTGTTCATGTAGATTATTCGTCAAATTACTTTCAAATTACTTTCACTGTCAGCAAGTACTAGATCCAATTCTTTATTTATTAAAGGCAAATCATTTGAATTAATATCCCTTAAGAAATAATTACATAAATATTACCACAATAAAGATGGTTTACAAAATATGACTAGTTACTAGAGTAGTAATGAAATCATAGTAATTCATGTTCAAATTTTGAACTTAAGTTACCACAACTCTACGTTGTACCAATGAGTAGTCATATTTACGTAAATAAGTTTTATTTTAGTAATATTCTTGTAAAAAACTCATATCTTAACTACTCTTGGTACTCCAAATTTCTTTTAATATGGATACACTACCAAAATATATTTTCATCCTTAATCATAAAATTTCAATAAAAAAACATTCATAATTACATAATTTTTTTTATTTAATCTTAATATTCAAGGAAATCTTATATTTAATTCAAAAAAAATGAACTAATAAGAAGTGGTTGAGGTATGAAGGGAGATACGCTGATGGCAATAGGTTAAAAAATTGAAGGGAGGTATGAAGGGAGATACACTGTGGTTGGAAGGTTTTAAAAAATTGAACAAAAGGACAAAATTTGAATGTTCTAAAATAAAACAAGTGAGGGGGGAGTCAATCCCTACACCAAGCGGATGAAGAGGCCTTAAGGGTGCGCATATTACCATCTCTCTGCTTCAACTATTCAATCTTTAAGTCGCATATGTTTTATATATATGTTATATATAGGTAAATTTTGTAAAATATATGTAATATATATTGGTATTTTTTTCGAAATTCACGGGGTCCCGGGACTCCACGGGACCCTTAGTAGGTCCGCTACTAACAAAATAGCATGCGGCTACCGTGATGGTAGTAGCCGTCTTGTGTATGCGATCCCAAGCGTGTGTGAAGTTGCAGAAGACATACCCGGGTTTTAACGGCATAGTTGACCTCCGTCACCCTTACTATGCATGCCATAACTACAACACGCTTGGACTAAATATGCGTTGAGTACAATTGGCCAAAGCACCAAGAGACACAAACATATTTTTGATGACCATTATGCCCTAACAATATTCATGTTTATAGAAGAAAGGGATACACACATCAATGTAATTTATAAGTGGTAATCAATCCTTCAAATAAAAAAGCGTTTTACGTATTAATATGCTTTTATAGCCTTCGGTTTCATCAATAGAAAATAGTATTAATAATATATCAAATACTACGTAATATTTAATGTTATGTCAAAATTATAACGTTTCATAAGATTAAAATTGAACATGTTGATTCAATTGTAAAAAGTAATTTAAAAAATCTTTTGATTCATTATAACAATTTCCCATAAAATAAGAAAAAACGTATTCATTTGAAATATCCCAAAATTTCCAACAATCACCCGCATATTCCAAATGAATAATTTTATGTATTTCAAAATGGTAATTCCTTATTGGGTTCATATATGAGGTGAAGTTTTTCAATTTGGTGTTCGAAAACTATGAATTAACTACACCTACACGCTTAAATTTTTAAAAATCGAATATATTGGTGAAACGTGTAGTTTCTATGAACCACCAGATGAACCGGCTAGTACCACGGGGGGGAGGGGGGGGGGGGTGAATTGTGTGTGTGTAGAACTGTGGCAGTTTTTCGCTGAGTTCTAGTGGGGGACAAGGGAAGATTAGAAAATAAGAACACAAGGATTTAACGAGGAAAAATCCCTTGACTCAAAAGGGATTAAAAAACCTCGACCTCCCTCAGGGGAATTTGAAACAACTTCACTAAAGCCTTTGAAATGGTTACAAGATAAACCCTACTAGTCTATCCTTGAGCCACCCCAACTCTATCCTCTCTAGGAAGAATTTTGCAACTCTACCTTGCAGGTAGAGAGCCTCTCAACTTTACTACAAAGCTTCTCACAATACACACTACCCAACAAGAGGGAAGAAGCATTCACAAAGCTATCCCTCAAACCCATTTACAAAAATGATAAAGAACAAAAGCTAGAACTACTAGATGAACTGTTTCAGGAGATTGGTCTTCTATGATCCTTCAATATATAGGTCACAAGAGTTGATCTGTAGGGATTGTCTTGCCATGTATGGTTGTGTCTTCTATGTTTGACACTTGCCTTGGAAGGAGATTCCATTATCTTTAAAAGCCTTTCCTTTTTATGTGTAGATTTTGAATCACTCTCATAAGTGCAACGATGCTTTCTTAAAATAACAAGCTTGTCAATATATAGAGACCAGACCACATTCAAAAATATTTAATCAAGCATGTATTGGATAGGTAATCAAACATGGAAGGCAAATCAATCATATGAGGATAAATTAAATCATGCATTCGGTTGCGCCCTGGAACCAGTGACTATTGACTAGTTCTTTCCATACTTCCATCTGCAGTAGACCAGTAGCGCTAGTCAATCGTTTGGCACGTAGAACATAACAAAAGGAAGTCATCAACAAACCTTAGGTGCCAAACATGAATATAATCATAATATGAGCAATCATAATATAAGGCATCAAAAAATAAGGAAAAGGCAGCAAAAAATAAGGCACCTGATTCTTCCCCCTTTTGTCATCAAACAAAAGGAAACAAAAAAAACCAAAACAACACCACAACAGTTTAAAGTAGCAGTTTAAAGTAGTAGCAATCACAAGCAATACAAAGTAGTAGTTTAAGGAAGTATCAACACCATATAGTTTAATTAGTCCTCATCAGAAGAGGAAACAATTCTTATGCGCACCCCCCCGCCCCGCATCATTAAGTATCCCCACGATCTCACTCTGGAATGACTTGAATTCAGAATGCAAAGAGTTGGTGGCCTTGGGGAGCGTACTCGTGAGACCGAGGCCTCTCGTACCTCAAATCACACACGGATTGGCTGAATGCTAGGCTCCCGCGACATGAGAGGTCAAAGGCGTTCGGGTGCTACGAGGCATCGACGCTGTGCCGCGACGGACCAAACTCCAACGGAACCGCGCAACAGTACCCAGGTCAGGGAGGCAACTCCCACTGTTAACAATGTGGGCCACCATTTCCAATACGTTGAGGGAAACGACAGTCGTGTTATCCAAAGGCATTGCGGCGCATGATTAGCCCGCGCGGAAGCTAAAACGACAATCATTAATCCCATTAAGCCTATTCCTACTGTAACACCCCCATTTTTCCCACCAAAATAAAATAACATTTTGAAATGAAAACATCTTTATTATAAAATATATTTAGAGTACAGCGGAAACCTTTAATGGAAAAACAGGTGTGTCACCGCCACACTCAACCTATACATGATTGAGTGCACAGGCTATCCACCATAAATTCAAGTAGTCATCGGGTAAAACTTATAACAAGTTTATGGATTACAAATTTAAACAATAACAATTAATCAAACGTGTGCAACTAGCGGAACACTCGGGCAGCAAGTACATCAATCTTCATAATCATAATCATCTGTACAATAGAGCAAAGAGAAAAAGAGAAAAGAGACAAAAATTAGCTTTAGAGCTAAGTAAGATTCCACCCGTACCCGTAAAATAATATAATTTGGAAAATAGATTTTTGTATATGTATATATATTGAAAAGTAGTCTCTCATATTTCCAAAATGGTTTAATGTCATAAAATAATTTCCACAATAGATAATATCATCCTTCAATTCCTCCAAAAGAAATACTTTAGATTCTTTTAAGAGTGGGCGAAACTCAAGATTCCTCGAGCCGAATGAGTCGTTGTTATCTACGACTCATCCCGGAATTCCGGCTCCCACCGACCACCAATTGGAAGCTGAATTTCTACCTTAAGTGTGCACACCCTCTAAAAGGGATTCCAAGCCCTCCGAGTAGTAAGAAACCCACGTAGGCAGAATGTTTTCTACCACCTACTCACAAGGGACATTGTCCAAGGGTAAATTAGGTAACTACTACTACGACCACCAAAGGATCTTTGATCCTCAAATAAAAGCTCGGGATGTCTACCGGAGTATGTCATTGCCGGACTGGTTACCGACCCAAATAAATTTCACCAAAAGTAGTAGTAGTCCTAACCACCCACGCCTCGTGTTTCTCTCGAGACGTAAGAATATATATTATGAAAACTTTAAGTTTTCCCCAAATCATTCTTGTCACATTTTCTCAAAATATCCTTTGTAATAAATATAAATCCACCAATATTCTTTAATAAAAAGAATATACATTTAATCATCCATAAAAGGTAATAATCCACCAATATTCATATAGTCAAAATATTCGATCCATGTCAAACATATAATTTCCAATTCATAAATAATTCACATAGTGCAAATATTGCATACATATAAGTACGAGGCAAAACATTTTGGTTGACATAGAACTTACCTTAAATTGCGATAATCTCCTTAATAAAATCTCTAGCTTGATCTTCACTTGAATTCTCCTTCTAATTTTGATCAAAATTCTAAATCAATAACTATTCTATTATTTCGTTATTTCTTATATATCCAACCTTTAATTACTTTAACTTCATAATTCCTTCTTTAAATATGAATATTAAATTAAATTAATAAATCTTACTAAATGTTTATTTCCAGCCCATTCTTATTATTTTCTTTAATTATAATAATCCAACTCGATTTTTCTTTAATTTTATTTGGTTAAATAGTTAACTGGTCCAATTAGTTTAACTATATAATGATTTCATTATTTCGAATTAAATCAGTATCTTTAGTCCAAAATTCAGTTTACATAATGTACATAATTTATTTAATAAATCTTCTAATAATAATTTCATGTAAGCAATAATTCGAAATAATAATCATTAATGATAGTCTAATCTCAATAACCACTTTATTTAGTTCAATAGTTTATTTACTAACTAACCCAATTAAATTAATTAATCCAATCCTCCAGTTTTATTTATTTGATTCACTAATTTAATGAACTAACTAA